>WAAF01013955.1:671081-1379415 GCA_013400475.1 Tricholaema leucomelas
TTTTTTTTTTTTTTTTGCTTTGGTTTGTTTTTGTTGTTTATTTTGGGGGTTTGTTTTTGTTTTTGTTTTTTTTTTTTAATAGCAGAATTCAAACTTGAACTCTAAAATAATCCTGTTACTTATTTTCTAAATGAATATTTGTGAGCTTTAGGCAAATGCATGTGTCTGCAGGGGCGGATTTTGAACACTGACATTAGTAAAACTGATCTGGAGAGGATCAGGCCACACCTTGAGTACTGTGTCCAGTTCTGGGCTCCTCAATTCAAGAGAGATGTTGAGGTGCTGGAATATGTCCAGAGAAGGGCAACAAGGCTGGTGAGGGGCCTGGAACACAAACCCTATGAGGAGAGGCTGAGGGAGCTGGGGTTGTTTAGCCTGGAGAAGAGGAGGCTCAGGGGTGACCTCATTGCTGTCTACAACTACCTGAAGGGAGGCTGTAGCCAGGTGGGGGTTGGTCTCTTCTCCCAGGCAACCAGCAACAGAACAAGGGGACACAGCCTCAAGTTGTGCCAAGGGAAGTATAGGCTGGATGTTAGGAGGAAGTTCTTCCCAGAGAGTGATTTGTCATTGGAATGGGCTGCCCAGGGAGGCAGTGGAGTCACCATCGTCCCTGGAGGTGTTCAAGAAAAGACTGGCTGAGGCACTTAGTGCCATGGTCTAGTTGAGTGGCTAGGGCTGGGTGCTAGGTTGGACTGGATGATCTTGGAGGTCTCTTCCAGCCTGGTTGATTCTATTCTATTCTATTCTATTCTATTCTATTCTATTCTATTCTATTCTATTAAAGAGGAGCAAAGAATGATTATTGCTAATGCCTATATTTGTGATGACCAATGCTAAGACTGATCAGCTGTGAAAATGGGGAGGCATCCATGCATACACATATAAAGAAATACTTAAAAGATAAACCTAAATATTAACTAGATTGCAGTAATCAGAAAGTGGGAATAGTAAATCTACTACGAGCACAAAGTTTTCATGGTTATTGTCTGATTCTGGGCACTGTAAATATAAAAACTGTTCAGTCTGTATGGAAATGCCTATGCCCAGGCAAGTCTCACAAGACAAAAGGCAAACCTTTCTGCACAGCCACACTGCTTTTCTTGGATTCTGTTCAAGTGTAAACTGAAAACAAATTCCCATGCACAGGAAGCTGTGGCAAACTGTGGATGTCAACTCTGAGTCCATCCCTGTGTGTTTATTATGGAAGCCTCAATCTAAGAGACTCTCAGCATGTGCTCAACCTTCTTTCCAAATGCTTTCTTGCAATAGAGTTGTGTACCCCTTGGGGTTAGAAACCCTGAGACTAAAGAAGGACAAAAGGATGTGAAAAAATAACTGCAAATGTAATTTTCCTTGCATAATGCTTTACCACAAAAGGAAAAAAATACAAACCTTACATATACACCCTCACTGTAGTACAGAACTATCGAGTGTGGGGCAAAGAAGAAAAAAGGCTTGTGGAAATTGCTCTGGAAGGAACTACCTTGGAGAAGAAACTGGAGGATAGAAAAGTGATTGCCATTTTTTAACAAAGAGGTGTTTGTTAACAGTGTCTAATCCACAGTGTTCTCAGGTTTTTAGAGGATCATCCTTTCACACCGACTGGGGACCAGCCACGGTGAGGTGTACCCTGAGATCCTTTGCAGCCGCTCTGGAAGCAGTGGTGGTGATGAACACATCTCCCAGATAGAAATTAGAGACTCTCCTCATTGCACTGTGCTATTCTTCAGCACCCACTAACAGGAACCAACCTTCTCACATTCTTGAGGTGGTTCCCATCCTTTCATGATGAAAATTCAACTGTATTTTATTTAATCATGAGACTCCTGCTTGCATCTTGCCCCAGCCTGTGTGATGGATGGTCATGCCGCCCTTGGTCTGCTCAGATTGAATCACCTTGTGCAGTGAGACCTGGGATTACAAGCATCTTTCCCAATCTGGGAACAGGCCAAGTCTCCCTCCCCTTTCTGTTCACTAGCAGGATGCAGCTACAGCCCAGTGAGGGGCTGCTGGGGCCCAGGAGCTGGAAATAAGCATGCTTCCTAAAATTGAGGTCCAAAGGATGTCCTCCACAAGCTGAAGGGAATCTGGCATGTCTCCCTGGCAATGGAGGTGGTCGCCATGGTAACTTAAGGATTGCACACATCAACAGATTTTAACATGTTGGCAGTTTGGAAGGTGACTGTTTAGGCATTCCAATTAGGCTGGATATTTACATGTTTAAAAGGTATCACATGCTTACAATAAACATAAAAATAACCCAGGAATATCTATCTGAGAGAGGCTAGCCACTGCCAAATTAGAAAACAGTTCCTAAATATAGCCCTAACAGAGGCCCATGGCATAAATCAGCATCTAAACATGAAGAGGAAAGTGCAGCAAAGGAAAATTAAACTCCTCTTCAAACAAGAAGCTGCTGTTGCCTGCAGGTCAGCAGTGGGTGACACCTCTATGCCACACATTCAGTCCTAACCCCAACACAAGGACACAGCCAAAGCCAGGGCTGCTCCATGCAGCTCTGCCAGATCCCTGGGGGAAGCCCTGGGACCCTGCATACCTTTGGCTGTAACTGACTTTCACTTGTGAAATGCAACCAGTTCAGTGTTCTTTATGTTCTGCTGCTTGGTGGCTGTAACTGGATCACCCTGTTCTTGACATACCACAGGAGTTGTGACCCTCTGCAGGTGTGGGAAGAGTTGGGACGAAGATGGAGGCTATGACAGCTGGACTACAGCCATTACATATGGGGCTTTATAGAATAGAATCAACCAGGTTGGAAGAGACCTCCAACATCATCCAGTCCAACCTATCACCCAGCCCTATCCAGTCAACTAGACCATGGCTCTAAGTGCCTCATCCAGTCTTTCCCTGGGATGGCAGCATGGATTTGTGGGGCTCATGCCTAACTGTGGTCTTCAGCTAAAAGGGTCAGTTTTGACTGATACTTTTAAGATGCCATTTTCAGTTTCAGGTTTCGTCACTCCTGGGAGAGCATGAAGCAGTTCACACCTCACCTTTTGATTCACAGAATGATGGTGTTTACATCCAGTCTGGGTTTCCAAGGTGTTTATTTACAACTGGCTAAATCTTAATATGTGGAGACAGAAGACCAGATTATAAAGTGACACTAATTAAGAAGGACCCTAGCAAGCTTTGATCCTGGAGCACCATGTGTTTCAAGGGGGTGCAGGCTCCACGCCTGCAGAGTATGACAGCCCTCCTGCTATAATCAGAGGGATGACTGTGCACACAGGTGCTGAGGAAGAGGAAACTGCTTCCAAATCAAAGTAATAATTTAATCACACCGGGTTAGCATCACTATGCAGGCAGGGAAGAGGAAAGATCTGTGGCCACAGGCATCAGTTTCAAATCTGTGACTGCTTTTCTTGAAGCCTTGTCCGTGTGCCAGCCCACATTCTGGCAGATCCCCGTCTTGCCCTGACCAACCAGCAGTTCCCACAGATCTTCGGTGTGCTTCTCTGCAGACATTTTCTACCTTCTTTCCCACTACTGCAAATTTGCAGTAGCTGTTTGTGCCTTCCTCCCAATTTGTGTCAAGTCCATACCTAATATCCCAACCCCATGGCCACCCACAATCCTCTGTTATTGCTTGTACTCTTGCTGTTGCCCGCTTCCTTTGCCCTAGATTCCCTTCTAGGTGACATCCTTCCCTCAAAGCCACCTGGCACCCTCCCCTCTCTTGATGTCAGTGATTTTCCCAACTAAATCACCCCACTGCTTTAGCATTACCTCCTGCCTCTTCACCTCACATCCTGACTCACCTCTCAAACCCTCCCTTTGTCCTTCGTGCCTTTTTCTTGCCATTCAGCATCTCATTGCAGCCTCCCTGGCGCAAACGGGTGAAAACATAGCGAGTTTTCCTCTGTCTGACCTTCCCATCTCTCTTCTCCTCTGCAACCTCTTGTCCTTGTAGAATGCAGGAGTATTTCATCTTTACCTTTAGTCCCTCCATCCATCTCATCTACCTTATTCACACAATTTCTTGGCTCTTTCCTTTCCCTGCAGAAAGATATCCAATAACCCCACCTTAGGGAGCACCTTGACTCTTAGCTGCCCTCACCTCTTCAAACAGGGCCATTCTTTCCTTCCCTCACAAAATACAGTCACCAATACATCCAACCAACCACTGTCAGGAGCTGTTTCCTTTTTAATTACATCTTGGATGCTATTTTGCTTTGCACTCAACAGAAACCTTTCTTTCCAGAGCTTCTAACCATTCATCTTGGCTGAGGATGGCTGCTACATGCTGAATTTTTTGACCCATAAGCCACCATCTATGAATCACATGATTGAGGACAATTCACAGGTTAGTATCTCCTGTCCCAGCCTGCCACCCTTACAACCACAGCCACCCTGCCTCTCATGTCTCTCCTAGCTATCACTTCAAAGGTGACTGATTAATACAAAAATGTGTTCCTTAACCTTTTTGATAGCCTGTTTTGGTTCACTGTGTTATTGCTGTGTTAGCCTCCGCTGAGATCTGTATGCTGCCGTCTGGGCAGCATCTCTGTCTACATCTCTTTGTATTGCTGTTCCTTTTCTATGGCCAAGTTGTGTACATTGTCTTTGCATCTGTTTATGTTTCTCCTGCATCTACATCACTATCACAGCCTTTCATTTGGCCTTCTCACTTATGTTCACCCAGTATGTTCCTAAAGAGCCAATGATCCTTGCCCTTTACTTTGATCCCATCCCTCCTTTCCTCCTCTGTTTTTGATTTCCCTGCCGCACAGAGTACAGGCTGTCTGTCTCAAACATTTGAGATGACCATCTTTGCACCAATGCCTCATGTTCAGTGTGACTGCAAATTTTCAAAGCAGCACTCCTTCCAGGAATTCCTTCTCCAATTAAAAAAACCCTACATTGATACCTAATTACCGCCGTTCTAATCGTTACAACTCTCCCTTGTCATGATAGCTATGTGAAGCTGGATAATTGTTAGACTACAGCTGAGATTTCTGCCTGCCAGCCTGACCAATGCCCAGTGGTTTGTGTGGACTCTGGCATCTGCCACATCTTGTATTCACATTGTGACATTGTGAGGTTCTTGTGGCAGTTATGACAGTGACAATCTTTTTGCCTGCAGTCAAACTGACCTTTGCTACTTCTTCACGTCACCTCTAGGTATTTACATTGTGATATCTGTCTTAAACTGGCCACCTTGACATAAGCCCACAAGTCTTACCCTTGATCTTGGCATGATGTATCTAATTGCCATGAAAATAATTTCATTAGCTTTGTAAAGAAAAGAGGATGTACTATAGAAATAGTATTTTTACCAAATATCTGGAAACATAAACAGCAGAAATTATTCATGAATGCCTTTATACTCCAAAACAAGACTGTTCTTTCCTTCCACATACCTTTACCGGTTAATTAACTACCCATATCAATAAGCCAATGAAATTATGGCAAGTTGCATTTGCATAATCAAATCTATTTAAAATCAATCTAATTAAATCGATGCATAGCTCTGATGTAGACATTTGAACCAGTGTAATCCTTACATGCACTGCTTTCGGCTTGCATTGATGAATCACTGTAAACTGATTTAAGCAAAAGATTAAATTGATTTATGTGCATCTAATTAAGATGTTTGTGCTGGCTTAACCAGATCCATGTTAAACTGATTTCTTGAAAGTGGTGCAAGTTATTTTGTGTAAACAAAGCTCTGGCTTCTTTTCCCTTTAGTTCTCTTTCACATCCCAAATCATGGTCTACAGGCTATTCACTGATGGGGTCTGAGAGCTGATAGATCAGATGGTGCCAATGACCCACAGCTCCCTTCCAAGCTTTCTTTCTCTTTATTACCAGGAGGAACTTGAAGTCAGTAAAAACAGCAGGAGAGATGGAGAAGTGGTCAGCCTAAGCTGACCTTTGTCTCATGCACCCACCGGTCTGATGAGGCTTTGTAAGTGACCCTAGTGAACATTTCTCCCAACATCTTTTGACATGCTCTTCATCCCACAGCTCTCAGATCCTCTCCCATGGAAATTTCTTATGAATTGGTGAAATTGTGGGATGGCTCATTTAGTACCAGAAACGGCACTGCGCTCTCATTCCCATGAAAGCCGTATAAGAGCCTACTGTGTTCTTCCAGATTTAGCGTGCATGAGGACCACTGTTGGGTGAGAAAAGAAAGGCTTTGCAATTTGTAGACTCTGCTTTCAGTGTTTCCCTATGAATTTTAGAAATACTTCTCTTTCACATTAGGCTGCAGGTCCACTGGACACTTCCAAATGTATCTTTTTAATTCCCAGATCAATTCAATTGTAGTTCAATTCATTTTCAGGTTATTAAAAAAGGAAAAATATATTAAAAAAAAAGAAGCAGACAGTTTTGGGACGAGATCTTCTTGTCACACTGTCTTACCTATTGTATTTCATCTCTATTATCCTACATCTAAGGGCTTTGTTTGACTCAGCTGTAACCTTTCAGAATTTCTGAATGAAGACAAGGGAAGTCAGGAACGAAGCTCTATGCTATAGCCATTTCATTTGCAACATTTCTTAGCCTATAATTTGGCACAATATTGTGGGGTGCATCATGCTGTGGAACTAACTGTTCCTAAATTGTTCTATTTTAATGAGTGAATTTCCCCATTTTAAGGTTATGTCATGGTGAAAAACAGCCTTAATTTTAATGAAACAAATATTTTTCTCTCTTTGTGTTTCTGTAGTGAATGTATCAGCCTAAAGCCTTGAGGGTGCCTCTCTTCTTTGCAACTGAATGTCTCACCCATAATTTAATCATTCAGTTGCAAGGAGTAAATCTGTAGCCCAAATTACTCTGAAGTGGCTGCTTAGCAGGAGGGACATTTATGTCCATTATATTTCCTTATCCAAGGAATGGCTAAGCACAACTAAGGGATGCAACACAATTTTATAGCTTTAGCTTTCGGGAAGGTGATTAAACTGATCAAAGAATGCAAAGATGAGTAATAGATCCCCTTCAAGCTTATCAAACTATGGCTACCACTGTTATTTCCAGGAGAAAATCCGTGAAACTGCAGGTTCCTAGGCCAGGTTCTCCGAAGGACTAAGACATCTCTGATCTGACTTAGAAACAATATTTTCTTTTCCATGCTATTGTCTTAGCGTTAGCATGCATGATACTTCTAATCTGCTTGCCAGCATATGCTTAACTCAAAATGATCTGAAGAGCTATTTAACCTTGTCGCTCTGCATGGAAGCCGAGATTTATGTCTGCAGAACAGGAAATTCACTGTGATGGCAAATGTCTGATGCTATTAAATGGGCTGTTGAACACTGCTAAACTTTCTCGGAAGGAGTTAAAATCCCTAGGTTGCTTACTATGATTTGTTACCATGATTACTTCCTTCTTGTTTGAACTTTTTTTTTTATGCCTGGAGAGGGTATGCAGATCTAAAAATCAACAAGTGATGGAAGCTGGAAATCAGATAATTGAAACATAATGTTCATACTGCTACAAAAAAAAAAGCTGCCTTTGTGAGTCTATCCATGGCAGCAACCTTCGTCTCTAAAGCCAAGCACAGAATACTAGCTGAACGCTACTGCAACTACGATTAAATTGGGAGTAAATCATATGCTAAAAGCTACTCATGTCCTTATGTACTTGAGCATCCCAGTCAGCAAGACTGGGACAGACACTACTGGAGGAATTCAGCTTGTATCTGTAGCACCCCCACACATGCAACTGCCTGAGAAAAGCACTTGGGTTGAGGAACCAATGTTTCTAAGTATCTGAAGGCTGGCCAGGAGTGGGGGGACAGGCTCTTCTCACTTGTTCCCTGTGATAGGACATGGAGCAATGGGTGTAAGTTGCAGCACAAGAGGTTCTACCTCAACACAAGGGAGAACTTCTTTACTGTAAGGGTCACAGAGCACTGGAACAGGCTCCCCAGAGAGATTGTTGGGTCTCCTTCTATGGAGACTTTCAAGGCCTGTCTGGATGTGTCCCTGTGTGATCTGTGTTAGATAGTATTGCCCTGCTCTGGCAGAGGGGTTGGACTCGATGTTCTCCTTGGGTCCTTTCCAGCCCTTAACACCCTATGATCCTGTGAACTCCTCCTCCCAACTATTGAAATTTACGAGACCAGCTCAGGCGGGTTGGAAGTAAGATAAAACTCTTATTTACAGCAAAGCTAAATTTACAAGCATATATATGCAATGTATTTAAATGTATTTACAATTATCTAGAAATCAGAAATAATACAGAAATCCACGTTCTCTCCTGGACAAACAAACTGCCCAGAAGGGGCTCAAAGCCATCCTCTCTCTCTCTCTCCTTCCCAGACAGAAAAACAAAAACAAAACCAAAAAACCGAAACCAAAAACAATCAGCAAAGCTTCTTTGTTAACTGCAAATGTTAGCCGGGGTTAGTGGAAGAGATTAGAGAGCACTGAATAGATCCAATGCTCAGGAGCAAAGAAGGCAAAAGAGGGGCAAATTGTTAATACTTTGGCTTTTTATCCCTTTTAGCAAACCAATGAGTGATGTAGACTTTATCATTATTTTCTTCTTACAACCAATGATCTAATTTACCTCATTCGAACATTCCAATTAGCCTCAAACCAGCACAACTTGTAATCTGCACTTTAAAAATTCCCCCCCAGCTGCATGCTAACAAACGTCATCAGATTCAACAGATGGCAAATCAGGTAGGCAAAACATAGAAACCTTCCAGAAAGTCTGACAAAACAGGATCGTCTCGAGCTCTATCTGCCATTTAGCATGCAGACTGTTTTGTGTGACAGGGATACAGACAAAACCATGCTAAATGAACAGCTTCATCTGGATACGTCGCTAATCAATGCATCTGAATCCTCACTGGGAAGTGAAACCATGGTTAGCAGAGTCCTCTACTAAAGTAAATATGGATCAACCAATAAACTAGAGAAATCTTAGGAGGAATCGAGGTTTGTGGTAATCTGAGAGGGCTCCTTAGTAAGTGAAGATATTTTCCTATTCGTTGCTTCTTGTTTTAAGGGTGCATTTTATAGCATCCCTTTAAGAAAGGGAAAGCTGAGTTCTGCCCAGGTATGCAGAGTCCTTTCTCTGTGCTCATCTCACAGGAATGCATTATTTACCTCTGCCTCAGTGTAACTTCAGAGTTACTCAATATTTAGAAGTCACTTGCAGTTTCCAAAATGTGCTAACTTTAAGCCCTTTGGCTTATTTGAAGATTTGTTCTTTGAAAAAATGTCACATATATTGACAGTTATGGGTATCTCTCAGCTAGCATATAGTGTGCTTTTGTATTTAAGTACCCTTTTAGACCTCTGATCTAGGCATCACCTTTTGATGTGATGCCTATGCATCATGTCAAGGATGCCATGTAAACAACACATACAGATGTAAGTCACAGAGATATTTGTGTATATATAATCACATACCTTTTCTATATAAGCAACAAACACACACACACACATGTATATATAGCCACATAAGTGCCAATAATTAAAACTAGCCCCAAATCTCCATCAGTTTGGAGATTTCTGTTCCAAGTGCTGCTTGAAGGTGTGAAAATTATTCCCTTTGGTTTATCTTGGAAACAAAACCCCACAATCCAGTGGGACCTTTCCCTGCTCTACCCACTCCTCAGCGCAGCCTTTAATCCATGGTAGCCTAGACATTATTTTACTGTCCCACTCACCTTCAAACACCAAGATTTTGATAATAATTTGCCTTCTGGCTCAGTGCTGTATTCTTTGCGCAACCTAGTAACTCTATTTCATTGATACCTCTGACAGTTTCTTTGTGGACAGGGACACTGGAAATCCCCACCATAAGCTTCTTCTTAGCTTTCATTCAGTGGTGGAGTATCTGAAATTCCAGTATCTTATCTCAAACCTAGACATTTCCAGGAGTAAAAGCCATTTGATTTGTTTCTTTGTTTGTTTTGAGTTAATTTTTGTTTGTTTGTTTGAATTCTCCTCATGGCTCTTGCTGCACGCTTCAGTGGAAAGGGAGAAGGAACCTCTTATTATCTAATCCAGCCTCTATAAATATGTCATCCTGATTCTGGCCTGTTATAAAGCAGTGTAAGCAATGGGGCCTTAAAGCTTCACATTCTTTCCTGCAAGAATTAGCTTTAAATATAGCCTGTCTTGATAGACTGTTGCATTTAAATACGTGATCTCTATATGAAAGTTACTGATTTAGTGATGGTGGCCTCAGTGATTTTTCTCATTCAATCAGGTTTCCACATTCCACATTGGTTGCCCAGGGAGGTTGTGGATGCTCCCTTCCTGGAGGTGTTCAAGGCCAGGTTGGATGAGGCCTTGAGCAACCTGTTCTAGTGGGTGTCCCTGCCTATGGCAGGGGGTTGGAACTGGATGATCCTTGAGGTCCCTTCCAACCTAAACCATTCTATGATTCTGTTACCACTTACAAGTTTACCAGCTTTTGATTTCAATGACTGTTTCAGCATTTTCATTTTAGCAGATGCTCCCAACTCAACTTTTTCTGTGCTCTTCATTCTTTCACAGACTTTTCTATTGAGCCCTCCTGTTTACCTTCTTTCCAAGGGAAACAACCTCAGTCTTTCCAATTTCTAGCATGCAATGTTACATTGTGTAATGCCAGCACATATCTAAGCAGCAGCATATAGAAAACATAAAAAAGAATCTTAAATTTAAGCACATAGTCTGCACCATCTGCCATAAACTGTAAGAAGTCAATTAAAAAGTTCTTTAGCCTGTATTGGTAATGTGTTATGGAAGCATTTACTTGATTGCTAATGTCTGGGTTTACGCAGTGGCTCAGAGAGTCAATTGTGAAGGTTGGCAGCCACACAGCATTAGGACTGTGATCATTGCTATAAATTAAGTTTATGTTGATAGAAATAGCAGTCACAAGCTAAAGAAATATTTATATTGATCCTAGCAAAATCAGTGCTGCACCAGTGAAAACATGCTCCAAAAGTTCATGCAGCCTGTGTCATGGGATTTCAGCTGTTTGCTTGTTGGAAAAGCCAAGAAGATGGAGAAGCCCAGCAGTGTAGCTGGTGCTTGGGGCCTCTGTGGGGGCAAAGCTGGCCCCTTTAAGTCCTTTCTCTGGATGGGGAATGGGAAAAGCCTTAAGGGAATCCAGCCTCAAGTATGATGCCAGAATCATACAAATAGTAATGTGTGATGTTCATGTGTGTTTGCTTTAATTCTTCCCTGGCATGCATTTACAGAGTGTTGACTATGTTATGGTGAATTGTTCTCTTTAAACCTGTTACACAAGAATTAGGAAGAGGGGAGCCTGCAGCATTGCCACTGCTAGGAGCACACAAGACATGACAAGATGGCCATGTTCCTCTCTCTGGCTTGCAGTCATGTGTAATTAGTTTGCTCATGAGACAATACTTCTCAAAAAAAAAAAAAAAAAAAAAAAAAAAAAGGATCATTTGCTATTTGGATTGCTTCACCTCTCCCAGAAAGCTGTCTCCTTGTTCAACATGCATTTAACACTTTATGCTTTTGGTTCTCCAAAATGTCTTACAGGATGTCCTTTCACGTCAGTGCATACCCCAGTGCTGGCAGCAGTTTACATTAAACCTCAGCTTAATTGCACTGTATAAATAACATTTATACTGCAGGAATAGCTACAGGTCTCAGCTCTGGAGCCAGCCCTTCTACAAAGAGTGATTTAATAATAGCCCTGGGAGCAAACAACTGAGTGCCTTAATGCCAGGTACCCGAGGTACTGAACTTGCCTGAGCAAGTCATAAGGTACATCTCTGCGACTCTTTGAGGGGCAGAGATGAGCATTAATGGAGTGCTTGATAGAAAACCCAGCTGAGCATTCAGAGCCTCCTGCAAGAACCAGCTGCAGGCTTATCCCTGGGTCCCTGAAGTCACCTATCAGCAGCACTGTTGCCTACATGGGCAGCAGGTTATGCCAAGTTGCACTCAGCCCGGGTTAAGCCTTGCCTTTGGACCAGACCTTGAGTCTCATAACTCCTGAACAAAGGAGAGGATATGTAGCAGTAGCATCCTTCTTTTTGTTTCTGATTACTACAAATAATGTGATGTATGAAGAAGAAATTTCCCAAAAATGCCAACCAACCGACAACACATAATTATTTTAAATTAAAACAGCTAAAAAGCAAAACAACAACAACAATCAGGCTGAGCACACTCCAAATTGGAACAAAACCAGGAAGCTAAACTCTTTGCTGGCTGAACTCCACTGGAGTCAATGTTTTGCCAGCAAAGAATTTTTCTCAGTTTCCCAACAGCAATAATAAAGCAATAAATTAATTGCCTAAGTAAAAGAGCAGACACTGCTTTATGTATTTCAGTGGTCTGCTCCCCAGACCTTCCTCTAGGTGAGCCAGCATCATTGTGATGATATGCTGCTAGTCCCTAAGGAACATTATGGTGATGGTCAAGTGAAACAAAGCAGCTCAACTTCAGACAAAACAGAAAAAGCATCTGCAATGAAAGTTCCAGGTAAAGACATGGCTATGACAGTGAGAGGACTTTCGATCATCCTGCAGTTTTTCACTATGGGTGGCACAACGAAGAGTGTGCTTTGGATGAAAGGATGTCATCTACCTCTAACTAACAAAATCAGAAATAACCACCTTTTCCATGATGTGCCTGCACAGACACCACTCACATCACACAAACACAGCTTTGACAAGAGCCTAGCATCCATGTCACCAACTCCTTTGCGCAGCCCGCATAATGAGTTGTTTTGCCTACATCTGCTCTTCTACTTGTCTGGGAAATCTGTTGTTTCTCTATTACTTTGCTTCACTCAGGCATCCTGAGGGTCTTGCACTGCTCTTTGTTGAACTGCCAGAATGTGGGCCAAGGGGAGATCTCTGGTGAAAATAGAGCACATTTGACCTGTTTTTGTCTAGAGAAATAGAATCAAAACACTGCTTCCCACTTCATGAAGGCTGCTGAATTTCCTAGAGACAGCAAAGGTGCTACAAGTGTGGGCATGTGGGACACCGCTCAGGTAGGTTCTTGGCACTGCCATGGTCCCTATGGCTAAGACAAAGCAGGGGTAGCCAATGTGTAATTTGACCACGGAGACACCCTGTTGGCTATATCCTCCTCTGAGTCACCAGAGAAAGATGGCAGGGGTCTGCTGATCACAGCCTCCAGTTCTTCAGAACAACAAGGCCGATGATGCTGTTGGGAAATTATTATTTCAGCTGTTTCAAGATCCATAGCATTTTATTCTCTGTCTTAAAACATAACCAAGGGAGCAATTCTGAGCCTTGTTAATCAGAAAAGGCCTTTTAAAGTGTCACACTGTCTGTATAAAACTTTATGAAATTGCATTGTAAATGCCAGTTTTAGAAAACTAACATAATAATGTTTTAAAATGCAATCTTAATTTTACCATTGCTAATGAAAGGCTGATAATTGAGGACAGACCATGGCCTAAAAATGAGATGTGAACCTCTGCTATGGGGCTGAAAATGCCTCTTCAGCACCAGTCCCCTCCTCCTCCCCACCCTTAGCCAGAAGAGGTCTGGCTCCGCACTGGCTGCCAGCTTCTGTGGCTAGGCTGAGAGAGAGGAGAGGAGTAATGGGCTTCTTAATTGGTGTATAATCTTTCCATGAGTGAAGGAATTTGCCAGCATTTAAAAGGGGCTTTTAGGTGTTATTGTCAATGAAAGTGTTTTTAGCTTGCTCAGGATCCTTTGCTGCCATAATGAAGATATTTCAGATCCCAAGCTGGCAGTTACACTGCTCAGCAATGTCTGGTTTAGATGCTGTCTGGCTGCATCCTCGATTCAAAGGCTGTCTCCTGAAACAGCAAATGAAACCTCTTCCTCTTCTAGTGAGCAAGGAGCAGCAAAAGGTGGCAAACACACTCTACTGTACAATGCAGCCTGGTGCTTTTGCATCCCTGTAAACCAGCCTTTCCCCCCCAGTGCTCCTAAATAAGAACAACTTGGGGTTTGCCTGCTGACGTGTTTCCTGAAATCTCATTATCTGTCTAATGTGCAGTTCAGAAGTTACTGCACTTCGCAAGGGAAGGGAAACATTCCACTTTGTGCTCATTATCACTTGTCCTGTCACTGAGCACCACTGAAATGAGTCTGGCCTCATCTTCTTGACACTTGCCCTTTTAGATTTTGGTAACATCCTCTCTCAGTCTTTCTTCTCCAGGCTAAACAGCTCCAGCCTTCTCAGCTTTTCCTTGTAAGAGAGCTGTCCCAGTCCCTTCTTCATCTTTGTAGCCCTCTGCTGGGCTCTTCCTAGTTCGTTGCCTGTCTCTCTATCACTGAAAGGAAGCAAAAGGTCTCCACTGCTCAGCTAATTATTCATGCCCAAAAAACACATGATAAAAGCACTGTACTACTATGGAAAAAAATGAGGCTAATCACAAGATGCTTCCTGCTTATGAAGAAGTTGGAAGGAAGTCTATAAACAGAGACCAGTGTGACCCCAGTGTCCTCTACTCTCCCTGGATATCTGAGAAGTGAGATGTGATATGTTCCAGAGATGGGACACACACACACAAATTGACTACACAGGAAACTTTTCTGGTATAAAGTGTGGGGCCAACATAGGCAAATTTAGGACTGAAATAGGTTTTGATTTCTAAATAAGATGCAGCTGAAAATGCCCAGCCCCATGGAGAGAACAGGTTTCTGCCTAAAAAGGGACAAACAGAATGAGGTACAACAAACTGCCAAGGACTTTGTGTGGCAGCCAGTTCACACAATCAGAAGGAGGCTCTGCTGCCATGCAGATACTTGTCCAGAAGATGTTAATGAGCATCTCTGAGGATATGTTTGTCTTAGAAGTTGTTGTTTCTCCTCTCTGGTGTATATCTGACTTTGTGTGAAGGTAAAAAGTATTTTCCCTTCAAATCACAAATACCCTGCTTTTTTCTTCACTCATTTCTCCCTTCTCAAATGATGTGGCAATATCAGCCTGGTCTAGCTAGCTGCTAGAAACAGCTGTATTTTAGCTCGAAACAAGCTCCTCTGCAACAGGATGAAGACGGACACTGCTCCATTTTCTGCAAATGGCTCTGCTCGTGGCAGTCATCCTTCCTCTGCCCTTTCACACTGCTTTACACTTCCCTAGCCCATGTCCCTGAAGACACTAGGATGAGGAAGAAGAAATGGAGGGCTGGTGGGCTTATAGCAGCTGCTGGGGGCTTTTCCTTCGAGAGCAATGGAGTGTGCAATTTCTTACCCCTTACTAACCCCATCTGCCTTTACACAAAACCTCTCTTCCCAGGAGGGTGAAAGGGCATTTTATAAATACAATTACAAAACTGCTGGGATCAATACCACAAGGCAGATGGATAGCTCAGCAGAAACAGATAGATTAGATGCTAAGATAAAATAGATTAGTCAAATTGATCTGGGGCCGGTGAGATAAGGCCCTTCCGGAGTGGGAAGCAACGGTGCACAAGAAGGATGCCTCCATGACCCCCACACCCCTCTGCTGCTTTCTCGTCTCCTCTCCCTTCGTCCTGCTTCATGCTACACTGAACCAGAAGAAAAAAAAAAAAATCAGAAAGAAAGGAAAGAAGAAAAAAAAAAAAAGCAGAGATAAACACCACAAATCCCTCTCCTCCCCATCCACCCCCTGCTTCCCAGCCGCTGAGCAGAGGCTTTCAGCTGGGTGCTTTTCTTCTCCTTTCTAAGTCAGGGTCCCGAAGTTTGCTACTGACAAGAGAAACAATAAAAGGAGTCAGGAGCTGCAGCTTTGAGGCTACAAAACATGGGGCCTGCCACTGAGCGCTCCCCTTCCTGGGAACAAGCATGGTATAAAAATGCTGGATTGAATTATCTAGGCACATCCAGGGAAATTGCATGAAACCTTGTTCTAGCAGGAGGCTTGCTGGAGAGCTGTGCATTGTATATGCGTATTGTAAGCATATTGGCCTTTCATTTTCATTGCAGCACATCTGCTCACACATTTCCTTCTAGCAAAATGCAAATGCTAGTTGGGAATGACAAATGTACCCCAAACCACACCTGTCCATCAAAACACAAGGAAATAATAGCAAATATTCCCAGTAGAAGAGAAAACTTCCCCTTCGGAACACTTTTGAGTGGTACATTTTACAGTCTCTACAGCTTTATATTTAAATTTCTTCTACTCTGTGGTTTTGGGGTGGCTTTTTTTGTTTGTTTGTTTTTTCCCAAGGAAGAAAAGAAAATGAAAAATCCAGAGACATTCTTCTTTTATAACCTCAGTTCCATCAGCAATGCTTGTAAGTTCTTTTACCTTTGGCTATTTGGCTCACATGAACGATGTGCCTCATGTCACAGAAAAGCCACTCTTGAGAGCAGAACAAACACACCACTTCTTTTGACCTCAAACTGCTCTGCCCTACGGCTGGTGCCACAGCCAGGAATTAATGGATGGGCATTCAGTGAGGCTGGAAGGAGACAGCCCAGCCCTGCTTTATGCCCTGAAGGACCAAAAATCTCTGTGTGCAGGTTTTGCCAAGTGGTCAGGGCCCAATTTATCTGACAGACTTAAGGAAGTGCCCTATGTCATGCTTCAGTGATGCATGGAGTTGCACCTCTCCATCCTCCCACCTGCTTTTGTCTGTGGGCTGCTGGCTCTTCTTTCTCATGACCTCCTTGCGAACTAGTTGAAGGGGCTTGGCCGAGAGAAAACTAACTATGCCACAAGAAGAGAGGCACTCAGGGCTAATTCAGCCCACTGAGGTAGCTCACTGCTGGCTCAGACAGAGCCAGATGGTAAGGCATGGGTAGCTAGGGACAAGAGAGGTAAGGGAGGAGTAACACTGGCCCTTTGAGCACTTTATAGGTGATTAGGTCACCTTAGCTGTAGCCTTAAATGTCACTCTAAGCCTTAAAGGGCCCAAACCAGGTGTCTAGCATGAGGAACTGATAAACTTGATCTCTGATCTTGCAATGAGATTTGTTATTTCATTATAACAGAGCAGCAGTTAGAGAAATGGAAGCTTTCTTATGACTAACTTCCTTACAAAGAAAGATTTAATTTATCAGAGTTTTCCTTTGAAAGATTGAGCCAATGAAAAAGTCCCAAGTCAAAATAATTCTATCCAGAAATATTAAACCCCCAGAAATCTTAAACACTCAGAATTTCACAGCACTTGAGAGACTTGAGAGACTTGATTAGGGGACTGGAGGGCATGGCTTATGAGGAGAGGCTGAGGGACCTGGGGCTTTTTAGTCTGGAGAAAAGACTTAGAGGGGATTTGATAAATGTTTGTAAGTATCTGAAGGCTGGTCAGGAGTGGGGAGACAGGCTGTGCTCACTTGTTCCCTGTGATAGGACAAGGAGGAATGGGTGTAAGTTGCAGCAAAAGAGGTTCTGCCTCAAAACAAGGGGGAACTTCTTTACTGTAAGGGTCACAGAGCACTGGAACAGACTCCCCAGGGAGGTTGTGAAGTCTCCTTCTCTGGAGACTTTCAAGGCCTGTCTGGATGTGTTCCTCTGTGATCTGTGTTAGATAGTACTGTCCTGCTCTGGCAGGAGCGTTGGACCCGATGATCTCCTTGGGTCCCTTCCAACCTCTAATATCCTGTGATCCTGTGTGATCCTGTGACCCTCACCTAGAGCGCCCTGCTCCAAGGCAGGATCAGCTGTGCTTAAAATCTTCTTCTGGGCTCCAATGGTGAAGACATAGCTCTAGGAGAAGGTTAGCCAAAAGTCTCATGCTACCATTCTCCCCTACAACTTAAGCTGTTCAGACAACATTTCCCAAAAGATATGCGGTTGCTGTGCGTAGGGTTAGGAGCTGGTTTATTCACTGGAATTCTGTGAGGAGCACTGCAGAAGATCTGGCACCTCTGGGCTGGCAAGCCTTTCAGCAGCACAGGCACATGGAGAAATCTGCAGTGTGGCAGAGCAGGCACAGTGAAGTTCATTTGGAGAACTGACCTGAGTAATTTTGGATCTTGACATCCAGCTCTGCTTTTCCAGTGTTAACTATCTCAGCCATATCTCACAGGTAGGCACATGCGGGAAGCCCACAGAGATCACCTTCTATCACACATATGGATTGCCACAGTCTGCTGTTAGTGGAAAAGTTAATGCATCAGTAACGACTTGAGCAGCTGGTAGCCTAGAAGGTATGGAAAGTGGCTCTTGCCCCTGGGAAGAAGAGAAGTATGCAAGGAGTCCCCACGTGATCAGCGGAGTTGTGTCTTGGCTGGTGTGGACTGGCAGAGCAGTGTTTTGCTCTTCAGAGTTTAAGCTGCAGAGAACCTGAGGCATCATGTTAAAAGTATTTTTCATATATGATTATATAATAATTTGAAACTCTCTCCCTCTGTCCAAATATGGTTTCTGTCTGATTCGAAGCAGTTAATACATAGAAAAAATTATGTTGGTGGGAAAAAAAAAGGCAAGTCTGGTCAGCTGTTCAAAGGTGTAAGATCTGTGAAGGAAGCCAAGTCAAAGAAGTGTGATTAAAGTGGCCAAGTTAAACAAGACACAATTAAAACCACTGCTTCCCCACCATCTCCCCAAAACTTCCAAGTAAGGCTTTATGAGTCCCAGGGGACCAGGTTAGCCCTAATTGTATCTTATTTAACTTGGCCAATTAAACAGCAAACTCTTCTCAGAGTTGGCCCTGCCTGCAGATATCACACCTCCTTTGCTTCTGACTGCTTGCTTCACTTCAGCACACATACATACTGTATATTTATATTAGCTCTTGGGAACGTGTTTCTAGAAATGCCCTTTGGTTAATACTAATCTCAACTACACGAACAGCGTGTTTGACTGTATGCCTTCTGCCTGGAATAGCAGGAATTGTCACCCTGAGCTGTGATGCCCTTAGGTGTAGATGCTTTAAAGAGTGGACACGGATTGCCTTTGCAGAAGAATTTGGGAAAAAAAAAGCACAGAAATACCTCTTGCCTCCAGTGCAGATTTGCAGCAGACCAGAACTGAGCTGAATGTCAGAAATGCAGGCTGGCGCTGCAGACATCTGGGGCAGACAGAGCTGTTACTTTTCAGAGACAAAGGCCAGCACCTGAACAGAGTAAGAGAGGACTGCATTTCCTCTGGGCTAAGTGAGCAAGAGAGAGAAATGGCTTCCTTCCCCTGTAGATTACCAGAAGATGGAAGGGAAATGAGGAATTTCTTCCTGCTTTTTAATAATTAAACTCCACGCTTGGAATTTTACATGCCTCTACCTCAATTAATAAAACACATACAATATTTTTAGAGGGCAAATTGGTCTTTTGCCAGCAACAGGATTTTTCGGTTTGTTTTGGTCTATTTTAAAGTGCAGGAAGCAGCCATTGCAGTTATATAAACATCCCAGACAAGGATCTGAAGCTTTGGAAGCTCATTTAGTGGTAAATTCTACTAGTAGATGCTCCATATTTGCATGAGACACACTGCACATAAGACCAATCTGAAAAGACCCCCTGAGTCAGGAGAAAAACTGAACTATTAAACACAGTGGTAAACACTCAGTTCTTACATAAAGAGCTGTGGTTAGTAGGTCAAGAAAGTTTCTGCTCCTCCTCTACTCTGCCCTACTGAGGCCTCATCTAGAATCCTGTGTCCAGTTCTGGGCCCCTCAGTTCAAGAAGAACAGGGAACTGCTTAAGAGAGTCCAGCACAGAGCCATGAAAATGATTAAGGGAGTGGAATGTCTTCCTGTTATGGAGGCAGGGAATTAATGTGGCCAAGTCAGGAATTTATATAAAAAATAGTTATTTTATTTTCCCAAAACCTGCCCCCAAAACTAGATACAGAAATTAATTCAGTTTTAATTAGCAGGTTCAGTTGGTTGAGAAGATCTACACGGATACCATAGGTAGACTTGACTATTTTAGAAGTCAGAAGTTGGAAAAGACTTGAGCTATTAAATATATAGCGTCCCCAATATCAAGATAAGGCTGAAGCCAAAGTTACTCACAGAAGAATCAGGTTGGCTTAAATGGAAGGGCTGTCAGGCAGGAGATGGGAAATTCTAACCCCAGCTCTGTTCAAGACAAACAAGTGTTTCCAACTCATTTCCCTTTCAGTAACAGAGGGACAAGGCTTTGATAACTCACTGAGGAGCAGCAGTTGATAATATTCTCTTACCACCTTGAGAGCCAAGTGTCACACAAATGCTTGCAAGATAATAACAACATAACTCTAGCACTTTCTGGCTATAGAAAGCCAGAAGAACTCATATCTTTGTCCAGGGGTGCAGCAGCAGCACAATCAGGCTCCTGATGAATTATAAATGATTAGGAAACACTCTCTTTAGCATTGCTTTGCTTTCCATTTCTTAAAAATCAAAACTGCTACTGACAGACTTGATTAAGAGTACATTAGGAAAATATTTTGATTGCTATTTGCTGAAGTTTCCTACACATTAAAATGCTAAAGAGCTTTAAAACAAATATATCTAAAATCATGCATGTCAAGATGCCTAAGGAGGTATCTTAAGTCACCCAGAACAGTAGTACTGCTGCTGGAGTGCCTGAAGAGAGCTTCACCTCCTTGTGTGGTGGAATCGCCAGATGGCACTGTAACAACACAAGAGTTTTCCAAATTCTTTCTAGAATTAGGAAAAAAAATATGGGTTTGACCAAGAAACAAAACCTTCCTGTTGTTATTGTGAATAAGTAGTTTTTGGGATGGTGTTGAGAAGGGCATTTATGATTGATGGTTGTCCAGCAGGAAGATGGAGGTGATTGTCCCCTTGTACTGAGCTCTGGTGAGGCCACATCTCGAGTATTGTGTTCAGTTTTAGGCACCTCATTACACGAGGGATGTGGAGGTGCTGGAGCGAGTGCAGAGGAGGGCAACGAAGCTGGTGAAGGGCCTGGAGAATAGATCTTATGAGGAGCGAATGAGGGAGCTGAGGCTGTTTAGTTTGAGGAAGAGCAGGCTAAGGGGAGACCTCATCGCTGTCTGCAACTACCTGAAAGGACATTGTGGAGAGGCTGCTGCTGGTCTCTTCTCACAGGTAAATAGTGATAGAACAAGACGGAATGGCCTCAAGCTGCGACTGGGTAGGTTTAGACTGGACATTAGGAAACATTTTTTCAGGGAAAGAGAGGTCAAGCATCGGATTGGGCTGCCCAGGGAGGTGGTTGAGTCACCAACCCTGTGTGGGTTTAAAAAATCGTTTGGATGTGGTGCTTAGGGATGTGGTTTAGGGTGAACCTTGTAGAGTAGGGGTATCAGTTGGACTTGGTGATCCCGCGGGTCTTTTTCAACTGAAATGTTTCTGTGGTTTCTATGATTTCTGGCCTACCTTCACCAAAAAACTCATGCTGACCCGTGGATTGTAACTCCAGACCTGCCTGGATATTGGTTGAATAGCTCTGGTTTATGTGGTATGGTTAAGTAAAGAAGGTATTCTAACAAACAGAGTCTCTATGGCATCTTCATTTTGCCTTTTACAGCATTTTGAAACATGATTTTAGTATGGAATATATATAGTTATAGATGTACATATGCACATACAGACACACACATATGCACATCATTTGAATTAATCAAAACGTGGAGACTTCACTGAAGTTAAGAAGTGAGGCAGTGGCACAGCAAGAAATGGAAGTCAAAAAAGCTCTTTAATGAACAGCTGTAACAGAGGTAGCTTATTCATGTGTGAGTCGCTCACACATACCTTGATAACAAATAACACATTCTTGGAGAGAGTCTCAGTTTTGATTTATATCACAATTTCAGTAAATATAGAGGAGCTGCCAAATTTGCCTATATAAATCCCAGTGATCTCATATATTTTAATCAGAAGATTTGAAAAAATTAGACAAAAGGAGCGTGGGTTCCCCCTCCCTCCTTTACTTTTTACCTTATTAATACTGTGCTCTGGCACAAAGCTCCATTTTGAACTCTGCTGGAAGAGTGAGCATTTCTGAGGCCCTGTTTATGACAAGATATAATTAATACTAGGGAGGAATTAAAGGAGATTTAGAGAAAAAATATTGTACACATTTGGAGTTAAATAACAATTTGGCCTCATTAAAACAGGTTTCCATTTGCCACTAATTTTATCCCTGGTTACAAAGGCCGTCATTTGTCTGAGCAAAGATGAAAAAGTAGCTGTTAACACAGTGCAAATGAGAGTGAAATTGGAAAGGACATGTATATTAATGAGCATCCGAGTGCCCTACAGTGTGCAAAAATGAGCAGGAGAAAAAAAATAGCAAGAAAAAAAAAGATTCCCCTGATATTGTTGAAAAGCTAATGATTATTTGACATGGCAAGGAATGCCCTGAACATGCAACCTGCTTTACACGAAGCTACAGTTGTTTACAGGATCAGGGGCTACCGCAGAGCACTTTGAGGACAATACTAATTTCTTGGTAGAATATTAATTATTCATTTGCAATTTTGGAAATAATTTCATTTCCTTGCAAGGGAAGAGCTTGCAAGACGCAGCCATTAACTGTGCACTTAGAACCTCGAGTACGTGAGCTCTGGTGTCTGCATGTGGTGAAGTGCTTAGCGAAATCCCTGGGTGCATATGTGAGTTGTTGATTCTCTTCCTCGCAAAATGCATCATTGGGCTTGTGAATAAGCAGACATGGAGAGCCATGTTTCATGCAGATTTATGCAGTCCACATATCAAAACCAGAAAGGCCACATTGTCCTAAAGCCTGAACAGAATTTCATAGAGTTGTGGAATGGTTTAGGTTGGAAGGGATCGCAAAGATCATTTAGTTCCAACCCCCTGCCATAGGCAGGGACACCTCCCACTAGAACAGGCCACCCAAGCCCTCATCCAATCTAGCCTTAAACACCTCCAAGGAGGGAGCATCCACAACGTCCCTGGGCAACCTGTTCCAGTGTTTCACCACTCTCACTGTAAAGAACTTCCTAACATCTAGTTTAAATCCCCCCTCTGCCAGTTTAAACCCATTACCCCTCATCCTGTCATACAAGACCTTGTAAATAGTCCCTCCTCAGCCTATCAGATTTGCATTTAAACTGTACTATACGGTCTTGTGCACAGGACTCCAAAACCAGTACTGAAACTTCCTTCCAGACAAAGAATTGAAACTAAAGGTGCTTGAGCCCACTCTTGCCAACAGCCCAAGCACATGGACATCAAAGAGATAAGAAGAGTCCTGCCTCCCTAACAGTGACTTAATAATAGATCTGTCCCTTTTGAATGGAAACCCCATAAGCAGGAGGGCAGCACTGCAGACAAAAGATGTGCAGGAAGGACACCATTTGGTGGTCTCAGCAACAAACTCTCTCTGTTCTGTGAGTGCCTAAAACTCTGCTACATATTCCTGATTGCTGTCTACTGGCACCTCACCTATTTTGTGTGCAGCCTTGTGGGTGTCTTCTATATGCCCACAAAGACGCTGAGCATTTCTGCCACTTTTCTGCCCATAGTAAAAACAAACAACCAAACCAACCAAACCAAACCACACAACCAAAAACCAAACAATATCTCTGTTGATTTGAAAAAATACTAGGAAAATTTTGGGTTGAATCACTGGTCAAATAGTCTGAATCTGCAACAGATCTTCTGTCTGGGGTACCTTTTGTCTGCTTGGAGGGCAAGTGGAGTGGGACTTTGAGCTCAAAAAATCAACCCTGGCCAGGAGTTTAGTCTGGGAAGGCATTGCTACTCCATCCCAAGCAATGCTACAAACAGAAAGAGAGCTCTTGGACACACAGCCAACCTAAAAACCACTATTATCTCTGAAACAACTGTTTGCCTGGTTGCTGAAAATCTAATTGGGGGTCAGTAATGTCTCGGTCCAAGCTGCTCTATTGTTTTAAACATGGCTGTGTTTATTTCACCCCTTCCCATTCATTATGCAAAGAAACACTGTGAGATAAACAAGAAGCATGAATAATTGAGTGTAGTATGCCAGAATTTCCAAATATTTCATATTTTGCCCCCTGGGATGAGTTCAGTCTCCAGACCACCTAACTAGAGAATGAGCTGGATGTTGTAAATATGTTTTGCCAAGATTACAAAAACTTTTGAGTTAAATCATTTTGCAGTGCTCTGATGACAAGATTTCCTCAATATTTTGGTTTTGTAGATCACAGCTTGCCAGGGTGGTGCAGTGCTTGCACAGCATCAAGAAGCCCATGGAAATGTTTGAGAGGGTCCAGAGAAGGGGCACAAATATGATCGGAGGGCTGGAGAACCTCCCCTATGGGGACAGGCTGCTAGAGTTCAACCTGGAGAAGAAAAGGTCCTGGGGAGATCTCATAGCATCTTTCCAGTACCTGAAAGGGGCCTAAAAGAAAGCTGGGGAGGGACTTTTTGCAAGGGCTTGTAGTAATAGGACATGGGAGGATGGAATGAAGCTGCAAGAGGGTAGATTTAGACTGGATATTAGAAAGAAATTCTTTACACTGAGGGTTGTGAGGCACTGGAACAGGTTGCCAAGGCAAGTTGTGGATGCCTCATCCTAGTAGTGTTTAAGGCCAGCCTGGACAGGCCTCTTTTTACAGATGTCTTCTAACAGGCTTATTTTAGAAGAAATGTCTTCTTTTGTGCATGTGTTGATTGGATTTCTCATACTGGCTAGGAAGAAATACCTTGCATATTCTTGTTTATAGTGTTGTCTTATATTCTCTCCAGATTGCATAGTCCTTATGCCGAAAGAAATAGGCTATTAAAGTTGCCGTATCTGAAAATATAGGTTCATCTTTCTTTCATTCAAGTGTCTGCCTGGACATACAGCTCCCCAACTCTGCTAAAGGATTTAAAGCAATGACATCAATCAGACATCGATGGCGTACTTTTATGGCAATTGTTTTACTGTGATCAAAACTTGTACACAGTGCCCATGTTTCAGTCAACATCTGCAAATGCTCTGATTCTGTCACTGTCTTGATGTCTGGTTGCTCATCTCTCCTGGCTGACAAATGAAAAGAAAAACTCTGGTTGTGTTCCTGTGCTAAGCTGCATAAACAATGTTTTCAAAGAACTAAGAGGGACTTTGTGGCTTCATCCTCGAGAGAGTGAAGATGCATCCACCTCTTAAATTTGCTACTCTTAGTTCCCATTTTCTGGCAGCTGGCAAAGCAAGGCAAGTCATGGCAGAAATGTGCAGTAGAGAAGCTCTTTTAAGTTGAAGTGCTCCTTCTTCACTGAGAAAATACTAATAGTTGCTGATACCTACTCCTGAAGCAGACAGCACCTGAACCAGGCAGAAAAGCAAAATACACCCTTAAAGAAAAAAGCCAGTATGATTATTGCCACACTTCTGAAGCCATCCTCACTTGCTTCTCAGCCGATACCCTAACGCTGATTGTTGCCTTTTACCTTAGCTTTTACAGAAAAAGAAGAAAAGTTGCATTACAGGTATTTACACCATTACCATCACTCTGCCTACTGGAAGTAGAGTCCACTATGCTTCCGCAGGGAAAGAGTTTCCACAGGTATGTACTGAAGTATTTCTGTGCTAAACCCACCTCTACACCTTCAGTCTCCCTCTCCTCATGTAGTCATATGTGTGATCACACATGCACATCTGAGGACCCTGCTCTGAAGGCAAGAAACCCCAAACCAAACCAACAACAGATTTCGCTTCAGCTTTGCATTGCAATTCATCTTTCAATTGTTAGATAACAGCATGCAAAACATCACTCTGTTTCATCAGCCTCGCAGGGGTAAAAGGAGGGTTTTCAGCTGCGGTATTTTATGACAGGGCAAGTTTAGCTCCTTACAAATTTTATATGGACTCACCAAGGGAGTAAGAGAAAGAAAAAAAAAATTACTAGTAACATGTTTTGTCTCAGAGGTTTTTTCTTGGTGCATCCTTGTCCTGGACACACATCTATTTATCTGACTTCAAAAATTTGTACTTTTTGACAAGAACCTTGCTTAAGCAGGGTTGACACTTGCAGAAGTCAGGCAAGTTTACCTCTGTTTCCAGATGACAGGACTGGTCTGGCTAGGGGCCTATGAAAAAGTAATCCAATGTTGTTATTGTTACTAAGTTGTCCTAAAGAAACTTAGAAGCTGTTTATCTTCTACAGCGCTCTTTTCTAATGAACTGGCAAAATACCCTACTTTGGCCCTTGTATAAGGCCTCCCTGGAGCCCTCTCACCCTAACTTGTTACTGGCTTCCTGCTGATTTACAACAAATCTTTGACATTTGGTCTGCTCCTTAATAAGGGCCTCTGACATTGCCCAGGTATGAAAAAGGAGAATAAAATTATGTGGGTTAAAAATGATATAGCTCTTTGAAGGTGGAGACAGCAGAACAAGGCTTCAAAGTCCAGAGAGAAAAACAATACCCACAGAAGGCTCTTTGTTCAGACAGCTTGGCTGGCATAAATCTCCCGGCTGCAGTCCTTTATACCAGCTGTAATTATTTAAAACTCATTTATCATTTGAGCATCAAATAATTAGAATTGGTGTACAGAAACAAAAAAGAAGAAGGAAGGAAGGCAGGAAGAAAGGAATGGAAGGAACAGACATTGTAGGCCATTCAGTTGGATGATTTTGAACAGGAAGACCTTATTGAATTATCTTGATAAGGTGACTCAAGTAATTCCTGAAGCTTGAGGAAAAGCAAACCAGGCCCCTTTACTGCTTCTATTACGTGAATGTCAAAAACCCTTGGGCAGCAAAGGAGAGTGAGATGTTGGAGAATACAAACTTAGCAAAGAAGATTCAAATTAAGCATCTGAGCTGTGATAACTCCCTGATGTTCCTGTCTGAAAAAGCAGAGCTATTTAGGAGCGCTGCCTACAATTCAATGCAGCATTACAGCTCTCCAGAGTCAGAAAGACCCGAAAAGGAGCGTACGTGATCTCACACACAGTAAATGCCAACCTAATTGGGTTCCTGCACTGCAGCAGGAGCAATGAAATGATCAAGCATTTTGTTCAAAATTTCCTGAAGGGCTCAAATCCTGCCCTTACTTACCCTTTTTTTACAAAACCACCAACTTCAAAAAGATTGCACAAGTTAGCAGCTAAAACAGATATTTCTTGCTGGGTGGTACATTATTGGTCTGGCCAGGAGCCAGTGCAAAAGTAACCTGGTGTTATTTTTTTTAAATTCAAATGTTCTGAAGTTCTTCTATAGAATTGTACAGCAGTATTTGCTTCCCTAGGATGTAATTTCTTTTCTTATTTTTGTGCTTTCTGCAAAAAGTAAAGTGGGACATGACCTTTATAAAGGAAATCTGTGCCTTTTTTAACACGATCTCTGTATCTAGACAGGTAGCAACAAGGCAAGGCTATCACTCTTGTCTTCACTTAGGAAAGTTCCTCTGAAACAAAGGAAAAGGTTGAGAAGGAAAATACATTAAGAGGAAAGAGAAAAAAAAAACCAAAACAAACACAAAAAAACATGAAGCTGGCTAAGAAACAGAACACACACACAAGGCACGAGTTTCCAGAGTTATGCAATGGCATTGCATTATCAGGTACAGGGGTCAAAACACTCTAGCTACAGGTGCCAAAGATATCACATGAAGATTTCCAATGGCCCCCAGGAGGACGAGGAAGGAGGAGCAGCCCTACATCTGCGAAAGGCAGCTGCT
This sequence comes from Tricholaema leucomelas, assembly GCA_013400475.1. Classification (NCBI taxonomy): domain Eukaryota; kingdom Metazoa; phylum Chordata; class Aves; order Piciformes; family Lybiidae; genus Tricholaema lacrymosa; species Tricholaema leucomelas. Next base: position 698,522 of record WAAF01013955.1, read on the forward strand.
TCCAGCTCCCACCACCTTCAAACCCAAGGACAGCCAGGAGCTAAGTAGGCATCTCACTCAGCCCCATATCCTCATCTCACATTGACCAGTTGACAGGCGTCATTTAACTTGCTGAGCAACCCCGTTTGGTGCCCAAATAGCTCCTACTGCTGGTTTTAAACTGCAATTTGGGAAAACAAGTGCTGCCTGCTATGTTGCTGCAAGCCTGCTGTGATAAAGACTAGCCTGGGAAGGTGAGCAAGTTGAGGAAAGGACTGCTTGTGAGGGATTGAAGAGGGAGTGAGAGTAGGAGGCACACTAATAGAGAAATGCTGCTAGTTTTGGTGGATGTCTACTGGGACAGTGAGCAGTGGCCCAGGCCAGGGAAGAGATACTCTGGGCACCGAGTAACAGAGCAAATACTCTGCAGCAGAGCACAAACGCCCTGGGAACCCAAGCCTCATGATTGAACCACAGAAGTGCTAAGCTTTGCAGCCAGTCCACTCTGTCCTTCCATTCCCTGTAGCTGTGCCTCCACTTTGCCCTGCAACCCCCTCCTCCCTGGCCTCTTCCTCCATGCAACGACCTCTTGTGCTAAAAATACACCCCCTGCAGCACTTGGTACAATAGATAAGCCTGGCAAGGCTCTTGTGGGAAGATGTCGTGGCTTCACATCTGCTTGTTAAAAATATCACATATTATTTAAAGAAAAAAGTTTCTTGTGACTAATTTCGACAGCAAACCATATGGCCTTTTTATTTCTCCTGCACTCATAATAATTAAATGGCTAATTTCCCCTCCTAAACTACCTTCGGCCCACAGAAGGAAACAAAGGAAATCACAGCTATTCAGCTACAAAACATCTTGTTAAAGCACAGCAAAGAGTTATGCAATTAACCCCACAAAAGCTGGAATTTCACAGTTATATCTAACACTCCGAGTTAACAAGAAGAGGCCAAGAACAGCCTTTTTTTGTTGTTGTTTCTGTTTGCTGGCACAGCAGCCACCGTTAAGGTCAGGTGTCAGACCAGATTTAAGCCATAAATGTCTGTTTCCTTGGGTTTTTTGTGCTCAGGAGTCAGCGCAGTATTGTGATTTAAATCAGCCACTGAGTGCTTTGGAGGAGGCTTCCATGAAACCGAAACAAAGAATTTGGTTGTCTGCATGGCGCAAGCGCCTGCATATCTCCCCTCACACTGCGCCTACTGCGGCCAGAGCTTCTTGACTCTGGAGGGCTGCGTGTGCAACCAGCATGGTTTTGAGCTTCTTTTCGGGGCTGTTTCTGGGTGGCTCAGACCTTGCTGCCAGCTCCTGCTTGCTGTGGCTTGCCCAGCCCAGTGTGCTTTGCTACTGCCCACCTGCAGCAGAAATGGCTGAGTTTACAATCCTGTTTGGAGTCTATCAGGCTATTGCCCAGGAGCAGAGGATCCTAGGGATTGTTACATTATTTTTGTCCTAAGAAACATTGAATTTGCAGATCAATGCTCCTGGGTGATGCCATGAGCACTGTCTCATCAGATGGGTGCTGGGACTCAGCTGCTGTCCCCAAAAGTGACAACTTTGCTGCAAAGCCAAAAGCACTCGTGTTATTGCTCAGTTTTCTTGCATTTTCTCTTATTCCTGGTTAAATAACCCCAAGATCTGCAATATGGAATGCGTTGGATGTGGGGATCCCTGAGAGGGATGGTGAAACAACACATGGGGACACATCCCCAGCGACGAATTTTGCTGAAGGAGCAGTGGTTTCATGGAGAAGGACTCCTGTGGCATGGTATGACGAACAGCAATGCGACTGCATTCAACAAAACAGAACATCTCCAAACCTGACAGCTCAGGTGGGGGTGCCCATCCACCTGCTGTAATGAACTGATCAGACTCGCACTTAGAAAATTCAAATGGGTATTTGGGTGTCTAAATGCCAGTCTGAGAGATTGCATGTCTGAGTATAATTTTGCATATAGACTCGTTATGGATATTTTTATTGTAGGAGAAAATCCATCCTGACCCAAAAGGAAGCAATGACCAGACTGAAAAGGCTGAAGAAAACTGGGATGGTGCTAGGCAATTTTCTTGATGAGTCACTAGATGACACTTTGCATAATAATCCGATGGACTGAACATTACCATGCTACATTTTAATTTTCTAGCTTGGTAAAGCCTATTATGATCTGGCGCCAGGCAGTCCGCAGACTGTAGAGCTAACTAGGGCCTTCCTGAAGTACCTGCTGTCTTCATAAGATGGGCCATTTGGGCTTGATTTCTAGTTCAGGCATAAAAAAGAATTGGAACAGAGAAACCTAGAAGTGGAAACTCTGAGTGGAGAGGTGAACATTCTAGGGATAGGCCATATAATGGCAACAATGGATAAGTTAATATAATTTCATTGGAGCATCAAGAGCTTTATGTCTGGAAACACAGCTTGTATAGAATCATAGAATCAACCAGGTTGGAAGAGACCTCCAAGATCATCCAGTCCAACCTAGCACCCAGCCCTAGCCACTCAACTAGACCATGGCACTAAGTGCCTCAGCCAGTCTTTTCTTGAGTACCTCCAGGGAAGGTGACTCCACCACCTCCCTGGGCAGCCCATTCCAATGGCAAATCACTCTCTCTGGGAAGAACTTCCTCCTAACATCCAGCCTATACTTCCCCTGGCACAACTTGAGACTGTGTCCCCTTGTTCTATTGCTGGTTGTCTGGGAGAAGAGACCAACCCCAACCTGGCTACAACCTCCCTTCACGTAGTTGTAGACAGCAATGAGGTCAACCCTGAGCCTCCTCCAGCCTAAACAACCCCAGTTCCCTCAGCCTCTCCTCATAGGGTTTGTGTTCCAGGCCCCTCACCAGCTTCGTCACCCTTCTCTGGACACGTTCCAGCACCTCATCTTTTGCTGCTTCTGCTGCTTTTACTGTGCCCGCTGCTATCTTCCCTCACCACTGTTTTGGCTGCTGCTGCTTTTGCTTAAGGCTATTATATTTCTGTAGTAGTTTTTTCTCCTTATGCTGTTATATTTAGTTTAAACTATAAGAAAATACAATTTCATTTTCCCTGGCTTTCCAAAAATCCCTTTTATAGCGAGTTTACTCTACCGTGGGAGGGATCTGCCCTTAACCAGTACAAACACTAAAGGATGAGGAAGGGTGAACAAAGTAGCAGCAAGGTCTGAAGAGGTGAAAACTGGCAGACAAGCATGGAAGCTGAGATGAAAATGGTTGCAGAGCTGCAGAAAAGGGAGCAGAGCAGAAGAGAGATGAACAGGGAATTGACACTTCGAAGGAATGAGAAGCTAATTATACACTCAAATTCATAACAACATAAGATACCAGTATTACAATCAGGAAGAATATTCCACGTGTTTTCCCAAGCAGCAGCCTCCTTCAAAGCCAAGACAGAAGAAAGAACAAGGGAGAGCAGACACCACAACTGTGTTTCAAGTTGGTGTCTTATATTTCAGATGGTTTATTTATGTATCTAGCATTAAATATAAAACCACAGAAGAACATCTTTTGATTGTGCTATGAAGTACACTTGCCACTGATTAAAGAATCAAATCTAGGAGGAGTTGTAGCTTTCTGTACAAATAGAAAACAGCTAATTTTGATTTCTTACATTGCACTTTTTATCTATCTATCTATCTATCTATCTATCTATCTATCTATCTATCTCTATTTAAAAAAAACAAGTACACTTAGCCACTGGAATTTTCTTGACCATTTCTTCCTTTGATATGGATCTAAATACTGCACTTTTTCCTGTGCTTGCCTTCTTTATGCTCCAGCTCGGAAATGACCAAGAGCATAAGATTTATCACAAAACATTGTAACATGCAAATTATTTGCAGCAGCACATTGTAGCATGGGTTAAATTTAGAGGGAGTGGTTGTGTTTGATTTTTGATATTTTGTTTGGGGGGTGGTGGTGTTTGTCTTGTCTTGTTTACTTTTTAATTAATTTTCTGAACAACTTGTTAGTTTTTAGTGGAAACAACCAATTACAGTTAAGTGGAACATTTTTCATGAAAGTTCATGACAGCCATAGCCAGTGGAACCACAGGAATCAGGGGAAGATTCAGTTCATCCTGCTAGCTTGCAGCCTGTCTGCAGAGCAGACTGGCTGGCATGGCATCTCCACTGTAGCATCCACACAGTAACTTAGTCCTGTAGAGCTTTGATGAGTTTACTCCCCATGTGTTTGGCCATGAGTATAACCTGGAAAAATGCATATCTGCATAGAAAAAGCTGTTCCTGTACCCTCTTTTCACCTTGTCCAGACTCAGGAATCATAGAAATCACACAATGTCAGGGGTTGGAAGCAACCTTCAAAGATCATTCAGTCCAACCTCCCTGCCAGAGCAGGATCACCTGTACCAGATCACACAGGAACTCATCCAGGTGGGCTTTGAATATCTCCAGAGAGGGGGACTCCACAACTGCCCTGGGAAGCCTGTTCCAGTGTTCTGTCACCCTCCAATCTCCAAACCTCAAGGAAGATACAAGAGAATCCAACAGATTTTCAGGAACAGGTGTATGTGAGGTATTTGAAATAGGAAAGGAGTAGATCAAATACAGAGGAACCTTTTTCTTCTTTTGCTTACTGCTTTTTGTTGCTACCTTTGCCCAATGTATGTCTAGTTTAATATTACAGTACAAGACAGTGGTTGTAGAGGTGCTGCATAGGTAACACTTACTGATGACTTCTTGTTGTGGAATATACATGTCCTGGCTTGCCCAGGCATGACCCCATGGTTCCCTTCCCTCTGCAGAGGCGGGGAGGAAGCAGAGCACAGGGAAAGGACAAAAGGCTTGGAGACACCCACTTTGAGGGTCCAAGACTTAACCCAGACTTGTTTTTTCCCAAATAAGGGAAAGCAAGCTCCTGACTAATATGATCAGGTTTGGCAAAGTGCCATTCTGATTGGTGAATCTGTGTAGTCAATGGGCCACTTCATTTGGACAAACAATGAATAGGCTTTTGCCACATGCCCCCTTACTTCTTTTTTGCCTGCTCTGCCTTGCCACATTGTGCTCTGCTTTGCCCGAGATGACTTTCAAGACACCAACAGAATTCCTTTCAAGTTTTGGGTACCATCTGGTACTGTTTTGTGAGTAAATATTCAAAGCATCTTTCTATGAAACTCTGTAACTTGTGTCTTTCTGCCTTAGTAGCAAAAAGGAACCTCTCAAGTCCCCTGATGGTCAAGAGGTATAACTGAAACTAAGAACCTCTTTCCAGTTTTAATGTTTGTATTTGCTAGTTTTCTTAAAGTGTTCTAGTCTGCCTGTTCCCCATGTGTATAAGTATCCAAACCATGCATTTCGAACATTGTAAATAAGCTTTGCGGTGAGATTTAATGTTGATAAACAGTTTTCATAGTTATTAGCAATCTTTGCCTGGATATCAAATATAATATTGATTATTAATTTTGCATAATTTGTAACACTTCTAACAGGCAATGAAAGTTGCTTAGTCTGAGTGCAAAGGCAATATTTTAGTCTTTCTCTGCCTCCGAAGTGTCCCATGTTTGCGCTGTGTCTATTGGGAATATCCTGCTTAGAAACCAGTCACATAATGCTGTCAATATCACTGACATTAAGAGTGTGAAGACTCAAAGGATTTACAAAAGCATACATCTACAGGATGGTGGGACTGAGGGACTATCACTTACAGATGCCAGCAGAAAAATACTGTGTGCAAATGGATCTCTAATCAAAGCCCACTTCACCGCAGTTAACGCATTGCCAGCACTATCTGCACAAAACATTTTCACTTTCTCTTAGTGATACCTGCTTCTGTTTTGGAAAAAGAAATCACAGTTGCTTGGAATCTAGAAATGCAGCAGGGTTGTAGCAACAAAACAAATTAATCTAATTTAGCAATGAGATCAGTAATTTTTTAAAGGTGAAAATCAGTTTACAATTTCCATCTGTCCCCATGGAAGTCAAATATGTTTTGACTTTCATATCTGTGTCTGACAATCCTAATCCATAATACAAATGGTAATAAAATTTCCCTGTCTATGACAAAAAGGTACCTAGAAACATAGGCAAGGTTTTAACAGTTTCCTCTCCCATCTCACCAAATGCAGATGTTTAAAGCCAGATACTCTTGCCCAAACCTGCCATAGGTGAGCCTTGAAGCATCTAAATACTTTAGCTCTATAAAATGTGATTGTAAGCTCCCAGTTGTGGGTTCTTGATTTAGAAAACTGGGAATGCATTACTGTCAAAACACAGTACATTTGGCTGATTTATAAGGGTCACCATCCAATTTCTTCCCTGCAGATATTCACTGTCCTCTTTAAACTGCTTGCTTTAGAGCAACTGGGTACTGAGTACTGTGTTCAGTTTTGGGCTCTCCAGTTCAAGAGGGACAGGGATGTGCTGGAGAAGGTCCAGCTGAGGGCTGCAAGGATGATTAGGGGACTGGAGCACTGCCTTATGAAGAGAGGCTAAGAGACCTGTTGGTTTTTTTTTTAGTGTGGAGAAGACTGAGAAGGGATTTAATAAATTTATAAATATCTGAGGGCTGGGGGTCAGGGGTGGGGGACGGATGACAGATGGACAGGCTCTGCTCACTTGCTCCCTGGGATAGAACAAGGAGAAATGGATATAAGATGCAGCACAGGAGGTTCCACCTCAACACAAGGGGGAACTTCTTTACTGTAAGGGTCCCAGAGCACTGGAACAGGTTCCTCAGAGAGGTTGTGGAGTCTCCTTCTCTGGAGACTGTTAAGGCTCATCTGGATGCATTCTTCTGTGACCTGAGCTAGATTGCATGGTCTTGCTCTGGCAGGGAGGTTGGACTCCATCTCTTTGAGTCCCCTGACATTCTGTGATCTTGTGAACTGGAAGACTTTGCTGTAAAGAGACAGCCATTCTCAGGGAATGTTGAGGTGAAAGCACTACTTTGCTGGAAAAACAGGTTCAGAACATTATCCTAGCAAGCATTATTAATCCTTTGTTTCTGTCATCACTTATATTTGCACACAAACAAGACCAAATAGTGAGGTGAAAGACATAACTCAGGTATATCCCACCCAGCTCCAGCGTAGAAGGTACCAGCAGAAAATCTTCAAGTTCTTCAGCTCATTTTGGCTTACTAAATCAAGGCTAATAATTTATTTTTTTATATTGATTGCCTTTTGCATTCTGAGGTCCTTGCATGAAGGACATTTTATAAAGGTAAATTTGATGGACTGATACATTTATATGCATGAGAACGTGGCTGGAACTAAGCAGGCTAGTGTTAGTTTACACTCCAATCTTGTCAATAATAATCAGGGAAGAAGACATGAACGGCTCACCCTTACAACCTAATTGAATCAGTGACAACCTGGTGTCCAACCTGGACAATGCAGGAACATACCTGTTATGTCAAGCTTGCATAAGCCCTGATTTTCCAAATCTACAGTTAACATTTGGATGATACTGTGTGGGTTTCAACACTCCTTTTTGTCCTGGGGTACTCCAAATTCTCTTCTTCTCTCTCCCCCTCCATGGGTTTGAATGGGAGAAGAAGGCATAAAAACTGCTTTCCTCCCCATGCCCTGCGGGCTTGAAGGGGGAACAGCAAAAGGCACTTTCCCACAAATGGGCTGACCCATGAGGAAGCCCACACTGGAATCGCACTGGTGGTTGGCTGGGTTTTCGCACCCAGTATCAATGGTAAATGGACATTTTGTCTAGAAAAGGATAAATAGAGCAAGGGAGAATGGGAAGAGGTTCCTGCCTTGAGAAAGAGCACCTGACAGAGTGCCTGACAGGACAGGTTCCTGCCATGACTGGACCATCCCTGCTTTTGGATGGCTCCTATCTTTTTGCATGGCTTTCGGTTTTAGCCCGTCCCTGCCTTTGGACAGTTCTCCCCACTTTTGCACTCTTCCGTGCAAACCTGCAGGCTTGGCAAACCCTGAGGTCCTTTCTGAGAGCCACCAGCAACATCCAGACCACTCCTCTTCAGACCATATCAGCAGCCAACTTCCTGGCTGCCTCCTGGACTAGGGGACACTAGCAATTTTGGCTCTTCTCTGCTGCTGTGAAGGCAGCATCGTTCCACGAGTATCCCACTCATGGAAGAAGTGCTTGAGATATTTCTGAGTTTGGCACCTCTGCCACTTGCCTTGGGATTCTGCTGCGTGGACATACACTATTGATATTGCCTGCAGTGTCAGAAGGCTGCTTCCACAGAGGAATTATTGCCGAATGCCTATCTCACCTCTGTGAGACCTGCTCTTCCCTTAATCTTCCGCTCAGCCTGATGGATAGTGGGGTAAAGCTGTGTTTATAGCTTAGCCTTTTTCATTTCCTGACTTCCTAAATATCTAAATTTGTCTATAATATAACTTTTTTTTTTTAAAGAAATTCTCAAACTGAATCTAGAAATAAACTAAACTAATTTTGTATATAGTTTGGTGGTAGAATTCCAGGAAAATAAAATAACTCTATTTTTATAATTCCTGACTCAGCCATGTTAATTCCCTGCCTCCACGACAATTTTCATCTACCATTTGCTGTAAAAACATTTATGTGTAGCAACATGCAAACAATACAGGTTTCATATCACAGAGGCAATAAACTATGAACATGAACAAAAGATAAATTTACACAACTGAATCACAGGTAGACAGCACACAGCAAGCATCCATGCTACAGATAAACATAGAAAAGAAGTTGTAATGCTGGGTTCGAACCCATTTGCCTAGGCAAGGCTCAGAGAAAAGTGCACATGCCACTTGCTAATTGCTACAATAAGCATAGCTATCAACCCTGGACAGCAAAATCTGTACTCTGGTGGCCCGCTGGCAATGAATCACAGAATCAACCAGGTTGGAAGAGACCTCCAAGATCATCCAGTCCAACCTAGCACCCAGCCCCATCCAATCAACTAGACCATGGCACTAAATGCCTTATCCAGTCTTTTCTTGAACACCTCTAGAGATGGTGACTCTACTACCTCCCTGGGTGGCCCATTCCAATGGCAAATCACTCTCTGGGAAGAACTTCCTCCTCATATCAAGCCTATACCTCCCCTGGCACAACTGAGCTCCCTCAGCCTCTCCTCACAAGGCTGTGTTCCAGGCCCCTCACCAGCTTTGTTGCCCTTCTCTGGACATGTTCCAGTATCTCAAAATCTCTCTTGAGTTGAGGAGCCCAGAACTGGACACAGCACTCAAGTGTGGCCTGACCAATGCTGAGTACAGAGGAAGAATAACCTCCCTTGTCCTACTGGCCACACTGTTCTTGATCCAGGCCAGGATGCCATTGGCTCTCCCGGCCACCTGGGCACACTGCTGGCTCATGTTCATCTATCCACATGTACCAGAAGTGACATAAGCTATACATCCTGCTTCAGAAGTAACCTCCAGGCATTTATTATGCAATGACATTGCACAGTTATTTGCTGGGACTATCATGTCTTGCGTCTTCACTGATCGGAATGCATGATTGGGAAGAGTTCATTAAATGGTGTAGAAGAGAAATGGTGAACAGTGCAAAAAGTCAAAGAAGAGGCTAGTTGTATAGTAGGATGAAATAAGCTAATGTTAGAAGCTTAGTGTTGGAGACTAATTTTTGTCTTTAATACATCCTTTTTAATTGAACCAACATCTAACCTAACTTCCCCTAAAACAATTGGGTAGGAGATAGGTCTTTTGATGCTAGCAGGAGAGAATGTTTTGACCACTGTGGAGAAGAGGTGTGCACTGAGCCTGACATCTCTCAGAGCCTGTAGTCCTCTGTTGTCTGTGCTAGGATACACAGTCCCATTTCTATGCTCCTGTGGTCTGACAAGCTGATTTCTCAAGATGCTTCATAGCTGTAGCTGCTAAACAGCCTTCTTTCTCAGGGACGTTTCTAGCAAATCAATGTGATACTGCAATGCTGAGGCTAATGTTGTAAAGGTGACAGTGGCTCTTGTTCAGATTTATTTAGTCCTACTTTTCACAAAGGCAGCACAGATGCAGGCCACAGTGCTCATTGCTGCTGCTGTTCCTTTCACCAGATAAGAAAATGGCTGGACCTAGATGACACCACAGTAAAAACGCAACCATCCTGATGACCTCAGGTCTCTGTGAGCAACCTCCATGTATTCAGCTAGCTGAGTCATTAGTGAAAAAGTGGGAAATGGATGTCCACGTGTACCTTGTATTGCATTACAGTCCTGCAAAAGTGGCCTGAGTGACCTCATGGAGCACTTGTGTGAGGAGAACACCCTTGCGAAACTACAGCTGTTTTGAACTATTAAACCTTTATAAGCCAGACGTGATTTCTCTGCTAAATGAGTGTCTATGTATTACATTAGCATTCCCAGATGCCCTCCCTCAGCTCAAGCAGCCTGGGGGTAAAAGAGGCAGAAAGGCTCTGGGATGCACTTCTGTGCCTGAGAACTGCAGCTCAAATCACCCTAATTGTTTGTTAGATGAACAATGATCGCTAATTAACATTGTTAAAATGTCATCAATGATCACTAATTAACATTGTTAAAAAATTGTTAACAAAGGAAATTTAACAATATCTTAATTAGGAAGGATTTCTAATTTGTGATATAGAGCATGTTAGACAAACAAGGCACAACTCTCCCTTTGTTTTTCAACTCTGCAGCGGGAGAGATTACACGATATGACACAACACATTCTGCATTCGCCGTTTATCATTCTACATCCTCCACACACTTCTGCTGTATAATTACAGTCAGGGCTAATTTTACCTGTGTTATTGTTTGCCCTGTAATTTAGAGAGAATAGGCCATGTTGATGCTGCGTGATTTAGTCTGGGGCAGTCAGTTGGCTTTTTGCCACAGAACTACTGCTCGCACGTTGCTGCAATGAAGCGTAAGCATTGCAAAACGAAATGAACCTTTTTGGTGTTTTAATTTGCTTAATGATACGGTGTACGGATAGCAGCTTTGGTCAGGTTTTCTTTCTTTAAATGTAATTTATCCACAGCCACTAACCTTTCAGGGCTGGGTTCTACTTCAAAGCCACTGTACACTGTTGGAAAAAAGTCTCCTTCTATTATCTATTACTTAATTATTAAAAAGTGCCTACTCTGTTTTCATAAATTATCTATGTATCAGGGAGGTTGGCTTACGAGGAGGAAAGACATGCATGCATACGTGCATGCAGGCTTGGGGAGGGTACAAAGTCGATTATTCCTGATGGAAAATCAGTAATAAACAAATAAATAAATAAACAAACAAACCCAAAGATATTTCAGACAGTCCTGGAGTTGGAGACTGCAAAGGTTTTGAGACCTTCTCTAGCAAGTTATCTTTGAGTGTAGCACAAATAAATTGGCACATTCACCTCAGTTACATTCTACCAGGCAGGACATTCCAAATGTCTGACACCTTTCCTGAAGGGACTGTATTTATCACATAGTGCCAAAGTCTACCTCTGTTTGTCTCTTGTTACCATTGCAGGGGGAACTTTATTTGCCTATTTGTTCTGATGGAAGCATTGTACAAATCATGCTTGTAAGGAAATACATCTGAACAGTTAAGGCTCTGTTTCTTTTCATAAACAGGCATATAAAGATTGACTGCTTGAGTGCAGACCTATCCTTCCAGTCTAGGGTCTGATTCTATATGTTGTGAGGCAATCATCTGCTGGGGTAACAGATAATCTCTTTTTCTCCCTTTACAAGGTGCTTGAGCAGGATTTTGCCCTCTACAGTCCCCCTTCCAAAGAACTGGGAAAACTGGGATTCACTTTTGTATAGAAATAGTGTTTTGGGTTCCTGCTTTCTCCCCAGACATGATCACTATCTCAGCATGGGGAGAGACTTTTTTGCAGTGAGGGTGATGGAGCATTGGAACAAGTTGCCCATAGGGATTGTGTACTCTCCTTCTCTGCAGGCTTTTGGGGCCCTCCTGGATGCATTTCTCTGTGAATTACCATAGGCAACCCTGCTTTGGCGTGGGGTTGTACTTGGTGATCTCCAGGGGTCCCTTCCAGCCTCTGACATTCTGTAATTCTGTGAATTAGAAGCAGAGGTGTGTGTGTGTCCTGCTCTGTATACCAGTGAGCACTGTCACATACGAAATGGGACAGGTTCAGACCTTCAACTGTCAGTGCATAGCTTGATGGTTAGAGTTCTTTTCCAGAATATGACAAACATGAGTTCAAATCTCCCTTTGGGTGCAAGGGAAGTCAAACTTCTGATGTTCCTCTTTGCTTCTCTTACAAGTGCCAAACACTGCGTCTGAGGTTTCCCTAAAGGCATTGAAGGTTTCCTGTCCCATGTTTTGTTTCAGATTTTGTTTTAACAAGAGGGGGTGAAGAAAATGGAAAGAAAGAAGAAAGAAAAAAGCTAAGTTAAAATTCTGTTCAATGCTATTATTCCTTGCTTGCCTGGGGAATAAAAACATCAAAAGTAACTATTCTCAAGGTCTTGTCTTGCATTCCTAAAGTGCTGGAAACTCAATAATGCTTGTTTTCTTAGCAATGACACTGGCCTCAGTTATGTTAGGGACACTTACTTTGTCCCTTCTGTTTGTGCTTATCACAGCCTCACAAAACTCTTTGCCTCAATGTATACAGCCATGCCCATATTTGCTTCCTAAAAAAAAAAGACCCTGCCTCTTTGAGCTACTCCTAAAGTGGCATTCTCACGTAGTTTTGCCAAAGGGTTCCTTTTTTTCAGGCTTTGTGGACTATGTCAGTACTGCAAACAATACATATTGTTGCTTTACTTGGCCCCTGAGAAAGATTTTTCAATTTCTTTGTTAAAAAACAATACAATTTTAAACTCCACAATTCACTCCTCCTGTTTTTCCAGCTAATCCTATTTTTGCTTCAGATGCCACGATTTTTATTTTGAGATTCTTCTGAAAGATTGCTTCAAAGATATAGGTTTGCTATAATTAAAATAGCCCTTCACACAAGAAACCATGCATGCATAATTTCTATTCCTATTGTTTTCATCACCCCCTTGAACCTACTTTTTTTTTTTTCCCCACTACAGTTCTGACATTTTTGCTAAAAGGTACGTAGAGGAGGTCTTAAGTGCTAAGGAGAACGTCCTTCCTTGTTGTCCTGCCATAACCCAGTTTCAGTGGCCTGTTCATATTAGAATCATAGAATGGTATAAGTTGGAAGGGACCTCAAGGATCATCCAGCTCCAATCCCCCACCGTAGGCAGAGACACTTCCCACTAGAACAGGTTGCTCAAGGCCTCATCCAACCTGGAATTGAACACCTCCAGGGAAGAAGCAGCCACAAACTCCCCGGGCAACCTTTTCCAGTGTCTCACCACCCTCACTGTAAAGAACTTCCTCCTAACATCTAGTTTAAATCTCCCCTCTTCCAGTTTAAACCCACTACCCCTCATCATGTCATTATAAGACCTTGTGAATAGTCTCTCCCCAGCCTTCCTGTAGTCCCCCTTTAGATACTGGAAGGCCGCTATAAGGTCTCCTTGAATCCTTCTCTTCTCCAGACTGAAGAGCCCCAACTCTCGTATCTCGTAGCAGAGGTGCTCCAGCCCTCTGATCATCTTTGTGGCCATCCTCTGGACTCGCTCCAACAGTTCCATGTTGTTCTTGTGTTGGGGGCTCCAGAACTGCACACAGTACTGTATATTTATGCTACTCTGGTTATAGATGTCAAAGCCAGACGTGAAAAGCTGTTTAGAGAAAACATTTGCTCTCTTTCCCCCTCCTATGCTTGTGTCTCACCATCCCTGGAGGTGTTCAATAAAAAACTGGATGAGGCACTTAGTGCCATGTCTAGTTGTTTGGATAGGGCCTGGGTGCTAGGTTGGACTGGATGATCTTGGAGGTCTCTTCCAACCTGGTTGATTCTATGATTCAAAAACAATGGGAAATTTTAGGAAAAGAATGAAAAAACCACTATGTGAAGTATTCCCTCAGTGTAGTCACCCAAGGAATATTTGAAATCTGTTTTAAAATTAAACTTTTTTTCTACTGCACATTTAATTATTGTGTTTTTACAGTGAGCGCACTGAACTGAGTTACTCTTTTTTTTTCCACAATTGTTTTGTCACTCCAATCCCTGTATGTCACAGATGAAATTTAGTGCTGATCTTTAATATGATGCTACATTAACTGCACTATGAAGAACACACCAAAGGCACAGAAGCATCTATGAACGTCATGCTGATTTTCCAGAATTTTCCCGCAGAAACCTGGGGCTTTACAGCAGCTGCATTATTAGTTTTGTGTGACACAGCCTTGCTTTTTATTTCTACACACACAATATTGCTTTCTATTTTTGAGATTTTACTTTCTCTTGTATTTTGGTGACTGGAAGTACCCCTGAAGTACATTAGCTCACAAAGCAGTAGTCTCTGAGAATATGTATTTTAGATGTATTCAGAAGTAGTGACGGACTACACGTTTATACACAGTGCTATTTTGTACACCACCAATAAGTCTACATAAGACAGTTCAGACTCTTTAGGAAATAAATAATCAGTAAAAAAAACAGTAACAACTCCTGTAGCTTTCACTTTTCTCCCCTCATGTCCAAACAGGGGAGGAGATAGAGAGAGCACATGAGATCTTTTTCTCTCTTATATTGTCAACGTTTTCAGAACCATATTATGGCTTACCAGGAAGAGGTAGGTGAGAGTGTTGGTTAAGGGTGGGTTGTGTTCAGAGAGATTTGGATTAGCATAAGCATCCCCTCTGCAACATTGACACATCTCTTCTTGAGGCAACTCCATTGTAGCAAAGCCAGCATTTACACACAGTTGTTTTAGCAGAATTAGAATCACAGAATATTAGAGTTTGGAAGGGATCTCCAGAGATCATTGAGTCCAATCCCCCTGCCAGAGCAGAATCCCCTAAAGTAGTCCACAAAGAAATGCATCCAGGCGGGATTTGAAAGTCTCCAGAGAAGGAGACTCCACAACCTCTCTGGGCAGCCTGTTCCCATGCTCTATCACCCTCACTGTGAAGAAGTTTCTCCTCACATTGAGGTGAAATCTTCTATGTTCAAGCTTGTACCCATTGTACCTTGTCTTACTAGTGCAGAACACCAAAAAGATTTGCCCCATCCACTTGACACCACCTCTCAGGTATTTATACACACTGATGAGATCTTGTCTCAATCTTCTCTCCAGACTAAACAGCCCCAGGTCTTTCAGTCTCTCTCCATAGGCGAGATGCTCAAGTGGCCCAATCATCCTTATGGCTCTGGGGAAGTTATTTCAACTCCTTTCACCAAATTCCTTAATGCACCCCATACACACTTATCATCATAGAAATATATTGAAACAAAAAATAGTATGAATGCAATGATTAATTATAACACAGCAAAACTATGCAAGAGTAAATGTAAAGTAGTAATGATGGACCTGAAAAATATGTACACGAGCACAAGTTGCAAACAGACAGGAAAAATACCACTGAAACTATGGGGAGATGATATAGAATGGCAATAGGTATTCATTGGGCACATGTGGAGTAGAACAGGGAAGCAAAGCAGTTTCAGGTGCAACAAGTTGAATTCTATTTGAAATTGGAACAGCAACACCAAGGTTAATGGGCTCTCTAAAAAACCCACATGAAGTGAATCACCTTCTTTGCCTTTTGTGTTTATCTATCTCTTGATGAACTGCAATAACCTTGATAACCTTTATCTTCAAGCTTCAATTTGTTTTCAGATCTATTTCTAGCACAAAGAGAATTTTCTATATACTTTCTCTAAGAATTTAGAAATATTTTTAACTGTTGGCTGTCACTTCACATTTGTATCACCTCTTCTCTTCCTCTGCTCTTCGGTAACTTTCTTAAATATCTGTCTTCTCTCTTTGCTCAAGTGCAGCTTTCCATCCGAGGCTTACTCTCTAAGCTACACCACCATCATCTTCCTCAGACCCCCTAGAGCTGGAAGTGTGCCCTTTCCAAACAACATTAATTGTCTTGCTGTCTGGTCATTGAGACCCACACAGCATGAACGTTTTCCAAAACATATCAGATGTTGAAGCTATTCCAAAATTCACTAGACCAGTGTGCTAGTTTGAGCCTAGCTAGAATGTTTTGGTGAGAAGGATTCGATCACAGACTGCGGAAGAGAAAAACAATGGTGATGTCTAATTCACTCATAGGCTTGCTGAGAGGTTTAAGAACAAGAATCCAAAAAGACAAGGGAGTTCTTCTTCTGCTGGGAAGCTTGGAGCTGCATTTTTTTTCCTCTCTCTAGCCTCTCTGCCGTTTCTCTGATTAATCCACTTTGCTTCCTAACCCCCTGGCCGAACCTCCATTCTTCCTTGGGANGGAGCAACACCCAAACCATCACAACCAGTGTCTTGTTTGCCTTGTTCACCACTCCAAGTAATTCCATCAATATTTGTTGTAAATAAAAGATTTTAGGATTAGCAATCGTTCCTCAGGCAGGTGATTGTGTAACTGGGTGGCGAAGGCAAAAATACAACTCGAGTGTTTCAGTGCAAATTGCCTGGGTGAGGTAGATGGATGTGTGTTTCTGAGGATCACAAAGGATTTTGAGACTGAAATTACCAGAAATTAGCCTCGTCCTTCTTCGAAAGATGTGAACACATGGTCTATATAGGTCACATAGGCCTTCAATGTCCTTGGCTTTTGCGTGCAGATGCTTGCAGCATTGCGCCATGACATGTAAGCTAGGCTGTGTCTTGCAGCTTTGAGTCCAGACACTCACTTTCCTGTGATGAGAGGAATGTTCTTGGTGGTGTGGGGTTCCAAAAGAGTCCTCCTTCAGCTATATTGACCATCTGCTGTTGTGTGTAGCAATGCTATGTAAATTTTCAACTACTTTTGCCAAATAATACCAGAGCATAGTGGGAGAGAGCTCTAATTTTCCTCCTCCATCTGCACTGAGCATGTTTTTTTGATCAATGCCTTCCTCATGTCATCTTCACAGATAAACTACTTGAGTTTTGCACTGGTTTTTAATGAGTCAGTACTTCAGTTTATTACAGAACCACAGAAATATCCAGGTTGGAAAAGACACTCAGAATCACCAAATCCAACCAATAACCTTACTCTACAAGATTCACCTTAAACCTTATCCCTAAGCACCACATCCAAATGACCCTTGAACACATCCAGGGCAGGTGACTCTATCACCTCCCTGGGCAGCTCATTCCAGTGCCTGACCACTCTCTCCGTGAAAAACTTTTTCCTAATGTCAAAGCTAAACCTACCCAGCCTCACCTTGAGGCCATTCCCTTTTGTTCTGTCTCAAATTACCCATGAGAAGAGACCAGCACCAGCCTCTCCACATCCCTTCAGGTAGTTGTAGACAGCAATGAGGTCTTCCCTCAGCCTCCTCTTTTTCACACTAACCATACCCAGCTCCTTCATTCGCTCCTCATGAGACTTATTCTCCAGGCCCTTCACCAGTTTTGTGGCCAACCTCTGGACCTGTTCCAGTACCTGCATGTCTCTCCTGTATTGTGCTGTCCAAAACTGAACACAATACTCAAGGTGTGGCCTCACCAAAGCCAAGTCCAAGGGGATAATCACCTCCTGTAGTTGCTGTCCTTGTTTTCCTAAACCATTCCTAAGTTCTACTTTATATTTTGGAATCTGGGGAAATGAAAGGAGAAGGAGCTTAAAAAGTAAATTGTGGAAGTATGAAATCAGCAACATGGAGATGCTTTTTGGAGGACCTTTTGCGAGAGCCATGTGAATACCAATGAGGTGCAGGGTTTGCAGAGCACACAGCTCCAGCATGCCTTTAGAGTGGCTTGCAGGTTTTTTTCAATGGACTCAGAGCAGGGAGTGCAAGAGGCAAGAGACACTACCTAATTTCTCAGGACCTCTGGAAAAGCTCAGGCTGTGAGCTGTTAGCAAGCTGTCCAGTTCCCCTTCCAGAATGACATTGCTGGCCTTAGTCTGCTTAGCAGAAAAAGCTCCTGCTGAAGTTCTGGGGGTGGGTGACAGTCCTGCAAAATTAAAGCCCAAAGAGAGCTTGCTCCAAAGTCTTCTCCCAAAGCCAAATAATAAAGCTAATGTGTGATGTCTGCATAAAGGCACCACCTTCCACACTTTGCTTACATGCAATTAAATTAACTAAAATTTATTTCTAAGTTGAAGACAGAAGCAAACTGGTGGAGATAACTATTGCTACTACTAGAATAAATATCTAAATTCTTAGAAACCTTACCAAACTCTTCCAAAATTACCATTTTCTGATGATGTAGCAACCTGCCCACTAGGGATAATTTATGGGTGTTTTAAGGGAAAAACAAGCAACTTAGAGGCTGAGAGAAAAGTATTGCTTAGGAAAACAGTAAAAGTCTTCTGCATTTTACATGTTGAATAAAGTAAATTCCACTTTCGACATTCATCCCAGAGCCACTTTAAAGGCAACTCACAGACTCAATGGGGAGACAGTAAACACTAAATCATAATTACCTCATAAAAAGGAGCCTGTTTCTCTGAATGCCTGAGATCTGGTTTTGCTTCACAAAAAATATCATAAATCTATTGTGTTCTACCCAGGTTTGTTTAAGGCCAATTAGTGCTTGCATTAAAAAGAATAAGAAAGAAAACCAGAAACAACACCTTCTAAACTTTGCTGTCATTTGTATAGATGTGAAAGCCTGATTCTTCGCTCTCATTAAGGAGCTGTTCATTAGGGGACAGCATGCTCCACAAGAGTTGAGGTCTTACATTAACAGTGAACTATGGAAAATCTCTCCCATTTGGCAGCACACATTAACATTTCTTCTGCAAAGGGATTTCTTTTTCATGCAGTCCTATGCCATATGTGTTACTGTATAGAAGAAAAAAAGAAGTATTTTTCAGCACAGTCTCAACTTGGCTTTAATATCCTACAGGGTGACATCTGACACTGTACTGAGAGAATAACACCTCTCTGGGTAATCTTTCCAACAGAGCCTGAAAATGAGCAGTCTGTGCCATTAATATGGCCAATGTAATTAGCAGAGCAGTATGACTGATTTTTTTTTTACTCATCAACATTTCCTAAAGCTATTTCAGCAGCTGAAGTTACCCTCACCATGGAGCCAAAGAAAACTAAACTTGAGTGTGCTCAAATAGGTTGCAGTTTGGAAGCGCAAGCAGGAAGATCAAAGATAATGCAGGTGTCTGCTTTGGATATTATTTCTGAATAAAGCTATCATCCAGTTACCAAGATTAAAACAAAACAAAAAAATGTTTCTTGATGAAACTAGGTAAAATTACTCATGCCACAGTAAAGTTTCAAGGCAAAGGAGTTTGAGTTGTGATTCTTTGTCAGCAGAGAGCCAAAACTCTCTGGGGTAAGGTTGTCTGTGTTGTTTGTTAAGGTACATTGGGACTCTGGCTTTGACATCTCTGTTCTGTTCCTTTAGGAAGGGCCATTCTCTTTGCAGGTAAGCATGCAGTCAAAGAGACCTGTGACACAACCATATCATGTCACACTGAGATGCCTTCCGGAAGGGTGGATGGCATTTTCCTAAATGCAGCTGGCCTGGGAAAGGGAAGTGGTGAGGATGATGATTGCTGTTGCAACATGAAGAACTAGATGTGGTTGATGCTTCATAGGAAGATAAAGGATTTGCTGTGCCATGTCCTGGGATGTTGAAACCATATGAATTCTCTACTAACAAGATATTCTCACTTCTTTACAAAGTACAGATACTGAAGGGGGTGTCCTCTCTTTTGAGAAAATAACCAGGCTTCCAGGGATTATGTTGACCTTCCATGTGGAATGTTTTTAACTCAAAACTGTCAGATCTATGTTCAGAAGGACCAAAGGACAAATTTCATTTTGAAACATAGTTAGAGACAGGTAATGAACTCACCTAGGTGAATGCATACATTTTGACTCAAAAGTAAATGATCACAGTGAAATACACAAGAAAAACCCTGGTGATCAGCCATCTATTCTTGCTGGGAGAAGTGATCATATATACATTCTACATTGAATATACCTAGTGCATAGAGCCTGAAAGAGCAGGGAGTCATTAGGACTGTCTTTATCACTATATTTTAACACTGTTCTGCAAGAGTATTATTTCAAGATGTTGGTATTGGAAAAAAAAAAAAAATAAGAAAAGGAACACTCTGGCAGATGAAAATGGTTGCATACAAGATGTATCTAAAAAAGTCAGCTGGATTTGGCACTGGCACAATAATAAAGCAGATAGTGAACAACATAAGCCCTTGGCCTTTTGGCGTTAAGGGCTGAAATCTCCTTAGCAGAGCTGCAGTGTTTGGTGTGTCCAGGCTGGGATCAGCAGAAGCAAGGTCCTGAGGTCTGATGGACTAATCTCAGACACAAAGTCAAAGGAAGTGTTACTACTGAATTCCTGCTGGTGGGTGGATTTGGCTGAAATTCTACTTCTACTTTTGATTTGGTAGGAAAATGTGTTTAACCATTCTGCCTGTAAAATTAGTGTATTTCCTGTCACATACAACCTTCATACAAGCTTTGATGAACTTCCTCGTTTGTGAGCACATTTTTAGTCTCATGAAGACAGGCTGCACAGCCTTTCATCTCTGATCTTTTGTTATGCAAGCTGTGGTCTCTGTCAGGTTCTGGATGAAGAGTACAGAAGGAAAACTGTCTACTTTGATCCTTCACTATGGCAATTCTTGGTCCAGAATAGTTTCCCAGAAAATAAAGTATTACAATTAGGGTGAAATTAACTTCTGTCTCTTCCAAAAGTAATTTAAAAAAACCCTTTGTGTAAAGTTTAGTTACCTTAATTCAGCAAAGGCACAATAAAGCAAGTTACATTTAAGACACTACATGCCATATTTCTACTTTTCTTCCTTTATCACTCCTTAAAAGGGTGAAGCTGAGAGGGAAAACTCTTATCTTTTTCCTCAGGAATAATGTAAATCTTTATCTGTTAATGTGTTAATGTTTATCAGTTAATTATAGATTTTTATCCAGCAAATCTTTATCAATTAAGCATTCAGAGTGCAAAAAAGTATCAGCACATATTCAAATTACCACTCATTAATATGTAAAATTCCCCTAAAATACTTATTTTTGTAACATTTCCTTTTTTTTTCCCTTTAAAAAAATATGTTAGCAAATACCATCAATATCATGTTTGCTCACATGATGGCATCATACTGTGATTAAAGTCCTTGATTTGCAACAGCCAACAGACTGCCAACAGCCTTAGATCTGTCATTCTGGCACTGGAGGCATGTGGGGAAAGGGAAAGTAAGGGTGAAGAGAGAAGTATCCATCTATGAGGAAAGAACTAATGTCATCAGGTTAAAAAACAAATCAAATGAAAACAACCAACCTAACAAACAAAACCCACAAACAAACAAAACACAAACCAAAACAAACAAACAAAAAAAAACAGACTGTAAATTCATGCATATCACCAGAGAAAAAAAGAAATGCCTTGCTGTGTTCAACAACCACCAAAGGTGTGATAAAATGGTAAGGATTTAATAAGCTTAAAGAAAAGGTGCTAAATTGCAAACAAATAGTATTCCTAAGAAATATTCATTATTAATATTGATCTGCTGTGGTCACTGTAGGTGATAAGAAATCAAGACTGTCTACACCCACATGAATAATTTTTCCTCAGGAGGCCCTGCACAGAAGAAAATTACATCCACAAGTTTGCTGGCACCTGTGTGCAGATAGAGCACAGTATTTGGTTTTTAACATAAAACATAAGCAACTCCAGACAAAGATCTTAGGATCATAATTCAGAGTGATGGAGCCCAGGAGGTCCCCAGTCTAACTACTTGGCCACCAGTGGAATCAGATGAGGTTGCTCAGAGCTTTGTCCAATCTGGTTTGAAACTTTGCTAGCAAGAGCTTCTGCTGCCTGGTTGTCCTTGGGGAAATGAAGATGATGCTCTTTCAGGCTGTAAGCTCTTTAGGCTGTCACTGGGTCTTAAGTGTCTGATGTAATGGTGTCCTCATGTACACCCAGGATCTACTGCAGCCATAGTAAACCAAGGTAAAATGCCAGTGACAATGGCAGAAATGTACATTAACATGATTACACTGTGGAGATGAGCCTTCATCCTCTTAGCAGGAGCACTAAAAAACGACTGAGCCTTAAGACTGTTTGGCTGGAAGTTTTCAGCATGAGGATGAGGGATTAGAGGCCCAGGCATCTCTCCTGCTGTTCCTCTTTTGGCACAGGCAATAAACTTGCTGTGCACACCTGGTCCTTGCTAACTCACTCCCTTCCAGCCATGGCATCATGCTGCATCCTTGTCCCTCACATTGCATCCTTGTTCCTCTACCTGCTATTTGAAGACTATCTGCAGGGAAATCCTCATTTACCTTGTAAGATGATACAGGAGTCAGCTTAAGGGCCTGGAAATAACAGCTCTCATGGAGGACTTGTGCAGGTACTGATATTTAATGATAACAGTGGCTAATTATTTCACTGCTGATCACAGCGTAAGCCTTCTGTAAGCCTTATCCATTGAAACTGAGTATCTTAAGAAGTGAGGAAGATGCTTAACCCCACTGGTGTATGTCTGCTATCTGATAGATTTTCCAGTATTGTGCTTACTTCAGGTTCAAATTATTTCAAGCAATTAAGTTCCATGAACTGTCTTTTAATGGTAAATTCTTCCAGAATTACATTGATTTTTCTATCACATCAGTTCCTAGAGGTCATAATCAAAACAGATAACTGTTCCCCTAGGCACTGTTCAACTTCCCAGAGTTATCCTCTCTGGAAATCTGTGCAACTCATTTATGTATTTTTTAACTAATGTAAATAGCTGTGCTAGAGACCATGGCAAAAAAAGGACCAGGTACTGTGCGGATTCGTCTTGCTCACTTGCAAAGTCAGCACCACACTGTTCTTGATCCAGCAACGTGACTGATAGAAAGTGTCTTCATTTACCGAGGGAGGACCCATCTGCACTAACAGGGGATAGAAGAATTACAAGCTGCTGGAGAACAATGCACCCATGTAATTAGTTCACTTGTAGCTGGCCCCTGGATTTAACTAATAGCTGCCGATTATACGCACTGGCCCCGAGCAGTTCCCCCAGAAGGAAGCAGTCACCGAGGCAGGTCCCCACCTGCCCCTGCATGTCCTAAGCGAGTGGCTCCTCTGTGGGTCGGGCTGAGCAAGAGCCCCGGCCCACGGCCCCCGGGCCCCGGTGTCTCCTCTCAGCTGAGCTGGTCCAGCAGGCAGCTTTCCCCTGCTCCTTCCCCATCCTCTGGTGAGGCTGACAGATCAGGCGCTCTGCCAGCATCAGAGACACAATTACGGTCACACATGCTGGAAGCTGAGAGAAAACGTGTGGGAGTTATTTTGTTGGGGGTGGGGAAAGAAGCAGGAGAGGGACTGGAAGGCTTTTAAGCAGACAAGGCCTCTGACAAAACAGGATTGAAAGCTATGCACCATATTTCATATAATTCAAGGCTGGCTCGCATGCATGTGTTATTAGTTCCCAAAACCATTGTGTACAGCAATTTCTCCATCCCCAGTGAGCTTTTTTGCCTGGGAGGCCAAAGGCATAGTTGGTACCAAGCCAAAGCAGTTTAGGAATTTTTCCTGAAGGACGGAGGGAGAAACGTGGAGCAGAAAGCAAGAAAGACATTTCTTTGAGGGCACAATAACCTCTGCTAGTATTTCCTAAAGTTTCTGGTGTCTTGCCCTCCAAACTCTCTCTTTTTGTAGGGCAATCCCCCCCACCTGCTCTTTCCACTTCAGGGATAAATTAACATTAGAACAAAGTGGTCTGTCTCCCAGTGATACTCAAGACTCTCCCTCTGGGGCAGCTATCACCCAGTGACAGGACCGCAGCAGCCGGAGATGCTCTGACAGATTCCAAGGGTCCTCGCAAATCAGGAGAAATCCGTTACCACAGCTTTGACAGATGTCTTACACTCATCTCTGGAGCTTAGGAGGGAGGTGAGGGAGGAGGAAAAAAAAGGAGGAGGAGAGCTGAAAGCTTGTCAAAGACTATTCAAACAGAGGCTTAAAAAAACCCACCAAGCCCTCCATAAAACAACCAAACAAGGTGAGAAATTAAGGTGGGGAAAAATAGGTAAATATTGCACACCTAAATGTTTACGAATGTATAGTTTTACTTACACCACAGCTTTATTTCACTGTCTGTCTCACACCATGTTTCCATTATTGTCAGGAGAATGAGCCGCATGCATGCCAAATCAGGTCATTCACAGATATAGAACGAACGTCTGTCATTACAGATTTACCACTCTGACTATGGCATATCCCTCCTGTCTAAACATCCTGATCCATTATCAGGGCAAGCTCTCTGCATGTCAGCCCTTTAGCATGCCATGCACCTCAACCAACTGGAGGTGCAGCCTTCCTTCAATAGGCCAGCCTATGCATTCCCTCCAAAATGATGGCAAGATGTATGGGTGATGTCCACCAATTGTACTGCAAAGACAAAGGTCTTCTCGCAAAAATTCACAATGTACTGAATTATGAGTGAGCTCTGCATGGATTCGTGATAAGCTTCAAGCTCACAGTTGCCATCATCCTCACACCTTCTTTGGAGATGGTGTAAAGTTGCCAATACACAGAAAGAAATATTAAGAGACTTGCCCAGAAGCATCTTGGTTCTGCTAAAGAGTGAAGGAGAGCTTAAGTCTCTAGGCTGCTAGGTCTCTGCATTAGCTCTGGCTGCCATGAGTAGTGCAGATCAGCCTAATGGTTAGGTGGCTTGGTTGTCCCCATTCAGCTTCAACGTGCGGCCGTGCCATCTAAATATACTCTGACAAGCTGCTCTGTCATCATACACCATTTCAAAATGACCCCAAACCAGTAACAGTTGGGTACTGTTTAAAACAAAACATTGCTTCAGTACAAAGCCTGATTTACACTCTGAAGCACTGAGAGTCAGGAGTCAAGTTCGTGCTGGATAAAGCAATCTGTTCATGCAGGGAACCTAGGCAAGAAAAGACCAAGGCCCAGATCTCCAATCTTCTTTAGGAACTAAACCTAAATCTTGCCGAAGTGCCTGAAGGCACTGATGAATAAGGGAGTTTTTCATATTCATATAAGAAATCTAAAGTGGAGTACATCTTCCACAGTCAAGATAAATCTCCTAGTGAATAAACAGGCCTCTTCTTCACACCAACTTCTCATAGAGTATCTACGTTCTATTTTGGAGCACACAAATGTTCTTTTGACATGTACCTCAATTAGAGAAAACAAAGAAATATTAATATAAAGAGACAATATATTGCTTTGTTCAGGAAATTGCCTGCAAATCTGTGTCATGGAGATAGTGCTGCGTGTTGTACAATGCAGCTAGTGTGAAATCCAAATTTTAACTTGAAACTCTCCGTGGATTTATTTGCCATCCTGGAGAGCAATTAGGTTTTCTGCAGCGGACAAAGCACCGCTGTTAGGTTGTCACAAATGCTAGTATCCACAGTTCAAACAGCACAGTGTATAAAGCACCTGTTTAAGGCACTGCAGTTAAACCTTTGCGGATTTGTAGTTTTATTTTAGAGCTTCAAGGGATTTTTCATTTTTAAAAGGAAAAGAAGAAAGCAAGAGGTCTGGGTAAAGTGTGCATTTACTGACGACAATGAAGCTGACAATGTACAAGACTCCAGCTAAAGCTAAGCCTCTCTACAAATCACTTATAATCTAATAGGCAGACGTGCAGAATACAGAAGGGGAAGGGGGTGGGCAGAGGAATCAAGAACTTACACAAGTTTGCTCCATTTCCTGAGGAAATCACAGGAGAACTGACTCTTTATGGGGATTAAAAGGGAAGGAACTGTAATGTGGTAACTAA
The DNA here is from genome assembly GCA_013400475.1 of Tricholaema leucomelas. Taxonomy (NCBI): domain Eukaryota; kingdom Metazoa; phylum Chordata; class Aves; order Piciformes; family Lybiidae; genus Tricholaema lacrymosa; species Tricholaema leucomelas. Next base: position 724,190 of record WAAF01013955.1, read on the forward strand.
GAGGGAAGTAAATACTGCACATGGAGAGAGCATTACAGAAAAAGGTAAAGGGAAGGCAAATAGCTGCAGTGTTGCCTGGATAAAACCACCATCTATGGCCATGGAGGACACAGCCTGAAGAAGCCTCTGGGTTTCTTCCTCTTCCTTCCTGCGTGCCAGGAATTAATAATGTGATTGCTTGCATGGTTGTCCAGTGGTTCCTCAGGTTTTGCCACCATTTGATTCATACTGAGCAACAGGTTTTGTGATGGACTGTATTCAGTAGGTCTGTGCACATTATAAACTCCATGAATGTGGGTCACAAAGCAATCTTGGTTCTAGATTCAGTGCTCAGCATTGAGGAGAGTGGGACAGAAAAGCTGTAGGAATATATGCCCAGTAGGTTGCAGTGGTTTTAACACCCTGATGCTTGCCAGAGGAAAAGGGAACATGCAATGTCAATGCTTTGTAGAGATTAAATCATAGACTCACAGACTCATAGAATCAGATGGAAAAGATAAGATTTCTAAGATCATCAAGTCTGATCATTGACCCAAGACCACCACGGCCACTAAACGGTGTCCAAAATGCTGTGTCTACACCTTTTGGAACAGCTGCAGGGATGGTGACCTCACCATCTCCCTGGGCAACCTATTCCAAGGCCTGACCACCTAATATGGAATATAAACATCCCCTGGGGCAATTTCAGTCTGTTTCCTCTCATTGTATCGCTTGATGCTAGGGAGAAGATACCAACACCCACCTCACTACAACCTCCCTCCAGGTAGTTGTGGAGAGCAATGAGGTCTCCCCTCAGCCTCCTCCAGACTAAATAATCCCAGTTCCCTCAGCCAGCCCTCATGGGACATGTGTTTAAGAATCCTCATCAGCCTCATTACCCTTCTCTGGACATGGTCCGCAACAAAATGTCATTCCTTTAAGTGAGGGGTCAAAATTGAATACAGTATTCAAGGTGCAGCCTCAGCAGTGCCAAACACAGGGGCACAATCCCCTCCCTACTCCTGCTGGCCACACTATTCCTGATACAGAATTCTGGTGGCATTATTGGCCACCTGACCACACTGCTGGCTCATGTTCACATGGCTGTCAGTCAGCACCTCTAGGTCCTTTTCTGCCAGGCAGCTTTCCAGTCACTCTGCCCAAGGCCTGCGCCATTGCATAGAGTTGTTGTGGCCCAAGTGCAGGACCTGGCACTTGGCCTTATTGAACCTCATACAGCTGACCTCAGGCCACTGACTCAGCCTGTCCAGTTGTCTTTGTGGAGCTCTCCTGTCCTCAAGCAGATCAACTCTCTCACGCAATTTATTGTCATCTGTAAAGTCACTGAGGGTGAATAAACCTTTTTAGTTATAAACAGGTATTATAAGGAACCTATCACAGCTGATAAAATCAAGGCTCTTTTGCATTCCAGAGGGGAAGAATACTAGGACAAGAGGAAGGGTGAAGGACAGACACCATTTGCATCTTTGCAAGACTGGATTTTGTACTTCCATGCCAATACCTCTCTTACATGAAAGGCCTTGAAAAGCCACTAGTTTTCAGATTGATAATCAGTATTTCCAATTAAACAACAAGGTACAATAAACAATACTAATGAGCTGTTTAAGCCAGCTGCAGCACTGCTAGGCTTATGACTGCAAAAAGACAGGTCAATAAACCAACTGGAAGATCTCATTCTCCAAGGTAAAGGGGTGCTGTCTAGAGCTGAGGACAGATAGGTTTAGAGCAGGTCAGGCATGTGGTATCTACATAGAATCTTGTATCATATGGAAAACAGATTCTCTTTCAGGCAGTTTTCTTCAGCTGAATTAAAAAACCCTTTTTGATTTTATTGACATATTATCTTCTGATCCTCAAAGGTGACAACAAGCTACTACAACTTCCTTCTAATTCACAGTGCCAATCTTCAGAAACACAGGGAAAACTTAAATTCTCTTGCTTTATCAGGCATGGTTTAGTACACTTGCAAATACCACTGCTTACAAACAACCCTTTCAGTCTAGCATAGTCTCCCACTCTTGTGTCCCTCAGTAATGTCATGACAAGTTTTCCTCCATAGTCCAAGGACATGCAAGTAATTTTGGTGCTAGAGAGGGAACAGTGGTAGAGAATACATCTGCATATTATGCTCACACCACCTGGCCCATCTGCCTTGACACTGTCTGTGAAAGGACAATTTCAAGCTGTGGGTGTCCTTGCAGCACCCTCAGAGGGTGCCTGATAAAGCAAAATCTTGTATTGGAGTGCAACAGGATATGTGTTTGCTAGAAAAGAAGACCCCTAACTCATTTCAGATGCTAATGACATTTAGTCAGTATTAGTCCAGGTCAGCAATGAACTCCTGACCTGGAGGGGAAAGTCTTTGCTTCCTACTTTCAATGCCCTGAGCAGCTCAATCCCATAATAATGTAATTTCTGAAACAGCGCCAGTGGAGCATAAAAACAGCAGGCAGGACAGAAGGTCTCAAATGCTAATAGCCACTCCTTACAGAAGAAGGAGTCTAATCCTGGGCTTTGAAAAGCACTCAGCCCACGCAAGCTAAAAAGAGTATGCCAGAGAGCCCTACCCCACGTGTGCAAGAGGACATGAGGCAGCAGAGGCATGTGTACCTTTGAATACATTTTTCCTGAGTGCATGAGGAAACCTCATGTTCCCAGACTTCCCAAGGCACAGTTAAACCAGATCTTTATTTCAAGGGCACTGCCAAATAAGTGGCTTGTTTGAACTCAATCAAGATTTGAAAACACGGAAAAGAAAATAGGAGTAAGCAGCTGGATGGGTCTCCACAAGAGAATTCAAGTCTGACAGAGTTATGGAAACCTTGCTTCCATATGGATCAGTGCTGCTGCCTCCAGAACTCCAGCAGCAGCAATCAATGAAAACAATGCTGGCTCCAGCAGATGTCTTTACACTTTAAAACAGCCCACATATATGTGTTTTTACATTGAGGCTAAGTAAATAGAAGTGCAGAACTGGGGTGGCTTCCTTGTTCATTTGCCACAGCAGGCATCCCACCCCAGGGAACATGGGCCTCTGCTCTGATGTACAGCTGCGTTGGTGGGAAGAATCAAAAGCGCAAGCTGATGTATTGAGTTATGAAACAGTGACATACTCTGCGTGAAAATGAAAGGATATATATCTGGGCAAGCACTGAGAGTAAGGCAGTGTGTGTGTCGGCGGGGGGGTTAGGTAGGAAAAGGAAACATCATTAGATCTGCAGTTATACAGTTACAGAGTTAAATAGATTTACACGGTGGGTGAACAGAATTCTTGTCCTGCTGCTGTATAAATATCAAGCTGGCTGTAGCCCTGTTCCATTTAAACACCTGATAGCAATTGGGATGATGGAACACACTGCTGTCCCGATAAATGCCTCTGTGAGTAGGTGCGTGTGTGCACATGCACACATATGTACGTCTGCAAATTCTTGGTCTTCAGTAAAGAACAGCAATGAGGCTAAATTTGAGTGTGGCACAAATTCTGAAGACGTCAGTAGTGTAACACCAAGAATAAAGCTGGAAAGGGTCACAGTGCTCCTCTCCATCATCCACGCATGGAGGGGGGGTGTGTGGTAAATTGCAGCCAAAAGTAGTGGGCATGGCCTGCACTCTTCCTTCAGTTGCGCTCTTCCGAATTTAACATCTGCAAGCTTCAAAGAGGAAGGAAATTTCATTTCTACAGGCTGGACTGCTGAGTAAGAGACAAAATCTGCAGCTGAAGCAGAAGATAAAGCACAAAAAGGGTGGAACAGCTTGATTTCCAAGCAGCATAAGAAATCAAGTTTTAGGAACATGCTTCATCTTTACAAGGAAAAGCATTTCCTCCCTTATCTAGATCTTTAATAGTGCCCCTGTTCCCCACCTTTGGCATTTGGCCACATCTTATCCTGCACAAAAGGAAGTGCTGCCTCTTCCAAGAACACTTCCTCCTCCTGATTAATTTAACAGTGCATCCACAGCTTTCCCTAGAGTTTTTTTTCCACAGGAGCAGCTGAGCCAGGCTCAGAGATAACTAGTACATCTCTTGCTCTGTAACAATCAGAAGTCAGATGTCCACAGCTAATTTAGACAAGCAGGCAAATCTGACAGTAAATAAAGCACAAGGAATGATGCAGGTTACACAAAACGTATTACGAAGGCATCCAAGCATACATTTGGTTTGCATAATACATTCAATCTGTTACAAAATGCAAACCAAGCCAAATGAACTTGAAAAATTGACATCAATATCTCTGTCCAGTGATGGAGATGTTAAAACATGCGACTTATCCCTTGCACAGGACTGGCAAGCAAATTTTGCTAGCAGATGAAGGGGAGACAAAAGCTAAGTGGAACATACTGAAGAAGGTGGCATCCTTTCAGGAAAGAGCTGAAGTCTAACAAAGTGGATGCTTAGAACTGGAGTTATGGCAGCCAAGCTGGGATGTGCTGATTTCTGTTGGCTAGGTGTTTGATAGGAGCTTTTATACACCTTGTCACAGAGGGCAACGGAGATCTAACAGACAAGAGAAAGAGGTTGAGATTTCAGAGAACCGTGAACTTCTTGTGACATGGGACAATCTGCTGAAGTTCCCCAGGGCTCTTTTCACCCTGAGAAAACTGGAAACAGCTGCAATTCTCTACTTCCAATGCATGTTGTGATGATGATACAGTATAAATTGGGATATGATTATTGTTATAGAAGCCATATGATAGGCATATATAAGAGATAGGCAAGCACCCAATAAATCTCTCTAGCTTGTGTAAGTGGATCCCTGAGGGCAATGAGAATGAACAACTTATGAACTGTCAATGAATCTGCTCCACGAAGAGGAAATACCACGAGTTTGTCTTATTGTAACTTCCAAAACTGAGATTGTCCACTTCATAATGGGAAATTAGCTTGTAGGTGCACATATGACAGTGGAAAATGTTAAAGTAAGGGGAAATCGGAATGCCCACATGTTTCAAATGAGAGAATAACTTTAGATTCCCTCTTTTGAACTGCCCTATATGGGTGCTGCAAGATGCAGCTTTTAGGACCGTCCTAAAATACAGGTGAATGTGTGAGAGCAACATGTGCATATAGACACAGACATAAACGCAGAACTGGCAGGAAAGGAGGAAGACAATCCATGTTTTTGAAGTGTCTCACTTCCTCTCCTTCACAATTACATTTTCATATGGTGGTTTTGCATCCATCTAAGACAAACATGTGCAAATGGGTTAGGCCCTAAGGCTCTGAGATAACCCAAGTGGAACAAAAGTATATGAATGCACATGCAAATGCTATGGTAAGTAGCATATGTTTTAGATACTGCTGAGATCATATGTTGATATGAACTAACACAAACCTCTGCTTTTCATCTCACAGACTGTACTTATGTTGCAGAGGTAATCTATATAAAAATAGGGTACGGTTTAGATCTGTATAAAATCCATGTCATTTGCACATGGGAAATATTCAGACAGGGGAAAGGTTAAAAGAAGAACATACATGGAATCACTGCTACAAAATGGTTTTCCTTTTGCAGCAGCCTCACTCGCTTTCTCCTCCTCTGGCAGAGTGCATCAGGTTCTGCTACTCAAGTAATCTTCCAGTTGCTTTTAAAAAAAGTGTATTTACTTATTAATGACTGGCTATAGGGAGTCCATATTTCTCCCTGAAGCCTGGGAATGAAAAACGCTGGGGCAAATCACAAAGCAGGGAGTGCTAAGGAAAGTAGGAAACAGAGCTTCATAAAAGCAGTATCATTGCCTCACACAAGGCTAAACCCTGCTTGCCTCTTCGCATATGCGTGCGGTTTAGCGCATCTCTGAAATTTGATCAAGCCTAGCGAGCAGGACTTGGCTAATAGACTTTTTGCTGCAAGAAAGATTTGTTTCCCTCTCTGTTTGCTGGAGAATATTAGCAGAATAGCCTGAGTTTGATCAGAAACAGAATTTAGATTCCAGCTCCAAACAGCTCCAGCCTCTGTGAAGTATCTGAATCTAGCTCTGTAGTCAGAGTGGTATAATGAAAGAGAATTCTAAGAGGTTTGTATGGAGCCTTTTCCACTGGAACATGCAGGTCTGCAAAATTAAAGTGCTTTACAAAGTCAATTAATATTTTAAAATTACAGTTAGGTAGAAACACAAGAAACTATGTGACAGTCTCTAAAGAAGCTGCTTCTATATCCTTGGGTGAAGAGTTGCCTTTGCAAATCCTGAATTTCCTTTCTGTGCAGGTATTCTTGCATGCAGAACAACACAGAATCTCAAGATCCTTACTGAAATAGCACATACATCTTTTAGCCATTTCTAAAAGATTAAATAAAGCACTGCCTACTTGATATAATACACAAAATTCTGATAACTCAGGAAAAGACAAATTAACACTACACTACTGGAAATGAATGAAGGCTCTTTTACTGCTTTGAAGTTAGTAAGAGGTGATATGCATTTTTTTAGCTGAGGTTATGTTATACAAAACCATATTGAAACATTACTTCAAATTCTCATTTTTTCATTTAGGAGAGGTGGATGTAGGCGTCCTGAAACAATACTTGGCACTGGTTTCCCCAAAAATTATGCTCCAAATATTCCAAGTGTATTTTCCTCTCTGCTACTATTCAACCAGGCCAGCTTACAAACAGATGCATAGTGTTATGTGACGGCATTTTAGAATGCTTTCAAAACCCTTTAAAATAGACACACAGAACTATGAGCCTAAACTGTAACATTTGCTTACTATACCTTGACCATCACTTCAGAACTAATTTTAAACACAAAGAATGGTGTAAACCAGGACAGTTTTCAGAGAGCTTCAGTTATTTTCAATTTGTGGTACCACAGAATAGTTCTAGTGGAGGAAAAATATCCCTGTAGTGGCAATTTAAGCCTATTGAAGGTAGGGTTTACTTTCCTTAGTTTTCTTTTGCAGACCCTTTAGAAACAGCCCACAGAATCCCAAGGGACTGACAGACACAGGTAGAAAACCACATTTCATTAAAGCCGTAACAATTTACAGCAGATTAAAACCCCAGGTTTTAAAGCTAGCCAATAGCAACCAAATTAAATAGTTGAGCAGGAAGCACTGCAGGAGGATTGCAGTGCTGGTGCACAGTGGGCTTTGCCCAGCTCAGGTTTATGTTGGAAGGGTGGGACATCATTTCACCCCTCTACTTGCCTGAGGTAATAAAAAGTTCCTACAAGACTGCAGCTTTAATTTAAAACAAATTTGAGATGGAGTAATTTCTGGCTAACACTAAGCAGAGTTGCAACGAGTGGCCCAGTACAGGTAATGGTCCAAAGTTTATTACACTTCAAGCTGTGAAGACACCCTTTGAAGACATCAGCCAAACATGCCATAGTGCTGAGGCTGCATGAGAGCAACTGAAATGACTCTGATGTCCAGAGCAACACAGGAGACTCTCTAGCTACCCTAAAGCTGCAGAAGAACCAGCAGAGGCTGTTTGCTGGTGAGTCAACAATCATAGCCACAGGTATGAGATCCACACTTCCCTTTCCCCACTGTTTTTCCATGCTCAGTCCTTGCTGTCTGAGGTCTAGTGTATCACATCACTCTCAGTTTTTTCTTATTACCAGTTCCAGTGGTTCTCCTCTGCTTCTGCCTAAATCTCACAGTAAGGTCTATTTTCACAACATCAGTATGTTTCTGCCCCGCCTTTCACAGTGGCAGTGGGGATGGGGAAGTTAGTCACAGGAATGGTGAAGCTAATATCAGGACTGACTTCCTAACTTCTTGTCTTAATTGCCATCCTTCCTCCCTTTTGCCTGGCTCTGGCTCCACACACTGGCATTTGTCCAACCATGGTTTGGGGCTGCAATATTCACATTCCCTCACACTTGACTGCTCTTGGAGGGTATGTGACCTATCTTCAAGGAGGACCTAATGTATCTGAGAGGAAACATGATTCAAGAAGAAAAAGAAGCAGGAAAACATGACCGGAGAAAGGCAATGCAAATGGGAAAGGTGACACGTCTTTGGTGGAAGGGGATCTGGCTGCAAGAAGGATACGTGAAAAGCTATTCCTAGAGAGGGTACAACAGTATCTGCCACAGTAGCGCTGATGCCTGCCCTTTCCAGAGTGGACAGGCTTTGTGAGATAGGGAAGGAGGCACCTGGTTAAACAGACAGGCAGGAGAGGTGACCTGACAAGGGAAAGAGGGGTCTGTGCCTGGAGAGCAGCATTACTAATTAATGGGAGATAATGGCCGGAAAGAACTGGCGTGGAGATTGGATTGTGCTTGTGCCGGAGCAAATGGTACATGGGAGAGGAGAAAGCAGAAGGGCCAGATGCAGCCATGCTTATGGGGGAGACCTGTCCTGCCAAAACTCAAAAAAGCTGCTAGCTTTTTCAGCCCTGTACAATGTGGAAGGATTTCCTAGTAATAGCACAAATTCAGGAGAAAAATACCTCACCATTATGCTAACATTTTTCAAACCCAAGGGGATCTTCATCTGTGGACTGCTAGTGGCATGGACTCTTGGCTTTTTGATTAATCTTTTATACCATCTGCTCACCCTCCACCTATCCATCATCTTGCTGCCTGAGTGATGATTACTTCAGAGTGCAAATCACCTAACATCATTCTGGTTGATAAATTATATATGAAGGAGAGGACATGGTGAGTAAGACTGAACCCAGTGACATCGGTTTAAGACCGGGGATAAGCACAGCTGCTCGGATACCCTAATGTGCAATGCAGGCAGATTAGATTAGTTGGAAAGGCTCCAGTGGAGCTAGCCCAGGTTTACACAGGTGTAGGTGAGATCAGAATTGGCATTCAGTCTGTGGAAAACTTCACTGCTTTATGAAAGGAAATTTCATGTGCACAGAAAAGATCCTATCCTTAATTAATCACAAAGAAAGTACTAAAAATGTGGTCAAACCAGCAACACTGGTAGCTTCTTTCTGCACTAGGATCATCTCCGAGGGATACACCTGCTTGGCAACTACTGGTGTTGGCTAATCATCTTTCTATCTGGGGAAAAAGCACCTACTTAATTTGTTTTGGTCTTTTCTCCTTACCTGCTTGAATAAAAAGACATGTGAAAAAGCCTGAGCTGAACTGCAGGCAGAGTGAAGGGACTTGCTAACAAGAAGCACTGGAAGATGGGTTCCTTGCACAGCAGTGACAAATGCCATCCTTCCTGGCTGTTTGCAGAGACAGATAGCGAGTGAAGCTGTGGGCAGTAAACACTGTCTGGAGGTGAATCTCCATACTGTGGATTTCACAGGCATTGCAGGCTTTCATCTAGAAGGTAAAGATGGTAACAGGAAATATTCTGCTCTGCTTTTGATCTGAATCCCATCATTGAATTGCCAAATGCAAAGGTAAAGGATGGAACTGGAGAAAATGTTCTTCTTCCATTGGAGGGGGAATCAGAAACAAAGGCTGAACCAAGCTGATACCATTGCTAGTTTCACAATGAAGTACAGGCAACCTTAACAAACCTGCCAAGATGTTCTTGTTGTTTTGTGAGTTTTCCATGTGTCAAGGCTAACCTTTATTTAGTTTTAAATACTTTCCAACCTTTTTTTCTCCTTTGAAAATAACCTGCAAAGCATAAGACCAATTACAGAGGCTGAAAATTATCATTGTAATGTTCCCCAGAGATGTGAAGTGAAGCACTCTCCTGACTGTGGCCACCTGCAGCTGACCCCCGAGGATGGTGGAAGGGCTCAGCAAGGGCAGACAACACATTACATGCTATTGGGTGCCAGGCAACAGTATTTGCTGCTGACGGTGCTAGGCCACAGCAAGCTTCCACCTTGCTGGGTGCAGGTGGCTGGACTGACCCATCCATTGCTATCTGTATGTGGATGGTTGAGCAAGTTGGTAATTTGGGAGTTTTTTAGAGTCTGTGTTGGCTTCATTGTGTTCAGGCAGCATCTACAAGAGGGTTAAGTAATGCATTGGCCAGCTAACCCAGGAACTACAGCCATGCATTGCAGCTAATCATGATCTACAGACTAGTTGGAAACTGGAGATTGTACACCACATTCTAGCACATTTTTTTACCAACACTGGCCAGGGGAGCAACCAAACCTGTCAGCCAGTCTGTAAATTCACATGCCATGACATATTTAATATAAAATGATATCCCTTTCCTCTGAAAGGGGAAGAGTGTAACATACCTGGAGCAGATCTAATAGAACTGCACCTCTCTGTGGTGCCCATTCTGCCTCCTAAAAGAAGCTACAGACTGTGCAGGCAATAGACATTTTGGAGAGGCCATCTAATGCTGGGGGATAAATTTCAGTGGGGACTAAGGACCAGCATTAGACTTATCTCTTTTAAGTTCTTTGCCTTCACAAGAGTGGCTCATTACAAACAAATATTAACAAAAGGAAAAGAAAGACATAAAGATAAAACCTTACCAGGCCCCTTTTCCTCTCTAACCCAAGAGCAAAACCCACCTCCACTCATGCAACTCTCCCACTGGGGAAAGGTAGAAAAGAAGAGCACCTCATGGCTGTAGCCACATCATTTAATGCTTTGGTGGAAGAAATTCAGACAAAACAGAGCACTGAGAAGTACCTGGGAGAGAGCATTAGACACAGTCACTGTACATGAGTACAAGCCACTTTTCGGGGGGAGTGGTGGGAAAGGAAGCTTAAAGTTAGACTGCTTATTCTAAATGATACATCCTTCAGAACTTGAAGAAGGTTCAAAATGAGAGGAGAAACAACTCACTGAGGCCACAGAGTTTATTTCTGCTTCTTCTGAAAGAAAAGAAACATCGCTAGATGTCTGCACTCTGGCATTCTTCTTGCCTGAGAAGGAAAAATGTGCATTCAGGGATGCTCTGACAACAGTGGGAGTCCATTTTACACTGCTCTGAGAGAACAAGGGAGGCATTCTATGCCTAATCACATGGGAGAGATCTGTTCCTACATCCTGAAATACTTCAAATAGAAGTTGCTTCTAATGGGATATACACTGGGTACAATTAATGTCTCTTATTGCAACACTTTGGTGACTTGTGCTATTTAGAAGAGAGCTGCTCAAAGCTTTTCTTGTGCTGTTTAGAAGAGCCATGAATAAGCAATAAAAGCAAGTAGATGCTCTCTTCTTTACTACTGCCCTCAGTAAAATGTTGACACCAAAAATGTGAACAATATTTTTATTTGAACATCAGGCTCATATTTTGTTGAATAATTGAAAACAGCTTGTCTGAAAATACTCAAAATAAGTGAAATACATTTCAAGTTTTGCAGTAGATGAAGTTCTCAATATATTTTTGTTTAAAATGCCATTCAGATGGTTTTATTTTTCCTACTGAAGAAAAAAATATGTATTTTATTATTTAAGCTTTTGGTACCCCAAATTGCCATAAGGATTCAGCTGCTAAGGACTTGCATTGCCAGAGGTTTTGAACCTTAGCCAAAATTGCAGATTACCAAAACAAATCTAGCCCTGCACAGGACATAATGGAATGGTTCAGTTTGAGGAAACATGCTGGCCTTTCATTGCACAAAATGTTAAAGAAACCATCCCTGAATTGCAAACATCCCACAATTATGGAATGTCCCAAACAGATGTTTGCTTTAAGAAACTTCAAGGCAGGAAGTGTTGAACACTCTGCTCGGAGGGTGAGAGGCTTAGCAGATTTTGTCACGTCAAATATTTGCCTTGGACATGTATTGCTTGCCCTATTAGGTTCTGTATTCTTTCTCTACTTGTTTGTAGTTATACACAGTGTAGAGTTTCTCAAAGCCTGCACTTTAGTAAGAAAAAAGCCTGCACATATCAAGCTATGGGGGTGTGGTGGGTTAGGAAATTCGCACACACACACACCCCGCAATCAAAATTTACCAGACTAGCTGAGGTGGCTTGGAAGTAAGATGAAGCTCTATTTACAGCAAAGCAAAATTTACAAGCAGCTATACACAATATATTTACAAGTATTTACAATTATATAATTGGGCTCAAAGCTACTCCCCTCTTTCTCCCTCTACTTCCCCAGACAGGCAAACAAAAGGAACCAGCAAAGCTTATGTTGCTATTTGTTAATGGAGAGATTAGAATGGAGTGAGGAGGAAGTGAATAGGAGCAGCGTCGCAGACCCGAGTGGGACAGACTGTTGACATTTTGGCTTTTTATCCCTCTCAGCAAACCAAAGAATGATATAGACTTCATCATTATTTTCTTTTTGCAAGCAATGATCTAATTTCTTTCGTTAAAATATTCCAATTAGCTTCAAACCAGCACATGGGGCACCAAAGAGAGAAGCTAACCATGAGGTTTTCCAGATTGCATTTATTTACTGGGAATAACCCATAATATCCTAGCGTTTTCCTCAAGAAATGAAGGCAAACACAGTTGTGTTTTTCCAGATCCCTGGGAAGGATGAAGCTCACCTGTGAGATGTGGGGGTTTTTGGAGAATAGAGCTGCTGCTATAGTGCCTGAAGGATAGGGTTGGAGGCGTGTTTTACATTAAGCACCTGCTCTGGCATGGCTAGAAATAATTTCATTTTGCCTGACTATGCATCTTGTGGTTATGGCCTGGCTCATGTAGATATTTGTCTTCTCCTTGCAAGGAGAGGCAACACCAGGGAAGAAGCAATGACCTCTCAGGTGGTTGGGATCAGCAGCAGGCAGAAGAAGGCAGAAGAGTGCTGTCTGTCTGCTTCTCACATGGGAGCCAGTCTCAGGAGTATGGCACTGAATTAGCAGAGACCTCATCTTTCAGTTCATGTAGTCTAATGCAAGATCAGTGGGGCAGAAAGTCTCTATTATCTATGTTTTAATAATGGATGAACCTTCCCTCCTCCTGCTCCAAAAAGCCCTACATATAACCCCACTCTACGCATACAACGCAGCTGGTCCTTTGTTTGCTTGGCTCCTTCCAGATGGGCATCCAGTGCTGCCTAAGCTGAGTGGGTTCAGGGAACATTTTGTTACTTGCTTTTGATTTCAGACACTGGAGCCTTCCCCTTCTGAGTTAAGCTTTATTTAATGGTGTTCATTTTGTAGTGGTGTCAGCCCTGAGGATGACCACAATATAAAAAGTATTCTCCTGAAGGTCTCAATTTTCAACATCACCACTTCAATTATTGTTTACCATAATATTGATCAACTATCAAGGGTACCAGGGAGTAGTATTATTTTGGGTGACAAAAGTACATACAGACCACACATCCTCAGATTTGGATCTCCAAATCTGGCTTGCTTCAAATTACTTCCTGCCAAGCTGCAGTAGAATAAACATTGAATCGGCTACTGTGAAGGGCTGGTCACTCTTTATGACTCCTTTTTTCAGTACCAGGATACTCTGTTCTATGATATAGTTAGTTTAGAGGTCCAGGTTATTAACACAGTGTTAAGGAAATGCTAGAAATTGATGAGCAACTCATCATCATTTCATTAAAGTACTGCGCTACCAAATAAAATCATGTGCAAATTTTTAACCAGAGAAGAAAGCATCGAATTCAAAACAGGTACCGAAGCTAATGTTGTCCTGTTGCGCAAGAGTGGGAATGGTGAGGTGGGAAAGCACTGGAAGGAGTGACAGAAGGTTTCACTCACACCCATGTCTCCAGGTCATCTAAATCACAGCACTTTCATGCGCAGCTTTTGAGGAGACTCAGATAGGAAAAACAACAGACTGCCTAAAAAGAGGTAGAGCAGTTAAGACATGGTGATGAAGAAGATGAAGAACAACGCTGGAGTTTTAACACGTCCAGACACAGTCATAAAAAACTGTGAGTAAACCATAACAATTCACAGAGGTAGGTAAAGATGGAGAGATGAAATTTCCTGTGCACCATAAGCTCCTACAGAGTATAAAAGGCTTGTGAATATGCAAGAAGGGGAATGTGAGCAAGCAAAACCTGCTTGCTTATTAATAAAGCTACCTTACTCTTCTGTAAAATCTAACTTCAAACTTTGCTCACAGTTGCAACACTGGTACACAACAATATCTCATACTCTTGCTGCTACGGCAAAACTCAAGATGAGATAATGTGGTGCATTGGGTACATATGCAAAACTATTTCTGTATGTTTAGAGCTCCTTCAGGTATCTGTGCAGTGTAGCTCCAACCTACATAACTTACAATTTCTACAAAAAATACATCAGAAAGCCCTCCGCTGCCATACAAACCCAATAGCGAATGTAAGAGGTGGCCATTGTTCCTTGTGCCATCCTTTGCTGGTGTTGTACAACCCTCCTGGACAGTTTTCTGCAGTGCTAAGAATACCTTCTACATTCAGATAAAGGAGGGGACTTCGTAATTTGTTATTGATTACGCTTGATGGGATTGAGCCATAACATTTTGAGGCTCCAAATTCACTTCTTTATCTTGGACTGCACATCACCTAAACAAAACCACTTTGATTGCTGTCCTAACAGATCTGTATTGCTAGTCATCTTCCTAGAGAAAACACCAGAATATTTTCTACTTAACAGTTCATCCCAAACCCACAAACAAAACTCATTTATTTGGCTCAGAAATGCCAATCAAGAGAAGAATTATAGACCTGTCTTGTTTTCAAATACAACCTGTATGACAGAGGATTAATCAATAGCCTACCATTCCCAAAGCACATCACAGAAATCATGTCCAATTTTCTGACTCTAGGGCACACAAAAGTCGTACACAGTCAATTTTAATAGTGAAATGGCTATACTTATCTCTTCCAAACAAGATTATATTATCAGAGGAACTCAGAGAAGACAGAAATTGAACTCCTCTCAAGCAAAGCAGGACAGAAGGGAAATGGCACACAGCCAGCAGGAGATGTTACTGCCTTATTCAATCTGCACTCAAGAAAGTGACCTCCTTCTCTAGGACATTGGACATGTCCCACAGAGACTGTCAGCAATAAGGTCTAGACAGAAATCCTCCCTGTTTAATTCCCAGAGCTTCAATTTGCAATGAAACAAATGTGACAACTATTGGATAAATGGTAAGAAATCTCTGATATTAAGTGCACTCAGGTTGTTCCCCCATTGTTCTGCTGGAAAACCTCACACAGAGGGAAATTAAAAAGTCAGCTGTCTGTTAGCACAGAATCACAGAATCATAGAAACATCCAGATTGGAAAAGACCCTGAGAATCACCAAGTCCAACCTATAACCCTACTCTAGAAGATTCACCCTAAACTGTATCCCTAAGCACCACACCCAAATGACTCTTAAAATACATCCAAGGTGCGTGACTCAATCACCTCTGTGGGCAGCCCATTCCAGTGCCTGACCACTCTCTCTGTGAAAAACTTTTGTCCTAATGTCCAATCTAAACTTACCCAGTCTCAGCTTGAGGCCATTCCCTCTTGTTCTATCACTAATTATTTGTGAGAAGAGAACAGCAGCAGCCTCTCCACAACTTCCCTTCAGGTAGACAGTGTCACGGTAGGCCTGATGAGCCAGAAATAGGCTTATACATGTACTGGCTTGCTCAGGCATGTTTTTCTCCTGTGGTAAACAAGGTACACACACTTAGCTTGTGCCTGCCTTGTGCCTTGGGTAAAGCAAGCCTATAGCTTCGCCTAATATGGTCAGGCTTGGCTAACTGCCATTCTGATCGGCTATTCTGCGTCCAAAGGGCGATTAATCTCAGCCCACATTGATAAAAAGAGGACACAGGTAAACAACATGCTCTGCCATTCTGTTTGTGCCTGCTGCCACCTGCTGCCATTGTTTACTGCCTTATTGTTCACCTGGAAACTCCACTGTGGCAAGTTTACCAGGAACAGACTCTAAATGCCTCCACGTGATCGGCCTGCATAGCCAGCATGACACCATGCTGAGACTGCACATCGCAGGACATCCTGCCTACACCTGAAAGTCTCCTGCCAAGATGGGAAGTCCTGGAGTACACAGATTGTCCAGAGTAGCCAGGAGACAAGGTCAGAGATTGTCTGCCTCCTTTCCCCAGAAACCTGGGAGGAATCAAGTCTCACCATCCGACAAGACAGAGTTCCCTGAAAGCGTTTGGGTACTGTCTGGGACTGCGGCTAGCCCCCCGAGTCGGGCAATAATTTTGTGAGCAAATACTTAAAAGCCTCTGTGTAATTCTCCATTGCCTTCTGCCATAAGCAGAAAAGAACTCTCTGAGTCCATTTAGTGGGCAAGCAGCATATTGACTGCAAGTGGCATTTGACCACAAGCATCTTCTCTTCCAGTTCAATTAATGTTTATATATTTTGCTGGTTGTCACTAGATCTAGTTATTACCTGTAAAATGTTTCCATGACCATGTGAAGAACTGCTTATTATTAAAATTAGTGGTCAGGGGTAGCAAGAGTTCTGAATATCAACATTAATAAACAATATTAATAAAATAAAATATCATCTTGCATTAATTAATTTCCCCTTCATAACAGACAGCAATGAGGTCTCCCCTCAGCATCCTCTTTTTCAAACTGAACAGCCCCAGCTCCTTTAGTTGCTCCTCAGAAGATTTATTCTCTAGGCTCTTCAACAGCTTTGTTGCCCTCCTCTGGACCTGCTCCNGAATCAAGTCTCACCATCCGACAAGACAGAGTTCCCTGAAAGCGTTTGGGTACTGTCTGGGACTGCGGCTAGCCCCCCGAGTCGGGCAATAATTTTGTGAGCAAATACTTAAAAGCCTCTGTGTAATTCTCCATTGCCTTCTGCCATAAGCAGAAAAGAACTCTCTGAGTCCATTTAGTGGGCAAGCAGCATATTGACTGCAAGTGGCATTTGACCACAAGCATCTTCTCTTCCAGTTCAATTAATGTTTATATATTTTGCTGGTTGTCACTAGATCTAGTTATTACCTGTAAAATGTTTCCATGACCATGTGAAGAACTGCTTATTATTAAAATTAGTGGTCAGGGGTAGCAAGAGTTCTGAATATCAACATTAATAAACAATATTAATAAAATAAAATATCATCTTGCATTAATTAATTTCCCCTTCATAACAGACAGCAATGAGGTCTCCCCTCAGCATCCTCTTTTTCAAACTGAACAGCCCCAGCTCCTTTAGTTGCTCCTCAGAAGATTTATTCTCTAGGCTCTTCAACAGCTTTGTTGCCCTCCTCTGGACCTGCTCCAGCACCTCCACATCTTTCTTGTACTGTGGTGCCCAAAACTGAACACAATACTCAAGGTGTGGCCTCACAAAAGCCAAGTACAAGTGGAAAATCATCTGCCTACTCCTGCTGGCCGCAGCATTTTTAATACAAGCCAGGATGCCATTGGCCTTCTTGGCCATCTGGGCACACTGCTGGCTCATGTTCAGCTGCCTGGCTATTACAACCCTCAGATCCCTTTCTGCCAGGCAGGTCTCCAGCCACACTGCTCCAAGCCTGTAGTGTTGCTTAGGGTTGTTGTGATCCAAGTGCAGGACCTGGAGTTTGGCCTTGTTGAAACTCATCCCTTTAATATTGGCCCATAGATCCAGCCTATCCAAGTCCCTCTGAAGAGCCTCTCTATCCTCATTCAAATCAACACTGCCACCTAACTCGGTGTTATCTGCCAACTTACTGATGACATTTTCTATGCTTGAATCAAGGTTGTCAGTAAAGATGTTAAAAAGAAGTGGTCCCAACACAGATCCCCGTGACAGATCCCAGTCACCACTAGTGACCAGCCACCAACTGGATTTAACTCCATTGACTACCACTCTCCGGGCACTCCTGTTCAGGCAGTGCTTTATCCAGGAGACAGTGTGCTCATCCAAGCCACAAGAAGCTAATTTGTCTACAAGAACTTTGTAGGGAACAGTATCAAAGGCTTTTTGAAAGTCTAGGGATACAACATTGATAGCCTTTCCTTCATCCTGTAGCCAGTTTATCTTGTCATAGAAGGAGATCAGGTCAGGCAGGACCTGCCCCTCATAAACCCTTGCTGACTTGGCCTGATCTCTTGGTTGTTGTCTATATGACATATGATGACATTTGAGATGACCTGCTTCATGACCTTTCCTGGTAACAAGGTTATACTGACAGGTCTATAGTTTCCCAGATCTTCCTTTCTGCCCTTCTTGCAGATAGGCATTACATTTGCTACCCTGCAGTCCACTGACACCTCCCCAGTCAGCCAGGACTTCTGGTAAATAATGAAAGTGGCTTGGTGAGCACATCTGCCAACTCCTTCAGCACCCTTGGGTGCAGCCCATCCGGCTCAACAGACTCGTGTACATCTAAGTGCCACAGCAGGTCAGTGACCACTCCCTCATTTATTGTGATGTCCTCATTCCAGTTTCCCTCCCTGACTGCTACTTCACGAGGGTGGGTGCCCAAGGCACTGCTGGATCCAGTGCTAAAGACCAAAGCAAAGTAAGCATTGAGCACCTCAGCCTTCTCCTCATCCTTAGTCACTAGATTTCCCTCTGCATTCAACAGAGAATGGAAATTTTCTCTAGTCCTCCTTTTGCTGTTAATGAATTTATAGAAACCTAGCTTAGCTTGGTTAAGCTCTAGCCATGCTTTGGCTCTCCTAATTTTCTCCCCACATAGTTTCACTACTTATTCTTTATAGTCCTAATGAGAGACAAGGCCCTTCTTCCAAAGGCCAGAGACTCTCCTTTTGTTCTTGAAGTCCAGCCTAAGGTCCCTATTTAGCCAGGCTGGACACTTTCCCCATTGACTTGTCTTTCAGCACACAGGCACAGCCTGCTTCTGTGCCTTTAAGACTTCCCTCTTGAGGTGAGTCCAACCCTCCTGGACTCATAAATTCTTCAGGATAGTTTCCCAAGGGACTTTGTCCATCAGCCTCCTAAACAGGCCAAAGTCTGCCCTCCATAAGTCCAAAAGCCATTTTACTAAGCTCTCTCTTTGTTTCCCCATAAATTCCCTCCATGAATTCTGAGCATATATCTATAAAGTGCCAAAGTCAAATTACTAATTTGGCAATCTTTTGCCCCAAACGATTACTCAAGCTCCAGTTCTTCAGGCTTTGCCTGCACATTTTGGTACACCAATGGGTTCAGGTAAAAAGAAGTGTAATGATTAGGCTTTCTGTGGTTAAACTTAAATCCAAGGCCTCAGTACCATCTTCCAGCTGTTGTAGACTTGGTCTTATTACTCCAGATGTCTTTCCAATGCAGGGATATAGGACAACTAGCCAGAGGTGCCCTCCTCATGAGTGAATGGAAATCCTTTTCATCAGGAGCTGTAGTTCGTTCTTTCTTTTCGCAGAGGTCCAGGAAAAAGAAAACAACTTCTCAGTGCTCACAGCCTGACTCAGTACAGTACAACTCTCTTGAAAGTCTATGGGAGTTATGAGGTTGCAATAATTACATGGCTGGGACTTTGTAAAGAGAGCAATAACATTAGTAAAACAGCAAGGCTAATTTGCTATTCAGGGATTTTTTTTCCTAAGTCATATTTAATTACTATCCTTCTTTCTTTGCCCACCACCCTTTTCCTCCCCCTTCCTCTCTGAAGAGCTGTGGAATTTAGACGCTAAAGGAGAAGCTGATTATGCTGCACACTGGCACCGAGCTGTCCAGGCTACACACAAAAGATCATGAATAGGCAGGCGTGTACTTGCTCTAAATATAGTTCAGACGCTACTTAGGCATTTAGAATCAAAGATCTGCTACTAGCAACAAGTCCTCCAAATGCATGCGACTTGGCATGCCTGGAGCTGTTAAGTGGATGCAGGCAAAAAACTGCTGGAGTTATGGGGAAAGAATATGAAGGGTGCTAATTGCCATCTGCCAATGCCTCAGAAAAAAAAAAGCCTTTGCGATAGACTTTCAGCATGGGAAAATGTAATAGCAGCAACAAAGTGTTTACAGGAGAATACATCTAACAAAGCAAGAAATGCTCAGGCACCTGGCAGCAGAGGAAAACGCTTCTGTGCTCTACATCAGACATTAATGCTTCTGCTCCAATGTGCATCTGTTACCCTTTATTCTTGAGGACCCCTAGTTACAAGGTCTCCTCTCAGAAATAATAATTGGTGAAATAACAACAAAAGGGTTGTTTTCTAAAGCATCTTGTGATGGCATTTCTTCTTCCACAATTGCAGTTTTAGTGGACAATTGGATCTGAATACAATAACAAACAGCAAAATGCCGTACAGCCACCAACACCTCAGCTCAGATAGCCCTGAAGCAAACGAGATAGTCCGTACACCTCACCCTGCTTTTGCTCAGTGAGATCAGGATATTTCAAGCTGTCCGAAGTATGCTCTTGATAACAGGGATTAGCCTTTAAATTAAGTGGTAAGGATATTACCCTTCCCATGCATGAACTGCTACAAATAAAGTGGATATTCCTCTCCAGAAGCATGAGGGATTTCCCAGCTGCTCTTGCTTTTACTAGCACACATGCAATGATTCCCATGATTTTGGGGATGTCATATTGGCTGTTCATCTTTTTTTGACTGACATGCTTAGCATGCATTTGCCAGGACTGCTGCCTGACAGATGGCCCACTTCTAGCCAGGCACAGTTTCCAGGCAGAAACCTAGATACCTTGATCTTTCTGGAACTGGTCATCCAAGAAGTCATATCTACATTGCATCAAAACACAGTCATAACCACATGTATTCAAATACCTGAAGTCCTCATGCCTCCGAGGCCATCCAGCAAGACCATCAGCAGCTACCTGCCCTTGATGTAATCCATCCTGGGTCCAGCCGAAGCCCTGGAACAGCTGGCACAACCCTCCCCATGGAGCAATAGAAATGACCCCAGAGTATGCCCAGATCTGGCCAACCACGAGAGGGAGACAAGCTCACATGCCTGGCCAACACCAGTCCCTATTGCCAGGGGATGTTTCAGGAGGTCCAGTTATGAACTTGGCAGATTTGTGACAGCGTAGAGAAGAGTGTGCCACAGCAGCAGGTCCCATAGCCTGCTTGCTGCCTCAGTCTCCAGGGGAAACCAAGCCATTTGAGAATTTGTCCAAAGGAAATGGAAGACACAGTGATACTACCTTTTTGTTTTTTGTGGACCCAGCTTGGAAGGTATTTTTCTTCATCAAGCTGCAGGACAGACTGATTACATTTGAAATATAAGCTAAAGCCAAATTTGTTTCTCTTATCTAATGGCCATCCCAGATTTTTCTTGACTGAAGAAGGGAGACTTAGGCCAAGAAAGGCAGGCTATTGAGACATTCAAGCACCACAGGGATGAGCATGATATAAAGGATGAGATAGATAAGATTAGATAAAACAGGCCAGATCACAGACTGCTGGAGAAAAGAAAGGATCTGAGGCAGATTTGGGAAAGCTTCCTAGAAAAAGACAAGTTCCAGCCTGACTGTGATGTATCTACACAGAAAAGGATTTCACAGCAAAGGAAATTGCCTTGCAGTTGTTGTAAATGTATGAAGAATGGGCACATCACAGCTGAGCCTTTAGAAAATGCTTTAGACAGGATGAGCTGAAGAGAAACAAATGCAGACAAACCTCAAGTCTGACACCCAAATACTTCTTCCTTTCTCATAATCAAGCCTTCAATGAATTAGGGAATGGATCCAAATACTGCTACATGAAACCTATGTTTACAACACATTAAACTACAGTTTCATTAGGAGGATATAACCAACTATTAATTACCAGGACCCTACATTTGGGGAATATTCTGGACAGGTTCAAACTGTGTAATCTGAAGCCATGTCTCACTATAAGGAAAGTTGCATGTTTTCAGCTGTTATCACCACTAGAAACTAGAAAGGTCCAGTGGCTGAATCAGTATGAGAAATACTTTTCCCTCCATAATGGCCACAAGGCAATTTGACTGATCAATCAAATTTTATCTACTTGTGGTACTGAATCAAGAAAATGAAGTTTGTTTTAGACTAAGCAGGAGGCAAATACCTTAATATTTCAGTAAGGTATAGACGGTCTTTCATTTGACTTTGCAGTTGCTTTTTCATTCTTTTTCCTTTTTCAGGGGCAGACATGTTTAAGAGATGAAGAAAATCAGGGCCTTCTTCCTGTAACAGAAGTGCCATAGACTACCACTCAGTGTCTTCTTAAGAAACACAGTAACTTTCATCTGCTTGCACCATGTCTTCCTGGAAGATACACAGACTTGAAGATGTAGATGAAAGTGAAATGGCACCTGCCAACTTCATTATTAGAAGAACTTAAGGTTCTTGACATCCCTCCATCTCAGTGAGCCTGAAAAACTGGTGGGAGGACAGAAGCATCTGTATCTTACATGTGGAAATGGAAACAAAGCAGCTTCTAGGAGACACTATAGCACTCCTGTGTATTTCCTTAAGTGAAAGTCTTACATGACCTTTTGAGATTGTGACAGAGGGGTTTTTCTAAAGCTGATTCAAACATGGAAGCCTCTGCTCTGGATGAGGATGCATTTTTACAGCTGGCTTGGCAAGCAGGGGGCGGGGAGTATTTTTTAATTGGTCTCATGACACTTACTAGATGCCTTTGTCAGCTGCAGATTAAGGTAGTGCATCGCATTGTAAAAGGCTGTTAAATTCAGTCATCATTTGGGAACATCTTTTAGCACCGGATACTGACATCAGGCCTTTTCTCACACAAGGACTCTCCTGATTTCTGGTGGTTCCTAGAATAAAGTGACAGTCCAGTATGTTGACATGTAAGCTCCTACGTGATTTAAGACATGGCTACCAAAGAATTTGCCTTCTCTAAACTTTATTTGCTGTCATAGTGGTTGTCACCTCTACTGGTATGTATAAATGGACCAGGGACCTGAATGACACTGACTGGCCCCATAGGGCTCCCAGGCACCTTGTGGAGCCTGTCTAACACTGGGACATAGTTACTTTGGGATGTGTATGGAAAGTGGGATCACTCCAAAAATTTCCATAGTGCTGCGAGTGTCGTTGCCTCCCATAGCAGTATTTTCACAGCATAGGTGCATGCTGTACACGGCAGTGTGGCATAAAGATGTAAGGTCCCCCAGAATAGCACTGGAGGGTGTTTGGGGCAGAAAGAGGCAACCACAGCACAAACTGACCCATACTATCTTTATACATAGCGAGGACAGTCCTGGAGCCCTGAATTACATCTGAACACTGTCTTGTAGAGGATTATACTACATGAGCTTGCTTCCTGATTGTCTTAGCAATGAGGATCCTACACATGTTCACACTTGCAGACCTCTTGTTCAAGGTGCCTTGATCTCTTCACTTTTTTAAAAGGTGCTCGAAACTCTGGACCAAAGTACAGACAACAGAGAATGTCCACATTTACAGATCACAGAATCACAGAACCTTACAGGTTGGAAAGGACCTCCAGAGATCATAGAATTCAACCTCCCTGCCAAGGCAGGTGGGTTTTGAAGGTGTCCAGAGAAGGAGACTCCACAACCTCTCTGGGCAGCCTGTTCCAGGGCTTTGTCACCCTCACTGTAAAGAAGTTTCTCCTCATGTTGAGGTGGAAACTCCTATGTTCCGGTTTGTAGCTGTTGCTCCTTGTCTTATTGCTGCTGACCACTGAAAAGGGATTGGCCCCATCCACTTGACACCCACTCCTCAGATATTTGTACACATTGATCAGATCTCCTCTCAGTCTTCTCTTCTCTATACTACATAGCCCCAGGTCTTTCAATCTGTCTCTGTGAAGAAGATGTTCAAGTCTCCCAGTCATCCTCATGGCTCTCTGCTGGACTCTCCCCAGCAGGTCCCTGTCTCTCTTGAACTGGGGAGCCCAAAACCAGACACAGTATTGCAGGTGTGGTCTCACCAGGGCAGAGTAGAGGGGGAGGCTTGTGGTGGGATGTTATGAATGAGATTTGACTGGTTATTTTTAAAATATTTACATAACACAAATCTTCAAGGACCCTTTGTTACACTTTCAAGGACCCTTTGTTACACTGAGGGAAGTTAGACTGCAAGAAAGCTACATCCGTGCTAGTACTAGAAAAGGGTAGATGAAACAACCCAGGTAACTACAATCCTGACAACCCAAATAAAATCATGGAGAAGCCAATACAAGATTCAATTAATAAGGGCTAACAGGAAGATAATTAAAACTGCCAATCAAGTTTATGAAACAGACCTTGTCTGACTAACCTAGAAAAAAAAAATTATGAGATTGTAATTTTGGCTTATAAAAGTAATTATTGGTTTAATATAACATACTTCAGCTTCTGTGAGACTTAACACCAAATGAGCGTTCACTGGGAATTTGAAACAATGGAAGTGATTACATTTTATTTGAAACATGAGATAAATATGGCTCATGAATGGCAGTAAATTGAGAAATCATCAGTGAGTGGGTTTTCTTTCACCAAGACCCAACTGGAATCCTGTCTTTCATCTTTTTGACTTTTGCTTGCCAGACAGGTAAGACAACAAAAGATAACAACAAAACTTACTAGAAAAGCTTACAGATAAAAGGAATATATTAGGGAATGTTATGCACAAATGAAGATGGCAAATCACTTGGATAGTACCCCCTGAAAAATTGTATTTAAATGTGATGAAAAATGCTGTCACATGTGTTCTCTAGGCATAGAGAATGAAGGCCATATCCCATCTGAATGCTCATATGTGTGGCAGCTGTGCTGGGAAGTTACAGAATCATAAAATGGTTTAGGTTGGAATAGACCTCAAAGATCACCTAGCTTCAATCCCACTGCCACGGACAGGCACACTTTCTGCTAAACAAGGTCACCTGAGACTCTGTCCAACCTGACCTTGAACACCTCCAGGCATCCACAGTCTCCCTGGGCAATCTGTTTCAGTGTCTCACCACAGGGAGATGAGGGGGAACGGATTGAAGATGGAACAGGGTTGATTTAGACAGGATATTATGAAGAAATTCTTTACAGTCAGCATGGTGAGACACTGGAACAGGTTGCCCAGGGAGGTCTTGAATGCCCCCTTACTGGGGGCTTGAACAGAAATTAGAAGTTAAGAAAGTAATTCTTACCAAAAAAAAAAAAAAAGGTATTTAGGGGAAAAGGATGTACAGGGCTATAGGGGATGAGGATCAATGCAGATATATACAGAACTAGTCCACAGATGGCAATGGATTTCCTGGATGGCAATGGATTCACAAGAGATAGGCCTTACCATGTGGCAGCAGGACCAACTGCATGGTCAGCAGCTCTCAGGCAGGCAGGAGGCAAAGGGTAAGAGAGCAAGCCAGAAATTTCTTCCCCTTATATAGAGAGTAGGCAGGAGATGGAAGAAAATAAAAATGAGACCACTCCACTGGTGATAGGGTTTCCCACCCACATGGGGTCAGGTTTCCTACCTACGGGGTTTGGGTTTCCAACCATTTAGCATCTCTTAAGTCACAAAATTCCACCCCTTCATCCCATTCCATTTTCCTGCCACAGTCAATTCATCAAGTTAGGAACTGTCTCCATAAAGCGAGTAATAGAGTCCAGGTTGCAAATCAATTCTTCATCCCAACTGTGTCCCAGGGCAGTCTGTCTTTCCAGTGCAGGTTGTGTTTGAGCAGGGCAGGAATGTGGGGGAAACAAGAGAAGAGCATTTATCTGGAAGGAATCAGGAAACAGTCTCTTTCTGGAGAAAATTAGGTAAGATGATTGAGAGTTCCTCAAGTGATGCAGGATTCATGCTTGTATGCTGTGGGTTCATCCTAGATTCTTCTGGATGCTACATTGCTATCTAGAAAAGAAACTTATAACAACTTATAACTATTATACATTGACTTATATTACACACTCTGAAATTAAACTCTTTCCACCAGAGTTAGATTCCTGAAAGAATTAATCAAGGCAAGGTTTATGGTCAGCCTAGATTACTGAGAAAGTTGGGGTTGTTCAGCCTGGAAAAGAGAAGCCTCCAGTATTTGAAGGAGCCCTATAGGACAGCTGAAGAAGGAATCTTTACAAAGGTATGTAGTGATAGGTAGTGCCTTCAAAGTGGAGGAAGCTAGATTTAGATTAGACATTAGGAAGAAGTTCTTCACCATAAGCGATGTGAGGCACTGGAACTGAACTGGTTGTCTGGAGAAGTTGTGGAGCACCCAGCCTTGGAAGTGTTCAAAACCAGGTTGGATACAGCTTTAAGCAACCTGGTCCAGTAGAAGGTATCCCTGCCCAGGTGTTGGAACTAGATGATCTTTAAGGTCCCTTCCACCCAAACTGTTCTATGATTGTCACACAAAGTCCCATGTGGCTTTGTAACCTAGGGACAGCCTGTTCTTGGTAACACTGGGCAACTGTTCTAAAACAAATCAACTGCAGCTAGTTACATTGTTTTACTGCAGGCATCCTCGACCAGACTTCCGACCATACACAGGCCCAGGAGTTGAGCTACTGCTTTGAAGAGATGCAGAGGAGGATTTTTGCCCACTGGGAAAGTGTTATGGGACAAAACTGCATTTGTTGCTGCTGTGGTATGAAGAAGTGCCAAAAGAGATGCTGGCCCTAATGAATTAGGCGTTGAGTATGTGTTCTGCAAGAGCTGAGCCAAGCTTACACATTAAATAAGATGTATGAGCCAAGAACAGGAAGATAGGTAGACCACCTGTCGTTTTAGGTAGAAAATAGAACCACTGGACAAGGCTAAAGACAAAGAGTGTTGCAGAACAAGGAAACCAGCAGAGATTTCTCCAACTCCATAGTATCCATCCCAGCCTCATGCTCATACGCTTCTGCTGCTGCAGGCCAGGGGACAACTCTAGCAACCAAAGGCCTCTCATGAACATAGGTTTGCCATTCATTCCCTCTCTGGTGCTGGCACTTCCTTGTAACATCTCTCAGGTCAGAAACACTGCCATCACACAGACGACTGCAAAGCACAGATGGACACTGATGGACACTGCTCCTCCACTGCAGCTCAGCACTCCAAGAGCACCTTTCACTGTGCTTCTAAGCCTGATCCTATTTATGCTGCATTATTCTGAATCACACAGACTTGATCTCCTCCCTCCCACAGTGCATGTTACATGCAAACTGCTTAAAGACATTTGTTAATGCGAGTGGCATTTTTAGAACTGCGATGTATGGGTGGTTTGTGCTCCTCTAGTACACGAGCTGCTTATCAATCATTTAATTGGAATGTCTTGGGCTTCACCCAGATGGTCTCTTTCAGCAGATAGCTTTGTGTTTTAAAACTTTGGATAATTATAGCCCTTTAAATGGGGAGAGCAAGATTTGTTGGCTGCAGCCAGCCCATCTTTCTTCTGTAACAGCCTCATTGTCTAGTCATTGCCTTATTCACAAAGAGAAGAGATCCGTGGAAATGGAGACGCCCATTTAAAGATACTCCTCAGCTGGGTAAACAGTAGCAGAAGCCTAGCCGATAGTAAGACCGGGAAGGATTAAAGTCCATCAGTAAGCTTGTCTCTACTGTTTTTCTTTCCCTCCTTCCCTGGGCACATAAAGTAAAAGGGAATGAACTCAGCATCTCTGCTGCTCTTCTGCCTGATGTAGAACATATTTAAACCCTATCTACAGTGGCCAAGGATACCCTGTCAGCACTTTGCTTTTATTTACATGTTTAAACAAAACCAATTAACCAGATTCCTAAGGGAAAAGTGCCCATCATTTCTCCATTGTTTCCCTCCTTAATGCAGTGGTATAAATGCATCTTCAAGCAGAACTCAGGCATTTTTACCAACTCCTCTCAGCTTGATCTTTGGCTCAGCTCCACCAAGAGGTCCCCAGACCCTCCCAGCTGGCTACCCCCAGCTTGGTCCTTGCTCAGGGGGCCTGCGGTAGCTCTGCTGTCTTGCAATGCCACTCTCCTTCCCTGGCCCCTGGGGACCAGCAGCAGCTCCTTGGGGCTCCACTGCTGCTTGGTGTCAGCCCACATCCTCTGCATAACTTCAGGGTGTAGAGGGACTGCCTGGCTCTGAAGTTTAAAAATTACCTTTGTCAAAAGAGAAGATTAATCTCTAAACAAATTGATGGGAGGCAATAGCAGAGTGCTGACAAAGCGTATGTCTTTCAAAGACAGAGTTAATGCATACGAGTCAAAACAGCTGTTACTGAGTCTCCGCTATGCCCTCCAGTCAGAGAGGTCTAGCACCCTGGGTGCCTGGATTTGTGTAAGGACATCTCAGTTAAGCGGAAGTCTTTAATTCAAATAAAATACTCAAAAATCTCAATAAGAAACCACCATGCTCATTGCATTCAAGAAAACCCAAATTCCTCTTTCTTTCAGAGGTTTAATGGGCCACAAGCAAGATGGCTGTGCTGCTTTTTGATTGCTTTGCAAACCAGAATTTCTGATTTCCTGTAAGACTCCATGGATAGATGGAGAACAGGTTGGACTAAAAGAGTCAGAGGAAAAGCAATTTTTCATCAGCCTCCATCTGTACTTACAATTTAACTGTTCATCTGTAAAAACATCTACATAAAAGACAGAACTCCCCACTTGATTATGAGACGAGAGCCTGGAACTCACTTTTGAAAGGTTGATGCAAAACCGCAGGACATCAGATGTTTTTTTAAGTTCAAGTAAAATACAGGCAAACTTTGGAAAGAAACCTTTACTGCCTTCTCTGCGGTATTTGTATGTTATTTTTTGAGCACATGGAAAGTTTGCAGGCCCTGCTTACCACTTATGCAATAAGTTTAAAATGCACAACATTTTTCCCTCCCATTCATGAAAGTATGAGAAATGGTTACTTAATTTAGGATTTGACTTATTCAAGAACTTGTAGCTAACGCCATGAGTTAGCAAGAGTTTTTAACAGGAAACAAAGCATACTCTGTATTAGGGATGGGCACAAGAATGTTAACAGCAATTTCTATCAAAATTTTCTTCAGCAAAACCTTCTCAGAAGGGCTACATATGCAAATTAATAATAGGTGACTTTTAAGGCAACATCTTGGAACTTCACCAGAAAGGTACCAACCTCACAAAGACTTAAGCATATGAGTAGCTCCTCTGAGTCAGTGTCTTGTCAAACAACACACCATGCTAAATTTAGGCAGGAACTAGGTTACAGGATTCAGATTTTCAGAGTTTCTATTTCTACTGTCACAAGTGACCTCAATGACTACACCTTCTTGCAAAGCTCATACAAAACACTGAGAGCAAAAATTAAAGAACAGCTCAAATCTATGGGTTCATACATGGCATTTATCTGAGCATCATTTTGCCTCCCACCACAGTATTAAGCAACATGACTAACATCAGCCACATATCTGCTCCCATCATCTTTTCCCTGAGGTAGAAGTGTTCATGAGGAGAGTGTTTTGTTCTGGACTACGTGTGCATGTGCACGCACTCATGCTCATGCCTGGATATAGCTAACCAACACTGCTTACTTTAGTAGGAGAAACACAAAGAAGAGGGAGCAGACTGTACAATCAACTGTGATTTCTCAATTAGGTCAAAGACTTCATGGGAGTTTTAGCACAGCGGAAGCCTGTGTGCCTGTTTATTACCATCCTGACTTTAGTAAGGCTGGGTTGCCACACTTAAGTCTTTGTGATACTGCAATCTTGTTTCTGAACTTCATGGCTCATACCACATTTCTAAAACTGAAAATAATTCCTGCACTATCTTTTGCATGCTATTGTTTCACTATTACAGTATCTTTATTACATGTGTTATTTGTTTCCACTGATAGAGGAAAAAGGAAAGTTAAGATTCCCCTACTATTGTTCCTGATTAGACTATTTGTTTATATAATGCTGGAAAACTGTAACAAAATCAGCCAGGAAAAAAAACCTAAGCTGCTTCAAATGAAAGTATAACTGCTTCCTCCTTAATCACAGGAATTAAATTTAATTTACTTGATTGAAACAGACATGCTTTGCTAAGAGTAACACAGAGAATTTTGTTCATGGCACACGTTAAATGAAATGAGCTCCCTGTAGGAGAAGAAAAAAAAATAAAGGTTTATCTAAAAACAAAGGGGTTTATTATTGTTGCTCAGTCAGTTCAACAGCAGCAAGTTTCAACAAACGCAGCATTGACATCACTTACTGCTTACAAAATGTTGAAGTTTGCCCTAATGGCCAATTAATAAAATAAAATCCCTGTGTTCACCTGATCATTCGGTGCATTCTCAAACAGATTTTCTTTTTGTTTGTTTTTTTTTTTCCTCCATGATTAAACTGCTCCAAACCTAATGGAAATATTTTTATTACATTTTGAACTGAATAATGCTAGACTAATAATGTCAGTAATTGAGAGTGGCAACCAAGAATGTTGGATAGTAGCGTGCAATTAAATGTGCTTTTTTTAATATATCAAAATGTTATCAATAGTAGCATATATTTAATTTAATATTTTCTTAATTGGTTTGTATTTTGGCTTAATCATGCAAAAGAAGCTTCTAGTTACTACTGTTTTAAACTACTTTTGTAGACTGCAATTTCACAGCCATTTGCTAAAATGTGCAGCTCATTTCTCACCTGCATTTTGGTTTGAGTTCTATTCATTCTAAACTGACAGAGCTCTCACATTTCCTGCCTGAAAGCAAACAAGAGATATCCCAAGATACCATCACAGGAAACATCCTGGAATAAAAAGAAAACTGGGATAATTCAGCAAACACTTGCTATTCTTCAGCACTAATGAGGCAGAATCTCCTTGAGATTAATAAGTAACAGTTGACTGTCTGGGAAAGAAGAGGGTTCAGGAAGGTGGGGGCAGCAGCTGCTTTTCTAAGCCAGGCTGAGCGGAAGAGGCCAACAAGTACTTTGCAGAGGTGTGCAAAACTGGACAGCTCTAGCCTTAACCCCTTTGAGTTTGCTGGTCTGAAGCTCCTCTCTTCTTGTCCCCTCCTCATTTAATTGGGCACTCCTTCTCAACAATCTGATCTTCAGCTTCTGTGCTGGCTTTGGCTGAGATAATTTTCCTCACAGCAGCTGTTATGGGGCTGTGTTTTGGACTTATGTTAATAGCACAGGCATGTTTTAGCTATTGCTGAGCAGCACTCGCACAGAGTCAAGGCCTTTTCTGCTCCTCATACCACCTGACCAACAAGTAGGCTGGGGATACATAAGTTCAGAGAGAACACAGATAGGACAGCTGACTGCAAAGGACCAAAGGGATATTCCATGCCATATTATGTCATGCTCAGCGTACAAAGCTGGGGGAAGAAGGAGGAAGAAGAGGACATTCTGAGTGATAGTATTTTGTCTTCCCAAGTAACTGCTATGTGTGATGGAGACCTCCTTTCCTGGAAATAGCTGAACGCCTATCTGCCAGTGGGAATTGGTGAATGAATTCCTTATTTTGCATTGCTTATGTGCATGGCTTCTGCTTTACAACCAGCTTTTTAAAGCTGTCTTTACCTCAACCCATGTGTTTTGTCATTTTTGCCCTTCCAACTCTTTTACCCCTCCTATTGCAGGGACAGTAAGAGAGTGGCTCTTTGGGGCTTAGTTGATGGCTGGAGTTAAACCACAAGAGTTTCATAAATGATAAATACTTGAGGAACTTAAGGGCTTTTTAGAACCTTTTGCAATTAGATCTGCTAGATACAGGCAGACTGACTAGTAACTTCAGCACACCAGAGCTGGGCATGTAGATGACATATGTGCAGCATATGCAAAGCTCATCAGAGCTTCCCTGCTCTGCTTGCTTCTTGCATCCCTGGCCTCAGCTGCCCTCCCTTGACTCAAACTCACAGGAGGCCCTCATAAACAGAGATAAGCAAACTTCAAAAAGTCCACATTCTGTTTGGGTAAGTGCCTGAAAGTTCAGAAACTGGCTTGGAAACACAGTAAGAATAGGCTGGCTTGGGAGGCAGCCAAACATTCTCCAGTGAGGCTGAGCTATAAACACTTCAAGAATAGTCTCTCTCATAGTATTTTGGTGGTATTTTTTTTTCTCATCCTGTCTGGCTGGGAACATAGAGTATGACAAAAACAAAAGGACACAGGAATAAATTTGCAGGCCTGTTTCTCTCTGGTCTTGTGCCTTAACCCTGAGTAAAGGGATAGCAGCACTTTCTGCTGGCTTTGTTCATGTTGTGTACACCATGCAGGGAACAGGCAGCAGCGACGTGGTGCAGGTTCACTGTTTAGGGACAGCAACCGCATGTTACAGTTAGGCCAGCCAAAACCTGCCTGTCACCCGGGACAGGTCTCCTTCCACTTTGCCTCACTCCTGATACTGGAGCTAAACTGACAGAAAACTAAGCCTGCTGAAAATAAAGAAGCAGCTCACTGCAGGGGTCAGACGTGCACCAAGGCAGAAGGAGGACTTTGCAAGATTGGGAACAGGAGAAAGCAATGAGAATCACCCCACTCAGCAGCAGCAGCCAGCTAAACATGTGAGAACAGTCAGAGACCTTGAACTTTAAGTTAAAGCCTCTTCTTGTTCTATGGAAACAAATACTTCTCCGCTTTTAGGAACCAAGATGAGTCACTGTATTCGTTCAGCCTGCAGTTGAAGTCAGATCTACTGTTTGAAGTTCGCTCCCAGCTTGATCTAGGATATTGTCAGCTCAGAGTATTCTCTCCAGCATGGGCAACTATCTAGACAAGGGTAACAGCATCATTGCACCTCTGGGCAAGTCACACCACAGGCCCTGCCCAAGGCACACGGTTACCATGAGTGGTGCCTGAAAGGATGCAGCTGTTACCACCAAAAAGGCCAAGGCAAGATAGCAGAGTGAACAGAGCAGATGGAGAAAACAACAGCCCTGGACAACAAAGCAAACACTTCCAGGAAGAGCGGGGCATATGAAACCTGTCTGGCGTGTCTCTTGCTTGGTTGGCACCAGAGGTTGAGGTAATCACTACGTGGTTTCTCATCAGTCTGGGGGCTTTGCAACCACCTAGTGAGCACGCATGTAAGCACATGCAAGGAGGATGTCACTCTTCAATTGTTCAACCCCAAAATGGGCACCAGCCTCCCTTCCCTTCTCCACTTGCACTAGACCTAGTGTTTATCCAACCTTCTTATCTGAGCCAATCCAACTTGGCAGTTTGGAAGAAAAATGAGTTGAAAATCCAAGAAGAGAGCAGTTTTCTGACGTATTAAACCTTTGAGTCTCACCCCGCAGTAAGGGCAGGTGTATGTGCTCTGGCCTCCCTTCTGGCCTTACCTGCATGCTAGCATGGGAAGGAGGGGACCAGCTAGGCCCATGAGCCCTCACCTGCTCCTGGGCAGCCAGAGCCTGGGGTCAGTGAGATCTGCAGCCTCCCTGGAACATTTCCCCAAAAGGTATATACAAGATGCTGGGGGGGGGTCTTTTAGGAGAAGAGGGTCAGACAGAAACATGAGTGGCAGCATTGCCCTCCTTCTATCAGAGCAAGCCACTGGTGGGTTACACTGATGAAAGTAGGACATCATTGCTGTCTGCCCTGATCCTCCACTCTTGGGTGATGTGTGAGTAGTTACAAAAGGCTAGGCCCTGCACTCTTTGCCAGGAAGCCAGGTAGAGGCTCAGACCCACAAGGTGCAAGCAGTCACCTCTGTCAGAGGCTCTCTCTTTCAAAAGATCCTAATCTCGCCTGCCTCTTTTGAAGCGAGCGCTTAAGCTTACGGACAAGACAAGCTCGTGGCAAAGTTATTTATAGCTGCAGCAGCTTCCGCAACAGCAAATAGCAACAGTGCAATGTGAAACCAAGCCAAGCAAAAGTATTTTTCATTGAAAAATAGATGTCAGTGTGTTTATACTATGGTAAAGACAAGGACTGTGAAAATGAGTGGCAGCCTCAGCAGGTTTTCAAAGGGCAATGTCGGATCAGGTTGTCTGGGGCACCCATACATACTCCACTGCAGCAAGAGTCCAAACTCTCATCAGCCTCTGAGCATCAAGACCATGGTACATGTGATGTGGTGATGCAGCTCTCTCAGCATGGTCCTGCTGCCCCAAACAGCACCCTTACAAGGTTGAGGACCCACCGAAGGTATGCTAGCCGTTGCCTTCTTCCTCAGCCTATAAGGCTATCCACAGTAAGAAACATCCCTCTTTCAGGTCAGAGATGCTCCCCAACTGCATTTTCATGCAGGAAGCTGCTGCCAGCCTTTGGTCAGCCATCTCTGCACCTCTGCTATCTCCAGGTAATATCTACTATGTCTGCAGAAGCACATCTCCCCCTGCATCTATCAGCTCCCCTCATAAACAAGGCTAGCTGTGCTTGCGTGCCTCTGCAGCACTGGGATGCTTTGATATCTGTCTGTGGTTGCAAACACTGCACAGAGCAATGGCAAGGGTTCTTTCACTACTTATTCATTCCTTAATATAGAAACCTTCTCCCAACTGAATTTGCAGCCCCAAATGATGGCTCACCAGGCTGTTTGATGAGCAATGCAACAGTTAGACTTTACCATCTTGGTACTTTTCCCCCCTTTCCTTGCTCACACAAAATGAGGCTGTGTGAGAGGAAGTGGGGTTGCTCACACATAAGTTTGTCTGAATCAAGCACAGAGTGCCCCCACACATGCCAGCCCCCAGCATCGCTCACCAACCAGCAGCACCTCATCAAGAGAAGAGCCTTTAGCACCTACAGAAAGGAGAGGGAGGCTAAGAACTTCTTTGTAAGAGGAAAAACTATGCACAGACTCAACAAATCTTCAGTAATATTCAGCTGATGCCAAGAATAGAGATCTGTTTTTATTAGCCTATATGCTCCTGCCAGAGCTCTCCTCAAGACAGTAGGAGAACCCACCCACCTTTCTGAAATGTGGGAGGAACCAGAGGCCCATTAAGAGATGACCTACTTAACCCATGCCTCTACCCAAAGGAAAGTAGAGCTGTGAGCTGACCCCCTCCCTTGCCTTGCTGGTGGCCCCCACTGAGGCAGCACTGTCCCTGGGGAGAGGTAAGGCTAAGGCCAAGGTCAGGGCTCAGGCTGAGGGAAACACATCTGCTTCACCAGGGAGGAGGGTGTCCCTTTTCCTCCTATTTGATGGCTGGTGTGTGAAGAGATGGCTCTTTTTCAGTGGCTGTTAAGGGAGGTTACAGAAAGAGGATACAAACTGAGGAGGAAGCTTTTTGGTTTTTCTTCTCTTCCCTTGTTGCATGAGACACCTCTGAGAATATATGTAGCATTATATTGCTCTGTAAAGTGAGAAAGCATTTATTATCCTCACTTAACAGTCAGGAACAGGAGGAAGCAAAACATCAGTTTGTGCTCGCTTTTCTGGTTTCTTAAGTGACTACTTATTTTGGACATTTCAATTTCTGAGGGCCTGGCTTCAGCCAGCTGTCCTATTATGGTTCTTCCCAGAGAGAAAAAGGAAAGGATCACACCTGAGGCAGCCAGGAGCACTGACACTTCTGCCTGAAGTCTCTCACAGTCACCTGCTGTCTGGCCTATATGAAGGTACCAGACTTTTCCATCATCCTCGCGTGCCATGAAACTCTCAGGAGGCTGAGATGTGCATAAGGATCCACTTGGGAAGGTTTGATTTCAGGTGGTGTAAGGGAAGAGTAGCATGGCTGCAAGGCTCACAAGGCACCATAGCAATATGACACAGTCTGCTGACACTGGAGGACAAGCATTCCCAAACTTTAGCTTATAGTCTGACAGAGGTCTTCATGAGGATACTTTAGAGGATTCTGCAAGTGAGAGTGCCCCTCCTTGCTCCCACATCCAAACTTTCAGGCTTGAATCCCCAGCTTAGACCCTCCAGGTCTTACTTGAAATGCTCTGCCACTGCACTTTGTTTATGGGAGAGATGGGAAGGTGATACGTGCTGCCTGGAACAAAAAGGGTGAAGGGCTGTGAAGTCATTCAAAGCCAGCATGCATGCTGCAAAAGAACCTTGACAACCTCCTGACCCTCTGCATTTATTATCCATTACAGTCTCTTATTCATACCCACTGGGAAAAGCTCCTCTGACATAAAACACTGCTATATTTTGGGTAGACGTAAACAAAACAACAGCTTGCTTTGCCCTGAAATTGCTCTTGGTTTGGGGTTTTGTTTTTTTTTTCTTTCTTTCTTCTCCCCTGCAATCTTATAAGCCTGTATTTCTGAAGCCAGATTTGCCCTCTAAGCGATTGTATTTTCAGAGCAGGTGAGATGTTGGTTTGAATTATCGACTTACACCTTTATGAAGCACACAGGATCAGGAGAGCTGCTGGAAATTTCATGAACTGCACTCTCTTTGCAGCTCCGCCAATAAAACACAGCTCAAGTTTCGCTGTATGTGTTCACAGCCTGATGAGTCATAATGGGCCAAGGATAATATAAAACAAAACCACAAAGTGATAAACAGTGGAGTAATACAAGTAAGTCCAAAGCAGAAGAAATGTTATATATCAAGAGCATGACCAACCTAACAAAAGGTCCTCAATAAGAGAAATGACCTGTGAGCTGGCCCATAAGCTCTGCACATCCGTACTCTTCAGAAGTGCAGGATAGGCCTAGGATCAGCTCCAGCTTCTCTATTCCCAGGTTAACCAGCACTGTCTGCACAGACAAACCACAGAGGGAAAGAGGCCAGGCAACTGCAGTGATCCTATCCTCGGCTGATATACGAGCTGCAGAAATAGCCACTGAGCAGAGCTGAGTGACAATCACATTGTTAGTCCCACTAGACTTGCTGTCATGTTTAGTATCTATCCCACCTATAAGGGAATGGAGAAAACAAATCAATAAGTAAAAATTCAAGGATGAGGGAAAAGGGAAAGTGAGAAGTCATAAACAGCTCAGTCCAAATGCTTGGGAGATTTCAAGTGTACATACTTGCTTTTACTGTAAATGAGTTTGGAATGTGAAACAAAAAGGCATTGCCAACTTGGAGAAGTGATTTTGAACTTAGTTTTTAAGTGAGCCATATTGTGATCTAAGAAAGTCACACTTTTTTTTTTTTTTTTTTTTTTGTAAATCTGATGTTGTCCCTATGATAAGGGAATCAAGCTTGCACTGGGGACAGACTTGGCCTTTTCCTATAACCAGCCTATTCTTCCAGTGAATTTCCAATGACACTGCAGATTGCTGTCAAATTGCTAGAGAAGGACCACTACACAACTACTTCTCCATCCTGAGACGTGGCTGCAATTGCAAACATTGTTGTAGGGGCAGCTTGCTCCCTACACAGTGAAAGGAAGAGCTGCCCTTTCCATGAAAGAGGGTGGACTGTCCTGAGCCCGTGGTAGGTCTCAATGGCTGAAGATGACTAAAAAAGTTTTCCACAAAGTTTGGAACTGGAGAAACAAGACATAGAGATGTGATCTATCCAACCATCTGCATGTGTGTAGGACACAAGAAAGGGTGAGTTATCCTCATCCCTAACAAAAGGGGGTTCTATTCCTGCTGTGAGAGCATGGAGAGACCTGGTCTTGTGGCAAAAGCCTCCTGAAGAGCATGAAAACAGTGGCTCTTCCACCATCAGACTCCTTGCATGTGCTTCACATCAGATGTGCCACAGTTGTCATTGTAGTGGATGACAAGGCTCCACTGTGGTAAGCATTGCAGTGCCCTCCCCCCCATCTTGGTGGACCATTTCCATGCCATGGCACTTCCTCAAGCATCCAAGCTGCTGCACCAGCAACTTAGCCTCCTACGTCCTTGTGTGTGTCATGAGGTGTTAAGAGGCTCCTGAAAGCCCTTATTTTATCTTCAGCTGTTACAATGCAGACCAAAACGTGCATGATTGTGCTCACGCCAAGTTAAAATAAGTTAAAATAAGCATCATTTTCATCATGCCTGGCTCATGATAACAGCAACAAAGTAACAATTACTAACCCCAGAGCAGTGAACATTTCACTGTTCGCATCACTGATGATTTATGAGGAATGAAGCACAATGTTGCTTGTGCTGGTCAGCCTTGATGCAGAAAGAGGAGATAAAATGCATGAATGTTTATCCACTACTGCAGGAAGGAGTTGGGGAATAGAGGAGGTATTTTTGCATTGTGGTCATGTGAAAGGCAAATTTCACATGGATTTTCATTCAGGCTCATAAATCAGTCTGTGTTCCCTCTAAAAGTTCATGGTCCTTAGCAAACCTCTCAGTGAACCAGAACTGGGCTTAGGGATTGTAAAGAAACCTAAACCCAAGCAAGTTTCAACTAATTTTGAATTTTACTGTGTATATTTTGCTCAAGTCTAGTTTGTTTAGGAGTTTAGGCAAGTACAACTGTATCCTTCAGGAGAAAAACAAATGTGTTATGAGAAATGGAATGCAGAAAGCAATTGCAAAAAGTCTTTACCTAAATCTAAATTGTTCCTTGCTCTGTACTCATTGTGTTACTTAGAAGGGTTTCAGTTAAGGTAAGGATTCAGCTTCATTTCAACACCTGATTTTCAGTAGTCCATATTTTTTCCCCCCCTCAGGAATTTCAGCGTGCTGGCCTTTGTCACAGCGCAGCTTGCTCACTTCTGTTCACAGAGGCGGAATGGTTTCAGACATGTTAGCCAAGCAGTCAGAGGAAAATCCCTCTCCTCACTGCAAATTAAAATTAAAATAATCACCTAGTAAGATCAAT
The DNA here is from genome assembly GCA_013400475.1 of Tricholaema leucomelas. Classification (NCBI taxonomy): domain Eukaryota; kingdom Metazoa; phylum Chordata; class Aves; order Piciformes; family Lybiidae; genus Tricholaema lacrymosa; species Tricholaema leucomelas. The sequence goes on from WAAF01013955.1 coordinate 762,379, forward strand.
TTTAAAACATTAGATACTGCAAAAATATTCCTATGCTTACCCTGTTTGCTCATGCCCACCTCACCTTTCTGATCTTGTGATTACAGTCAGAATACTTTGGATTAGGAACTGCTTTAAAGGTTTCAGTCCACGGTGCTTAAAGCACAAAAACACAGTCTGTGACCATGGTTGTTGTCCACACCTGAGCTTCCAGGAAGGATCACTATTTGGCTGAAATCCCAGTGGCTTTTAACCAGGCAGGTCTATAACGCCAACTCCGATGCCCTCAAGCACAGTGGAGGTTCAGCCTGCTGTGCTGAGGGCCCTACTGTTTAAGGGCAGGTTGCTGCCTGCTTCTCTGCTGCAGCTGCAGTGCTGCTGGGGAGGTCTGGGGTAAACCTCACGGCCAGAAATTAATGAGGGACAGGGAGAGGTGGTGTGTTTGCAGCTCTGGAATGCCTGACACTGCAGCAAGCACAGCAGAATCCCATCCCTAGTTGCCTGCCTCATCCCTAGCTGACTTGTGGCCCCGGCACTGGAGAAGCTTGTAATACAACATTGAAAGTGATATCATAGTTTAAAACTAGTTTTCTCCTTTAGTGAAGCACAGACCTTACCACCAACAGTCCAAACATGCTGTCCTGCTCCCCTGCCTCCAAGCTGCACATCAGCTTTCAGCCCTTCAGGACAATGAGTGGAAGGGATTAGAATGGAGATACAAGGGCAGTGGGCAACACATACTTTATGCTCCTCCACCAGATGAAACTTGTTAGCCCAGGATCAGGCTCATTTTTTTCTCATCCATCCTGACACTACCACGTCCCTACGGGTGCCAGGTGAGGGAGGGAAGTGAGGCCTTCCTCTCTTAACCTCTCTGCTGAGATGGCACTTTTGCCTGCTGAAAGCAATAATAAGCAGGTTCCCCCACTCCTCCACAGAAGCTGTTTTTGCAAAGGATGCTTTTCTTAGCCTGGCATTTAAAAGCAGAAGTTATCAGGGTATAAATCATCCTGTGACTTGTTGCAAAGCCTGTGAGAAGAGATAAAGGCAAGACAGTTTGACAAACCGTTGGGAGAGGAAAGAGGAGGAAGAGGGCAAGGGGCAAGCATGGAGGGAACCACAGCACCAGCCCTCCTTGGATTATGTCATAGGTCAGACAAAAGCATGCAAATAAGATCAAGAAACTGTTTCCTGACTTTCTGAGGCTGGCTACAACTACACATACCCAGTACAGAGCTGGACTTAATAAATACCGCACTGACAGAGAGCATTACATCATGTACAGGGAAAAGCCAGTAGATGAACTCACAACATAAAACCTTGACTTGGTATCTAGCCAAGCCCAAGCAGACAACCTCATTATTATGGAGTTGACAGAGCTTGGCACATCACTGCAGCTTCAACCTTCCACTTCCCACCACCTCTTCCAGCACAGACAACCCTTCTTCTCTTCTCTCCCATGCTCCCACAGCCCAGCCAGCAGCCATCCTGGGCACCCACAGCCAGTGCAAAACAGCAGACCAAACATCTAGCAAATTTTAACCCACTTCTACTGTCTTTATGGCATATTTTCTTCACAGCAGCTCCACCTCATTTTTCTACCGAAAGTTGAACTTATTTGCCACTGTCTGAGTGACAGACTGACATTTACAGGCAGAAGGTATCGGATTCTCATTTGCATTTACATTCTCTTCTATCTATTGGGAAGCATTGAGAGTCGTGAAGTGGGTCTAAACTTCATGTAGCACACAAAGTGTCTTTTACAGCAAAAGAAGAGATGAAAGATAGGTCTGTGTCCAGGAACTCTCCACTGCGTTTCCTAATAAACAGTATGAACAACATTGGGGGATATTGTGACAGGGAAAATTTGGAGTATGACTCAGATCACAGCACCCCTGGGGCCCTGGCAAGGATGAGAGGCACAGGACTCTCCCCACTACCTGTCCCACCAGCCCAGCAAGGTTACTTCCAACAACACTTGACCACAGCTGCAGACACTGCAGCCCTTAGTCTGGTTCAGCCTTAGTGTCTTATGGTGGTGTGACATGACTTTCTTCAGGGGTCTTCTGAGAGCAGATGAAATATTGGAATTGGAATGAGCCAAACTGGCCCGCTGGGGCTTTTCTCTCTAATATCTTCATTCTGTCAAAATTATACTTGATCGTGTTTCGTTATTGTTGTTTCTAACTTTCACCTCTGCCTCAGCAATTCCATCTGGTAAGTCATATTACTCTCTCTGATTGCTTTTTGGATAAAAACATGCTCGCTGGGGCCTGCTTGAAATTAGTTTTTCTTTTTATTTCCACTAGATGCTTGATTCAACCCCACAGCTTCCCTGACTTAACATAGACGGGGTCAACCCACCTTTGCCTTCTTTGGCACATGCATTCAAGTACTGATTCCCATGTGCTACAGTAACCCCATTACATTTTTAATAATCTCCAAAGAGGAGATATTTACAGGGACTTGAACTGAAAACTGCAAGTTTCGTATCCTCCTCTTGCCTGTGCACTTGTGTAGATATTAAATCAACAATGATAGGAGGAAAAAAAAAGTAACGTCTTGGCTATGTCCCCAGGACATTCTTCAAAGACTGATGATGTACATCTGCCTTAACTGTCTGGCTCTGAAGTAATGAAAGAGCACTCTTATTTCCTTCCCATTAATTTCATTGAGTATTTGGAAACACTTTTTTATTTAGGATTTATGCCTGCCTTGTAAGAGTACCATCCTAAATAACCTCATTTCCACCTCCCATAATTACAACAACTTGACTGCTGGGGTATAAGGAGTGGCTGAAACACTACCAGCTATTGCACCACTGCCATTTAAGCCCGCTGGCACTCTGTTATGTTACAACGGGGTGGAGCAAAAAGATTTTTCACTTTAAAAGACTGCAAAAAAGCCTCTCTTTAAGGTTACATTCCTGGCTTGCTCTACATGTGGTCGCAATATTCAAAGGTTTTTCCAGAGCGTGTACAGGAAAGACTGCAAAGCAAACTCTCTGCCAGTCATAAAGATGACAGAATTGCTTGAGGAAAGGAGAATTTGGGTAACCAATCAGTCAAACAACCAGTCAGTCACCTGATGGGTAATATATAGATGGTAGTCCTAGTAGGTTTCTTAGATCTCTTAGAAAGGCAAAGGAAAACAAAAGAATGAAGGAAGTGGTCTAAAGTCTATGGTTTTAGCTAGCTACCTGGTGTCTGGCAACCACATGTCGTGATGGCAGGCCTCAGAGAATCTAAGTTTTCTCCTATATGGAAGAGGGACCTGTGCCCATCTCTTTCTGTGTGAGCTAAGGCTGAGCAAAGCACTAGCAAAGTGTCTGGGCAGTAGAACTGGACTCAGGATGAGGAAAAAAGTTACTCTTGTGGAGATCTTAAAAATAACCCTTTTCTGGTGGGAAACCTAAAAAAGAGTGGTCTCTGCCACACCTCTTCTGCTTCTTGCCCTGCATTTCTTTCCTCCTTTAGTACTCCTTTCCATGAATATTCCGACAGATATTACAGAGAAAAATAACTATTTCTGACTGTGGTCCCAAATACTGGAAAAGAAAACTGACTCTCAAGTGGAGACTCTGTCTCGGGGAAATATCAATTATGCTTTTCTAATAATTAAAATCCTCTATTCTAATCAAATAAAAAAAAATTGCCTCCTCCTCAGACAGGACAGTAGGTAAATGCAGGGTTTTTTTTTACCAAGCAATGATCTGAAAAATAGCAATCCCTAACCCATTTTTTTATTGTACCCAAGTTCTGCTTCCTTGCTTGTACATGTCAGTATTTACAAGCTCTACCACTCCTTGGATTATTTATTTTCCCTGGTCTATTTTGCACAGTGAAAAATCTCTCCAGCTCAGAATTTGACAGTTTGTTGCTGATATCCATCTTTATTAATTTTGCTGCTGAAAAAAAAAATCAACCACAACACCACATAGTCATACAAAAAGCCAAGAACAAGCAAACAAAAAAAATCCCAACCAATCAACCAAACACAGGATGATGCCAAAATTTGGTAGCACAAGGGAGATATCTCAAAAAATAGCCAGGGGTTTTCAGCCACATACATTTGTGTGTGGATGTCATTGAAAGACTCTTATCCCTTCACTTCATTAGCAGTCAGTAAATTCACTGACAATCAGCAAGAGAGCTGCTGTCACCACACCTGAGGGGATGGCAGGAAAGGTTGCTCTGCTCTCCTTGCCTCCCTGCACTGCACTTTTTTCTGCTTAGGGGTAGGACCAAAAGGGCTCAGAGCTGCCAGGCTCCCTCTCATCACCTCCAGTGAGCTCTGAAACGTGGCATCCTGACAGACAACAACAATCTTTCCAGATTGCTTTGAAAGTTGGCCTTTGAAAGACAATGAACCATGCACTTTTAAAATGTAGCCTGTAAAGCGTAATGCAGAATAATGAAAAAGGTTTCTCCCTCTTTGTTAGATAGTGCAGGGCTCAGGCACATCTCCATTTTGCAGCTCCCCACTGTCACCAGAGGCAATTCGGGGTAAGCTGAACTTCCCTCAAGGTGTTTATAACACTTCTCAGATGGAAACTATCGCCCTCTAAGTGGAGCTACCAGAACAACATGGGGTACCACTGGTTCTCATCCTCTTCAGTGTAACATCCATCAGCTTGGCTCAAGCAGATGTGTTGGAGCCTTGCTGTCTTTGCACCAGAATGAATCAGAGCCCTCCCCCATATTACATCCGCTACTCAGAATGTGGGGGCAGAAACATCTTTTATCAATCTGGCTAGATGGAGCCCATCCCTTCACATTTTCTCCATCCAATGTTTTCAGAGTCAGAGCACAAGCAAGACAGTCTGGCATGCACAGACCCCTTTAGGCTGGCTCTTTTCATCTTTCTAGCCAGACTCTACAGAATAATCTAAAAACAAACAAAGCCTCTAGCCCTGATAGTGGCAATGATAACCTTTCCACTATGAACTACCACCTAGCTGTACAGAGGTGAGTGCAGCTCAGCAGACAGTGAAGTTAGAGGAGGTGGTGGTGAGTTAGTTTCAGCCTACAAAGACCCACCTCTCACAATCTGCTGAAGACCTGGTGGGTCACCCTGCAGGCCAAGCCCATAGCACCACCACACACTGCATGTCATAAGAAAGCAGCATCAAACCATTCAGCTTGATAGGATCAGCAATCAAAGGCTTGTCTAATCCTAGCAGGAGAAACCACTGGATCAACGCTGAGCTGGAATGCTACACAACGCTTGCAGAAACAGCATGGTAGTTCTCTGCTGAGGTTTGCTAGGGGGGGGGTCAGCCTTAGCATTGCAGAAACAAGCTCTTGTTGCTAAGTGCAGACACACCTGAGAAAGGGATTAAACCAGGTGGCATCACAATGAATCTTAGATTTCTCTCATGTTTTCTCTCTTGTTCACTTGTACCTATACTTATTTGAAAGTATCCATGTGCCTGAATAGAAAAAACCTTTTCTGTGAGCTCCTGTGTTATCCTTTCTTAACAGCACTGTTTGCACTGTGAGAGAGAGAAAGCCAAAGAGCCTGGCTTGCACCCCAGCACCATGGGCTCCTGCAGGCTGACAGGTCATAGCACAGTGTGTGTGTACGTTTCCAGTTTGGCGGACACTCACTCCACAGGAGTTTCCAAATTTCCTTTCTAGCCTCCCATGACAGCCTTGGATTAATTTTGTCTGGAACAGAAGATTTTTTGCCTTTGAGTCACTGTGGTTCACTTATCTGCTCTGCATTCTGAACCCAAAGTTCAGGTGGCACTTAACTATTGCCCTTCTTAGCAGTTGACTGTGAGAACAGCCTGATGAGACACTGTTTTTTTCCCCACTGGCTGCCCGTCATTTCCGCTTTTTCTTTCTTTTCCAGCTGCAGCAGTCCTACCAGGGAGCTGTTTTGAAAGGATCACTGCAGTTGCCTTGCCTGTAGGACGTTACTGGTAGGGGTGGTGAGATTTAGAGCACCCCTGATGTTTCCTCTGAGCATTTCAGCATTTGACTAAAGCCAAAATATCGAAACAAGAACTTCCAAATTTTGAATGAGATCAGCTTGATACCCACAGACCTGACTCTGCCCTGGTGGCTGTAGCTCTGGTTTACAGCCAATGTTTAGAGAAATCTGTTTTCCAGTTCCATTTGGATGCAGCTGAAATCCCACCAGCATGGTCCACCCTGGGAGCAGGCTGCATCTCTGTGCCCTGGGACCTGGCACCAGCCCAGATGGCAGGAGTGCTGTGAGAGAGGCCTCTCTCACATGGTTCTCATCACTTTGGGCAGAGGTTAGTTCATGGGATTTGGCATCTTCAGGCCCAAGCCTAGGCAATTCAGCTCAGACTTAAATCTGCTGCCTAAAAGTCAGTTTGGATCCATTTCTTAATGGCTCTGGATAGCCTTGGAGAGCGTGGGAGATTTTATCCTTTCTGCCTGAGAAAAGCTAATCCAAATGCTGTGTTGTCAGGTAGCCCATATGTTTATTTGTCTGCTCACTTCCTCAGTTTCTTTCTGATTAATTTCTTGATGGATAGCTATGTCTGCCTTCAGTGACAGGTCCTTCCCACCAGCAGCACTGCGTGTGGAAACATGTAAGCCACTCAGTGGGATGTATGATTGTTGGAGGGGGAGGAAGGCAATGGCCTAAAGCTCTTCCCTCTTCAAGGCCACCAGAGACACAGTGAGGCTGCAGAGGAATTTTCCGCTGAGCTGGAAAGTGTCCCCACACTTCAGCATGGAGTCATCTCAGCAGCACACACCACGCAGCTTTGGGAAGGGCTTGCTTTGAGTCAGAGCTGTGCAGAGCAGAGTCTGCCAGAGCTCAGCATGGCTCACAGCTGTGTACAGGCACATCACTCGCAAAAGCAGGGCACTCAGAGACTGAAAAGGCAACAGGCTGTGGGAACCTTATTATTTTAAATGAAGGGTTTACTTCAGAAACACAGTGGTTTATTTCCCATCCTTTATGACTCATTAAGTCAGGCAATTCACCTCTATTATTTACTTACACTTTTGTAGTTCAAAATCAGGTCTTAAATTGATATTAGTATCAGCTGAGCACCTTCTGAGACCAAGCTACCTCATTTATCTACCTGCTTAGCTAAAGATTTATCTTGCATTCATAACTATGCTATACAAATGCCTCTTCAAAAGCCAGAGCAGTGGGATTTTGACAATTTGCCTCACAACCATCATCTAGCTCCCATGTCCTGTGCTTGTCAATAACTATTGGTGTGCTAACAGGAAAGAAAAGAACTTCCACACATCTTGGTTATCATCTTTGTTTGAAAACACAGCACAGAAAACTTGTGAAGCTGGCGAATGGAAATGTTGCTATATGACAAAAAGGGATGACCCGTGCACATAAGAACTGAGAGACCAGAAAAAACTATTGATGAACATTTTATAAGATTATCAGATGATGATAAAATGATGACAGAAAAAAATCCATCTAACCTTCATTTCAACTTCCACATTTCCTTTCCATAAAATCATCTGAGAAAAGGAAGTTTCAGAATTTATATCCCCTAACCCCTTCCCCCCCCGCCAAAAAAAAAGAAAGAAAAAAGAATGAGAGACACTCAAAAAGAGAGTTACAAACCAGTAACTCAAAGGAGGCTGTGAAATTCTAGCCAGAGTAGCAAACAGCAAGATTAAGTGGATTAGTCTGCTGTACAGGAATCCAAGGAATGCAGTTCTCATGTGCTTTTGTTGTGGATTACGTAGCAGCAATATTATGGTTTTACATCTCTCAGAACCATATGGGTATGTGCACTTGTGCAGACCAACAAGAAACAGCAGTCCCTTACATGCAGCTTTGCTGAACTGGATGTGCTGATTTCAGCAGATCTGGCATGTTCCAGGGAGAGGAGGAGAGCATCCAAACATTTTGCTGCACTGGATAAAATGAAGCAGCAAACAAGCTAACTTGTACCAGAAACTGGCAGACACATCCATTTAGTTCCCAGGCAAAGACATCTCTCTTTAATCATTAGGCACCCACTTGTTAATGATGCAATGAAATCACTCAGTTCAGACACAGTGAAACTTCAAAAAGTCAGGTCCTGATCGACCTTAGCATCTCAGACCAGTGATGAATCTGGAGTTGTTTTAACTATCTGTGCAGACTGTCAAAAGGGGGTGGGCAGAAACACAAGGAAGAATCAGTAAGTGACAGATAAATGAACTAACTATTACTAGCCAGAGTTAACAGTTTGTATTAGCAGTCAGCAATAAATAATTAATATAGCCCTAGGAGATATAAAGCCACTGACATGGTATCTCTCGTTTTGGCTCTAAATGGAATTCGAGATAACCTACTTTGAACAGTAATGTGTTCACAGTATGTGGGAATTAACTGCTCAATGTAATAAGTACTATTGAATTTCTCATCTGTGTACAGATAAAGGGCAACTACCACCAAAAAATACCATAATAACAGTAGCTGAATGACAAAAAAAGCAAGCAAATCTGCTTTTCATTACATCCTTAAAACATTATAGGTTAAAACAATCTTAAAATGGCTTAAAAAACAGCAATTAAATCTTTTCCATTTCTGTTTTCCAAGACTGCAGCTGAGAAAACGAAAGAGGACTAAGTGCCATACCGTGCTAGCCTTGCTAATAACTCTCTGTGAAAAATCTCATTAATTCAGTCTGGCTCTTCAGATCAGCCACTAAGACCTTGTATTGTCAGTCATCCTCTGGCCTTTTCAGGATTTCCACAGCCTAACTAGCAGTGTCTCCATGGAAACCATGCAGTCATGCTTTGCACATCCCCAGAACTTTTTGTTCCTGACAAAGCTTGAAAAATCACATGCAGCATGGAGAGTTTAACACAGTGAACTAAACCCTGACCCACACTTATAAATGATAAACCCCAGCATAGCAGCTTTATTATAAATGATTTCCTTACAAGATACTTAGCCAAGCCAGCAAAATGCTGAACCAGACAACAGAGGAGGAAGGCAGCTCCAGGGAGAGGAAACAAACAAACTGGAGTGAAACAGAAAGTTTCAGGCTCGTTTACCTTCTTTGAAAGCACTCGAAACACATAGATAAGGAAAGATGCAGAGAGTAGGAGGAGTGCTTTGAAGTTGCCTTCCCTGCATCACTCTGAAGAGGAGTCAGCTCTCTGTGACTGTGCATCACGATGGTGCTGATTCACTTGGTTGGCTGTGCATCCCAGCCTGCAGAGACAGCAGGAGCTAGGTCTCAAATCCTGTGCAGTGCACCCAGCACCCTGCTGCACCTGGGACAGACCTACCTGTGGAAGCACCACGCACTCCTCTGGCCCAGGAGCAGGCATTCAGGTTGAAATAACAAAACTGGCAGTGGCACTGACCTCAAAATGAGATTCTCTGGTTTGCAACTGGGAATTGGCAGGCTTGGAGCATGCATATCTCCAATGGAGGATAAGATGTTGGTAATCCACTCAACAGTCTGGCTGCCTGTGCCCCAGACGTGGACGCTCCATACCAGGGTCTGCTGCAATTGTCAGGGGCAGTGGTCAACTGCCTACTCTAAAAGTCCCCATCCTCACTGATGCATGGAGTGACTACTCACACTGAAAGCATTTCCACCCAGTAAAATGTATTGATGAGAGCCAGCAGGCCAAGGTCAAGCAGCCAGTCACTGTCTCCATAAACAAGCCCATGGAAAGCCTCACTGCATTGCCTGTGCCTGACTTGTTCTTTGGCACTGCAAGAGTCCCACAGTGTTCTCTCTCTCTCGGGAAAAGCAGTGTTTCCAGTCTATGCTTGGGGAAGCTGTTGCACAAATATGCTCTAACACAGGAGGACCAGTGAAAGTCAGAAAGGTCACGTGCAGAGAAGGAGTCACTGCAGGCCAAACTTGCTTTGCCACAGTAAATTCTCAGCTCCGGTGCAGATGAGCAACTGCCTGCTCAGTGTGGTGTCCGGGTTTGTGAGAAAAGAAGTGACTCATAACCAAGGGTCATGTTGTAATCTAGGAGGAGTGCCAGGAGAGGGAGAGATTCACACTCAGCCTAATCTGTGGTGAGCTCACTTCTTACGTGAGGCAGCAGACGCAATCCACTGCAAGAGAATCAGAGAACCCTGAGTGGGCTGAATCAGACATTTGGGAGCTGGCAGCTGCATGCTTCCACCTCCGAGATCCAAATAGTGACTTTAGGATTAGGAAGTCAGCTTCACACAGGATGGCTCAGGAGGTGTCTGGTACATGCAGTTCTTCCCCAGCAGGATACAGGAGGTCAGTGCATGCTTTTTTTTTCATGGGATTCTCCCTGTGCATCGCCACAAAGGATGGAAAACATTTCCCCACCTTCTCCTCCCACAGTGAGGAGTGGTGCATAACCAGCAGGAAGTCTTATATCTCTAGGGTCTTTCAGAGGGTAACCACAGGCATCAGAGCCAGCACATGCAGGACACAAAGGCCTGAAAGATGTTGCTTGAGCAGGCTGGGACTCTCTGGGGCTTGCCCTGAACAAGCTAGCAGAATTACCTCTCCACTGTTGTTCTTAGGCAAGTGGCATATGCTGATTTTCCTTCCCTAAAGCCATTCACCACCAACGCCAACCATCTGCCTTGCTCACCACCCAAGCAGCTGCCGCTTGGCTGTGCAGAACATGAGCAGTTTAGGTACCTGAACAGTGGAAACTGTAGGTCATCACCCTCAGGAGGACATCCAGCCCCCTTCCCTGGGGAAGGCCAGGTTATTTTCAAGGCCAAAGGCAATAGATAGCTCTGGGCTGGAGCACGAGCCTGAGCGGAGCTTGCGACAGCTCAAGTTCAATCATTTTCCCATGAAGACTGAGAAGACCAAACTCAAGGGACATCCCTGGGAGACAATTTCTTGCAAAAGGCTTGATTCCTGTTATCTGTGCTGTGAAGTTGCATATGTATTGGTTTAAAAGTAACAAAACCTCATCTCGCATCTCTTGCTCTGATCTCTTCTTCTCTTTGGTTTTGCGTCTCTTGCAACCAGGCCCAAGAGCCTGTGGCATCCAAGAAGCCATGGCAGCCTGAAGCACTGCCTTGAAGGCACCAGAAATTATAATGGCTGTCTACCTGCTGAATACAGAAATACAGCCACCTCTGAAATGGGAGCATGACCTCATATGCCAGTTCAAAACTCAGCAAGGGTAGAGAGCAGGATTTGTTGCCATGATTGTCAAGGTGAAGCAGGTCCCTCTGGAGGGGTGTTGGTCTCTTATTGGTTGTGTTTGGCTCCTGTTCCTCCTCTTGCTCCACTTGGGTGTTGACCCATCAGTGAAGGTGACATCTGAGCTCAGGAAATATCTCCTAACTACATTCTGTAGTGGCCTGGATCCATCCCAGCCCTGGATGGAGCAAGCTTACACAGCTGAAGCTCCCTTCATTACACCAGTTCTTCCCAGTTTCCATGCTCTCTCTGCTATAGTCCACCTCAAAATGGAAAGAGACCCTCATTCAGTACATATCCAAAATTAGTTATTTTTTTCCCTTTCAGGCAGACAAGTCCCCTTTGTCATTTCACTGTCCCCTATCACCTTGCCTAGCCCAGAACAGTGCCAGTAGGCTTGATGTTCAGGCTGCTGGGAGATGGTGTTGCCCAGATGAGTAGCTCTTCCTTTGCCATTATCTCTGGGGAGGGTGCAGGAAAGCTGCTTATGGTCCATGGCAAGCTGTGCTGGCACAGTTCCCAAAGACAAGAGGTACATCAGCCAAGACCAACAGTCCTACTGCCTATTGCTCTGAGCTCCCTGGCAGCTGTTCCGTGTGATGCTAGGACATTCATCTGTGGCATTCTAGGGCTGCAAAAGTACCTTCAACCCAAAATATGGAGTCCAAGCTCGCATGCCCTGACCCCTACTACTGCACTGTATGTTCAGACAAACTGAAGTTCTGAACAAGAGCAATGAACTGTGACAGTTCAGCAGAGATTCCCATCATGCCATCAGCATCTGGGGAAGACAATTCATCACACTCAGCTGCAGCTCAGCAACTAAGACACTAATCAAGGTTCAAATTATGGTTACTAAGAGGGCAAGGGAAAGCCTGCAAGCTTGAGGTTTCAGTTTTGTTACTAAAGCTGTATCTACTTCCCTAAAACTGAAAGAAAACCCCTAAGCTCTGCCTGAAATGTGGTTCTCAGTCTGGGACATGGCTGTGGAAAAGTAGTCCTTTGTTTTGGTCAGTGCCAAAAATAAAAATAAAAACCACAAAACCTCTAGGGAGGAGGCAGAGGAAGCACTGGATGGCACTGGATGTATAGAATCATGTAATGATTTGGGTTAGAAGGGACCTCCAGAGGTCAGCTAGTCCACCCCTGCAGCAGTAAGCAGGAATATGTTCAACTAGATCAGATTGTTCACAGCCTCATCCAACCTCAGCTTGAATGTTTCCAGGGATTACAGGATCACAGGATGATACAGGCTGGGTGATGAATGGCTGGAGAGCAGCCCTGAGGAGAAGGACCTGGGGGTCTGGGTCGACGAGAAGCTCAACATGAGCCGGCAGTGTGCACATGCAGCCCAGACAGCCAACCGAGTGCTGGGCTGCATCAAGAGAAGTGTGGCCAGCAGGGCAAGGGAGGTGATTCTCCCCCTTTACTCTGCTCTCGTCAGACCCCACCTGGAGTACTGTGTGCAGTTCTGGAGCCCCCAATACAAGAAGGACATGGAACTGCTGGAGCGGGTCCAAAGGAGAGCCACGAAGATGATCAGAGGGCTGGAGCACCTCTGCTATGAGGACAGGCTGAGAGAGTTGGGGCTCTTCAGCCTGGAGAGGAGAAGGCTTCGAGGAGACCTTATAGTGGCCTTCCAGTATTTGAAGGGAGCCTACAGGAAAGCTGGGGAGGGACTATTTACACGGTCTAGTAATGTTAGGACGAGGGGGAATGGGTTTAAGCTGGAAGAGGGGAGATTTAGACTGGATGTTAGGAGGAAGTTCTTTACAGTGAGGGTGGTAAGGCACTGGAACGGGTTGCCCAGGGAGGTTGTGGATGCTTCCTCCCTGGAGGTGTTTAAGGTCAGGCTGGATGAGGCCTTGGGCGAGCTGCTCTAGTGGGAGGTGTCCCTGCCTGTGGCAGGGGGTTGGAGCTGGATGATCCTTGAGGTCCCTTCCAACCTAAACCATTCTATGATTCTATGATTCTATGTTAGGGGTTGCAAGGGACCTCCAGACATCACTGAGTTCAAGCCCCCCTGCCAGAGCAGGACCAAATAATCTAGCACAGGTCACACAGAAACACATCTCCAGAGAAGGAGACTTCACAACCCATCTGGGAATCCTATTCCGGTGCTCCATGATCCTTACAGTAAAGAAGTTCTTTCTGATGTTGAGGTGGAACTTCCCGTGCTGTAGTTTATAACCATGGCCCCTTGTTCTATCACAAGGCGCAACTGAGCAGAGGCTGTCCCTTCCTTCTAGGCACCCAGCCCTCAGATAATTATACACACTTGGTAAATCTCCACCCGGTCTTCTCTTCTCCAGACTGATGGGGCATCTAGCACTTCTCTGGGCAACCTGTGCAGTGTTTCACCACCCTCACTGTAAAAACGTACTTCCTTGCATTTAGTCTGAATCTATCCTGGTTTAGTTCAGGGCCATTGCTCCTTGTAACATGTCAACAGTCTCACTACAAAGATGGCCCCCATCCTTTTCATAAGCCTTGTCTCAGCTTGACTCTGCCCACTGCTTTCATGTCTTCAGGAGACACCTCCTACAAAAAGCCCCTACCATCATCCTTGGATAACTCACTTGTGCTGGAAATGGCAAAATTAATCCATGCAAAAGGGATGTTCAGCTGCAGGATCTCATTCCAGAAAGCATCTCCCTGCTATCATGGGATTCAGAGAAGGTGTCAGCAGAGTAGTGCCAGCCTCATCACTGCTGCTCTCTGCTTCCTCCTGAGCCAGTGCTCAGTCAGAACAGCCACAGATCCCACTGATGTCTGGACCGAGGCATTTGCACAGAAATAATATGATAGATCACAACACTGACAATCCAGACCTGCTGCATAAACCTTTTTCTATGAGGTCTTTTATTTTCAGGCAGGAGCAGCTTGGACTGTGATAGACAAAGCACAGCAAAACCATTCACTTCTCACATGCTTTTTGACTTAGAGCTTCCTCAGCTCTGCAACAACACCAGGTTGTAAGAATTCCTAGATAAACAAGGCAAAAACCAAGTTGGATGCTCCTAGGATTTGGACTTTGGTGAAAAGGAGACTGTCACAGGAACTTGAGCTTACACGTGAAAAAGGAGATGGCACATCTCCTGGTGCATTTAAGAACAATGATCTTTCTTTGAATCAAGAGAAGAAAAAGGGAGGAAAGAATGGACAGGTGAGATGGTCCCTGAGCTGACTGTGGAAGCTCTGTAGGGAAGGACAAGCAGAGAGAAAACAGCAGAGATTATGTGATGTCCAGATGAAAAGTACCTGCTTCAGGGTCATTTCAACAAATTTAAACCAGGAACAAACACAAGCTCACATTCAGCAGTTTTTGTCATAGGGCTGCTGTGATTTTGATCTAACAGTAGATACCCTACAATCTCGCAGTAGCACAGCCTGACACTCCCTACAGATATAGGCTATTTACCATTTCTTTGACTTGACTTTCTCCATTTTGACAATGCTAATAGCAGATGCTTTATCAAGCCTCTCATAAAAACTGTATCAGAAAAGCACTTGAAGAGCAGTGCATGATGCCACCCTTCTCCATTTCTCCCTGGAAGCAGCAGGAGTTACCTATTTTCAAGTTAAAGTTTCATCAATGGTTTGGTTCTACAAGAGTTAAATATTACCCTAAATGGAACCTGAAGCTAAGCAAACAGATGATAAGCTTTTAGTGAACTCAAGAGTAGTATAGGAAAAAACCCTCCCATGCACTTTTTTTCTACAGGTGTGCAATGTTTATTCTCTTCTGTGAAGTTGTAACTGAACTTTGAGTGATTCAGCTACCATAAGATTTTGCCAGGGGTGCAATTTGACTCCTATTTGGATTGACAAAACATGGATAGATCTACTGGGTACCCACCTTGAGCTGCCTAGTTTTTCACTAGTTCTGTTAGCCATCAAAATCCAGACCATGCTTCATTTTACAAAGTCCAACAACAGTCACACCTGGACCACATCTAATATGAGCAAAGTCTGAATAACTTTCACTTTTAAAAGCAATTTTAAAAATCCTTCCATGCATTAAATATTCTGCAGATATTTTCATTAGAAGGAATTTAAGATAAACTCTTCACACCAAAGTCAAGGATAACCTCTGAGTCTTGCATAATACTTTGAGGCTTAAGCTCATTTCTAAACGCCTTCTGAATTCACAAAGAGTTGATAACCCATCACATGGTGTCAGTGGGATGACAGATCTTCTCCATCCATCTCAGATGCTGCCCTTCACCTCCACTCAGCCTCGCTAATGTGCATGTGTGAAGGAGGTCTCACCTGCCATGCACACCCAGAAGACACTGGCACTGCTGGGGTCCTGCTTAGAGTACCTCCAAATCATATTTCCACACCAAAAAGGGAGTTGCTGATTTCTAAATATTATTAAAAGCATAACAGATCAAGCACTATGGAGTAAAAAAGACAAGAGGCCAAGAATTATTCTGCAGCCATCAAAAATACCATTAAAAGCCCAGCCTTCCTGAGTCTAGGAAATCTATTGGTGTCTTCTGTGAAGAAAGGCTGTAGACATACATAATATCCATATCCCTCCTTCTTCTAGTTGAATGTTCCCTTCTCAGCATCAAGCTGAGATGCTGGTATGAACTTTATGCCTAGGAGAAGCACAGATCCAAGATAGGGATTAATGCCAACCACTCTCTAAGGATGTTCTGCAGTTTACATTCTGTAGCCGGTATGGTGGATTTGTGGCTGAAAATTTGGCCTCAGTATTCAGGCTCTCCCACTCTAAGCAAATGCAGCAGTGAGAAACTTTGAAGACAAGTCTTGTCTTCAGCCAGAAAAGATGGTCATCGCAAAGAGATGGGAGGAGAAAGGAAAAGCAAACAAAAGGCAGTGAATCTTAAAAAAAACCTTTTTGTATTTCACCCAGAGTAGGTTTCTTGTGGGTTTCAACATCCAGCTGCTTCCAGGAAGCGAACAGACATGCACGTGCCTGCAAAGCAAAACACAGCTGGAGAGCTAATTTTAAGCCTACCAGTCTTGGCACTGTCCCTTTAACAAATGAATGTGTAGTTTTACTGCATAAGTAGAAGCACCAAAGTCTTGCAAACAATTTAAGCAGTTGTGCATGCAGTTTGGTCCAGGTACCACCAGGTGTGCCTGTCACCCTAAAGTATGTTACTTTCACCTGGATGGTAAAATCACCCTCTCTTTACAATGCAGTTCTTGTACCTGTGAAATCCAGCAAAGAATCTAGAATAGACTCGTAGAATCATAGAATTAGTCAGGGTTGGAAGGCATCAAAAGGATCATCTAGTCAACAGCTACCCCTCAACAGCAAGGAAAAGCTGGGTTTCAGAAGTTATTTACTGGTGAAACTGCAGTAACAGTTGTCCATTGTAAGGCTGCTGAATGATTCAACTTTCTTTGTTAATAAGAGAAAACAGTCATCTTCTTTCCTTCAAAGAACTAACCATTAACATTTAAGGAAAGAAATAACAAGTAACATGAATCACAGAAATGTTCAGGTTGGAAAAGACCCTCAGGATCATCAAGTCCAACCAGTAACCCTATTCTGCAAGTGCACCCTAAACACCCAGTGCACCCAAGCACCACATCCAAATGACTTTTAAACACATCCAGCGTTGATGACTCCACCACCTCCCCGTGCAGCCCATTCCAATGCCTGACCACTCTTTCTGTGATTTTTTTCCCCTAATATCTAGTTTAAACCTACACAGTCACAGCTTGAGGCCATTCCCTTTTGTTCTAGCACTAATTACCTGTGAGAAGAGACCAGCACCAACCTCCCCACAATGTCCTTTCAGGTAGCTGTAGACAGCCATGAGGGCTCCCCTCAGCCTCCTCTTCCCCAAACTAAACAGCCCCAGCTCCTTCAGTTGCTCTTCATAAGATTTATTCTCTAGGCCCTTCATCAGCTTTCTTGCCCTCCTCTACACTTGCTCCAGTGGATTTCAGAAAGAGCAAGGCAGCCCAGGTTTACACGATAAGGCATTTTCTCTGCTATAGTAAGCATTTCCCATTCAGGTTCTGTTTATACCACGAATGGTAAGATCTTTTGGTCATCCAATAGTGATCTGGATTTTAAACCTTTTACCTAGACCAGCCAACACAAGAAATACACTCCAGAAGATTTATCTTTTGTTCATAATGGGCAAACTAACTTTAAATTAGAAGAGGCTGAATCCTTAGCACTAAGATTTGGGGAAAGACGAGGTAAATTTACACAACACATTTGGATTTGACTACCTCAAATGTGTTGCTACTTCTGATTCCTTCAGTGCTTCCTTTCATTTCCCAGAATGACCATGCATTTTGATTTTCATGGCAACCCAGTCTGAACTGGTGGTAAAGGAAGGTGGCCTCTGGTACCAAGGGGCTAGGTCAGAGCACCCCAGCTACAACCTCCCCCCACTATTCTCTACTGGAGAATGATATCAAAGCATCCTGCAAGTCTTGAACATACAAACCATCATCAAGGCCCCCTCAGAGAGGAGTTCCCTCTTTGTGTATGCTGCCAAAACAAAAAAGCAGACTTTCTTTTCTCTAATGCCACTTGTCGGTTCATCTAACATGGATCACAGGATCAGAGTCACAGAGAATTAACCAGGTTGAAAAAGGCAATCAAGATCACGAGTCCAACCTATTACCCAATGCCTTCTAATTAACTAAACCATGGCATTAAGTGCCTCATCCAGTCTCCTTTTAAACACCTCCAGGGATGGTGAGTCCACCACCTCCCCAGGTAGTCCATTCCAGTGCCAATAACTCTTTCTGTGAATAACTTCTTCCTAACATCCAGCCTAAACCTGCCCTAGCACAGCTTGAGGCTGTGTCCTCTTGTTCTGTCACTGGATAACTGGGAGAAGAGACCAACTGCCACCTGGCTACAATCTCCTTTCAGGTAGTCGTAGAGAGCATTAAGGACTCCCCTGAGCCTCCTCCTCTCCAGGCTGAACAGCCCCAGTTCCCTCAGCCACCCCGAGAGGACACTCTATTAACAACACAGTCTTAACTAAGGCAACTCCTCCATGACTTATAGCTGAAAAATAGAGGAAGTCCAATGATACAGCAACAAGCTGTGACTGAAGACGCTAAACACCACACAGAAAAGGTAATGCACTAACTTTTTTCTGCAGAACACAAATTGAACTAAGAAAACAACTTGGAAATTTCTGCCCTAACTGATACAGATACATCTGCATTTAGAGGAAATGGGGAAAAAAAATCAAAAGCTAGATGTGCAGCTCTGCTGTCTGCCTTGCTAGTTCCAGTTCAGGCTTGTTTCAAACAAACACTTCCGTAAACTCTTCTCATACTGCTAACTAATAACTTGCATGACATTAAGGGTACTCTCAAATACATCTTTCCTTTTCTTTTTATCTTCCTTAAAACAAGAAGCAACCATTCCATCAATTATGTAAGAAACAGATTGGATAATTTACAGAAACAAGAAATAGTCTACTGTATTGAAATTAAATGCTTCAATGTGTGGCAACAATAGCAACTCAAATTCTGTCATCAACTATACACCAAGTTTTACCAAAAAATACATCCACACCCAAAGTAAATGAAAATACTAATTGTATCTGGAACCACCTCCCCAACAAATGAGATAAGAAAAGCAGACCCTTTTGAGAGTCCATGTATTAAGAAATTTCAGGATTAAGCAATGCCTTCCTCCTCATGAAATACTATTTCCTAATTCATTTCTAATAGACAGAAGCATTTCACATGACCGCATGTCTTTGTCAGGTAAAGCAATGCCTGAGATATCTGAAGCATGTGTTCTAATAAAAGTTGTGTTTCAGCTCTGTTTCCAGCTAAGGTAAAACTGGGGAAAAAAGGTGAAGTTATTTAATGCCGGTTTCCTGCAGTTGTGGTCATTAATCTTGTGATTTGTCAGATAGGGCAACTATTGAAAAGTATCTCTTATTATTGCCATCTCCCCTGAGGTGCGATCTCCCAAACGTGATCCAGCTTGCAATAGACATGCTTCTTTTGAAAGGGAGTGCTAACGCAGGTATGTATGCAAAACTTCTGCTGATCAGCTAGTCACAGACTATTCCTCAAATCGAGCAATCTGCTTATCAAACATTTACCATTTTATTTTTTTCCATGTACACTTTCAAATTAGCTCAAGATGATGTAGCATTCCTGAGTCAGTATCAACCACTGCAGGATCACAGGAGGTTAGAAGGCACCTCCAGAGATCACTGAGTCAAATGCCCCTGCCAGAGCAGGACCACAATCTAGTGCAGCTCACACAAGAATGCATCCAGGTGGGCCTTGAAAGTCTCCAGAGAAGGAGACTCCACAACCTTTCTGGGCAGCCTGTTCCAGTGCTCTGTCACCCTCACTGTAAAGAAGTTTCTCCTCATGTTGAGGTGGAACTTCTTGTGCTGTACTTTACATCCATTGTCCCTTGTTCTATCACAGGGCACAACTGAGAAGAGTTTGACCCCTCTCCCTCGACACCCAGCCTTGAGATATTTATAACCATTGATTAGATCCTAAGTTTTCTCTGCACCAGACCAAAAAGCCCCAGGTTGCTCAGTCTCTCCTCACAGGGCAGTAGCCCTCTGTTGGACTCTTCTGAGTAGATCCCTGTCCCTCCTGAACTAGGGACCCCAAACTGAACACAGTATTCCAGGTGAGATCTCACCAGGGCAGAGTAGAGGGGCAGGAGAATGTCCCTTCATCTGCTGGACAAACTCTTAATGCACCCCAGGATCCCATTGGCCTTCTTGGCCACAACAACACATTGCTGTCCCATGGGTAGCTTCTTGTCCATCAGGACTCCCAGGTACTTGTCCACAGGGCTGCTTTCCAGCAGATCACCTCCTAACTCGTATTGATGCAGTTTATTGTTCTTTCCCAGGTTCAGGACTCTGCACTTATCCTTGTTCAACCTCATTAGGTTCTACTTTGCACAGCTCTCCAGTCTGTGCAATCGTCACTGCATGACCACACAGCCTTCACATGTCTCAGCCAAGCCTCCCAGTTTGGTATTATCAGCAAACTTGCTGAACAGACTGTGCCTCCTCATCAATCTCACTGATGGAGATGTTGAACAGGACTGGGCCCAGCACTGGTCCCTGGGGAACTCCACTAGTTACAGGTCTCCAGATGGACTTAGCGCCATTGATCACCGCTCTTTGCACTCTATTGTTTAACCATCTACAGCAGAATGAAAACTCTGTGTCAAAATTACCTGCTCCATTCTAAAAGAGAAGCTTGGTCCAACATTTAGACTGAAAATGTGTAAATATGCCAACTGCTTGGGTGGTTCTTCTTTATACTTTTGATCTGTACTACGGGAAGGTCATGTCTAAAACCAGGTGTGGTGCATATTAGGATCTGCCATCTATTTTGCCCAACAGGAATCAGGAAAGGTAGTGACAGACCTTTGTAAAGAACAGGTTTTTAAACTTGTTGAGGATGCTGAAAAGACAGTGAAGAAATAGCTAAAGTTGAATTTGGGTTTAGTAAAAACAAATCCAACATTCCATTGACTCGACTGCAAACATTTCACTCAGGTCTAAACAACCCTCTGTTATATTTTTTGTCTGAACTTTTTTCTGTTAATCTGTGCCTATTTTATAACAAAAATGATTACTTCTATGTATAAACAAGCAGGAAATATGCACATTTTAAAATGTGGTATTGAAAATTTCTAAACTATTATTAACAAAAAGGTTCCTCTCCTCCCCTCCCTGCCTTTCCCCAATTTTGAGCTGCATTTGACGAAGCAGTGAGCATCTGAAGATAACCACTATAGGACTGGCATAAAATGATTGGGAAAAAAAAAGAAAGCAAGTAGCTAGCTTTGGTTTCACAAAGACACACAAGAGTAGGTGAAGGATTGGTGGAACCAAGTTCTTCCAAAGCTGATCAGGAGCTTCTGACAGGAGACATATCCTTAGTCTCTCCTTCACATTCTGCCCTGATCTTACCAGTGAATTTGATTTGGATCCCAACTAAGCAGCCAAGCCACACTTCAGCTTCTCAGGTTTTATTGGACAAAATAAAAAGTCTCCATATATCAAAAGGAGGACACCAAATATGAACCAAGCATAAGGCTGAGTCACAGATATAACCACAGTGCCAGAGGTAAGCATCACCCATGTAATCACACAGATGGATTATTAACTTCAAGAACCTAATTATGTCAATTTAAATGTCAACGTGGTTAATGATGTCACTGTTCAATACTTTAAAAGAAGTATCCAGCTTCTATAACTTGGGAGTTTGGGACTGCATGTCTCTCATTTTCTCTTTGGTCTTAGAAGATATCTGAGACATCTTCAGCTGCCAAAATTTCTAAGTTCCAATTCTGACTTTGGCATCACTCCATGATTCATTTTAATTTATCTCTATATGTACTTGCCAGCCCATTGCAAATCATCAGTTTAAAAGCAGTATAAAATTAATGTCAAAATAGGCAACAAGGAAAGCTGTACCATTTGTTTTGCTTCTTTCCCTGCTCATTCAATAAAAGAAGCTATGCAGCTTATTATCTGCTGTAGTAGAGGATATCTGATCTCTGGACCCAGCTTCAAAAGGCACTCTGCCACCAGATAAAAAGGGAAATGTAGGGGTTTTAGCTTACAGAAATTCCTAGTGAATTCTGATCACGTCAGTAGGGATTTTTTTTCCCAGATCTGTGTTTTTTTAATGTGTATATTTTTTCCTTTTCCTGTGTTATGGCTCTAGCCTTCTGTTTTTATAACCTGCAGGAAGCATATTTCAAAAATATTTATTAGCTTATTAAATCAAAATACCCTTGCTCCTGCTGGAGCAGGTTTTATAGAGTGCCCACAAAAAAATCAAAGAGCCTGTGCTGCAGTGACAATTTGTAGCAATGGTAGGGAAAACTATTCCTTAATCTTCTAAGAAGCAATTGCAAACATTTCTGTTTTCTAAATCAGAAACCATTCCTCTGTCTGCTCAAGACGGGAAAGGTAAACAGTCTAAGGAATGACTGGCCAACCTGAATGAGCATATTTGTTGAAAGCAATGAAACAGTTAATTATATTGACCTGTAAATATGCTTTACATTTTAAAAGCCATTCAGGAAAATCAGAGAATCCCACATCTCTCCTTCTGCTGTTTCTTGTCTGCCTGTGGACTGAGTTTGGACAAGGAGAAATGCACCTCTTGAGATGCCTACCACAGCATAGGAAGACAGAAGTGAGCTTGTTGCATGGTCAGCTGCTCCAACACCAACTACTCTCAAAGGGCAGCTGAGCTATCACACTGTGGTTTTATTTCATCACTAGTGAATAGTTTGTAATTAGTTAATGTTTGAGCACGGTTTTTGTAATTCAGATGAGTCAAAAGTAAAATAGGATATATGTTTGCACTGCATCTGATTGTAGAATTAACATTTATATGATGGAAAATGCAGAATATTATGCAGTAAGTCTGGGAAGAGGCCTGAAATTCTCAAGGTGGTGTTCAATTTTTTATATGCGCTGTTCATGTCTATATATTTATATACATATGCAGACATGAATATGAAATCAAAGGATTTCCTGGAGTCCAATACAACAGCAATAAAAAGCAGCAAATTTGCTAACACTGCACATTTTCCACTCAAATTCAGAATTCCCAGGCTGTCTGGAAGGACGGTTCCTGAATGCTGGACTTCTGTTGAGCTGGTTATGAGAAGTCTCACCAGCTTCAAAATTACAATTGGTTTAAAAAATGCTTACACTTGCACCAACTTGGGATTTGGGAGAAGTGAGATGCAGGGAGATTTGGATGGGGGTCCTTCAGCTTTAATTTCTGTTATAAATTCAATTATTACATGTTTATCCTACAAGCATGCTCAATAAGAAAATCTGGTTAACTAAAGAGGTTTTGTAAACTTTCAAAACTGTAAAATTGGGGCTTCAAAGAAAGACTTGTTTACAAGAAGGATGTGGACGTGCTGGAGCGTGTCCAGAGAAGCGCCACAAGGATGCTCAGAGCACTGGAGCACCTCTCCTATGAGGACAGACTGAAAGAGTTGGGGCTGTTCAGTCTGCAGAAGAGGAGGCTCTGAGGTGACCTTATTGTGGCCTTTCAGTATCTGAAGGGGGCCTACAAAAAAGCGGGGGAGGGACTTTTTAGGATATCAGGGAGTGACAGGACTAGGGGGAATGGAGTGAAGCTGGAGATGGGTAGGTTCAGGATGGACTTGAGGAGGAAGTTCTTCACCATGAGAGTGGTGAGAGCCTGGAATGGGTTGTCCAGAGAAGTGGTTGATGCCCCATCCCTGGAGGTGTTTAAGGTGAGGCTGGCTGAGGCTCTGGCCAGCCTGATCTAGGATAGAGAGTCCCTGCCCATGGCAGGGGGGTTGGAACTAGATGATCCCTGTGGTCCCTTCCAATCCTGACTGATGCTATGATTTCTTATCTTCATTTTCCTTCCCCTTTCTGCAAATTCATTTCAGTGTTTAGCTGCTTCAAAAGCCATTCTTAGATGCCTTTCTTGGCTTGAAAATCTAACAGCTTAAGAAAGAGCAAAAATAAAGTCTCTCTTTAGGGCTTGCATTAGGAAGGAGGAAAATAAGGCATTTCATCCTCTTTTTTACTCACAATTGTAGCTATAGAGGAAGTCAGAAAGCCCTTGCTACACCCAAGTTACAATAATGTAATATAAAATCAATCTGTGTGTGAAGAAAAATTTTAAACCTTGCAGGTGGTACCAAAACAAGATGTTTGTGTGCTGAGCATAGCCTGCCTTGCTCTCCTCTCCTACCAACTGCCCCATACAGGCGACCCTCTACTACGAGCCAGTGCATCTGACTGAACTGGCTGCACAGCTGACCCCTGTACATGTGGTCAAAGCTGAAACCTGCTTGTCCCACCAAAAAAACATTACAGCTGTCATAGGTTTAGGGAGCAAACAGATGCTTTTTACACCTTCCCAAATGAGTAAAAGAAAACACTCCACACAGGATTGGAAAAAAATGGAAAATGAAATCACAGAATCAGAGGTTAGAGGCTGAAAGGGACCTTGAAAAACCAACCAGTCCAACCCCTCTGCTGCAGCAGGATCACCTCTACCAGATCACACAGGAAAACATCCAGGCAAGTCTTGAGTATCTCCAGAGAGGGAGACTCCACAATCCCCATAGGCAGCCTGTCCCAGTGTTCTGTCACCCTCACAGAGAAAAAATTCCTCCTCATGTTTACATGGAACTTCCTATGCCTCAGCTTCCACCCCTTGCCCTTTGTCCTATCATTGAGTATCACTGAGCAGAGCCTGGCTCCATCCTCCTGGCACTCACCTTTACATATTTATAAACATTGATGAGGTCACCTCTCCATCTTCTCTTCTCCAAGCTGAAGAGCCCCAGCTCCCTCAGCCTTTCCTCATATAGAGCTACTATTCACAACTACATAAAACACTACAAAACTGTGCAAAATACACAGAATTCATATTCAGCATCAGTCCAGTTCTCCAGCCTCAACTTTTCCACAATCTCATTAGTCCAAAACCTTCCAAAGTCTCCCCTCCAAACAGGCCTCAAATCCTCCCTCCCCAAACCTCCCTTCCCAGGCCCAAATGACAGAGTAAAAATTAGCCAAAAGCCTGAACTCCCCTGAAATACCAAAGAGACAGTACACTGGAGAGGAGAGTGGAGGTGGGGTGGGTGGAAGCCAGAACAGATAGAAATGCTCATTTATAAAGGGGTTGCAGAATTATGGGAATGGAACAATGAAGATTACACTTCTCCGGTGTCCACGTCCTGAGCCATCTAGCCCCTTCTGGAAGACCTTGAGGAACTCTATGGTTCTTAAACCCACAACAACAGCACATATCCATGAGTATAATATCTTATTCTGAATAAAGTATCAGAAGAGTGAGGGCAAAATCTTTAGGTGGCTGACCCCCAGCTTTGCCTCTGCTGGAGTACAGGTGCTTGGGGAACCATAAAATGGTTTGAGTTGGAAGAAACCATAAAGATCATCTAACTCTCCTGAAGAGGACATGATGTAGTGGGGCAACAACAGTGGGCAACAGCAGCGAGTGAGGACACCTTCTGCTGATCAGGTTCAGAGCCACATCCAGCTTGACATTGAACGCTTCCAAGGGAAAAGTGTCCACAACTTATCTGGGTGAACCGTTCTCATAAAGATTTCGGTGAAGCCTTAAGACACTGAGGCAACAGCAGACAGGATGGCAAAAGTCCTTGGACATTTCTGAGGTAAAAGCCAGAGAGAAGAAAACAATCGGGAGCATTCAGCAATTAGCCAGTGTCGTTTTCCTACTTTCCTGCCTTTCCCGTGCTTAAAAGCAGTTTCCACGTTTGACAGGGGCCTGGAGAGCAGGGGTAGGTTTGCCCTGGCTGCAACGGCTTGAGGTTAGGTGCAGCCATCACAGGAAGCACAATTAAAGCTGACACCAGGCAGTCTGGTGCAACTCCCACCTGCATTCCTATTGATCTGAAGGCTTAGTCTGCATTCTGGCTTTACCAGCTGATGGCATCCTGACTGCCATCTCCTTCCTCTCATCCTCCTAACCTAGAAAACACTTCTGAGGGTGCTGTGAGACAGTTATCAAAGATCCACTGCCTAAGAAAAGAACAACATGCTTCAGAAGAAACAGCTGCCTGGCACCTTTGAAGAAACTTTCCTGACACTTTCTCTATTTAATTTAAAAGAAAGGAGGGGGGTGGGGGGAAGCCAACCTCAATATATACATGATGTTTCACCTTGCAGATCACTTCAGAGCTGTTTCTGACAGTGCTGGATTATAATGAGCCTCTTATCAAGATGTCGCCAGCTCGAGACAGACATTGTGTGTATGTGTACGCGCAGATCCCAGTCTTGTTAACATCAGAGAGTGAAAGGGATGGTGTGTGAGAGGACTTATTGCAGGGAATTATCCATGTACACAAAACAAAGCAAAACAAGCCTGAATCATCTGCATGGAGTTTTTTGTTCCTAATCAGCTAGTAAACTGAGAGCACCAGCCTAAGGAGTAGCGTTGATGAAAGGGTGATCTGCTGGAGTTTGACCCATTTGATTCAATTATTCCTCATCTATAGCTGTCACACACACAAAAATTTCTCAAGGAATAAAACAGAAATCACTCCACCACTGAAAGAACAACGAAATAAATCCCCAGATGACTGTATCAAAATGGGCTAAGAAAGAGCTTTCACTTTCCCATGTTGCTGTTGTAGTTTTAAGGCATCAAAAGCATATCTTCATATGAGGACTGGGATCTTAAACAACACTATCGCGTTCAGGCAGGACTATAAACTGTCCCTTACATCTTCATACTGCATATCGAAGCAACAAGATTCCCTACTGAGGACATCAAAACTACCAGAAGCAGGCTCTGAAAGTTGTGCTCTCACCCATGGCTTCTTACCAGGGGCTGGAAGCAAAGCTGTAATTAAGCCCAAGATACCGGAGCTGCTCTGATCTTCAGTATTTAACATTTAAATTCTGATCCACAGAAATAGGCTGTGATGTTACTGAGGGTGACATTTCATAGCAGAAGACATGGAACCACAATTATCATGCTGTTATTATTCCTGATGCTAATTCTTATTAATGAGAATTACTTACCAAAAAAAAAAAAAAAGGTAAAACCTGGATGTTCTTTGTGAATCTTACAACTGGCGGCTAGGTTCAGATAACAAGAAAAACCAAACAATCCATGGCTCAGGGAGGTTTTACCTAGCTAAATATAAGCTCCTTAGCTCAACTCTAATATTTATGATGGGCTTAATCCAGTAAACAGATAAATTGGTATGAGCACAAAAGACCACACAACTGCGTGCAGGCAATGAGGACCACACACGTACCACTTTTCAGGCTTAGGGCATTAAGAAAACAAGGATGTGCCAAAAAAATTTACCCTGTTGGACTGAACAAATAAATACTGGTCATTAGAGTTGAATAATGGACCATGAATCCAAACAAATAGTCAGACTTACCAGGCAAAAGCTTCCACAGTTTATTTTAGCATTGCTTTAACATTACTTTCATGCTAACATACTGGGTGAAATCATAATTCCTTTGCAATCTATAGAAGGGTTTTGTCACTGATTTCTTTGGGGCAAGAATTTGACCCTATGATTTGTACCATACAGATCTACAGCAGCTTTTCATGTACTTATGTGAATCTACTCCAAAGCTGAATAAATACAACCCAAACAATAGACCACAAGGAAGCACAACTGAAATGACAAGCCTCTATTAAAAATACAAACTCCAAGGGGGAAAAAAAAGTCTGTTTTTAGGCATCATTGGAATCATTGTGGGAGAGCCCATGCAGCTATTGGAAAGTTTAGATTCTTTCTAAACCCATTAGAAATAAAGGACTAAATCTTGCTGATGTGAAAGATGTTCGCTAGCTTTAATAGCAGAAGCTTACTTTGTAAATCAAGACAAAGCATTCTTCTGGATCCATGTTGGAGAATAATGGTTTTAAACCTGTGATCCATGAACTCTGTGGGGTTAGAGAGAGATAATTGAGAAAAGCAAATCAATTATCAGAGAGTCTATCAGAGGGTGCCTATACAGGGACCCTCTTCAAAGGTAAGTAAGTGTGTGTGGGGGGAAAGTTGCTAAGTAGAAGCAAGCTTAAACAGGAAAAGACACAGTCCTATAGCTTATTACTCAGGCTGCCATGTCAGATAATTCCTATGGTAATTTCTGGCCTCGTCATTTAAGTGTAGCACAGGCAATGATATGTGAGGACATATGAAATCCTACTATTATTGCACTATTCCACATCTCTAATTAAACCTTATCTGCCTAAAGTGCTTCTACATTACCAGATATGTGGAAGTGAGCAACTTGCTATTTGCATAGAGCTTTGTACATTCGAAAAGCTTTGCAAACAATAATGAAGTAAGCCTCACAAATGCTGTGTGCAGGAAGCAGAGAAGACAGGAATCCCATTTTCACAGGTAAGGAAAGTGGAACAAACACAGACATTCATGGCCATGCAGATACTCCCAGAACTGACAGAAGCTGCAGGTATGTAACGCAGCATAATTCACAGCAACTGCCTATGCCTCCTTTTAGCTGAAAACTGGCACACCATAACACAACACTACGGATTTTACTCAGATGTGCAACGGCAAGAGAAGAGGAATGCAAAATCCCTATGTGGTTTAGATAGACACATACAGCAGTTAAAATTACTTTTTAAGCGTAGCACCTGCCCCATTATGTCAAACAAGGTCTGTGATTTTTAATTAGGTAGCAATTTCTGATGCTTCACTTTTGAGTTCAGCTAAGCCAAAGCCTGTACCAAACCATATTTTCAGGATTCATGATGAGCTCATTCTCATACGAACAAGGATCCTTTGAATTCTCAGTGAGGGTATCCAAAACCAGATGCTTAGGAAGTTTGGCAGGTTTAAACACTTGAAAATTACCCTTATGTGCTAACAATCAGAGAAAAATTGTGAAGTGAAAAGGAGAATATTTATTTTCCTAATGAAATAATATTAGATTTCCCCTTCCCAGTACCAATAATTTGCTCTTAGGTAATAACTTCCACAGCATTTCCAGCTCTTATTACATGATTAAGTCCTGAACGACTTTCAGTGTGTGCTTTGGTCTGGATTTTTTTGGGTTTTTTTGGTTTTGTTTTTTTTGTTGCTGCTGGGGTGTGCGTGTGTTTGGGGGTTTTGGTTGTTTTTTTGTGTGTCTCTGGGCAGGGGGGAGTGTTATGAATTCTTATTACTTTACCATCTCCTCTTGCATTAAATTGTCATTTTCATTCTACAAAATGGTTGCCAAAGCCTGAAAGAGTCAGTGGGGCAAAAAACATGTGTTGGCCTCACTACACAGGCCACTTCATTCTCACAGAGGTTGCAAAGGGAAGTGACACCATCCTTTGTAGAGAGTGTTTGTTAGTCATACTGCAATATTGCCTGGAGAGGCCCTTAGCAGAGAGGGCTCAGGTTGTAGCTGGCACTCTACATCTACATGAAACAAGACAGTACATCTCTGCCTAGCAGATAAGCATATGGTTAAATACCACAGAGGAGCAAAATAGGTGGTAACACTACAATCTTTCAGCTCCTCAGGCTGCTTGCTCATACCAGCACACCAGCCACCTAACTCCAGTTGTTTTGTAAGGTGTTTGGTGGGTAGGAAAGGAGGGGAAAGGGCTTCAGAGTTAAAGACTGATGTGAGAAAGGCCCAGGAGATTCTGTAGGCTGTTATTTGGAGTTTCTCCTAGCATAAAATGCAAGGTGGGATCTTCATTAAAAGTCTTTATTAAAGAGCAAGTTTGATTCTAAAAGTGATATGAACAGGCATCTTGAGCCAAGTAGCTTGCTCTCAGGAACACAGCCCAAGAAGCATGCAGGGGAGTTTGACCTCTACTTAAAGACAGATGATGCCAAAGAGCAGCGAATCAGCAGCATTTCCAGCACTGCAGAACAAGAGAGGCAATGTAGGCTTTCCAAGAAATGCAGGTTGCTCTGCACGTGCATGCACACATTTAAGAGTACGTAGCAGGAGTCATTGGCACCTTACATGTAAAAACAGATCCCAAAAGTGACATTCAACACCCTGGGTTTCAGTCCACTGAAACCTCAAAGTGACCATCTCAACTAGGTAACCACCCTTGATTAAGAAACTTGGTGCCATGTGCCCTGTCTGACTCCTACATGACAACTGCTCTGGAGCCCCTTTCCAGAATGGCTAGGAAGTCTTAGCTAAATCTCATCTGCATCATTTATCTATTTGTTCTCATGCCAGAGCTGTGTTTTAGCTCTTCTTCCTGTTGCTGCTGATTCTGTATCTTTAATAGGCATAAAGTGGCCTTCCATTTGACTTTCCTAGACTGAACAGGTCTAGCTCTTCTAATCTCCTACTAGCAGATAGAGTCCCTATTTTCCTAATTTCCCATTCAACCTGTCTCTACCTCAATATGAGCATTTACCAGTGGAGATGACCATCACCTGACTAAGTTTCCTAAATGAGAGCCCAGTGGACTAGTAGTCCCCTTCTCCTCTTTGCTGGAAATCCTCCATCAGATGCATCTTTGCACTTTTTGCCCTTTTGTTTTTTGTCCCAGCCACATCACTACAGAGGTTCACTGACATTCTGTGATTGACTAATACCCAGCCTTGTCTTTCTCCTTCTCTGTCATTTACACTTGATGGATTCCCGTTTTAACATAAATTCTTATTAGCCCCTAAGTGATTGCCCATACCATTACATTCTATCACTCAGCTCCTCAAGATCTCATCTCGTGTTGCTGAAGGATATTCCATTAATCCCTTTCATTAGGGATGCATCCCAAATTTATCATCGGTAAAGGAAGAGAGTACTATTTGAAGTTATGAGATGATTATATACACAGATTGGTAGCTTTAAGAAAAAAAAGAAAGGCAGGCAAAGGGCAGGTCACAAGAAAGGTGAAACAGGTTCTTCAACTATTCTTCTGCCCCTGCACTCAGCACTGTGGTTAGGCCACACTTTGAATACTGTGTCCAGTTCTGGGGCCCTCAATTTAAGAAAGATGTTGAGGTGCTTGAACGTGTCTAGAGAAGGCCAAAAAGGTTGGGGGCGGGGGGGCTGGAGCATAGCCCTACAAGGAGCAGATGAGGGAGCTGGGGGTGTTCAGCCTGGAAAAGAGGAGGCTGAGGAGAGACCTCTCTACAACTACCTGAAGGGAGGCTGTAGCCAGATGGGGTTGGTCTCTTCTCCCAGGCACCCACTGACAGAACAAGAGGACACAGCCTCAAGCTGTGCCAGGGCAGGTTTAGGCTGGATGTTAGGAAGAAATTCTTCACTTAAAGAGTGATTTGCCATTGGAATAACTGAAGGGGTTAAAAGGAGGCTGGATGAGGCACTTAATGCCATGGTTTAGTTAATTAGAATGGTTAGGTGATAGGTTGTACTCAATGATCCTAGAGGCCTTTTCCAACCCAGGTGATTCTGTGATTCATTTTAAGTCTTGTAAGGTAAGGCTGCCTGTACCTGTTCTTATTTTTTTCAAGAACCTAAATACCTTTACCACACAGCTCATGATTCTCACAGCAGTTCTGAGAGGGAATCCTTTCCATCTCCCTGATACATGGAGAAGAGAGAGGCAGAGAGGCATTAAACCTTTTGGCCAAGGTTTCCTGGGCAGCTCTAGGCAAAGGGTGCTAATGCCTGAAGACTCTTTCAGACAGACCGTTATTCCAAATCTGGCCTGCCTAGAGCTGAGGCACCTCCCTCTTTCTCTTCACCCAACCTCTATTCAGTTTGGACCTTCAATTAATTGTGAGAGATACCTGGGCTTGAAAGAGTCAACGAGAAACAAATCTCCAAGTGTCCTTCAGCGTGGTGTAGGAGGAAGACATGAATATTGTGGCAGATTCAAAGCAACAGCTTGAAAGTAGCTAGAGAGCTTTGCAAAAACCCCCACATACACTGCACACATAGAGAGTACCTGCATAGAGGGTGCCATGAGCAATGTTAAAGACATCTTATGGAAGACAACAGTCAACATTTCCAGTGCAAAGCATTCAGCATAAGAGCACACTCCCCTCTGCTCCTCCACTAGGACTTAACATTAGAAGGTTTCAAGCCTGTCAAGCTGTGACAATTTGTACAAGTGAGATTTTGGACGTCTCACTAAAAAAAAAAAAAACAAAACAAAAAACAACAATGCTTCATCACAAGCAGCAGAGATTTCAAAGGCTGCCTTGATAAATGACTAATAAAAGTAAGGGAGTGTCCTTAAAACAAATCAAACTTGGCAGGGCTAAGTTTCCCTGCAAAATTAATTTTTAGCATCTTCTCTCCAGTGGCCTGCCTCAGCTGTCTCCCTCTGTGCACAGTTAATGATCTTGTTGAGCAGATAACCAATCTCTGGTTGATTTACAAGGCCTTTTATTGTTTGAACTGTCTATAATTTTTTAATAGTGTTTCAGTGGATATTGCAGTAAAACAGGGTTCATTTTACATATTTAATGAAAAAGAGAAAACAAGCCAATAAAGACACCAAAGGACCAATTTGCCAAACTAGTCCACACAGGCTGAAATATCTTACATGCCTGTAAGATATCAATGTCTGTGAAGCAAATGCACAGACTCTGTATGCTATGTCCTACACTTAATCAAAAAGAAAAGAGAGAACCTAAAAACATGCTTAATACTTCTTTCATGTTGTAAATTGTTGATAAGTTTTCCCCTTTACTGTCCCAAATGACATTATAAGGACTTGTTCCATCTCTGCTCCTAAGCAAACAGTAATATATATGTGTACATATATGTATATACACACACAAAGAGACACACACACATATATACACACACCTTAGTAGGGTAGTGTGAAGATTTTCATTGTCCTCAGCTCCAAGAGCTCTACCTGATAGTAGCACAAAGTCAATAGCTGAATGCTCCTGAACTGTGTAACTCAACACAATAAACACCACTCCAGGGAAGCAAGCACTGGGAGCTAGATATTTTAAAGTGATTGATTATTCACTGTGCAAGCACAAATGAAGCCAGTGCATAGGGAGTGCACGTATTTGCAGTCATGGCTAAGTCAGGTTTTCTGTTACTATAAAGTAAAATACACAGGAGCCTAAGGAAACATTTGGCTGCTTGTTACAAGCTTCAGCATAATGCACTTAATTTGTTATTAAGAAGATGAAAGGCAAGTTGGTTTCTGACTCTTCATCACCACCCCCCTGTATGGCAGCTGCCTCACAGGTGTAAGGCAGTGGAGGCACAGCCCCATGTCATCATCAGCCCTACAACCAGAGCTGGCCCTCTGAAGCAGTGTGTGCTTACAGGGCTCAGGAACTCACTTGCCTGCACTGCCCCAATCCCTCCCAGGCTTTAGGGCAAGTTATGCACTAAAGACCATGCACCAAACATTCTAGATCCTGGACAAGGATCTAGGACAAGTTTATAATCATAATAGCAGAGCCAGGGGCAGGGGTGCTACAAGCAGACAGGGTATTTGCAGGCAGCTTTTTCTCCCTGTCACCTCTGCATTTTTTAAGCCACTGCACACTGTTGTTGCCTTATGGTGATTATTTTCACTGCCAGCAGAGTCTTTTGCATATTAGCAGCCATTAATCCCATTGCATCAGCCAGCTTAATTGGAGTAGGCTGTTCTGATTCCCAACCTCTGTCGTCTGCTCTTTCTCTTCCTCTCCCACCCCGTGATGTTTAAGGGATGTACCAAATCTATAATGTTTCTTCATCTGAATGGAGCATATAAAAGCTACTTGGTCAGATCTGGTTAATTGGAGGACTTGTGGTTTAGCAGTTAGGAGCAGGCCTAATCAGGGATGGAGGAGGAAGGAGGGGTAGGAGGGGGGTTTCTTTTTTTATGAAAATGTGGACCTCCCTACAGTAATTCCCCTTCAGCTGCTGCCTCACAGATGGACCTTTTAATTGAATTTTCTTACAGGCCTGAGGGAGGGAGTTCATTTCAGGTCAGGTGAGGCAATTGAAGTGAATCTAATAGCTCTAGTTTCTTTTCACTGGGAGCAGAGGGAAGTGTGTTGTTTTGTTGGGGTTTTTTCTTCCCCCCCCTCCCCCTTTCAGCTCAGCTAAAAAGTTTCAATTAAAAATTGAAACACACACATGGTGATTTCCAAGGATTTGTTGTCTTCATTTTGCCACAAGTGGCAATGAGGTCAGCAATGGAAGAAATCTGAAGCAGTTTGCATCCTGTTCTGGTTTTGTTCCCTGCACAAGGAAGAGTGCAGTGAGCACAATGTCTGCAAAAACAGCACAAAAGCATCCTCTTTTCTTGTGCTGGCAAACACAGGAAACCTCGTCCAGATCTAGAAACCTGGTCTGGGTGAGTAACCAGATTATGCAGTTCTGTAACACTTCTTTTTTAATGCTATGGTACTTTTCAGGCACAAAGGTCCCTGCCTCAATGGGCTTGTATTTAAATTAGCCATCCCAAATGAGGCACTTCTGAGCACAGCTTGCTGTCTGCATTAGGTAAAAAAGACTGCTTGAAGCACAAGTAATGTGAATGCAACTTAAAGCACTGAAAGTCCTTCCTGTGTTGCTTTTCCATCATGCAAAGATTTGCAGATCTAAATAAGCCATGTTTAAGCCATGCCAGTAGAAGGACATCTATTCTGGCATAGTACATCAATGGTCAGGTTTTTCCATGGAGCAATGCTGCAGAATTTTCTGGCTTAGACCATGCCTTCAGCACATCAGACCAGCAAGGGTCAGCATGGTGTGTTCTAGCCCAGGGTAGATACAACTCTGTGTGGAGACACAAGCAGAGGAGGATTGTCAGGTACGTGGTACAGGTTGACCTTGTCCTCCGGGAACACTGCCACCAGCAGCCACAGAGACAGGATGGCTCCGCAGAGGCTTTGTCAGCAAAGCAGACAGGATTTTCTCAACAGGCCATCTGGTGTTCTGTGGCCAGGGCAGACAGACAGAAGAATACCACTCCAGATCGTTCACAGGAAAGGACAGGGGACCTGCAGGAGGAAGGGAATTGAGATGCCCTGAAGCTGTTAGGAGACCCTAGGAGGTCTCCTAGAAGACCCTAGGAGGTCTCCCAGAAGACCCTAGGAGGTCCTGAGCAGCTTGCAGGAAGGGGAAGATGAGATGCTTTTTCAGCACACTACCATCCTCAACCTCATACGTGTTTCATTAGCCACCTTACAAAGCTTTCAGATCTTCCTTCTTAGTCGCATTGGTGTGAGAAGGGGGCTGGAAGGGCTGCTGGTCTTCTGAGGTGAAAAGCAGCTTCCTGTTACTACTCAGAGAAATGGAAGTTGAACCAAGCACAGAGTGTGAAACTGAATAGCTGTTCTGGACCTGGCAGCAGCCCAAAGTGTGTGCACAGTTCCTCCAAAGAAGAGCCCACATTGCTGCAGCTGTGTTTTTGCTAGGACTATATCTCCCTCATTTCTTCCATCTTAAGATGCCTGGGGAGTGACAAACCACCTGCAAAGCTTTAGGACTCCACGTGGAGCCACCAAACAAACCTGCTGCAAACAGCCTTCAATTCTCTGTACAACAGTTTGCACTTCCAATGAAAAACTGGGGGGTTCAGCACACTCAAAGTCTGAAAACTATCTCTTAAAGTGTTGTTCTAATGAAAGAAGACAGCCATGTCATGTTGCTCTCAAGTGAATGTAAGAAGAAAATCCAGAAATGGTGATGCTTTCTGTGTATCAGAGAAAGTGAATCCAGGCAAGCATCATGACAAACCAGATTATCCCTTGCAGGAAGGGACTCTACCTTACCTACACCAGGTGAGTTGCATAGCTTCTGCAAAACATCTCACCTCAAGATCTACAAAATAATGGCACACCTAGAAGAGAGGCGAGGCAAGAGAAACACTGCAGAATGGATAGCTAAAAACTACTGATAATGGCTAGAAGTGTCAATCTTTTTTTGTAATGCAAACAGAAATTGCCTTCCAGATACAGGCCTTTCAAGTCATCAGTTTCTAAGAAAAAGCAGAGCACTCCCCCAAAAAAGCACATGGAGATGCTTATTCAGAGAATCACAGAAACATTCCATTTGGAAAAGATCCTCAGGATCATCAAGTCCAAACGATATCCCTACTCTACAAAGTACATCCTTAAAGCATAGCCTCAAGTACCACATCCAAAGAATGTTTAAACATATCCAGGGTTGGTGACTCAAGCACCTACCTGGGCAGCCCATTCCAATGCCTGACCACTTTTGCTGGGAAAAAAATGTTTCCCGATGTCCAGTCTAATCCTATCCAGTTGCAGCTTGAGGCCATTCCCTCTTGTTCTATCATTAATTACCTGTGAGAAGAGACCAGCACCAACCTCTCCACAATGTCCTTTCAGGTAGCTGTAGACAGCCATGGGGTCTCACCTCAGCCTCCTCTTCTTCAAAGTAAACAGCCCCAGCTCCTTCAGTTGCTCTTCATAAGATTTATTCTCCAGGACCTTCGCCAGCTTCGTTGCCCTGCTCTGCACTTTTTCCAGCACCTCAACATCATTCTTGTAATGAGATGTCCAAAACTGAACAGAATACTCGAGCTGTGGCCTCACTAGAGCCAAGTACAAGGGGACAATCACCTCCCTACTCCTGCTGGACACAGCATTTCCAAGAGAAGCCAGGATGCTGTTGGCTTTCTTTACGACCTGGACACACTGCTTGCTCATATTCAGACAATCTTGAAGAAAGCCACAACCAACCAACCAACCACAGACACTGACCATATCACTTCATTTCAGATGACTTGCTTTGGCTGCAATTTGTAGGTGAAAAGAAATTATATCTTGTGTTAACAAATATTAAAATACGTTTTAATATTTCATCTTCTAATGACACTTCATTTTTGCATGAAACTTCCTTTAAATGTTCTAGTCCTAAAGCTGCAATGAAAATATTTGGAAACCATTTTGAGGAGGAAGAGGAAAGGTCTTACTTGGCATAGCTCTACTTGCAATATCAAATAGCAAATATCTGCATCTGTATAAAGCAAATAGCAAGAGTCTGTATCTATGTACATCTAAGCTAAATCACAGGCTGAAGAAGCTGCTTTTGCAGTTAAGTCCTTTGTATTAAACCATTCTGGGTGTTACAAAATGAGTGCACCTAGCATTTGGCTTCTCCTCTGGCATTCCCAGCAGCATGAGATTAACTTGCTTTTTTATTTCTCTTTTTCCCCCCCTTTTTCTTTTCTTCTTAAGATCCAGCAAGATATATAACACCAGCTTGGCCAGTGGGGCCTGTGAGCAGATTAAATTTGGGGAGAGGGACCCACAGAAGCCTTGGGACTTCCTTATTACTATTCCCTTTATACAGCCACATTTAGAGGCCCCAAGTGGAAACAAAGGTAGCAAGCCATTGCATCCCTGCTTCCAGGAAAAAGGAGGGGTGGCTTAATCAACCATCCATGTAGCACTGTGGCAGAAGGGGCAAAAAAGCACACATTTAGGACCAGATGCTTCTCCTTTAGATGAAAGGATGATTAAAGCACTTGTGCTGAAAAACTGCAGCAATCCCTGTGTTATAAATACAGCAGTGCATGTCTGACCCTGTCCTTTCAAAAGCACTGACTGAGCAGACTCTGTGGCTGTGGCAAGGATATCCAGAGGCAAGAGGTGGAGGAAAAAAAACCCAGCAGCAAGTAACACTGAACTAAAAAACTCAACCCAGACAGGAAAATGTAGGTGCTGCATTTGCTCCTCTAAGGAAACCCACTTCACTTTCACAGCATACCACAGGTGCCACAAAAGTTTTCTAACCAGAAAGAAAGGGCATTAACTAAATTCCTGTGTGGGATTGACTATAGGCAACATATTTGTATTTATCCTGAGACACATTTCCATGCATAACTAAGAAGATTTCTTTCAAATGCAAGGAAAAATTCAGGAAAAAAACACCGTCCATTACAAACAGCCAGCTGAACGTTACCCCAGGAAAAAAAACACTGTCCATTACAAACAGCCAGCTGAACGTTACCCCAGGAAAAAAACACTGTCCATTACAAACAGCCAGCTGAACATTACCCCAGGAAAAAAACACTGTCCATTACAAACAGCCAGCTGAATGTTACCCCAGGACAGCTGTCTCTGGGGTGGAAACCATGTGCAGGAAAGCCTTGGGGAGCTAACACAATTCTTGCTATGAGAGATGTTTGTTTGTTTTCTCCACAGCACCCCTTCAGCACCTATAGCAATATGCAGAAGGCTTTAATGTACTGGACAAACATCACATTTTTGTTCCCTAATAAAACATTATTTATAGAGAATAGGTTTTTAACTTTAATATATCGGCAAAGTTGCTTGGGCAGCTTTAATTTAATTTTATTTTTTTAAGACAGATTTATAATTAAGATACCATTTCATTCTTTAAAGGAAACAAAACACAAACTCAATCTTCCTTGTTTTTACCCTTATTGTGAAGCATCCATGCCCATAAAACTGTCTGGTAGTGCTAGAAAGGTTTCAAGCTTTAGGTGGCAAACATTTCACATCTTGCTGCATCCTGAAATATCTCTGATACATCAGTTGTCTCAAGTAAAGGACAGGTGCAGCAGTTTCTCAAAACTACAGTTTGTAGAAGGAAAGCAGAATGTAAAACTGTTTCCAGACACTGAAATCCAGACATAAATGAGAGTACATGATGTGACACACACCGTTCAGACACTAATACACCAGTCTGCTCAGTCCAGAAACTCTAAATGCTGCTGTCAAATTAATTTCACATATAATAATGTTCTAGAGATGCAAAGAACTAATTACAGTAAACACCTAACAACAGAAAACATAAGGTTTAAAATTGCTTATAGACAAAAGGCAGAGAGCCAGGAGATTGAATCTTTTGCACTGGGCATTTCTTTTCTTTTGAAATTTCAGTGTGCAGGGATGAGAAAAATGGATACAGTTTCCCTTTACATGACAGGAACAATAATTGAGTAGGATTATATGTCATCCATGAAAATACTATATTTATGCCTCATTGTAATCCATTCATTGGTTTATGGATCCAGTGTCCCATGGGTAGTGTCACAAATCCACATAATGTCCCTGAGTAGTGGAGTTTGCATTTGGCTCTGTGATGTAGCTGGCGGCCACAGAAAATGACATGTAGCCAGACAGCTCCCAGGAGAGCATGCAGCCGGGCATGCTGAACAAGGCGGCCAGTCTGCAGCTCAGGTGGGAAACACAACCTTTGGCTCTCCAGCCTCGCAGCTTCAGAGATAATTCTCTGACCTGCAGACCTTGTTCTTCCCAGTCGTCAGAGATTTTACATGTCTACCACTTACAAGTGTCAAAAGCAACCATATCTTCTACATCATATGGTGACATTTCTGGTTTTGCCTAAAGATGGAAGAAGCTCAAGACAAATTTTATCTACTGGACTATCTGGAGATATCACCACAGCCAAACCTCGCAAGCCCAAGACCTCTCTTTCTTTTTTCCTTTGTATCTTAGAAGTAATTCTGAAGTAGCACAATAATGTGATAACTCTCCCAGTTGAAGATTTCCTGTGTGGCTTTATACAAGATCTATACTTCAACTTCCCCCCTGGAAATTGAGAGGTTTTGTTTTTTCCTGGCAATTCTTGCCTTATCCTTTTGGGTTGTACATTTCCTGAGACACAGACCATTTTTTTATTTCATGCCTGCACCAAAGTTAGCCAGGCTCCAGTCTCGGGTGAAGCTTTAAGGCACCATCACAACAGTGATTCAAACAAAAAAAAAAAGCAGTTGACACTGCTTGTATAGATTACATACGTCTGCTGATAGAGGGAGGTGCACTTTGGCAGAAAGCTTTCTTCATAAATCATTCATTCAATATTTGCAAAGATCTCTGCTGACAAACCCCAAAGCTTCTCAGTCTTTAATGAAGGCAGGAGGAGCAGTTAAAGAAGTTGTCACATCTTGAACATACCTCCTCATTCATACATCTCAAAAGGAGATATTGGGTGTTGGCAAAGGAATAAAATTCTCTAAATATGGTGCCAGCTTGATTGTTAATCCAGGAATGACTGTTATACTACATCTACAGAGACTCAAGGGAAAGCAACAGCCTAATGCAGTGAGATGATGTGTCTGTGCTCAAAGCATACTTCACATTAAAAAAAAAAACCCAAAACCAAACAAATCAAAGAAAAAATCCAAAACAACAACAAAACAAACAAACAAAAATCCCAGACAAACCCACCCCTGATAACAGTTACATAGTAATGCTGCAAACAACCAATGCCAGAATGCCAGGGCAGCAACACCAAGGATTTACCTCCAGTGATCACTGCAGCCACATTAGCAAGAGGCAGCTGCATGATTTTCAAGGGTGAAGCACTTTCATTTCAGACTGTAAGTTAAAAATCTATCAAGAAGGCTCTAGGATCAACCCACAGCATGGACTCAAACAGGGTCAGTAGTAAAGCAGACAAACCTTCCTGGCTGTTGTAGTTTACCGTTTCATATACAAACACTGTATACATTTGACACCCAAGATTTGAATTTCTGTTTTTGTCAGGATGATCTGAAAAACAAAGCAGATGCAATGTTGCTTTGAAATAGAGAGTCCATGCTGAAAATGACTCCCAAGTTGTGAGTGGAAAGACTGATGGGCAAGAAAAATGGAACCAGAGGTTTCATGGTGTCTCAGCTTCTAATTTCCCAGCTTATTTGCTTTACCTTTTCTTAAGAAGAGAGGTTTTAAAAGATTTCCCTGTGTAAGCGGATTGACCATCCTGGAACTTGTATTCGTAGTGTACATATGGCTCTTGTTACACCACTTCATTTCACTTAGGCCAGCTAATGGTTAACAGATGATCAATTTCAGCCACTGCAAAGCTTGAAGACTAGAACCTTTCAAAGGAGTTTTTTGACCTTGGCAACAACTAGCGCTTACACAGCAGCAGCAGTGAAACAAGGGTGCTGGTTCTGGTCTCAGAAGACTACTCATGACGAAGATCTCCACACTGCAAAATGTCCAGCCACATCTGCATTCTGCACGCACAAAGCACGTCCTTAAAGGACCAAAGATGATGTGAAGAAAGCCCATTCAAAGAGTGGGACCTTCTGGGAGGACACAGAAGATCATTATTAGAATTGAACTGGATGTTTTCTCCCAGTTACATCCGTTCTTCACCGCCTAAGCAGATCAATAAAGGACGGGAGTCTCTCAGGTACCAACTCACCTTTCATGATGATTAAATCTACTTTGGAAAGCTAGTGGGAGAAATGTTGGAAATCTTATTCAGGCAAAATATTTATCAGCTTGGAGCTGGGGAAATTTTCTGCATTACCTTGACCTCACTGGCCTTCTCTGTTAAACCAAAAAAGCCACTTCATGAAGGTTTTATGAAAAGCTATATGCATGAGCACTGTGCACCATGCAGACTACAAAAAAAACCCAAAAGTGGTCTTTCTGACCTTTTGGGATCTTGAGAAGCTGTTTAGACTTATGCACAATAATATTTGTCTGAGGTGACTTCTACAGAGCTTAGCACTGGGAATGGCTCAGCTGTGGGTCCCACCACAGCTGTAGGTTTCATTGCAGCTTTGCCATTCCCACCCTGGACACTAAAACTTGTCTGTCCTCCTCCCCAGGGCTGGAGGCTTCATCCCCTGCTTCGATGGGTACAGCTGACAAGAAGCCAGCACTGCAAGGGTTAAAAAGTGGAGTCTTCCACCCAGAAGGCTGAACTTTGAAGCCATTAGTCTATTGTATAAATCCCTCCTAGTTTTCAGGATTACGGAACAAATATATTGTAACATCTCTGTAGGAACCTGGCCCATGGGGTCACCCTGACTTTAGTTTGTGCATTATGTCCCAAGAGACAAAAATTGAAGCACATTAAGTGCTTCATGAATGTGAAATGTCCAGAGTTTCAATCTTAGGAGCTTTGGGGTCCTACAGTTTTATCTTGAATTCACCAAAATCTGCAGTTGCAGACTGATTAGAGAGGAGATGGCTACAGCTGGCACACTCACCCCAGGCAAGTTCAGGTAGGTTCAGATTCAGAGTAGCACTTGCTCAGTGGATGTTGAGGTGGGGTTTATCAACCTGATGCATTATAGCAGAGCACATCCTGTAAAGGACTACAGAATTTATGAAGAAAAAAAAAAAAAAAGGAGTTGGTTTAATAAGACACAGACCCTTCATAACTGAACAACGCCAAATAACTGCACCATTTCAGTAAACTTACCTTCAGGTGAGAAATACATTAATAGAATTTATGAGTGAGGAGAACAAGTTAAAAACTTATCAGATTCCCTTCAAGACTGTCACCTGACAAATCATCTTAAAGCAACTCTGCTCTCGTGGTTGAAAAAAAAAAGTTTACATCCTTCACTCTCCACCTATTAATTTAGGTGGTTCAAGTAGAAATTCCACAGCCTGCCTCACCCTCAGCTCTGCTTCACCCTGTTTCTTCTTTTGTAGGCTAGCAGATCTTTGTGTCAGCTTGAAACTGCTTGAGTTTGATAGGCAAATTCTGGCTGATTTTACCTGCTACTCAGCATACTTTGTGTTAGTCGCACTTTCCGGAAGACATTTCAGTCAAGATGATACTTTTTTACCAAGAGAATTTCCATTCCTGGCAGAGCCAGTGACCCCAGTAGTGCTTGCTAAAGGATAGAGAAGAAAGGGAATACAAGAGGATTGTAATGCTGCCATTTAATATTTGAAAGAGTTAATAGCAGCTGGAAAATAACCAACACCTGCACAGACACACAACTGTATGCTACCATATTTAGCTGTTAGTTTTGGGGGCTGTGTTGCCTATGTTAATCTTTTTAGTAGAAGTATTCTACTAATGGTTGTTGTGGATTTAAATTATTCTATTTGCATTTTTGTTACTTTTCCTCTAGGGAATAGCATACTACATTCCCTCTCCTAAATACGAACCTCGGACACTTTGGAAGAAATAAGCATATACTCTGTTAAC
Organism: Tricholaema leucomelas; assembly: GCA_013400475.1. NCBI lineage: Eukaryota > Metazoa > Chordata > Aves > Piciformes > Lybiidae > Tricholaema lacrymosa > Tricholaema leucomelas. The sequence continues at coordinate 804,814 of WAAF01013955.1, forward strand.
CTATATTTGAAGAAACACTTTACAGAATTAAATTCTGCTTTTCAGTGCTGGAAACACTCTTACATTAGAAAGCTTTACATTTTAAATTAACTTCCTGAATTTATGCTTCATGGATTTACTGGAGAAGAACAAGATACTGCTTCCCAAACCAAAGCCTTGCAAAACTGAATGGCAGTGGATATTTTCAGCCGATCTGACATCTTGCTACAATAACATTATAACATAACCTTATCCCAGTGGGGATAGGAACATGGTAAAACCTCTCTCATCACCAGAAGAATTGCCCTGATAATGACTTTCAGTCCATCTAATTTCTTTCTCTCAAAGAAATAGCAACTTTGCTCATAAAAACCCTGAGAAAATTCTATCCTTATATTCCCATTTCTTGCACTTGGCAGTGGCACTGGTGTAATGCCCATGGTGCTGGGGCCGAATGAACAAGTAACAACAGCAGCCTCTGTCCAGGCAGCTGCTTCCCAGTGGCTGAGGCAGAGGCTGTTCAGGTTGTAACTGGGTCTCAGGATATATCTCCTCTGTTGGAGAAAAACCCAAGCAAGTGCCCAAAACTCACCTTGGCAAGTATCCCACTCAGGCTTGACTTTGCTGCTTTTTGAACCTCCTCTACCACCTTTACATGACATTGCTCTGTGCTGAGAGTTAAATGCCATATTGCTATAGCTGCTGTGCAATAGAGCTATGTCCTTTCTATTAACTTGAGCAATTCACCTTTATTATTTCTAATAGTGGTGTAAGGACTTTAGTGGGCTTCCAGAGGCACTATGATCTTTCCATAAGCATGAATTAGTGTTGAGGACTGCTCCCTGTTCTGAACAGCAAGTACTCACCACACAGCTCACCAAGCTGCAGGACTAAGAAGTCAAGCGAAGAACAAGAACACAAGCATCTCATGCTACAGTGATTTCATTTCACACCAGTGCTTTATTTCTCCTCTTCTTACTACAGACAAACGCATGTTTATTAAGGGACTCCATTAGTCTTTCCCTGCCTCCACCTTGCTGCAAAATGTTTCTTCCTCCAGGGCTGTAGCAGCAGCTGGCACACTATTTCCTTCTGAGGTGTAGCCAAATAATGGCCTTTGGAGGGGGATCTGTTTCATCTCTTTTCTCCATATGCTCCTTTCAATTGATGGGTTTAATACACTCATTTTCACAGTAGCTATCTAAGCGTTTTTCCTTTTCTGCATCTATTACTGAAACGAATAAAAGAGCACGAGGCAATGGGGCACAAGAGTCAGGTCAATATACCAGAGCTTCCTTTTGGGAGTGTTTTCCCAGAGGAGCTGGAGAGAGAAGGAAGGTTAGCCTTAGCCAAAAGTTGATCCTGTTGTCTGGAACACACAAAGATTATTAGTACCTATGTGAGACAAGAGAATAGTCCTCCTATTGGGATTACTATCAGTACCTATGTGAGACAAGAGAACAGTCCTCCTATAAAGACTACAGGAGTGTCTTTTCCAAATGGATGCAGTATACCCTGGGTTAAAAAGGAGAGCATTTTGTGTAGTAAAATTACTTTGTTTGGAGCTACAACTTTTTCGTCATGATTGCCTGTATCTGCTTTCCTGTATGGCCAAATTGGAAAACAATAGGTATGTAGGTAGCTAGATAGTGCCAGAAATACGGGGACAGGAACAAGCAATAAAACCTGCAAAAGTGTACAGTTGTGCTGTCAAAGCCCTCCTCTGGTAGCCTGGCCTAGGAGACCTAGTAGAGCTGAAAGTGTTGCAGTATGACTGGGTCCACACTCAAGGACTTAATCTGTTTAAAATATTCATCCCTGTACATAAAGCACAAAAAACAAGGAGAAAGCCAGTGCAGTGAGGAGCTTGAAAGAAGGGATGGAGAACGCTGCGGGCAATAGCAAAATGTACACTCCATCTTGCCATCACCTGCCACAGACATTTTGTTTTGAACAGCATCCCAATAACAGTGAACAATACAGAGAAGCATGAAGCAAATCCACTCAGGAAAGCCAAGAAACATGATGAAAGACCATGACAAGTTGCTTTGCCTGGGAATTTGGGATGGCAAGATGCAGGTGGCAGGAGAGTATCAGGCTTCAGAAAAAGAGAAAGCTAGTGACCAGGAATCAAAGCAGAGGAAGCCTGGGACGCAAGAGCCATTACAAGAGAGATCCTCTAATGTCCAGTTGATTGTCTATTCCTTCCATAACATCAGTAACAGAAGCTCCCTTTCACTTGTCCACCTGTTAGGACAATACCTGCAAAACACCACATCTTGAGACAGTGATTTCAGCCAAATTTGTCAGAAAAGTGGCTAAGTGGGCTCAAAATTTAAACACGTGTGGAGTGGTAACATTGCTTCCTAAGAAATATAGGCAGATCAGAGCAAGGAATTAGGAAAGGGCAGTGAAATAAAGAACAAGTAGCAAGGACACTTGAATTTGATGTGATGAATGACAAACTGTGACATGGGAAGAACAGCAGGTTTCAGAAGATAAATCTTTACAATGGTGTTTTGCGTGGAGGGAATGTGAAAGCTGCAGAGGCTGAAAAGAAGAATGAAGGCATCAGTATGAAGGATTGCAAGACCCAGACTGCCATTGTGCACAGGGATGTGATCGAAATTAACAGTTAAATTTTACTTCGGGGTAGAAGGAAGTGTTCAGTGATCTGCCCAAAACTGCTGCAGCCTGTTCTGGTGAGACATTAAGATGCTCACTGCCAAATGCCAGGTGTCTTGCCTTTCCTCTCACAACCAAGAATCACAGATCTTTATTTATGAGCACCACCACCAAATTGTTCAAATTAGTCCAAACGGGGTAAAACCCCCAGTTTGTACCCTAGAGAACTTGCAGCCTCAAGAAGCTACACACAAACACGCTTGGAAATGTCAGAGGCATGTCAAGATGCATTTCTTACACCATTCAGAACTGACTTCACTGCTCAATTTGCACTCCCTGCAGCATGGCTTGCAAAGAGAAAACAAATGGCACACCAGACCACACAGAGAAGCAATATGGTTACCAGCAAAACATTTATTAGCTTAGAGAAAGAAACACAAAGGCTTCTTTTCAGAATTTCCCCTTGTCCTTGCTATCCTCTTCTCACATGCATCATTCTCCTTGCACAGGCTGTTATTTTACAGCTATCTCCTATACAAACCTGTAGTTTATTTAAAGCAGCATTTTAGAGTCAAATTCTGCTCCTGTTATTTAAAGGCAACTATTCTAATTCTCAAAAGCAAGACAAGAAATGCACCTCCAGAACACACCCTATCAATACCAAGGATCTTGAATTTATCCTCATTGGCTGAGGTCACCTCATCACTCAGAAGAACTGTAACCAAATGAAGACAAGGGGATGGAAAATATGGCCACCCACACGAAATAACAATAAATTCAATTTCATCTGCAGTGATATTACAGATTTCCTTCTCATAGCTCATACTTTTTATTTATATTCCCTTAGCTCCTGCTGCCTGGGATTTTAATGTTTTTCCACACTGAAGGTTCTCCAGACTACCTTTTTAATTTTGTCCTGACACTACCCATCTCTTCTGTACCTTATGCTCTCTCATTTCATCCTGTACTCACTCTCCCTCTCTCCAGCTGCAGCAGCTCTTTCTGTTTCTCTGGCACAGCATCACAGAGTGGAAGATGAATAATAAATACGCATAACATACTAAATCGCTGCTCCATCAGTGTACTTGCTGTCAGTACATACTCTGACTATCCATCCATTTCCAGAGATCCCAAAAGAGCTGAGGAGGTTTATGTTATTAATATATTGTGAAAAGAAGAAAAATTCTCATCAGAGGCCTTAAACAACTCCAGAGTGCTACAGCTGACCACTAGCCCTTTCCAGCCTCCATGGCACTTGGAGAATTTGCAGAGTTTTCCAGCTTGTCCAGGTTTTACATACAAACGAAAGGCTTAGATTCCCACTCTCTTTGCGTAAATAGAGCAGCCTGGAAGGAGCCTTCACAAACAGCAAGCATAATGCCAGGAGACAGAAGAATAACCAAGGAGACAACTCACTGCATTGGCTCCTCTGTTTCTCTGGCAGGACTCCCTGGCTTCATTCAGACTATGACTGACTTTGTTGCTTTCAACATTTTCTTCCATCTCGAAATATTTTACTCATTAGCAATCTTCCTTATGCTCAGAACAGGAGAGAGAAATCCAGTTCTCCTTTTCCTAACTGCTAAATGTCTTGATGCCAGCATTTGAAATACTGCCCTTTTCATTACACTTATCTTTCCAGCAGTTTCACTTCAGCCCCTCTTTCTGCAACTCTCACCTGCCCTTGGTTGTTTGGCTGCTGATTTGCAGGCTGACGATTCATACACACAGCCTTTTGCCAATAGGATAACCCCTCATCCTTAGTCCTGCCTCTATATCACACACCTTCCCATCAGATTTCATTTCCTTGCTTACTTCAGTTCTTCCTCCAGATTAATTTTTGACTCGCTCCTGCATACATCCCAAACTCTGATGCTTTTTTAGTCTCAACATCATCCAAAAGCCAATCTTTGGATTTCATCTTCACAAACGTGTCTCATTTAGGCTTTCATTGATTCTAGCTTGCTCCTGAAGTCTCACTGAGCCTTTTTCACACAGAATCATAAAGGTTGGAAAAGTCCTTTAAGATCATCAAGTCCAAACATAACTCAACTACCATGGCTCTCATGCAGTTCAATAAGACAAAATGCATGGTCTGGCACATAGGTTGAGGCTATCCTCAATACCAGTCCAGACTGGAGAATGATGAAATTGAGAGCAGTTCTAAGAAAATTACTTGGGGCACTGGTGGATAAGAAGCCAACAATGTGCACTTGCTGCCCAGAAGACAAATGGTATTCCAGGCTGCAGCAAAACCAGCCTGGACAGCTGGTCAAGAGAGGTGGTTCTGCTCCTCCACTCTTTTCTGGCGAGGCTTCACATGGAGTACTCCATTCAGCCCCCACTAGAGACAACTGTCAGAATTGCTTCACTTTCATCTCCGTTTGAGTCTTAAAATTCCCTTCACCAAAGCTCACTGTTCACTCCTCATCACCAGTAGGACCCAACAAAAACATCCAATTTCTCAATTCAAAGATTTCTAGACAGGTAGCCAGTGCAGTACACTGTGCTTCATAAAGCCACCTAAAGTGAGAAAGCTCTGTACTTAAGTTTTTTCCTGAGGATCTGCTTCTGTAATGCCTCAATTCTCCAGTTGATGTGATCCATGTAAGCTCTCCCTGTCAGATTTTTCCTTAGCTCCCTGCTGGTGTCTCATGTCTCATTGTTTTGGTACACAGATCCCTAGCTGCTGCATCTAGCACTGTAATGAGTGTCTGACCCCATAAACAAGTTAATACCACCAGCACTTCTTGGCAGATATTGCTGTGTTGATGCATTGGCCATTGAAATAAAGCTTTCAAAAGGTAGGGGCATCTTCCCAAACTGGACAGAAGTCCACAAGCTGGACAGAAAAGCAACCTCTTCCCACAGTGAAAATTGAACCTCCAAGCAAAACTACTCTGAAATCCCTTTGGATGAGGACTAGCTGCCAGCCTGAAAGAAGTCACCATGCAGCAAGAACACCCCACTGTGCCTGCAGCAATGCTTTTTCCTCTTCCACTCAGTTTGCTAGAAGAGACAGAAAAGGTGGGGAAGCAGTGAGTTTTAAAGAATTCCTTAAGTTGGCTGGGTGTAACTGTGGCAACTAAACTGTCTAAGGACACCCAGCAAAAATGGAGTCAGGATCTGCTCTCATCTATTGACTTTTCGGGGGGGACGACAACAAAGGCAAAGGAACCCCTCACACTCCTGTTTCATGTGAGTGCTCTCATAAAACAAACAGGATTTGTAGGATCAAGCTGGATTGTTTCCAAACCACATACTCAGAGCAGAAGGCTGCAAGAAAAAAAAAGACACCAAGAGGAAAGTGAGAGCTTACTGCCCCGACAAATCAACAGGTCTCATTAAGGGGAAAAAAGTGGTTGATCTACTTAGGATAATTTATTAGTATTATATTTACAGGAATAATAAATAGATAAACCTATCCTGGTGCAACCTAAATAAAACCTGAAACTGCAATCTGCGTGAAGCCATCAGTGAAGAAAGCCATGCATCACAGTTTAGATATCAGAAAATGTCTTCTTTACTGATTAATCACTTCTGAAATGTAGAAGGCAAAATAAATCTGCTTGAACTTTTTCAAGATTTTTACAAATAGGTTAACAAAAGGGAAAAAAAAAGGGGGCATCATATTTTAAAAAACATTTTGCTTTTAGGCTGTGAGTTTGCTTTTTCTCTTTTATCAAACAGGTTTCAATGGAGCATTAGTTTTTATAGGCAATATCAAAGCATCTGTAAACACAGTACTATTAAAGGAAGCAATAACAAATGTCATCTTACAGTTATATGAATGACCACTATCATTTTGGGGGTGGCACTAAAACCCCCAAGACCCAGACAAAGACCTGAACAGCATTTTAATCAGTGAAGTGTTGTTGGATAAGCCCCCTCTTCTCTCCTGGAACAATAATCACAGAATTGCAGTAACACAGAATGTCAGGGGCTGGAATGGACCTCAAAAGATCATCCAGTCCAACCGCCCTGCCACAGAAGGATCACCTATACCAGATCACACAGGAACACATCCAGGCAGGTTTTGTGTATCTCCAGAGAGGGAGACTCCACAACCCCCCTGGGCAGCCTGTTCCAGTGTTCTGTCAGCCTCACAGGGAAAAAAATTCCTCCTCATATTTACATGGAACTTCTTATGCCTCACCTTCCACCCATTGCCCCTTGTCCTGTCATTGTGCATCACCCAGCAGAGCCTGGCTCTTGCATTCTCCTGGCACTCACCTTTACATATTTATAAACATTGATAAGGTCACCTCTCAGTCTCCTCCAAGCTAGAGCCCCAGCTCCCTCAGCTTCTCCTCATAAGAGAGATATTCCCTTCCCTTAATAATCTTTGTGGCTCTGCAATGGACTCTCTCAAGCAGCTACATGCCCCTTTTGAACTGGAGGACACTCTGCACTCCCCATCTCTCTTCAGAGTTTGACTTTTCTCTTCATATGGCAACAAGATGATGCCCAAGTTCTCTCTAACAGCAGTGCTGCTGCTCCAGGACTTATGTCCCTGCTAGCTGAGCATACCTGGTAAATCCTATCTTTACCCAACTCCATGGCTTAGGCTTTTTCTAGCGCTCCACAGTCACTCTATTCCCTGTTGCTATGCTGATGTCTCTCGGGCACATGGATGAGTTGACTGTTTCAATACCCACCCTATCTCTGATAAGGAGGGCAATTAAATTAGTTTACTGCAGGCAAAATCAATAACAAGCATCTGGGGGGCAGATTAGACATTGCTAATTAGAGCTTTTAGACATTATTCAAATAAAATGTATGAGGTTAATCAACCAAGGTGGAAAAAAATCCATAATATTTTAAGTCTGCCCTTGGATTGTCAACCCAGCTCACTTTGGAATTAGAAATAGAATTAAATTCCTGAAGTAAAGGCTAGATTTTCTAGACTGGGAAATACAGAGAAAGGTGCTATTGCTTAGGCCCAGTGAGATAGGAATATCTTTCTCACATCAGAGGCACAATACTAATTTCTAGACATTTAACCTAATTCACAAAATATCTGGGAATTTGTTTGAGTAAACCTGACTGAAACCAGACCCATGTATTTCACAGGTTCACAGACTGCATTGGGTTGGAAGGGGTCCTCAAAAGTCATCATGTTCAACCCCACTGCAGTAAGGACACCTCCAACTAGGTTGAAGCACCTCTGCCACCACTATGCCCAGTGGATTTACATACAAGCCTAGGGGCTGAATTTCTGCCCTCTTAGTATTGTGATTGTACCTTAAATCTAGCATAAAACAGCTGAGAGCAAACCTTGTTACATTGTCACCCTTGTGAATATTGGAAAATTGTTCCAGCAAGATGAAGAAGCCTGAAATCACAGAAGAGTTTGAGTTGGAAGGGACCTGTCAAAGTCTTCTAGTTAAAGTCTGCCATTTAGTCCAACTCCTCACTAGACCAGGCTGCTCAAGACTTCTCTGACCTGATTTTGAATTCTTCCAGAGATAGGGCATCTACGGCTTCTCTGGGCAACTTATTCCTGTGTGTATGTGAGAATAATAAGGGATTGGATCCCTGGGATGTTGTAAAAAGTCCAACCCCAGCATGACCTTATATCACCCTAAGCTAATACTGCTACATATAGCTTAAGAGTGAAAAAGCCATCAGGATGTCAACAAATTCCCTAAAACTCTTTGTGATTTTAGGTAGACAGAAGCAGCTGCCTGCCAGTGCATCTGCCTGCCAAGTAGGATAGTTGTCAATTAGCCTGAAAAATATGCTGAGAACAGGTTTTGGTTCAGCTGAGAGCATTTTCTCCAGATCATCCTCTGAGATCATGCTTCTTTCCTTTGCATGAGTACAGCACTGTGCTGGCTGAGGGATGCTACGCTGATGCAAAACAACAAAACCTGTGTGGGTAACTTTCACAGTTCAAGGGATGGACTTACAGTGTCAAAGATGGTTGGAGGTTAGAGTAAGAAACACAATGGCCCTGTAACATGCCACTGCTAAGCTGCTGGGTCATCTTCTGTATGCAGGTACACTCCATTTTCTGATTACTCTTTTCCCTATTCCTCTATGTTTCATATCATCTTTTTAGGGTGTTTTTAGACTACAGCATATTTTTCAGCTATTTGCAACTGCACTGTTTTTCAATAACTTCTCCTCTTTACAAAGCAGCAAACACCTTTGAACTCATACATGCAAATACTGATTTCAAGATGGTTGAGCCCCTCTTTGGAGCCACAAAAGCATCTCATCTCACAGGGATTTGGCACAGACTGGAGGAAATCTCATGCCAGAGCAAAGTAAGGCCATTAGCATTACACCAGTATAAATGGCATTAGAAATGTAATTTTATTAAAAATACATTTCCATGAGAAACTAGTATCTCCAGTAACACACTTTGTCCATAATCCATTTCTGTTTCATATTAGCTCCATGCCAGCATATAGCATAGTAGTACAGCATGATATTTATTATATTTACGCCCTTTTCTTTGGCTGCATTACACCTAACAGCACAGCTTCTAGAGAATTTTATTTCCAAAGACTGAAGTGCATGACATATCCCTAGTCTTGCAAAGCTGTAGAAAAGAGATCTCTTTTTGAAGCCAAGTGGCCAAGATTAATAAAGTCATTGTCTTGTTGGAAGGCTGAATAGGGATCCTAAACCATTAGGATGCCACCTTGTCTGGGGAAATGGGGAAACACTATTCCTGGCACACTACTTTTGACAGCTATTTGGAAAGGTCCCTGTGGCTGCCGCTGAGTAGGAAAATGAATAGAGAGAGCCAAAAGTTAAGGATCAGAAAATATACGTCTATAATAGGCACAAAGTTTTTATCCCCTACTGCAGCATCTTCAGCATTTACTATTACATACAGAATAGAAGTTACCTGATCATAGAGTCATAGAATCACAAATGTCGGCAAAGACATCTAAGATCATCAACACAACACCATCACACCCACTAAACTATGCTCTGAATTACCACATCTAGATGGCTTTTGAACACCTTGAAGCATGGTGATTCCACCACCTCCCTGGGCACCTTGTTCCAATAGAATCAAAGAACTTCTTTGTCCTTTGGTACTGGGCACACACAATTAAAAGCAAAAGAAGTTTTGAATCTGACAACTGAGTGAAGCTTGTCCTAAACAAACTCAGGGGGTTGGGGGGGGAGGGGAATTTGTATGTCTACGTGAAGGAGGCCATAGTCTTGTGGGTCTTTATATAATGCTTGGGATTTCACATGAAACTTGGAAGCTGTGAATTCTGCTGAACTTAAACCTTTTACTTTCAGCTTACTGAAACTCTGCAAACCAAATGTAGTGATCTCTCAAAATACTGGGACAGCATGCAGTGGTTCTGGGCATCACCTGTCCCACACACAATTCACCTAGACTAGACTCAGCCAGATGGAAGTTAAGAAATGAAGCTTTATATATACATCTTAGCACAATAGACAAGCAAATATTTACAATACATTACAATTATTTACAACTATATAAAGTTATATACAAATTAAAAGTAATATAGAAACACAATACCCCCCCCAGCAGCCAGAGCGCCCAGGAGGTGCTTCCAACCACCCTTCCACTTTCTTTCCACCCTCTCCCTTATCTCGGGATCTCTCTCTTACATGCAAGGTGAGTTGGAAAAGGTTGGCAAGGGAGGTTAAGAAGCAGAATGGTTAGTTGGAAAGTGTGCAGGGTCAGGCAGAAAGGCTAATGCAGCAGAGGCCAGGCAGAGACTGTCTTGTCTATGCATCTGTCCATATTTTTATACGGCTCAGCAGAACAAATGGGTAATATAGACATCACCTTATTTTCCTTTTCACAGCCAGTGATTTAATGTCTCTCATTAAAATACTCCAATTAGCCTCAAACAAGCGCACAGCAATACACAGATAAACCAACTCATCCTGTAACTACTGTCAATCAGACAAAGCTGAAATACAACCACAGATAATTTCTGTAATTCAGAACAGGTACTAAATGTCTTTGCTTGACAACACTAGGAGACACCTGATTATGTAGATGAAAGGTCTGACAATTTTCAAATAACTTTTTGATTTTTAAGTCATAGCAAGTAATTCAAAAGGGAGTGAAAAAAAAAAACCCAAACACGTCAAGGTTTCACTTTGGTAGAAAACATCATGAAAGAATTTCCCCATCCTACAAGATTTTTCATGTCATTTAAACATTTCCTGGTCCAAACAAAACTAAAACACTTGACAGGATGTTCTGAACTCTATTTGGTTCAGACAAAAATCTAAGTTAGTTTCCTTAATTGTGAAGGCTTGCAGTGGTCCTTGTTACACAACTCACATTCAGTTGCAAAACCCCCACTTGTCACACCAGCTTAACAACTATAACCACACTTTTTCTTCCTTTAAAAAAACCCAAAACCTCTCTACTGCCTTTCATCCAAAACATTCCAGCTGGCAAACAGACACTTTCTCATTAAAATTTTTATGCTTTTTTTTTTTCAGACACGTTCTCCATAGATTTAGCATCCACCCTTCCTGAAGATTTGCAGTTATGCAGATGTAGTGCAGAGACTGCTGAAAATCCAACCCACACACACTTACCATCCCCTCTTGTCTTTCGTCAGAGGACCAAGCAGCCCTGAGGAAATGTCCCACCTCTCCAACAAACTCTGCTTTGCTTCTGTGCTGAACACCTACAACAGAGCTCTGGGGAGCCTGAGGGCAAAGGGTTAGCATATCCCCTAAACCCCAGCATGTGGAATAGTCTTTTACAAGGACCAAGGCAGCATAGAGGCTTAACCAGGACTTAATTGTTCGTTAGCTAATTACAACTGGTACAACAGCCAGCCACCACACCAAGGCTAAAGTGAGCTGTAAGTTAGCCTTTTGGCATGACTTGGATGATGCAGTTCAGCCAGTTTCCATCACCCCTCTGTCTCTCATATGTCTGACACGTGGATGAAACCTTCCCTATTGTGCCTTCTCTTTTCTGGAAGAACAAAGGGGAGTTGACAATGAAGTGGCTGCCGGCCCGTTGCCACAGTCCATATATCCAAGCAGCTGTTGTTGTATAGTCAAAGCAGGCATGCTAGCAGGAGACAATAAGGAATCTATGTGAAAGACAAATGGTCTTGGCCAAAAAAACAATATTATCATCTAAACTACACATACTATTATTATGCTGTTAAACAGAGGAAAACACAACTCCACATGCAGCCCCACACCTCAGGGAGCTACAGTAAGTGCAGTTAAAGAGCAGGCATGGAGGTATTCCAGCACACATCCTCTGCCTCCAACTAACCCAAGCCTGCATCTAGCCCCTGCCCTAGAAATAAGCTAAGGCAATTGTGTCATTACATGGTCATGCTCAACACCCAGGTTTTCCATTGAGGAACACATGGGTTTGCTAAGGTAGCCAGGACTCCTCCTGTTGAGTGTTGACATGTTACATCAGTGGATTTCTTGTTTACAGAAGTGGCAAATTGTTAATATGAAGGCAATTTCCTGCATTACAACAAAATCCCATGATAAATTTCAGTTGATGAAAACCTGGAATGAAGCAAGAGCTCTGTGATATGGAAATACCACTGAGAGCTAAGTGGTAACTGAAACTGAAGAGAAGAAAAGAAAAAGAGGAAAAAAATGTATTCTAAAGAAGCAGCTCCCCATGTAGAATAAGTTCCCTACCACAGATGGCAAAGAGTATACAAGCCATGGGTTTGTTGTTCCTGGTTAAAGACAAGTGGGAAATCATGAGACAGCTCTGGTGATGGTTTACCAGGACAGGGTGGAACCTCAGGGACAGTTCTTTTTAAATTGGTCATATGGCCTTTCAATGTATGTAGGTTGTACACGAAAAGAGTCAGGGAGAAATGAATATTTAAAGTGAGACTGAAGTCTTCTGGAACTTCCGATGCTCTGAGACATCAAAGTCCTCATCTTAGGAAAGTCATCTCAGCACTTAGTCTCAGCTTACTTGTAAGACAAAAACAGTGATATTTCTCTTTGTACTGAATATTGTCTCTTTGGATTGCCTCAACATATCTGACAACCTGGGGACCACAGGAATCTCCCTGGAGCCTGGCCAGAACTAACTCCAACATTCTCCAGCCCCACAGACTCCATACTGGATGTCAGGGTGTGGCTGGAAGTTGTGCATGCTGAACTGTCCAGTAAGTACCACTCTCAGACCCACACAGCCATCCTGAAACCCTAGCTAGTTAGAGTAAACCTAGCTGCCTAGCAGCACCAGATCACCATCCCCTCAGGTGCTTCCCAAAAGTTTCATTACCAGAAACAACAAAAGCTGCTGCATAAGCTCAGTGTGCGTGGGAAGTTTTTTAATCCCTCCACTGAAATAATGCTTGGGCTGATCCTGGAGATTTCTGTGTCTGGATTGCAGGACCTTCCCAGAACTCTTACTGCCTGGTGTGGACCACTACATCCAATCTTGCATTGTGATGCCAGAAGAGATAATAGGGCCAAAAAAAGGGTTAAAATTACACTTAAAGTTGACACACAGCTTGACCAGTCCACTGTTCGGTTCACATTCCCTACTTTTTCCTACAAAGACATCTGTTTTCTGAGTGGCTTCACAGAGATGTCTTGGAGTTTCTCCTTGATGGTACTTCATGAGAGAGTCTGAGTCCTTGCTCCCCATCTGTGATGTCCTCTCCATGGCAAAGCACATTACAGAACGATTCACGTATAGCTTCTTTTTGACATCATCTGCTTCCCTGTATACTTTCTTGTTCAAGCATCTTTTCAGGGTAGTGATAACACTGCCAGGCAATTCCACTGCTCCTCTGCTGATCTCAAGAGTCTTCAATTGCTACAAGTTTCCCTGTCATTTTGAAGTAAATATCCCACAATCTCTTCGAAATTTTGGGTGAACTCATCTCCACTGCCTCTATCTTCAAGTGTGAGTCTATCTGCTGCCCTCTCCTAATCAGGGTGAAATATTTTCCTCCTTATATCTACATTTCAGGCGGCTCTGCTGCAATGCAGCTGCCCTATTGCCCTGCTCCTGCCATAGACAAAAGACTGTTTTCCTCTTTCTTTCCAGCATCTTTTGCTGTGGATTTGTTCTGGTTTGGTGGCTTATTACCTAATTATTTTTTACTGACATATTCACACTTCATTCAAAAGTAGCAAGCTGAAGTACATCACAAGAATGAATACCACCTTGTGATAATCAAGCTAATTCCTTGACATCAGAAAGTTCCATTTTTCCCTGCTTTCACAAAGGGTTTTTCCACATCCCCAAAAGAGGATTCAGATTTGTCTTTAGGAGATTAACACCTCAGCTCATGTTTCAAGCCTTCTTACCAGGTTAAGTCCGTCTTTGACTGTGAGCTTCATTTTCCACACTTTTTTTTTTTGCCCCTTTCTCCCCCAGAGCCCTGCCACCCCATTATTTGTCTAGGATGGTCCCCAATTACATGACAGCTTTGTAGTTTCAGCAAACCCCAGGAAAAGGCTTACTTTTCTTATTTCAATCTACTTAAGACACACTGACATAGAAAATGCTTTGTGCAAGAATGTCACGCTGCCCTCCTCCAACCTCAGCAAAACACACAAGCACCGAGGTGATTCTTCTCACTGGCTCTCATCTCTTCCTACAAAGATTTGCTCACAAAGCAAAGGCTGCTTCAGCAGACTGGAACAGGGGACTTCATGGGTTTTGTTTGAAGTGTGGAAAAATGAAGTGTAATTATTTCTTTTCTAGCAGGTGCTCAATAACGTGGATTGGGGGTACAAGTACCTATTTGAGGGTGAAGGAGAGGCAGAATGAGTCCTTTAGCAGCTTGGATTTCCACTGGGATCAATATGATCAAGGCAGAATCTTGAAACACAAGCCAGTTTTGCAAGAGCATTTCATAACCTACCAGACAAATGACACATTAGTTGGAGCTGTGCCAACTTGTACTGGCATGAACAATGCTTCTGAGAAAAAAGTCTCCTTAGGAGATGGACAGAAACGATAATCGTTTGCTGGCAATCACACCGTTTTTGCAATGATGTTGTAACACAACACCCGTCTGTGCTTCCACAGGCAGCCGAGCCAGGCGCGTGGTTCACCACCAGCAAAAGAGATTTCTCACTCCTCTCTTCCCCACATTAACACCAGCATCCATTTGAGGTCTCTGCAAGTAGGTTTGGCTCACCCAACCCCGCTGAGGACCCAGCTTGTTTTGGTGAATCAGTGAACTAAATCGGTTCACGGCGGTGCCTCAGCTGTACCAGAGCTGGTGGTGCAAGGTAAGAGGTGGGGGCACACTGACAGGATATAGAAGTGGGAGGATGCTTGGAGTTACTGGTCCACATCATCTTGTCTCCTCACACTAGGCATCGCATCTTTGGGATGCACTCTCTCTGTTACCCGTGAGGGAGAGCGAATTTTCAGCCACATGCCATGGCAGACAGGATTCAGCTTTACCAGTAGATCTTCCCAGAGGTGAAGTGAAGGGGTAAGATGAGCCTTTGACAAGAAAGTCTTTGGCAGCTTCTTGCTGGAAACAGGCTTTGCTGCTACCTAGGTTTATTGGTTTTGAATTCAGAGTTGCCGCTGCTGCTGTCATGTTTGGTTTTTATTTGTTAGAGCAACACTTTAAAGGCCCAGAGTTGTAAAGATTCAGCAGAGGTCAAACAAATTGTTTGCATTTTTGCTATAAAAGGGGTGTGAGAGAGACTGAGACACATGGTAAATTGGCTGCTAGGAAGCAGAGCTTGAACTTTTTCAATCATGTCTCCCTCTTAACTCCCAGCTGGCAAAACTCTCTGTTCTGCAGCAGATCTTGCACTGGGCAGATCAAATCCAGCAGCACAGAAAACAAAACTCACCAGGAGCCACACAGGGTGAGAAATTATTTCCTAATAAAACTACAAAGTCCAGAACAATAACTGGGCAACACTGACATATACTGTTGGCCTTTATCACAATCTCTTTATAAGCCTGGTTAAAGAACAGAGATGCAGTTGTCCTTTGATGTCTTCATTCAAAGGCTTTTACACAAGCTTCCACCAGTGATAAGACAAGGAAGGGGGAGAGGAGAGGCTGAAACATAGCAGAAAAAACTTGGCAAATAACTACATTGTTATACTTCTGTGTTTCTGGAGACACTACCATAAAAGATACAGCCACAGAAATCACAAGTTGGATGTGACTCAAGCAGAGCAGCTTATGCCTGTGGCAGCTGCTTCAGAGCCAAGAGCTTATTGGAAACTCACTACAAGTTACCAAGGGGAAATACAGAGGTAAAGTTAGCCTTGCTTTTGGGCACTGGAGTCAGCTCCACTTAAAGGCTCCCTGACATTGACTTTCCTTGTGCTACACCAGCACACAGATGGGGCTTCCCAAATCCTCTCTAGTGGTTCTTCAGCTTTCGATGCCCAGCTGTTTTGCAGTGAAGACAGTATGAACACAGCTCCATAACTCTTGCACCACTAAATGCTTGCCAGACATAAAGCACAAGCAGCTCAGGGACAACACCTGTGTAAATCTCTCTTTTTTTTCCCCACAGTGACCACAAACTGCTAGGGGATGTGCAAACCAAAAGAACATGGCACTGTCCCCACCATGTTCACAGTGGGATGCTGCTCCTCACAGTCCTTTCTCCTTGCTCTGCACCCCTGCTATGAGGCAGTAATTTTTGGCAGAGTTGCTGGAGAAGATAGCATTTGAAACAGTTAAATACACCAGAGTGTCTCTGTCAAAGCCCTAAATCCCACATTCAGAAGCAATACAAACACTTAGCAGCCAAGGACCAGATGCTCTTGAAAATTGTGCTTCACATCGTGCACTGAAAAACCTAGCAATTGCAACATGACACACTAAAAATAATCCACAATTTGGAGTTTGCTATTACTGCAGAACCAAGACAAATTCCAGCTTGGCTCCTGCTCTTGTTCACTCAACATTAAGTCTACACAATAGGGCATTAAGCTTCATTGGGATCATGGGATTTTTTTTAGGTAATGATCAAACTAGCTGCCACAATCTGAAGAGTCCAATAACCAGTCTGATCCTAGGTATTACCATTGTCATTTTATTCCAGACACAAAGAGAGCATACAACTTAGCAAAGTTCAGACACGAAGTGCATGTCAGACTTAAAAATTGAACCCATATGTCCCAAGTCTTAACCTTCCAGAGTGAGCTCACCCCTCCTGAGAGTGGATGTTGACCATGAAGATGTGGTCACAGGGTGAGAAGACACTCCACATCTATTATCACATCATGGCTGCAATCTAGTTTTCAAAACTGTTCATAAATAAGGTCAAGTTTCCCAACAACACAGGCCAACCAAACAGATGTCACAGTTGCTTAAGTGTTTTCAGCATGTCTAGACACCACGTGGTGATTAACACCAGCAGACCATGCTTCCGTATGTGTTAAGAAGAGCAGAGCTCAAGACATGGTAGATGGAATGATCTTGGAATACACACATGAAGTCAGAGAGAGAGAGAGAGAGTCAAGTGCTTTCTCACATTCTGCAACAACTGTCCATGCCTCAGCAGCACCCAATTAAGAAAACAATTAGAACTGAGATAGACACCATCTACAACTGCTTTGTCGGGATCATTGTATGGTGGTGCCAAAACATTAACCTCCCTTGACTTCAATCATAACCTGGCAAATGGCAGAAGGTGATTCCCAAGAGCAGCTGTAGTGAGTGCTCAAGCTTCTACAGACCTTGGCGTGTAAAAGTTTGGAAACTGTGTTGAAGCTAAGAATGAGGACTGCAAGCTAAAGCAGTAAAACATTTAACTTCCTAAACTGCATGCAGAAAGGGGAAACAGTGGATTCTGGAGGAGCAGGCAGAAGCAAACAAGGCATTGTTGAGTACTCTGCTGCAGCAAGCCCTGCTGGGAACCTGTGGGGAGTAGTGCTGTTCCCCCCTGCCCCCAAAAGTCAGGGGGGCAGTTCTGCTTATCCCATGGTTTTCTTCTCAAAGTGGCATTCTGCTCTTGAAAGTCAGTCTCCTTTTTCGCTCAGGCACGAGTCTCACATGGTCAGACACGTACTGAGGACAGTGTTAGCTTTATGATTAGAGCTGTCTGCTGTGAGACACATTTTAAAATTCATGACCTTTTCCATCAGGGTTCAAAACTGGACTGGCCTGAAGATGAAAGACTGGCTTAGACTCCTGCCGTAAGCCGCTTGCCTGCTTTCCTCCCCCCAGCATTTCTCCTTCAGCATTTACTTCCAATTATTTTACAGGCTGTCTTCCATTAACTGTGGTTTTAAAAATTGCTAATGAATGGAGGTAAATTAAAGTTCATTGGTATCTGAACCAAGCATGTGTTTCAACTTTACACTTGTGCCTGACTATCAAAGGTATCTTCTTTTGTCAGGTAGAAGATGCTCTGGGAAGGCTGCAGCTGGCCAAAAGAGATAGAGCAGAGTTTTAAAGGGAGAGAAACAAAAGGGAGAGCGCTTACACTGGCTGTGAAAGAGGTATTTGCAGAGGGATTGGCCATAATACCAGTAAGAGGAAGGAGGGAGTGGAGGAGGGGAGGAAGAGAGAAGGAAATGCAAAAGCAGCCATAGCACATGCATTGGCACTTGCACAGTCCTGGAGACCTTGCCAATGAAAATTAAAGAGGAATGTGTTTGCTCCTTGCCACAATTAGAAGCAACCAATCTTAAAAAAAGTCCTCCTCTCAGTGGGATTATTGTCATGAATTGTATTTTACCACTCTAACACACTCCCACTGCTGGCTTTTTCTCAAGGAAAATCCATGAGAATACAAATGCATTTTCCTAATTTACACTCTACAGACCAGGAGGTTTCTGCCAGTTCCCAGCAACTGCATGAGCTGCGTTTCCTAGTTGGGCTGGCCAGAAAAAGCAATTCATTTTGCGA
Organism: Tricholaema leucomelas; assembly: GCA_013400475.1. NCBI lineage: Eukaryota > Metazoa > Chordata > Aves > Piciformes > Lybiidae > Tricholaema lacrymosa > Tricholaema leucomelas. The sequence continues at coordinate 823,244 of WAAF01013955.1, forward strand.
GGCACTTTGGGACTGAAAACAGAACCTTCCAAATGTGAAAAGGGGATTCTCTCTAAATCTAAACCACAGGGGACCACTCTTCACATACCACCTGGCATGGAGGCAGCCAGCCGCTGCAGAGCTATCCAGGGCATAGGGTTCATCAGTCAGGATACCCTGAGCTGTGGCAAGCTGCACATTGCTCCGGACAGCACTGCTACCTGCAATGCTGCTGATCTCCTCCACTGTCACCCCAGCCCTGAGAAGAGACCCCAGCCACTGCTGGGATACCAACTGGCAGCTATCAGCACATGGCTTTTCAGCGTTGCCTCTCCCCTCCTTTCTCCACACACTGCTTGATGTCACTGCCACACAATAGCCTGGACCCACCCCAGGCACCAAGTCTCCAGCTGACCGCTTCTTGGCCGAAGCATGTGTCTGTGCCTGTCACCACTTCCTGGGACCACAGTCACTGCAGCAGGGTGGGGGAAGCAGGCAGTGGCAGTCACAGATGGTGCTGCCCTCAGGGCCCTCAAAACAGCCACCATTGAGAGGATGCAGTATAGAGCCATGCTCAGCCCATGACATCTGCAAATGAAAGATGAAGCAGTAGTAAACATTACTTCCATGGGATCCACCTATTGCCTGAAAGCCATTACACATGCACATCTGATCAGCTTCACCTCATTCTTTACACGTGATGAATCACATGCTCAGGGACAACCTCCATTATTCTTCTTAAAGTTAGCAGTGGTAAAACACCCATGGGGATCTCTAGATGGCCTAGAAAGATGCATGGCCACCCAAACTCTCCATCTGTGTTGCATGGAGGGGAGCAGATAAATGTCCGTGCTGGCACCAGACCCATGTAAATTAGCAAAGCCATTGTCCTGCTAAGTATCACAGAGGGGAACCATGGATAGTAACCCCCATGAGAACCCAGACAGCCAAAAGGTGCAACTACTGCATGCTACTTAGTTGTTCCGCATGCAACAAAGCTTCACATGTGTCTCTTGGCCTTGGACATTGATACCTGCAGATTCTAACAGCCTTGGCAGGGTAACAGGTATTTTCTCAGCTCTGAGGTTAGTCCTTCTGCCCTCCCATCTCTTAAGAGACAGTTTTCATGATTTCCACTGGATTTCAATCCTCCAGCGATGCCAGCAGAATATGCCTAGAGGATGAGAAGCACAGGGCTTTCGTGCAATGTCAAACAGGGCAAGCCTTTAAGTACAGCTCAACTGTTTGAAGAAGGTTAGCTATGATATCAGAAACTCGGGGGAGTGATGGAAGCAACCCAGGTCTCCAGGAGGCTGTTTTTCCTCCCCTGTACCTAAAGTTAGAGATAACTGCAGTTCCTTGGAGGGAAACACGCAACAGGATTGAAAATGGAGTGGTTCAACCCAGAGAGCATATGAGGAGCGGAGAAGGCATCCAAGGAGAGACTGTGCATCTGCAGGAGATCCTGCCACTTCCATGATTCCCGTCCTGCTCTGCACCAGTGGATGCTCACCTGGCATTGTATTTGCTTGTCTTTTCAGCTCAACTTCTTCCACTGAGTGCTGGGATCCCTTCACACTGCAGTACATTATTGTGGCCATGGTTTTCATGCTTTGCCCAGGGAAGGCACAATTTTTAGAGACAAAAAATAAAGATTACAAACTCTCCCTCTACCATAAAGGAGACAGAGCTCCTTCCTCCTTGGTGGGTATCACAGAGGGAGGACCGTGTCTCTCCTCTCACCAGTATGGGCAAGTTCTGACAGTGGCACTACGAAGTCATCACCTCAAATAAGACATAACCAAAAAAGGCAGAGACAGTTTCCAAAGACCTGTGTCTCTGCTCAGCTCAACGTGACAAGCAAGGGCTGGTAGCACTACATAGTGAGAGATTGAGTCATGTCAAACCAGACCAAGAAAAAGCACTTCTTTACCTCAGCTGAGCAAGAGTTGCCTTGACGCTACTCTGCATAATGCATGCTGAACCTACTGACACAAGCAGTGACTGATGCCACAACATCCGAGAGCCTATTCTCCTGGGACACATAGCAGGTAAAGGGTGTGGATTAACTCTGCTGAGTGGAAGTTCAGATTTATCATCCTTGATGTCTTGCCAGAGGTTCAGCATTTGATTGATGAAGATCCCCCCACGGGTGGGTAGAGGATGAAGATTAAAGACTTCCTCTGCATGCATTTCTGCATACTTTTTCCCATTTAATAAAGATTGGGGTTAATGACAGTACCTGATTTTGCTGTCTTGAGCTTCCCACAGCATAGTTAAAGGTTGGTTTGGAGAGTAAGATCCAAGCTTCCTGGAATAGAGGGAACCAGGATGGACCACAGTCCAAAGAAGCAGTGTGTAGAATTGTGTGTCAGGAGAAGGAATGTGGGAGCTGTGACATAAGCTACTGCCAATCCATTTTATCCCCAGGTTCACACATGTACTAAAGCCAGGGCAAGTTGGAGACGTGGCAAATGACGGGGAGTAAGTGGCACACCATACCTGGCTGCTGGTGCACCTGAGAACTAGCAATGAAGCCTCATAACCTCCAGATAAGATGCAACTGAAATAGGCAGGAATAACTTGCATTGACACATGATGCTGACCTTTAAACATGAGAAGGATAGCAAAGAAGCACCCATGAACCAAGTTCTTTCTGTTCCCAAAGCTTCTTTTCAAGTGCTTGTAACTTAAAAAGAGCCTGGCTCCTGGAAACAGTGGGAATTCTCCTCTGTTCCTCAGAGTCTCTTGCAGTCCTTGAAGGTAAAAGAAAAGTCCTTAGATGAAGGGAATATCCAATTTCATTCCTGTAAAATACCTATTCTATAACAGCATGATGTTCACATTTTGAGTCTTGTCATGGAAGGCCAATAGAGGCCTAATACATGTCCTGGCTTGTCCAGGCATGATCCTGTGGTCTCCTTCCCTCTGCTGGGGAGAGAGACACAGCCTGAGGGTCCGAGACTTGTTCTGCTTTGCAGTGGTAAACAAGGTTCATACATACAGACCATAAACATGTCCTGTGTTTTCCCAAATAAGGGAAAGCTAGTCCTGGTTTCACCTAATGTGGTCAGTTTTGGCAAAGTGCCATTCTGGTCAGTGGATCTCTGTGGCCAAAGGAGCAATTACATTTGGGCAAATAATAAATGGAGCTAAGTTGGAAGCAATGGGCTTTTGCCACATGCTCTCTCTGCTTTTGCTGCTCTCTGCTTCGCCTCACGCTCCAAACCAGCTTTGCTGTATTACAAACTTTAATGTACAGATTGTCTACTTGGAAACTTGCTGTGACTCGAGTTTACCAGGAGAAGGCACTTAGTGCCTGACACCATGACAAGGATCAGTCACCAGCAAGACATTGTGTCTACCTGCACACAGTCCACCCTAAAAGGAGTCAGAGACTGTGCTAAGCCCTCAGCTTCCTGAGAGAAGAGCCCTAGGGAAGTTCCAAAAGCCTCTAACATCTTTGAAAACACTGACAGTGAGCCCTCCATGTGCTTTGGGTACTGTCTGATATGATATTGCAGCCCCAGAAATCTGGAGATACTAGCTTGTGAGTAAATACTCTAAAAAGCCTCATAGAATCAACCAGGTTGGAAGAGACCTCCAAGCTCATCAGTCCAACCTATCACCCAGCCCTGTCCAATCAACTAGACCATGGCACTAAGTGCCTCATCCAGTCTTTTCTTGAATAGCTCCAGAGATGGCAACTCCACCACCTCCCTGGGCAGCCCATTCCAATGGCAAATCACTCCTTCTGGGAAAAATTCCCTTCTAACATCCAGCCCATACCTCCCCCAGCACAACTTGAGACTGTGTCCCCTTGTTCTGTTGCTGGTTGCCTGGGAGAAAGTGTAATTAAAGTTCTGATTTGCTTCTGTAACTAAATTCTATTGTGCCTTCTGCCTTAGCAGAAAGGAGCCTCTCAGGTCTCCCTGGAGGGCAAACGGCACATTGACCACGAGATTCTCTTTCCAACTGTTTAAATAATTTGTACTTTTTGCTAGTTTTCTTAATTGTTCTAAATTGCCTATTTTCCCTGTGTATATATATCCCAACCGTGCATTTGAACCTTGTAGAAGGGGTTTTTTTGGGAGACTAAATATTAATAAACTTCTTTGATAGTTATTAATAATATTTGGATATCAAAATCAATAACCAATAATTACTTTTGTATACATCTATAAGAGAGTCACATCCAGTTTCTGGCACTCCTGCAGGCCCAGAATTATCCATTATTACTGTTGGCATTCTCACACGGTATGTGCTTTGAGTACAAACACCTGCTTTGCCCATACTACACTGTCTGGGAGAAGACAACTTGCTTGATTTTCCAGCTATTATTGTTGTTTTCAAAATGCTCTCCATGAAAGGCCTGAGTAAGCCCAGGACCTATCCAAATAATGCTGCTGCAAACCATACCTAGAAAACTTTTTCTTATTCTTCTATGGCTGAAACTTTACAGTGTCACTCGTTTAGCCTGGGACAATTGAGTTATTTCATACCAAGGTAGCCAATAGCAAAAAAGGAGGTGTCTGATAATATGACCCAACAGAGAGTATTTTCTTTATGGGTTCATCTAGAGAAAGAGTTAAGTAAAGGCAGAGACCCACCCTAACTCCCGGTAGTAAGCCTACAAAAGTCCAAATCCAGCAGGCATCCAAGAAAAAGGCAAACATTGTCATCCCACATCTAATGATTAAGAAGGATGTAAACTTCTGGCATCAGTGAACTTGGAACACGAATCTCCAAAAGGAACAAGAAAGGATCAAAGACACAAGCGCTAGGCTATGTGAGTTCCCAACTAGGGATGCCAGCTGGCCAACAAAGGATATGATATCAAATCTCTATCAGGGCTATTTGGTTACCCTCATAATGTTCTATAAACAAATTTGAGCCAACATCAAGATACTTGGCTCACATTGTTGTGGTGTTTCAATCTCGATCCTAGACATCTACCAGGCATTTTATCCTAGCTGCAAATGTACATGTTATTCTGCTGATTAGGGCTCTGGCTTCTGATACTGGAGACTCAGCTTTGCAATCTGGTTCTGAACTGAGCAGTGACCACCTGATACCATACCCTGATTCAGCAGCGATGTGAGAGTGAGATAATAGAGATACGCTAGTCAAAACAAAATAGACCAAGACACTCGGATACTGAAACAGGTCAAATGCTAATCTGAACAGGAAAAACAACTGGCTTGTAATAGTAGTCACACACAGGTTCCACCTGGGTGGTGGAACTATTTGCACCCACTTCCACCTGAGCTGAGGATGGTTCTAACACTCAAAACCTGAAGACTATTGCAGTTCAAGTGAAAAAGAGAAGCCACCTGTTATTGCACCTCCTTAACCCATTTGCTTTCATACTGCTATACTAGCTGATAATCCTCTCTTAAAAGAAAAAATCCCCAGTAAATGGAGAACAAAGATGACACTAGAGAAATCTGAAAATAACCTAAAGAAATTCTGACTTCTGCAAGAGAACTTGATTCTCTGTTAAACTCCGCAGGGTGGCTTGAAAGTTCAGAGAAGTTTGTACCATTTGCTCTCTTACAGAATTCAGAGCAATTTTCCTAGTCTCTGGTTAAATGCCCTATATCCCCTCTGGTTTCTCCCTCATTACATTCAATAAATATTTTTCAGATGAGATAGCAGCATTTCATTGCTCTTTCATAAAACAGGAGATTAATTGCAAATGGATATTTGATTTACTAGCGCTCATAGTACAACACACCATCACCAAGAAATTGATGAGCTCAGTCTGGAGGATGCCAAATGAGGCACAAAATACTGAAGTTCTGAGAACAAAATTTTTTTACATCCCTACGTATGCCAAAGCATACTGACCTGACGGCTACAGTGCAAATTTCTTCCTCTCCTGTGCAGATGGGATTCAACATATGCCTTGTGTATGCTTTGTTTCCCTATCACATGAAACAACTACTGCAGGAGCAGCAGAAGCCAAAGCTTCCTGATGCTGTTTGGCTGAATGCCTTTGATCTGTACCCAAATAGATCACTTCTAAAATCCAAAGACCTTCCCACTTTCCCCAGCTCTTTAGCGGGTAGCTTCTCTGCACTGAGGAAAAGTGGAGTGCCAGTCAATACTAACTGGAGGGTTGGTGTGGACACATCCACAGTAAAGTAAACAAAGGTAAGCATTTACTTCAAACAGCAAAAGACTTTATTTCACACACTGCTTGTACAAAGCAAGAATCTGAAAACTGATTTACTTCAGAAGTTAGGAAGAAACATGAAATATATATTGCCCCAGATGTATGTTACATACACACATGCACATTAGGCAGGTCTATTGATTTCTCCCCCTCTACTCCACTCTGGTGAGACCCCACCTGGAGTACTGCATCCAGTTCTGGAGCCCCCATTACAAGAAGGATGTGGACATGCTGGAGCGTGTCCAGAGAAAGGCCACTGGGATGATCAGAGGGTTGGAGCACCTCTCCTATGAGGACAAACTGAAAGAGTTGGGGCTGTTCAGTCTGGAGAAGAGGAAGCTCCAAGGTGACCTCACTGTGGCCTTTCAGTATCTGAAGGGAACCTACAAAAAAGCTGGGGAAGGACTTTTTAGTATATCAGGGAGTGACAGGACTAGGGGGAACGAAGCAAAGCTGAAGATGGGTAGGTTCAGACTGAACATGAGGACGAAGTTCTTCGCCATGAGCGTAGTGAGAACCTGGAATGGGTTGTCCAGGGAGGTGGTTGAGGCCCCATCCCTGGAGGTGTCTAAGGCCAGGCTGGCTGAGGCTCTGGCCAGCCTTACGTAAAGTGTTGGAACTAGACGATCCTTGTGGTCCCTTCCAACCCTGACTGATTCTATAATTTATTTTTATGAAAAGCACTGCTTGTTTTTTTTTTGGGGGGTTGTTTTAATAAAACACACCATTCATCTGTGTCCTTACCAGAGACTGAACCTGGGGAAATGTCAAACACCACTAGCAATCTCTTTCCAGAAAGAACATAATTTTTCTGTGTTTGTAAGAGATTTCTCCCACCTTGTGCATTGATCACTAGCATAGGCTTGTTTCAGTTTTTCCCTAACTAACAGACAGGTGCACTCTTCCTGAGTAAGAAAAACATGAGCAGAATAGATTGCCTTTCATGAAGCTTGCTTCCTTTACCATCATTTGAGCTTGCCAGGCTTTATTTCCACTACGTCTTTGTGTCTTTTTCTACCTTGGAGTCTAACAACAACTGTAAGAAGAAAAGTGTCAAACTGTTCTCTCATAAATTTGAACATGCACTTGGAACTGTTCTCTCTTAAATTATAGATGCAGTATTTGACTACCTCATTGAAGTTTTCAGGGCAAAAACCTGCTGGACAGAATGTAGGTTACCCTCCTTTGCCCCTCTTTCTACCCTAGTAGGGAAAAGATAGGCAGGGGAAGGTGAAAGGGGTAAACGAAAGACTTGCACATAATTGGAAGTTAAGAAAGTAATTTTAACAAGAAACAAAATAGACGGTATTAAGAGGAGAGAGAATGTACAGAGATATCAGAGAAGGGGACAGACATAGATGATCTAGAGATCTAAAACTAGATAAGCCAGAAAGCCAAACAGATCCTGGACTGCATCAAGAGATGCAGGGGGCCAGCAGGTCAAGGGAAATGATCCTCTCCCTCTGCTCCGCACTGGTGAGACCCCACCTGGAGTACTTCATCCAGTTCTGTAGTCACTATTACAAGAGGGATATGGATGTGCTGGAACATGTCCAGAGAAGGGCCACAAGGATGATCAGAGGACTGGAGCATCTCTACTATGAGGAGAGACTGAGGGAGTTGGGGATGTTCAGTCTGGAGAGAAGGCGGCTCCCAGGTGACCTTATTGTGGCCTTTCAGTATCTGAAGGGGGCCTACAAGAAAGCTGCAAAGGGATGTTTTAGGACATCAGGTAGCGATAGGACTAGGGGGAATGGAACAAAGCTAGAAATGGGTCAATTCAGATTGGATGTTAGGAAGAAGTTCTTCACCATGAGAGTGGTGAGACCCCAGAACAGGTTGTCCAGGGAGCATGGTCCATGGAAGCCCCATCCCTGGAGATGTTTAAGGCCAGGCTGGATGAGGCTTTAGACAGCCTGATCTAGTGTGAAGTGTCCCTGCTCACGGCAGGGGACGGTTGGAACTAGATCATCCTTGTGGTTCCTTCCAACCCCGACTGATTCTGTGATTAGGCTTGACAGTATGCCAAACAGCTCCCAGACAACAAAATAATTCCCCATCAGGCATGAAAGCAAAAGGCATGAAAGAGTCCACCAGAAGTTCCTGCCCCTTAAACAGAGTGGACAGGAAAGGGAAGGGAATACCATGATCTGGTGCCTCCCCTTGGGTCAGGTTGTGCTGGTTTGAGGCTAATTGGAATATTTTAAGGAGAGAAATCATATCACTGGTTGTGAAAAGAAAATAATGATGAAGTCTACATCATTCATTGGTTTGCTGAGAGGGATAGAAAGCCAAAATGTCAACAATCTGTCCCACTCAGGTCTGCAATGCTGCTCCTATTCACTTCCTCTTCACTCTAATCTCTTCACTAACAAATAACAATGTAAGCTTTGCTGGTTGTTTTTGTTTGCCTGCCTGGGAAAGTAGAGAGAGAAAGAGGGGGGTAGCTTTGAGCACTTCTGGGCAATTTTCTTTGTCTGGGAGAGAGTTTGGATTTCTGTATTATTTCTGATTGGTATATAATTGTATTTAATTGTAAATGCTTGTAAATATATTGTATATATATGCTAGTAAATCTTGCTTTGCTGTAAACGTACCTTCATCTTCCTTCCAAGCTGTCTGAGATAGTCTTGTAAATTTCAATAGTGTGGGGGGAGGAAGTTCCTAACCCACCACACAAGTTTTCCACCTACTGAGATTGAGTTCCAGCTTAAGATCCATCAGTTAACTCTCAACCCACAACAACTACTCCCTTAGAAACAAAACTTGTCATATTCTACTTATTTAAGAAATTCTCCTAATTAAGCCAAAGAGCTTAATGAAGACCAGCAAGTCAGAGTTCCAGGTAGTGGCAAACACCACTGAGGCACAGCAGCACTCCACTTAAACACTGTACAAGCTCCAGTCCTTTTTACACTCTGGTGTAGTCTTAACAGTTTCAACAAAGTGAAAATGCAGAACGTTAGCAAAAAAAGGACTCCAGCAGCAGCTGGTTTCCTGCACAGGACAAACTACCCTAGCTAGAGGAGAGCCTTACCACTACATTTATTTTCCTTTTAGTGCCTTTCACAACTGTCATGGGTTACAGATGCTGCTCTCTGTTCTACATTACTACCCATTAAGCGGCTGGGAGCATAGGATGCCTCTGGAGCAAGTTCAAGGCAGACAGAGGGAACTGGGATGGTCAAGAAGGTTGGAGATGCCCAGTGCCACAGAGCTACTCTTCCACAGCCAGAGAGAGCAAAGCCCAGTTCTCCTGAGCACCAGTTCTGAGGCACAGTTAGGAAATACCTCCTCTGAGGACCAGATGGAAGACTTGTGCTGCAGCAAGAGGATTGGAATGGGAAAGGATTGGAAAAACAACACGGAATAAATCCCATCCATCAATATGTGTGGCCAGAAAACACACAGCAGCCTTCCCGTGGGGACACAGTTGACACATGGCTGTAGGTCCCTCATGGCTGGTGTACATGGGTGAGGTGCTTTGCACCCAGCTATGCTCATGATAAAGCCTGAGCACAGTGACAGCCTAGCACCAAGAGCTGCCCAAATCAGTACCGTGCATATTCCTGCTACACACAGCTATTCTGCCCAAGCTGTGTATTTCTGCTTCATTTCCTGTGTTTTAGCTTATGTCTGGCAGATACAATATCCATCAATCAATCTCAGCAAGGCTGTGATTTGCAAGAGTAATAAGTCTCTCTCCATACTCTCTTCTCCAGCTGCCTCCACAGCCAAACCAAGCCAAACCATCCTGGAGCTCTCAGGACAGGCCCATATGCCCAGCATCTGGAGAAAGCACGCAGAGAGCACAGCCTGTGCCTTGCGAGGGCCATAGTAACCGTTGGAGGTTTTCTTCTCTAGCATAGCCTGATCTGGATCCTTATGTAACCCATCAAAACGGGCAGATGGCAGCCACCTCCTGCAGAAACTCCCAGAAATCCTTAGGACAATGTGACAAATGCTACCTGGAAGTGTCTCTCTTCTCACCCTTTCAACAGAAGGGATCCCCAGGTGATACCTACCCTGAGATGACAGATAACACTGCTTGCTGGAAACTCTTCTAAAGACTAAACTACTGTGATCTTAATAATATTATTCATAGTGTCTTCTATAACATATTTAACTGCATCCAAGAAAAATAAACACTACTCAGTGGATCTTGCAGCTCAAATGTGTCAGAAAAATCATTAAGAGCAATAAATTACGACAATGAGAGATAATTTTACAAATGAAGGCCTAAAAATACCTGCAATTTAATGTTATGTTTAAAAAAAAAAAAAAAAAAGTAGAGAAAACTGAAAATAAAATGCTCATAAAGTTAAGACACAGAAATGAAAGGTAGTATGGAAATTAAATGATAGTATATGATGGAAGAAAGCTGCATGTGCATACAGAAGTTTTAATAGTCACATTTCCTATGGACAGAGATAGCAAGAGGCTTTGGCAAGCAAACAACTGCCTATGGCAATTTCCAAGCCTGCAAAACACCTAGTAGTGTTACCCACCCTCTTTTGCCTGTGCCAGCACCCTAAAGCCAGGGAGGCTGATGATGGGTTGGGGGTGAAGGAACAGCAGCCTTTCAGATACCTGCCAGCCCATAGCAGTGAGGCCAGAGAGCCCCCACAGCAAGCTCCACCCCTGCCCCAACTGTGCCCACCTTCTTCTGCCTACTTCAAGGGGCTCACCTTCCTGGCCCTGCATCAAGGCTGTCCCTTGCCCTTTATATGGAAACATTCAGTGTTGCCTGTTCAGTTTAAGAGTTTGAGCAATTAACCATTGCTCTTTCAGAAATAACATTCATGGTGTCAGGAAGCCAAAATAAGCCATACCTTCCAAACTGATTTACTGCCTTGCACTTTTTTTTAAATGGAGGAAAAAGGCAAATTTGTGCCAGTACTGCATTACTCAGCACTAGAACTGCTCAGCTTGAGATTTGTGGTCTTCTCATGGATTTGCTACCTTCTGACTTTGAGTGGGCAGCCTGTTGAATATCTAAGGAACTCACCTTTAAAGCAGAAGATGGACTATTTAGACAAAGAGCTTTGTGTTGTGAGGATGAAACCATTAAGTCAGTAACTACATAACATTAATTTTTCACTTCAGAGGGGAGGAGGAACAAATTTAGACCTACACAAATTGCTATCAATAAATACACATACTTAAAACTCATTATAAGAGGCAGTTCAGACTTCAGTTGGAAAGAAAATGACAGTAAGAAGATCAGCATAAATTGGATTAGGAGAATTTTGAAGGAGAGGTTTGAAAAAGAAATGTGATTGGCATGCAGAAGGTGGGCAGATTTTTCCAGACACAGAAAGCAGCATGAGAAAGACTTCCAGCGCCAAAGGAAACAAGCTAAACGGCCTACCGAGCAAAGCAAAGTTGAAATGGGAGCTGTGTTTCCAGCAAGAGAGATGTCACTGTTGCTCCCACAAAATATGTGCACGTATTTTGCAACATCTGTTCTCAAAATGTCACATTTGAGCACGAATGGGCACTGCCCGCATGTGTAAGAACCTAACTTTGTATTTTGCATGGTCTCATCATGTTGGTGCAACTAGAAGCTGATGTTTAAAAATTTGGCCCCAAACAACTTCACTGGAAGCGGAATGCAGACAGATTTTCCTGAATCTCAATGTGTTTTATTTTTATGGCACTATCTTTGCTGAATCCGTTACCAATTCTCTTGAATTGTGTGCCTAACCAACTACACAGAAAGAAGGGAAGCTTAATTTTACATTCAAATTAATTTATGTATTAGCAGACGACAGGACCCACAGTACCTATAGAGTTCAATATCACTATTAATCAAACATGGTAGCAGGACTGCCACTTCTTGAAGCTGCCATCACATCAGATGGGACTGTTGGCTGGTCAGAAGGCTGGGACAAGATACCAGATGGGGAAAAGGAGGAGGCAAACAAAGAGTTTACAAGAAAATCTCACAGATCATCAATATAAAGAAGCCTGGAAAATATCAGAAAAAATTGTTTGGTCTCTGGACTTCAGTAGGCAGAGCAAGAGGTACCTCCATGACTACCTACCACACTCTCTCCATAGAATTTCTGCCTCAGCCGGCTTGGAGGTGCTGAGCACAAACCAAGACTGGGCAACAAAGGCAACCACTCCTTGTATTGCTCCTGTCTTGCCTGTTGCAAATCTCCTGAGACTACAAACTGCAGTAGTAGAAAGGAGAGCAGATAAACACTGACCTAGGGAGCTACATCTGCCTGCTGCAGGACTAGGTAAGTCTCTCAGATCAAGCAGCTTTTCGTACATCAACAATGTACTTTCTCTGAACTTGGCAGAACCATTTGCTGAGCAATGGCAACCAAAGCGGAAGTCAGTGAGCTGCATAAAATGCAGACACAGGAGTAAGTTAAACAGAGCATAGCTGGAAAGGGGTGAAGGGGGAAATTAGGTGTCTAAACCTTGTCTTTGTTCTGACCTTGATCCTGCACTTTTTGCCACTGCTCTATAACTTATCTGCTTCATAACTACCAACTACATAGGCAGCTACAGTGTGAAAGTGCTGCTATTCCATCTTATGGTTCTGCTATGAAAATAAAGCCATTCATATTTTTAGAACATTCAGGATACCATCATGCTGAATGACAGCAAAAACCCTCTGAGGAAATTAATAACTCTGTCTTGTTTGCAATATCTGTACAGGATGTTGGAATTAAAGGATCAACTCCTCCCTCCCCCTGTAAGAAAATGATGAAAAAGAACTACTGAATAGCTGCTTAGTGAAAGAGGACTGTCAGTCCCATGGACTGGATGAGCCATCATCCTGTGAAGCTCATTTGTAATTGTGTCCATAAAGCCAATGGTCTAATGCACCTCCACAAGGCAGCCAGGTTAAAGTCACACTGGCAGCTCAGCTCAGTCTGCACTTCCAGCAGGGACTGGCAGGGAGAGGTGGGAGAAAAACCCTCTCATCTCCAACGAGTCGGGATTTCAATCTCCAGACTGGTTTCCACTAAAAAATCTGTCATCCTTACACATTTACAGACTATGCAAGGCAAAACACCCACCATGGGAAAAAGCAAGGAGCCCTAGAAGGGACAAGATAAGGCCACAGAGGTGAAACAGGCTGAGTGTCAACAGGAAACTCACCTGTCCAGAGGGCAATCCCCAGGAAGCAAATCCAAGGGGAACAACCTCCAGGCACAGGCAGAAAACCCCCATCAAGGAATGGGAAAGAGGAGTTTAAGTCAAGATGAGGGCAAGCTGTATGGACCAGCACTGGGGGAAGGAGCTAGCAGATGGTGTAGCTGAAAGCATAGGAAACTGCAGCCAATGGGAAAGAAAGTATGCAATCAAATCAGTCCTCAAAAAAAAATTCTTAGAATTAGAGAACTGTTACAGTTGGAAATTACTTTTAAGATGATCAAGTCTAACTGCTGTACAGCTACCAGGCCCAGTGCTAAACCATGCACCTCAGCACCACGTTCATGTGTCTTTTAAACATCTTGAATACCAGGTTCAGTTTTGGGGCCCTCACGACATCAAGGACATTGAGGTTCTGCAGCAGGTACAGAGAAGAGCAACAAAGATGATGAAAGGTCTGGAGAGCAGGTCTTTTAAGCAGCAGCTGGGGGAATTTTGGATTAGTTAGCCTGGAGAAAATGAGGCTGAGGGGGGACCTACTCACTTTCTATAACTACTTGAAAGGAGCTAGTAGTGAGGTGGGGGTTGGTTCCTTCTTCCTAGTAACAAATGATAAGACAAGGGGAAACAGCCTCAAGTTGCACCAAAGGGGATTTAGGTTGGATATTAGAAGAAAATTATTTACTCAAAGGATTATCAAACACTGAAACAGGCTCCCCAGGGAGGTGGTTGAATTCCCATCCCTGGAGGTGTTTAAAAGATGCAGAGATGTGGTGTTGAGGGACATGGTTCAGCACCAGACTTGGTAATTAGATAATGGTTGGACTTGATGATCTTAAAGGTCATTTCCAATCAAAGTGATTCTATGATTTGATATTAAATAAAACTGGTCCAAATACTGGTGAACAGCACTTGTGACTGACTGCCAAGTGGATTTAACAACATTCACCACAACTCTCTGGGCCTGGCCATCTAGCCAGATTTTTACCCAGTGAAGTGTCCACCCAGCAAAGCCATGAGCAGCCAGTTTCCCCAGGAGGATGCTGTGGAAGTTTAAAATGTGGATGCTTAAAAGCTGTAATGGGGAGGGAGAGTGAGATCTTTCCCACACAGCTTCTTAAAATTGCTCCTAGTAGTGCCTAAGTCAAGAAACTCTACCAGCTGATGTTGAAACTGTACAGGCAGGGTACAAGATAGCTCATCCAGGCAGGCACTGAAATCCGGGCGAGAAGTAGCTAGCAATCTGTGAGAGGATGTCACAAATCTCAATCCTTCCCTGGTCTTTCTGTGACCCTGAAGCTTCTTTCCAAAGCAATTCCACTTTCTCCAGCCTTGTCCAGCAGGCAACAGTGCAGGGAGTCCTACCTTGCACGTTGGGCAGGATGCCCAGCCAATGCTTTCCACAAAAGAAGTCAAACACCAGAAATTAGCACCCATCATAAATAAACCACCACAGGCTGAACCAAAAGAAGCTGTGACCCTGAGCCCAAAGCAGAAAGCCATTGTTGTTTGAAGGACTGGGTTTGTTCTCTATTGTGAGCATGGTACATTTTCATATACAGATCTCCCTTTCAAAAATGCCAGCCCTTTCCTAGGCCTGCACTTTGAGGTGATTGTTGCTATTTGTGAATGACTTGGGAATTAATTAATGTAAAGCCAACTGGCTTATAAATGGTTGGTATTGTGAACAGCCCCAGAACCATGGGGAGAGCAGTTTATGTGGTCAGAGCCACATTCAGTGCTGCGTGTCAAGGGAGAAGATTTATTATCACAGTAGGTCCGTTCTCCAAAAGTTTGCAAGGGCTGTTTCATAATGAAGGGACACTGTTCACAGCACAGTCAGCACCCTTCTATTTTTTTCCTGGGGTGCATTATAAATCCCGACTAGAAAAAAAAGATGGGGGAGGGTTATTTGGCAATTGAGGAATTAAATCTCAGCATAAGAAAGGCACAAAATAATACATTTACTATAGAAAGAAATAAGAAAGAAAATTGGAAATTACTTAGGAACATAAATAAACCAACCCCCAAAAAATTCAAAGTACTAAACTTATTTCTATCTTGATGACAAGGGTTGAACTCCCACATTAGAGCTAATTAAATTAGCCTACCAACTTGGATTTTAACCTATAAATATTTTTGGTTGCTTACCTCCCCCAGAAACCATCTTTGATTTAAAAATATCACAGAATAAAAACAAATAGCTCATTATATGGCTAGGCACTTAATAATTAGAAGGGAGAGGAAGGAAAGGCATGTATACTATCATAGAAAAAAATCAGATGGGTGTTTTTAACTAAAACCCAAACCTGAACAGACCAAGGCAAAACAGGCAGTGGCAATACCCACTGAAACCCTTCCCACTGATCTCCAAGTAAAGGCATGAGGTTGTGTCTCAGGTCACATCCTTGTTCATAGGCGAAGGGCCGGGAAGAGGCCAGAGTGGCTATGGCCAGGTACAGGGCCAAAAGGTGTCTGCTCTGGCCACAGGGAACATCGGTAGGGCGAGTTGTACTCTGTGAGAAGCTATTTGGTCCCACCTGTACAACTGACATTGGCAATTACAGGCCCAGTAGATGCTGATGAAACAGGCATAGCAGCAGGATGTTGCTTTCTATACCCATCCTTGCCCCTAATGGCTACAGAACCTTGGGCACATTTGCCAGCCTCTGTGCCTAGGGCAATATCCTTCCCTCCATTCTTTTCTTATTTGCTCTTCATCAGGTCACTTCCTCATCTCCCTTGCCATCTGGTGCCTGTAGAAATTTGACTGTGTCCTTACCCTTGGGGCCAGGCACAGCAAAAGGAACCTCAGTAGCTGTGATCAACCTTACCATCTCTGTTCTCCCCAGCTGGGACTAGTGGGGAGGGGGTGAAGCTGCTGGGCTTGGCCCAAGGTGACTGACAAAGAGGTCTCCTCCATGCAAAAAAACCACTGTATCAAAAACAGTTGGTACTCATGTGACCCCATTGCCTGGTCAGCACAATCTCCTCTCCCACCACAGTCTTGCATTTTCCCTGCAGCTGAGATGCTCTAATACAGACATTTATCATGGAGTTTTGCCCCGAGTTGGCAGTCTTACAGTGATATAGGGATCACACAGCTCTTGATAACTGTGTGCAAAGGTATTTCCAAGAAGTACCCTATGACTTGTTTGACAAACATTACACCAAAAAAAACATCTCTAATTCTCCCAGCTAACCTCTGTGTGTTATGATCCTCCCCAGAAAGCATTGCTATTGTTGCACTCTCTTGAAAAGAGAATAAGAAACTATGATAGCAATAAAAATTATGATGCTGCATGTTTTCTTGCTTCTCACAGCAAAACTCCTAAAGCCATTTAATAGTCATCCTGTATTCTGACATAGCGAGGAAGAAAACGAAAGGTAAAGTGAAAAAAACCAAAGAAGTCCCATGAGGATAACTTGAAAATTCATGCTTTTACCAAACCACAAGTGAGGAATCAGATAGTGTAACATACATAAATGAGAGCAGCAGCTCTATTTCATGCTAGTTAGACCTTCAGGTGTAGAGAACATCATTGCCAAGAACTCCCATGTAGTTAGTTTTATAAAAGAAATCTCATATACGACGAAGCAATTTTCTGAAAAGATGGGGTTTGAATCACTTGTCTAGTGGGTTTCCATAGAAGCCATCCTGTTCTCAGAGCAGTCTAAGAATCGTGTTAAGATCCTGACACCATTCACAAGAGCTAGAAAATTCAGAAATTAGAGATACTGCCGGTTGCCTGGGTCACACCATATGCTCAGACTTTGTTACATTCAAATAACATCTCTTCCTTAAAAGGAGAACTTTGACAAAAGCTTTCCATCTCACTCTGATAGTGACAAGAAAATAGAGAGGGAAAGGAATAAACACTGTAGAATTGATGAGCATGAAGGGCTTATCTCCTTCAAACACTTCACATTGTGGGATTTCTCTCACATTTATAAGGAGATTAAATGTAGCACTTAAAAATAACAAAAACAAACTAAACAACAAAAAAATAACAACCGACTGACCAAAAAGTCCTCGCTAGTCTGTATTTGTTAGCTTTAGGCTTCATAACTACTAAGAACTTATTTTTACCAACAAAACCACAACCCTCCCATGTTAAGAGTCTGAGCTACAAAGACGTTTTCTCCATCTCCTTGAGCCTGCTCCTCCATTTCCCCTGCATCTGGTCACCCAAACACTGTCCCATCTACTGGTCAGAACGGACTTCCTCCTCTGCCTCCCTCGCACCCTGTTACTGCCAAGACTGGCATCTGGGACACATGGAACTACATGAACCAGCTTGTCACAGCAGTATTTGAGCACTTCCCTGTCTCTCCTGGAGACCTGCACCAGCACAGGTGCAAGGACACAGCTTGAAAATGGTCACATAGAAGCTGTGGTGTCCCAGGGGATTCAAACAAGGCTTTTGAATCCCGAGTGGCAACCTAGTCCCCTAGTCCCATCAGAGCAGACGAGGAGGAAAGGGAGAATGCAGTGATAGCCTTCAAAAACTACCAGCTCCTTTGCTGCAAAGGCATCTCACTCTGTAGAGAGGAGGTGAAATTGCAGCTTCAGTCTGCTCCTAAGGAGAAAGTCCAAGCAGTTGCTTTCTTTTTACCTTTTTTTTTTTTTTTAACAAAGACAAATAAGAGGGGAGTATTATTAGAGATTTGGAAGTATTACAAGCCTGTTCAGCTGTGCCCTTGATAACAGGTGTTCCCAGCAGTGAAATGCAATTAATATGGAGAGGATTTCTGGGAACACAGGGATGGATAGGTCAGCCAAATAATCCCACATTAAAACTAGTGGGTTGTTTATGGCTTGTAGCCCAAGACAGTTCTGATAACAAATCCAAACATTCAGGTAGCACTGGATGGTTTTGAAACAGAATTATTAAGCTTTTCATACCATAATGGCAGTGATGATTCTGTAAAAACCTGGCAAGGTAATGAGCAAAGCCAAAAATGTCCCACACTGCCACATTGCATGCTAAAAAACACTTTTCTTGCTATGATCCTACTCTCTGTTGCCTTCCTGACCATCCTGGTCTTTACCCTCTCTCATTTTCTTTGATCTAGTTCTCAAGAGAAGAACATCTGATCCCAGTAATCTCAAAAGAGCAACAACAGTGGGAGGCCCATTAAATCTCATTTTCAGCTTGTCCTGAGAAATTGAGAGGAGGGAAAGAACGAATAAGAAAATCCCAAGCATAGCAGTTGCTGTAAATAAGAGAAAACTGAGGGCACATCAAAAAGGAAAGAGGCTGTTGAAGGATCAGTGGTCCCAAGCTAGAGTTTATTAAAGAGGAAAGAGAGAGAGGGAGACACTCCAGCTGGCTTGCCATAAGAAGCAGATGCCTGCAGTGAAGGAAGCATGAAACAAAATGCTGGGTGAAGCCTGCATCAATACTACACCAAGATTGCAAGTGTGAACTCAAAGAGGCCTTTGAGGGCCATCATTACACATCCTGTGTGATAACGCTGAAGTGGGACTAAAGCAGGAATAAGAAACCTGAACCCTTTCACTTATATGTGTCTCTGGAGGCTCAGACACACCTCCACACCCTGGGTTCAGATGTCCTGAGGAAGCTGTAGAGAAAACACATTTCCCTTTGTGTGGGCAGATACGGGGGAGTCTCCTGGCATATTAGCTTTATCTTTAAAGTTTTTATGGAAGTAACCTTGCCAGGCTAACCAATAGTATGGGAGACAAAATCCAGGACTCCCAGGAGTGGAGAGGACGTTGAAGTAAATTAATCCCTATATAATGCAGTATTCAATAAACCTATTTACTAGATGTCAGGAAACCAAGACACTGCTTTGAATTCAGTAAATTCTGCTCTTAAAGCCATGGTTCAGAGAAAGGCTTCTGTAGATTAAAAGAGACCACACAGGTTACTTCTGATCTTCAAAGTTCGGATCTCAGATGACCTACACATTTGTGGAACGGTTCTGGGAGGAACTCAACTCTGTGCACAGTCTTGGCATGAATCTGAAAAGCCGCATGGCTGGGAACCCATCAGCATTTCCTCTCTTCCTGGGGCTGTGGAGGCAGCTGATGAGGCTCAGTAACTTCTAGTAATTAAAGAAACAGGTGAAAAAACATCACGCTATTACCCAGGAACTTAGCACGCGACTTCTGCTGCTGTCCTCAGGCTCAGATGCTTTCTTTTTATTCCCTTCCTCTCCTCCCCCACTACCTCCATCATGAAAAATTAATTTCCCTTTACTGGAGTTTACAGGCAGGAGGGGAAGTTAAACAGCTTACACACATTCATTTGCACTAGGAGGGAAAAAAGTCCAATCATTTCAGGCCTTAGTGTAATTTAAAATTATGTAATCACATCCACTAGCAGGGTAGAAATATTTTAGCTGGCAAACAGGATGGGAGAGCAGACATACCTCTGGAAGCTTGAAATAGCAAGTGGCAAACCATTACTTAAAATAACCATAGTGAAATATAGAAGATTAGAAGGGAAAAGGACTCAAACTAACTATGGCTTGACCTTGGTTTCAGTTTACTCCAGTTGAAACAACTGAGATACTCATAGCCCTAAGCCTCATCACTTAGTCAAGAATTGCCTGTGATGAAAGCAGTTGGAGAGAAACATTTTGCACACATTTGTCTGCACCAATTTTCCTCCAGCTGCTGCCTTTCCAAATTTGATCTCCAGATGAACAGTTTTGAGACAGGTGATCTAATAAACTAAGCTAAATTGAAGTGACTCTGGCAGCCAGTGCACAGAACTGACATCCAGCTACCTCTAGTGAAGAAATCATTCCATGCTGAAGAATGGAGAAAGGAGATGAGCTTTGGCTCAGCAGCCACCTCAGCCACACCAACTCAGAGGTCAACTCACAGTTGGGGCTGTCCTGCTCTGCCTCCTGCTCATCACATCTCTATGTGCTCTGCTTTTCTCACTCATCTTCTCACTACAGCTCTTCAGCACCAGGGCTCATGCAACCCTGCTGCAGCATGTCAAGGAGTCCAGAGCACAGAAAACTGTTCCTACAAGAAGAGGAAATCTGTCTTGGACAACACAGCCTCCCAAAGGACATAGCAAGAAAGCTGCATAGTGATGGGGCCAGGAAGGGACAGTCCCCACCTAAGAGAAGCCTACCATCAGATGAAGGCCTCTGCACCACACAAGACACCCCATGGCTTTCCACATCCTGAGATGTCTTTTGCTTACCATGCAGCCATGACACTGCTAGGCTAGGGGAGAAACACAAACATTGTGATTTCATCTGGGAGTGGATTCACCTTCATATTTCTTGCATGTATAGGCCTAGAGAAGAGAGGACTCCAGGGAGGACCTCAGAGATGCCTTCTAGTACCTACAGGAAAGGACTTTTCATAGGCTGTCTAGAAATAGGACAAGAGGAAATAGTTTGGAGCTGAGGAGAGTAAATTTAGACTGGATCTTGGTAAGGGGTTCTCCAGTACGAGGGTGGTAAGATTCTGGAATATGTTGCCCAGAGGACCTGTGAATGGCCCCTCTCTGGAGGTGTTCAGGGCCAGGTTGGATGAGACCTTGAGCAGCCATGTTTAGTTGAGCGGCATTCCTGCCTGTGGCAGGGAGGGTTGGAGTAGGTGATCTCTGAGGTATCTTCCAACCTAAGCCATTCTGTGATTCTGGGATACAGGATGAAAACGGGCAAACCCCTGACCTGATAGCAAAGCCTGCTCAGAATGAAAGTTGCCAAGCTCACAGTGCTCACTCAGGCAAGCTGACAGTGTTACATACACACACCATGCCACATACAACCACCAAGGCACTGGGCCAGAGGCAAGGGTCATCCCCCATAGTTTTCATAAATCCACTGCTTATGTTTCCCTCTCCTTTCCTCAAAATCGTCTCCACACCTCAAATGTACATGGGTATAATCAAAGCTGTGCTTGCTGGCAAGCAAACAGTTCCCATGGAGAGCCCCTCCATTTCTGTTTTGCTGAAAGGTACAAGCCGTGCTGCTTATGCCGCGTTTGTGTGGGAGCATGTTTGCATTCTTAAGAGCAGTGGTGCAAGTCACTTTTCCCGGGTATTATCATAAAAAGCTAGGTTTCCCCCAATTGCTTCTCTGTGCTTCACAAGACTGCCATTTGGGGTTTTGTGCCGGGGCAGCAGGGGTGAGATTAGCTTCCCAAAGAGAATTAAATCCATAAAAGAGGTAGAGGAGGGCCTGCTGCTGCTATTCAGGGGCAGTGGGAAGATACACTCCTCTGCAGACAGAGCTTCAGAGAATGACACCCCCCCGCCCCGACCTTTATTATTATTCTTTCATTGCCAGGGAATTTAATTGATCAAAGCAACCCAATTCTTGGCACAAGTGCTTGAAGCTGCAAATGTGTTCAGACCTTAAGTTTACAGCCAAAAATCCCCTAAAGTCGCTACCGGGTTTCATACTCTTCTACAGAGAACACATCCCAGGACTGCAGTAAAGAGGCAGAGATGAAAAATGCTGAGAAAGAGGGAGGAGAAAGGACTGATTAGACAAGCTCATCAGGATTTGATCTCAAGTAGGCCTGCTTGGCTCAGAATATTTGGACAATTGGGATTATCTTACCCATACAAGGCAGAAAGCCAGAGATGGCAATGGAACACTGCTGCTTCCCCAGGGCTGTCAAGCCTCAGCAGTACCTCCATCCCAGCAGCATTTTTTTGTCACATTTGTTCTATGACAGGAGGTAGCAAGTCCCTGCTGGGGGTCCAAGATCAGTGCCACAAAGACAGAGAGGATGGCCACATCAGCTCCTCTCCAGTTTTGAAAATGCTGCTCATGTGCTGTTAGCAATCACCTCAAAACTGAAGGAAGAGAAATAAAACCAATCGAGAAAAAAAAAAAAATCCCATCCAGAGGCACACACTGAGGATGCAGGTCTGTACAGTAACACTGCCAGGTAGGCAGCTCCTGGTGAGTGCTGGTTCTGAGCCACCTGAAAGGAGGTTGTAGGGAGGTAGCAGTAAGTCTCTTCTCCCGAGTAACAAGCCATAGGATAAAAAGAACTGGCCTCAAGATGCACCAGGGGAGGTTTAGATTGGATATTAGGAAGACTTTCTTCCCCCAAAGGGTTGTGAAGCACTGAGAGAGGCTGCCCAGGGAAGTGCTGAAGTCACCATCTCTGGAAGTATGTAAAAGACTTGTAGATGTGGTATTGAGGGACATGGTTTAGTGGTGACCTGGCGGTGCTGGATTAGGTGTTGGACTTGATAATCTCAAAGGTCCTTTCAATTGAAACAACTCTATGATTCTATAGGAAGCACTGACCACCATGCAGTACTTGTCACCAGTGTGTGGGCAGCCAGCAGCAGCAGCTGGCAGTGGGCTGGGACACTGTGGCTAACCCTTGCCTGTTTCTGTTGGTCTCCAGCACCCACGGCCCTGCCAGGACATCCTGCTTTGATCATCACTTGGCTGTTACTGGGATCTACAAAAGCCACCCAAATTACACTTCCCCCTAAAACCCCAAGCTCGTTGCTAAAACAGACCTAGATCAGGAGCACAAACCTGGCACGGTTATTGAAGCAATTGGCAGTGGCAGACCTTTAAAATTACCTACCTAAATATAGATTTGCAAGAGAGAAAACAGAAGTTAAAAGAGTGTAAGCCGTTTTAAATATTTGAGTGAGATGCAGACTGGAACAAGAGCCTCTTGGTCTGATGAATGTAAAGATGCCTTTACACCTCCAAAACATCCTCTGCCACTTTTCCTCTTCCTGTTCTTTGCTCCTGTGGCTTTTTTTAGCCTGACTTTACATAAAAATCAATGCCACCTGAAAGGAAAGCTGCCTGTGTTTTATGCTTTTCTTCATTCTCAAGAAAAACAAATGTAAATTACACCTTATATTTGCAAGTACTGCAGAAGAAAATGTTAAATTTAAGGCTCCGGTATGTACAACTTTGGAATCAAAAAGTATGGTGAAAATTATTGGATACCTGAAAAAAAATTTATACTTTTTTTAAGGTCTGCCTGGGGAAAACCAAGAAGGCTTGAACATGAAACATCCCTTCTCCTAGACCCACTCAGTATCTGCATTGCACTGCATTGTACAAAGCGTGGAGAAAGCTGGGTGAATGGGCTGTGTTGCAGCAACGTACTGAGCAATCATTGCTTATTTATTAACATTTCGATACAAGGTGAAACTCAATTTAGTTGATGTCAGCAAGCTTCCTAATAAGGCCTCTTTTTATTTTTTCAATCTTTTATTATGAGAGGGCAGCTTTGTGCCTCCTCTAATCAGCTTGACAAAGGACATATAAAAATGCAGAGAGACATAAATATTACTGTAATTACCAATGAGAAATGCCACAGACAAATGCAGGAAGTAGCTGCAGATCTGCCTGCAGACATAGTGGCTAAATGTTGTGGGTTACTTACTCTGCTCTGAAAATGAGGAGTGTTTTGTAAGCCATAAACCATTTTGATCAATATCTGTATCCAACCCCAAATTTGCAGCTTTTTCCCCAGACTCAGACACATTCAGAAAGTACCTCTGACTAAACATGATCTATTTTCCTGCTCGTTCATTCTGCAAACACTGATATGTCTCAGTTTACAAGCTTTCTGCCAGGCCTTCAGAGGGGCTTTCTCCTGTGCTGGCAGATGGGTAAAACTGCCCTTCGGTTCCAAGCCCAGAGCACACACAGCCAAGTCTACAAAGAGCCTTAGAGGTGGCAGCAGCAACATCAAATGTAGGTGCAAGGGAAGGTATAGCTGCTAGTCTAGGAGCTGCTATGCAAATTAAATGATGCAATGCAAGGGTATGTTAATGCCTGCATTAAGCCTCTCAACATGCCCAGTGTGAACCATTTCCAGGAGCCTAAGCAGATTCATTCTCAGCTGGAGACTTGTATAATTAATAAAGGCACTGTGCCTTCCCTCCTGACCCAAGTGGCTAGGTACCAGACCATTTATAGCTTTATAGGTTAACACCAACATCCAAAAACGTATTGGCAGCTTGTGCAGATCCCAGCACATTAGTGTGATGTGTTCCCAGCATGAAACGCTACTTAATAAGCGGGTCACTGCATTCTGCATTAGCTTCAGTTTCTGAGTGGGCTCGACGTATAGCCCCATGTAGAGTGTATTATGGCAATGACATCTCAAAGGGTCAAAGGCATGGATAACTGAAGCAAAGACCATTTGAAAAGGAAAAGTAACCCTGTTCTCACTGGAGACAAAAGTGTTTTGAAAAGAGCACTGCCCCTGTTCAGGCATCCTGGAACATCCTTCAATTTAACACACTGAAGCAGTTCACATGTGTTAGAGAAAAAGGTGGTTGCTCCATTGTATAACAGACCCTGAAGAGCTTCAGCCCTCTCCTCCCATGGTTCCATCAACAACAGTCCCCATTTCACCCACTTGAATGAGCAACCCATCTTGTTCTTAAGTCCAGCTCCAAATACAGCTAGTTCATGGGACACTACTTCTTCACCGGAAAAGAGAGTTTTTAAGAGTAGAGAAGCAATTTAAGCTGTTATTGGTCATTCTTCAAAGCAGAAGTGGCTGATTAGCAAGCAAGACAATGTCTAGCACAGGTATCCACAGTTGAGTACAGAGCCACCTTAGTCTTTCACAGAACCATAGAATTCTTGAGGTTGGAAGAGACCTCTGAAATCATCATGTTCAATTGCTTGCCTTGAGCTTCCAATCCCACCACTACTGCTAAGTCACTACCACTAACCATGTCCCTAAGTGCCACATACTTTCAAATATCTCCAGAGATGATGACTCCACCACTTCATGAGTGTTCAATGCTTGATAACCCTTCCTGTGAAGAATTTTTTCAAAATACCCAACATGAACCTCCCCTGGTACAGCCTGAGGCTGTTTCCTCTTGTCCTGTCACTTGTTGCATGTGAGAAGAGACTGAACCCCACCTCACTCCAATCCCCTTTAAGGCAGTTGCAGAGGATGTGTCCTCTTCTAAAGACTAAACAACCACAGTTCCCTCAGCCATTTGTCATAAGACTTGTGTTCAAGGCCCTTCACCAGCTTGGTTGCACTTCTCTGGACATCCTCCAGCACCTCAATATCCCTGTAGAGAGGAGCCCAAAACTGAACACAGTACTCTAGGTGTTGCCCCATCAGTGCTGACTACAGAATTACAACGACTTCCCTACTCCTATTCCTGATACAAGTCAGGATGTCATTAGCACTCTTGGCAACTTGAACATGCTGCTGGCTCATATGTAGCTGGCTAAATTTTGGCTTTGGTAAAGACGATCTGGTAGGGACCAAGCTGACTTTGCACCATAACGTATCAGAAGGCATACTCAGCAAAATTTGTACAGAACGTGCACAACAGATGTGTACAGTGCTAAATGCTCTCATTCATGCAGTAGCAGGCTGGAAAACCAAAGTGATATCTGCCAGCGCAGATCAGTGTGCTCAAGTTCTCTAGGCCAGATAAAGTTATAAAGTAAAGGAATGATCTATTACACATGTAGTACATTAGAGCTCTTCATTAACAGAGGGACTAATCAATTTATGGAACTCGTGAATCAGAAAAGCTATTACTTATAACGATTATCAGCAAATTAACATATCGCAGTGTACTGACCCCAACTCATCTCCAGTGTACACCTACCCATACGTAGCTAGTGAAGGACCCAATACTCTATATACATTCAGATCCAGTGCCTGGGTTCAACTCACAAGAAAAAAAGAGGTCCCTTGACAAATGACACAATCACAGAATGTCAAGGGCTGGACAGGACCTTGAAAGATCATCTAGTCCAACAGCCCTGCCACAGCAGAATCACCTATACCAGATCACACTGGAACACATCCAGATGGTTCCTGAATATCTCCACATTTACATTTAAATTTTTTTAACTGTGGTATTATTCAATCTACACTCACCCACAGACTGCAGTAGGCCACATAGAATGATGCTTTATTAGCAATCCTCTGGCTCTAAATCAGAAGAGACACAGCCTTTCAAATGCCTGATCATTCCCAATTTAATTCTACTAGGCTTTTTCACAGAGGCTTTTTACAGTCTAAACTGACATTCTTCTCTCTATTCATTATGGCATTCCTGGCCTAAAAAATGTATGACAAGGGAAAGGAAGTGGAAAATTAGGTTACAGTACAAACAAACATACTGAAAACATTGCACATTTGAAAAATAAATTAAGTTTAACTGTGCTTTGCAAAGGTTAACTTCATAGGTTTTATTATTAGAAAATATCAAAACAGTGCTCATTTACTGCAGGCCTCTCCTGCCTGCTACTTTGTTTCTGGGTCAAGCAAGTGTCACAAAGGGTCAGCTCCACATTACTTACAAGCCATGCTTGCTTAACAAAGTAATCCACAATCTCTCCAACATTCATCCCCTCTTAAGCACTCTCGCATAGGATATGTGCAACATCAACGAAGTACTCATAGATTCATTAACACAAGGAATCTCCTACCAGCTGGATTCTTGAGTCTCTGAACATGCACAGAAGGACTCCAGCACACCTTAAATCAACATTTTCCCACTGCTCTAGACAGTAAAAAGTCCATTCTTGGCATAAGTTATATTGCTTTTACTGAATTAAGATTTAATTGGAGGTTATCACTAGCTTTGCTACTTAGTTATAGCTTATTTTTGTCCTAAAAACAATAGCCCCATCAATACAAAATCACAGGGTATTAGTGCAGGGCTCTACACTTCTTTGATCTACAAAGATAAGTATCTTGGATGTCAGCTATGCCCAGATGCACCTTCCAGCACTACACAGTTCAAGCCCTTCTCTCTCTTCCCTCTGCTCCAATTTTCATGGTAAGGGAGTACAAGCACCAGAAAGCCTTACATGTTCCAGCCAGTCCCCGTTCAGGAAGGTCAGAAGATGATAAACACTACAATCCACTATGGCATGTCTGAACAAGTCAGTTTAGAAACCTTTGTGTCTCTGTTTCTCATGTGCTAAATTTGGACACACATATTTGAGGTTATGTGTGCCAAGGTAGAGAACCTTGTTGCAGTGGAGGACCATAACCACATGAAGTTAGCATCAGACAAGATGACATAAGTGGGAAAAAAAAGCTCAGTTTTTAGAGCTGTGCAGGGTTTTAACAGGTTTCATCTCTGCATGCAATTGTCAGTGTTGTGTTCCGGTGCCATCATTCCAGAGCTCACTGTTGCTAAAAGCTGCCCGGTCTCTTGACTAGAGCTACAAACATGCATGTCTTAATGATTGCCATCTTAGCCTGACTCCACAGAGTAAATTGCAGAAGCCTAGCTGCAATATTTACTTTTCTATCAATGAAAATCCCTTGGGGAAAAGAAAGAGGTGGGGATGGGGAAGGGACCCTTTCTTTCTTTCTTTCCTCTGAGCACTCAGTGTAATTACATTCCTAATGGTGAATTTATGATATCTTATCTCTTGCACAATGAATACCCTGTGTGGGTCACTAGATTTGATATTACACTAAAAAGACTAGCTCACAGTTAAACAAAGCTGGAGAACTGGATGGCCAAGTTTTTGTTTCATCAAGCACCAGCATTTCATCACCTTGAGGGCATTATTAAACTTACCAACCCTTTTTGCTCCTCTTGTTAGTAGGACATTTCCTGAAGAACAGGAAAGGAGGAGGGGAAAAGGCACTGAAACATACTCTCTAAAGGCTTGAAGACATTTGTCCATTTTATGACTCTCATTTGTTCTTGCTCTCTCTCTGTTCTTCCCATTGTATGCCTTCCTCATTTGGATCATGCTGACATCACTCCTTTGTTATCTTCCTAAATTAGCTGTAATGAAGTCCTTTGAGCTACATGTGCATGCCTTATTTTTCAGTTTTCACTTCTCCAAACTGTCTCTGTTCACTCTTCCTCACACTGGAGATTCCCTTCCCCCAGCCCTCAGCTTGCTTTCTAATCTGCTTTTCATTTGCTCCATTTCACCTTTGGTTACCCGGTGGCCAATGGCTGGTGTACTTTATAAACTAAATTGCATTATAACTGACTCTCATTGAGAAGTGATAGGCAGCCACAGGGATAGAGCTGAACAACTAGAACAAGGACCAGCTGAAATTTCAGTGTCCCAAAATAACAGGACGAAGGGAAGAATCAAAAGGAGATGACACACACACAAAAAAAAAAATTGAAAGGGCACTTGTAATTTCTGGCATGTGCAAGTAAGTCCAAAGGACATTTGTAGCCATAAAACCACTGGACTGCAGATCATGCAGCCATGCTACAGCAACCTGTCTGCCCAAGTGGTCGTCATTTGGCTAAATTGGTACCTGAGTTTATGTAGCATCTTTTGTAATTGTGGTATTCCACAGCACTTCACAGAATAATGAGTTAGCCTATTACAGCTATTACGCACTTAGCAAAAGTGCAGACAACCTTGCATGTTTAGGATCAATTTTACTGAGAAACTGATGGGCAGGGTATTCTCTTCCTCTATGGTTTGAGGAGTATCTCTAGCTTGCCTCTTGCACAGCACTATAAAAGCTAGGCTGCATCTTCAAAAGAAGAAAGGAAAGATGTGGTTTTACAGAGTGATAGCTTGCTAAAAGCGAGTGACAAGGACTCCCTAACCCAAGAAAGGCATCTTATTCCCTATAAAGGTAATGGGAATATTTTGATCATTAACTACATCGAATAACATATTTTCATCATCCCGGATCTACCTGAGAATTTTCCTCAAAATATACACAAAGTGGAATGATCCAGGCAGAAGACGGAGAGGGCACCAGCTCCGAATGGCATATCCTGAGAGCAGCAGCTGTGTCCTACACAGTCTATGGTTCAGCCATGATCAGAGGGCTGGAACACCTCTCCTATGAAGAAAGCCTGAGACAGTTGGAGTTATTCAGCCTGGAGAAGACCTTATTGCAGTCTTTCAGTACTTAAAGTGGGCTTGTAAGAAAGATTGAGATGGACCTTTTAGCAGGGCTTGTTGTGACAGGACAAGGGGTGATGGTTTTAAACTAAGAGAGGGGAGATTCAGGCTAGATATAAAGAATATTTTTTTTTACAATGAGTGCAGTGAGACACTGACACATGTTGCACAGGAAGGTGGTAGATGCCCCATCCCTGGAAGTAGTCAGATTGGATAGGGCTCTGAGCAACTTGCTCTAGTTGAAGATGTCCCTGCTTACTGCCAGGGGTGTTTGGGTTAGATCACAGAATCACAGAATGCCAGGCCAGAAGGGACCCCATGGGTCATCTGGTCCAACCTTTCTAGGCAATAGCAGAGTCAAAATGAGCTACCAAGCTGAGTCTTACAACTGTCCAATGTAGAGGACTCCACTGCTTCCCTTGGAAGACTATTCCAGTGTCTGACTGTGGTCATGGGGAAACATTTTCTTCTGGAGTGCAATGGCAATGTCCC
Source organism: Tricholaema leucomelas (assembly GCA_013400475.1). NCBI lineage: Eukaryota > Metazoa > Chordata > Aves > Piciformes > Lybiidae > Tricholaema lacrymosa > Tricholaema leucomelas. The sequence goes on from WAAF01013955.1 coordinate 852,846, forward strand.
CAGTTGTAACTTCTCTCCATCACCCCTTGTCTTTTCCATGGGACTCCATATAAAAAGGTGTAAAGGGTTAACCCTCCTGGGGGAGTAGTCCTGACCCTGGCCCCAGGTGGTCCTGACCCCTACCCAGGGGTGTGTCTGAACACTACCAGGTGATGGTAGTTAGCTCACTCCCACTTTCTCTCTAATATCCATAAAAGCAGGGGCACTGCCTGGTTTTGCTCTCTCTCCCTGCCCCCCTGCTTACCAGCATCACCATCCTGTTCCTCTTTGTTTTACCACGTAGCCATCACCCACGAGGTGGACAAACCATTGCCATCAAATCTGGTTGTACTTACATATTTTGAATCTTGTTTTCCCTTCCATATGCCTTTGTAACTTCCCTACCTCATATACCTTTTATTTATTGTTAAACTTTTCTACTTTCAACTTCCTAATCACAGTGAGATTATTTATTTGCGTCTGCATACCTTCCTCTCTCTCTCCATCCAATTCCTTTTCTTTGGGAACAAAGGGGGAGAAGAGAAAGGCACCCTATAAATTGTTATTGGTTCTATCAACTATATTTGAGTCTCTGGGAAATCTAAATTAGAACTGAGACAAAAGGGAGTCTCCATCATCCTAATAACCACCCTTTGTGTACTAGTCCATGATAATGTCTCCCCTCAGTCTTCTCTAGGTTGAAGAAGCCCAACTCTCAGCCTCTCCTCACATAGCAGGGTTCCCAGACCTCTGATCAATCTTGTGGCTCTTCCCTGGACACTTTTCAGTCTATCCATATCCTTTTTGTACAGCAGGGACCAAAACTGCAGCCCTGGCTGCAGGTATGGTCTGCCCAGCACTGAGTGGGACAACGACTTCTTTATCTCTGCTGATGGTGGTCCTGTTGATACAACCCAGTGTCCTGGTGGCTTTCTTTGCCACTGAAAGAGTTTTCTGCTGTGGTGAGCAGACTTTTTCTCTGTAAGCAGAGTCCAGATATCCAAATTCCTCATTTTTGAAGATTAAAAAATAATTATATTTTACGTATGTGTAAGACCCAAACCCTTTAAGTAGAGACAAAATATAAGTGTACGTTAAACTGCAGAATAAGGGAGAAAAGGGGCAGGAGAAAGAAAAACTGTCATGAGCCATGGAAGCAGAGAACAAAACACCAAATTGCACTTGTCTTTCTAAAATGCTTAAAGTTGAAATCAAGTTTATCATGTTCCCATCTTCCTTTACAGGCTGACTTCTCCCTGAATACATGATGTCTGGCATAGTGTGCTGTGAATACACCCATTACAAGCTCTACTAGATTTCTCTATTGGCAATGTGAAATTTTCAGTGGCAAATTGCTAACTTGAAGATAGTTGAATGAACCATCAAAATTCCCCCTATATAAGTTAGGGCTGATGTTAACAAGGCCCTTACAACAAGCCCTATCCTGCATAAAAGGAGAATTTCTTCCAAGAAATAGAAGCCTGCATTTAGGCAAGAGACTTTACCCAGGCTACAGCCAAGAGAAGATCTTGTCTAATTGTCTTCATTAAGCACCTAACATTTGTTTGGAATTTTAACTCATAAACCTCTGAATCTTATGGTGCGCATATGAGTGCTGAAAAAAAAAGAGACTTTGGGGTATGACCTGTGCAGTAGCTTTATAACTTTATCCACCTGGGAACAAATCAATATATTGTGCAACCAAACCACAGAACACCTGGAGAATTGCAGCTTGCAGTCATGATAGTGTGAAATGAGATTGCTTAGTCCATGTGAAAAATCAGGACAGTTTGAAGCAGAAGCACACATGGTTTGAGATAACAATTTGTAAAAAACCTCTGGCTGTCAAGCAGCTCAATAAAGCAAAATCCTGAACCACATCATAGTCATCCAGTGCTCTGACCTGCCTTCACACAGTCAGGATTCCACCTGGTACTGAATAAAACAAGTTTCAACTTAGTTGCAAAACAAGAGTTTTAGCCACTCTGACATAAAAGAGTGTCAATAAGACTTGAGGTTTACTCACTTTGCCTCAATAGGAATTCTCAGACATTTCCTCCATGCGCATTCAACATTGTTCAAAATGTTTCACAAATTTGTTCTTGGCACTTCTACAGTTTCATAAGTGAGCAGAAAGAAGCAGCTAAACTGAGAGGAGCTCAGCCTGAGTGAGGAGCCCCAGCCAGCCCCCATGAGTGATGGTAGAGTGACTATCAAGCCTCTATCCAGCCTTTGTCCCAGACCCATCACCCAGTATGCATCACAAGGACTCACCGCTGATGACAGGGGAAAAATCCTTCTGCCCAGTTGGGTAAGCTGAGGGCTTTTGCCTTCCTTGGGGCTGATTAAATAGGGAGGGCACCTGGGGTGGGAGGAAACTCCAACAGAACACAGGTGCTCCGGGGGACAAAAGAGGAAAATGTGGGGTGGGTAAAGGGGCAGATATGGTGAGAAAGGGGAGGTAGTAGTGAAAGGAGGAAGATCACAGAATGTTAAGAGATGAAAGAGACCTTGAAAGGCCATCTAGTCCAGCACCCCTGCCACAGCCGGATCACCTAGAGCAGATCACACAGGAACATGTCCAGGCAGGTTTTGAATATCTCCACAGAGGGAGACTCCACAACCGCTCTGGGCAGCCTGTTCCAGTGTTCTGTCACACACACAGTGAAAAAATTCCTCCTCCTGTTTGCATGAAACTTCCTATGCCTCAACTTCCACACACTGCCCCTTGTCCTGTCATTGGGCATCACCTAGCAGAGCCTGGCTCCAGCCCCCAGGCACTCACCCTTTACGTACTTATAAATATTAATGAAGTCACCTTTTAGTTTCCTCTTCTTCAAACTAAGGAACCCCAGCTCCCTCAGCCTCTCCTCGTAAGGAAGATGTTCCACTCTTTTACTTGTTTTCATGGCTCTGTCCTGGACTCTCTCAAGCAGTTCCCTGCTCTTCTTGAACTGGGTGGCCCAGAACTGGACACAGGACTCTAGATGAGGCCTCACTAGGGCAGAGCAGAGGAGAAGGAGAACCTCTTTCAACCTATGTATTGGCCTATGATTTAGCTTCCCAGAGCCCAAAATACCTAACAGAACAATACAATAATAGGATACCTTCCCCTCTCCCCTTTTTGGAAAGAAAGGAATTAGATGTAGAGAGGAAAAAGGGGTAAAACACCCAAAGAATAGTCTTGCTTCCATTTGGATGTTAAAAGAAAAAAACTTCAACTATAAATTAAAGGTATTTAAGGTAAGGGACGTTACAAAAAAGGTATAGGGAAGGGAAACAAGATACAATATATATATATACACAATCAGATTGATGGCAATGGAGAGAGGTAGATTCAGGAGGTGGTTGTCCCACCATGTGGTAGGGTGGCCACATGGCAGAAGCAGCAGGAACAAGGATGCTGCTGGCAGGTAGGTAGGTCAAAGAGATTAAGGAAGTCCCTTTGTTTTTATAGGGGGTCTAAGCAGGAAGTGGGAGTGGGCTAACCACTACACATGGAGTCAGGTACAGACCACCCCCAGGAGGGTTAACCTTTTACAACCTATTAACCACAGCCCTTCTCATACACCCCAGGATGGCATTGGCCCTCCTGGCCACAAGAGCACACTGCTGGGTCATGGTCAACCTCCTGTCCACTAGGATCCCCAGGTCCTTTTCCCCTTCAGTGCCTTCCAACAGGTCAGTCCCCAACCTATACTGATACCCGGGGTTGTTCTTTCCCATGTGCAAGACTTTACACTTGCCCTTATTGAACTTCATATTACTCCCTGCCCAACCCTCCAGCTTGTCCAAGTCTTGCTGAATGGCAGCACAACCTTCTGCTGTGTCAGCCATTCCACCCAGTTTGGTGGAGACCTTTAAAGGTCTTTGTTAGCCACCTCCCTGGATATCTACATATTGTTCTTTCATGCATATATTCATTAAAGCACCTATGTACCTACATGTCATGTTACACTGTGGGATATACCCTATGAGCTTGCCACACTAGACCCATCCATCCTTCTCCACTGCATGCTACCTGTAAAAGCAAAGCACTCCACTCTCCAGGATCTCTTAGGGAAAGTGGGCTGGAGAGGAGCTCCTCTCTGACTTCTCCCCTTTCTCTGCAAAACATCTGACAATGCCTTTTTTGATCTCAGCGTCACACATCTCCACTGAATGAGAGATGAGATAGATCATCAGTGAGTACATCTTCCAGGCCAACATCCTGTCCTGGCAAAGCTATATGGGACCCAAACAGCTGAAGCCTTTGTTTTAGTTGAAAATCAGCTCATAACTATTAACTCAAAACAGAGCCCACAGCTTCCAGCATAGGGTCATTGTAGGACCCCAAACCTTATTTTTTAGCAAAGTTCTTCAGTGTGTTTTTTCTTGCTTAAATGAAAGGCGAGATCAGCATTAGTAGTGCACTACTTTTGAGCTTTCATTATTTTTCAGTTTTCTGAATGCAGGCAGTACTCAGAAATTTTCTTATCACTCTGTTCCACAGTGGCTTTGTAATTCTCCTCGGTGTTTCCCAGGAGAGTCATAAATACCCTGCAAGACCCCAGCAATGTTTGTAGCAGTGATTATTGGGAGGGGACCACAACTGCTAACATTAGATATCCTTTAATTTAGAAACAATAGACACAAGAAAGGCAGCGCAGTCCAACAAAACGGAGTTTGAGGGACTTAGTCCCTGTGTCTACCCCCCCTTCCTCTTGTACTTTGTCTAGCTCATTCTCTTAAATGTTAAGCTCAGCGAAGCAGGAGTTGTCCTGCTTCTCCATAAAGGACCTAGCATATGGGAGCCCTACTAGAGAACATTAGGAGCCTTTTGCATGATACAGTTACAGAGCTGTCCTGGTGGTTTGACAATCTCCCAGCCACGCTGATAGCCCACTTTCAAATGCTGCATAATCCTTCCTATCCACCACAGGTTGCACATAAGTAAGGTAATTCTCCAGCTTTTACAATTACAGTGAAACTTTCAAAACAAACACAATGCAGAAAGACATTATGACAAGTCACCTGCAAACCCGGAAGATAATAGCTCTCAGAGGTCAGACTACTCCATTTACTCAGAAGTGTTAGCTCTTGTATCTGATAAGAATATCAATGTCACTATTCAATAAGTGACACATTCTCATCACAGAAATACAAAGACTATCCATTTATCCACTAGTGTGCAGGGTGTCACGTCAATTTCTGGGGTAGATGAATAAGAGAAACTCAATTGCTCTCATAGGTTGCTCCCAAAGTTGAAGTTGCATTGCTCCAACTTCAAAGGAAGAGCATCCTTTCCACATTACTTCATGTCTTCACTGCTGCACAAAGAAGACCCAACCGCCTCTCACAACTTCATGGGTGTAAAATCTCTCAGCAATGTCTTACCAGGATCTCTGCTACCCTGCAACTACAGGGCAAAAACTTGCCTTGAATTCACAGATCTGTGGTGCAAATGAAAAATGAAGGCTAGAGTATGATGCATTAGTGACACTCGCCCTTCTCTATCTCCTCTCATGCATGCATCAGGCACCATCATCACCATTTTAGAGAGAGGAAAGCTGTTGCAGCAATGAATGCCACTGTGAGGTAGAAGAGCAGAGCTGGTTATCTATCAGGTAAGATTTGTGAACAGAGTGCAGAATATCGTATGAAAGGAGCAGAAAAGCAACACCAAAGTACACACTAATGTGACATTTTGACTCTCCCTTCCCCCTCTGGCCTGAATTTATGTGCAATAAAACACACCATGCATTTATTTTCATGGACAATTGGGTGGGAAGCCCAGAGATTAAAAATCAGTAGTGCCAAGTACATCCTTGAGGGACACACAGACACCCATCACAGACAAAGATTTTCTTCTAGGTGACAAAGCAGCATCCTCAAAAGCTGTGCTATTTCCACAGATCTCCAGTTATTTTAAAAGCTGATCTCAGGGTAAGTTTACCAACTTTCCAGTTCTCACACAGTATAGCCTAGGGAAGAGGTGAGTACAGAGAAGAGTAAAATGGCTTTCAGAGGCACTGGAGCTGCATCAGATGTTTCTTATCTTGTTAGTCTGGCTTTATGGTTTGGGAGTCATACAGAAATCCCCCAAGGGCCAAGGCAAACCTGCAGGCTCTTATACCTCTTACGCAGTATCCTAGATCCATTAAAACCCATTATTTATTAGCTTCTGAAATCACAGCTGACAAAATACCAAGAGAAAGGCTAACAACAGCTTCACCAGGACTGGCAGATGTCAGAAACACTTGAAATCTGGTGAGAAACTTCCATCTCATGAGATTTTTTCAAACTAAGGAACTTGACACAACTCATTCAGCTTCTTCAAAGGTCGTGACCTTATCTGGAAAAAGGTACCACAAAGGCAAATATGAGATGTAGTGTTTGAAAAGCAGCCAAAAGTTTTCCAGACTATGGAAATACCTCATTGACTCTGAGTTTGCAGACCAGGCCTGTGGTTTGCTCTATACAGAGTAGTTTGATAAACAAGGGGTAGTCATATTCTACAGAAATGCTTGGAAAGGGCAAAATGCAAGCTGGACTTGTTGATATTTTCCATACTACATCCTTTTAAAAAAGATCTCACTCCAAGTTTATCTGTATTTCAGAGGACAAGTCGTGGTGACTCCTGAGCTGTCTTCATCCTATATCATTTCAACCCCAAGTGTCTTGGCACAGTTAGGGAAAACACGCTCAACAGCAAAGCAGGTCTGTAGCAAAGTATATAGCACGTTAGTCACACTGCTACTTCATGACCTAGATACCTGGAAAATGTACTGGTATCAGGCTGATTTCTTTAAAATTGGCCAGTTGGTAAAGTGATCCAAAAGATGCTATGTCAACTCACTTATAAGCTCCTCTACTTGAGCAACAGCTTCTCTTAGATTGGCCCATCCCACCCTGCGCACCCCCAGCCTTCTTTTTTGAGGATGAAAAGGAAATGAAAACAGCTGAGAATCTGGAATGATATCACGCCTCTCATCCCACAGTCCAGTGATTCAAGCAAGCTCCTGTAGGAAATCCACCTTCAGTTCCCTCCTCTGCTTCAGAGCCTGAACCCACACCCTACCTTAGATGACCCCCATCCATAAGTACCCAGTAAGATGGTGGGTATTTAAGGATTCACATTTGGCATAAAACATCACAAATAGAATCATAGAATCAACCAGGTTGGAAGAGACCTCCAAGATCATCCAGTCCAACCTAGCACCGAGCCCTGTCCAATCAACTAGACCATGGCACTAAGTGCCTCAGCCAGTCTTTTTTTTAACACCTCCAGGGATGGTGACTCCACCACCTCCCTGGGCAGCTCATTCCAATGGCAAATCACTCTGTAAAGAACTTCCTCCTAACATCCAGCCTATACCTCCCCCAGCACAACTTGAGACTGTGTCCCCTTGTTCTGTTGCTGGTTGCCTAGGAGAAGACACCAACCCCCACCTGGCTACAGCCTCTCTTCAGGTAGTTGTAGACAGCAATGAGGTCACCCCTGAACCTCCTCTTCTCCAGGCTAAACAACCCCAGCTCCTTCAGCCTCTCCTCATAGGGTTTGTGCTCCAGCCTTCTCACCAGCCTCATCACCCTTCTCTAGACACATTTCAGTATCTCAACATCTCTCTTGAACTGAGGAGCCCAGAACTGGACACAGTACTCAAGATGTGGCCTGACCAATGTTGAGTGCAGGGGAAGAATAACCTCCCTTATCCTACTGGCTACACTGTTCCTAATACAGGCCAGGATGCCATTGGCTCTCTTGGCCACCTGGGCACACTGCTGGCTCATGTTCATAGACCCCCTGCTTCAGCAGAGCAGTTAGAGAACAGCCAAACCAGGTTTTGCATAGCCCTTTTACTTGTCTCTCACCTTGTCATACACATTTTCTAAACTCTAAACTTAATTTTACCATCCATTTATTAATTATTGAATTCCTAATCAAGCACTGGCAAAGAAGGCATTAAATAAACCAAGCAGAAGTACCAATGTGATAAACCAGAAATAACACATCAAAGGCTAGAGTTTCATGGTAATAAAAGTTCTAGTTAAAGGCCTTCTCACGCATATATGCCTTGATCTGTTAAGGTTTTTTAAATAGCAAGCACAGCTGTATTTTTAATAAATTAATTAGCTCCTTCAGACTGTCTTGAGTGATGTTCCTCATTTTAGAATTGACTTAAGCTCTGTCCCATCCAAAGCAGCTTATGACTGCAAATGATCTATATCACAAATGAAAGTTACAGTGGCATTTAAAAACTAATTATTAATCCAACATTGTAATGGCTTGAACCAATAAAGTGTAGAGTCCTCGAAAGCCATTGTAATTCACAGGCCCTAGGGTGTCATTATGGCCTCCTACCGAAAACTGGAAGCTGCAGCCATGCACCCCACCTCAAAAGTGTCCCCAGTGAGCTGGTGTTTGAAAGAATTTGACACTTCCTGCAGACAGCAGGCAGCCTCTGCCTAGCAAAAGTTTGTGAACTTCTCTACAGCAGGGTTAGTTTAAGTAATAATAATATTTATATTCTAAAGAAGGTTGTTTAAATTCACCTCCCACACAATGAGATTTCCTATTTTTAGAAGGAAGATGCCCGCACATAAGAAAAAAAAATGCGTAGCAAAGATCAGAGCAAGAACTTTGAAGTTGGAACTGCAGTTTTATGGTTTTATTTTGGTTGGAGGAGGGAATGTTTCTTAGCTTGGGGGGGGGGTATTTTATTTTTAGCTACCTCCAGTTGCTAAGCACATTTCACACAGAAGTCAATAGAAATACTGACATTCCAAGTGAACTTTGTAAGGTTTACCATAGATACTGACTGCTGCTGGGTATGGACTTAATGGCATGAACATCACAGAGTGAAAATTAGCCCATCTGTAACATGCACAAAGCTCTTAAACTGACAGAAAGGGATCAGATTTAAGTTCTTTCCCGTCAGGAAGCATCTGATGAGCAGTATTGCATTCTGCTCCATCAGCCTGATCGTGGTGCTACCCTTGGCTCACTGCTCAGCCCCACACAGGGTGAGCAGGCCAGCTGGCAGCCAGTCACTAGTGGTGCGCCCCAGGGACCATTGCTGGGCCCAGTCCTGTTTAATACCTTCACTGATGATCTGGATGAGGGGATTGAGTCCACCATCAGTAAGTTTACAGATGACACCAAGTTGGGAGTTTGTGTCAGTCTGTTAGACGGTAGGAGGGCTCTGCAGAGGGACCTGGACAGGCTGGATAGGTGGGCATAGTCCAGTGCCATGAGTTTTAACAGGGCTAAATGCCAGGTTCTGCACTGTGGCCACAACAACCCCATGCAGCGCTACAGGCTGGGAACAGAATGGCTGGAGAGCAGCCAGGCAGAGAGGGACCTGGGGTTACTGGTTGACAGACGACTGAACATGAGCCAGCAGTGTGCCCAGGTGGCCAAGGCCAATGGCATCCTGGCCTGGATCAGGAATAGGGTGGCTAGCAGGACCAGGGAAGTCATTCTGCCACTGTACTCAGCACTGGTTAGGCCACACCTTGAGTGCTGTGTCCAGTTCTGGGCCCCTCAATTTAAGAAAGATGTTGAGGTGCTGGAACGTGTCCAGAGAAGGGCAACGAAACTAGTGAGGGGGCTTGAGCACAGCCCTGTGAGGAGAGGCTGAGGGAGCTGGGGTTGTTCAGACAGGAGAAGAGGAGGCTCAGAGGACACCTTACTGTTGTCTACAACTACTTGAAGGGAGGCTGTAACCAGGTGGGGGTTCTCCCAAGCAACCAGTGACAGAACAAGAGGACACAGTCTCAAACTATGCCAGGGCAGGTTTAGACAGAAAGTTAAGAAGAAATTCTTCACAGCAAGAGTGATTGGCATTGGAATGGGCTGCCCGGGGAGGTGGTAGAGTCACAATGCCTGGAAGTGTTTAAAAGGAGTCTGGATGAGGCACTTAGTGTCATGGTTTAGTTAATTAGAAGGTGTTAGGTGACAGGTTGGACTCGATGATCTTGGAGGTCTTTTCCAACCTGGTTAATTCTACGATCCTGTGATTCAGGGCCTGGGGAGGCAGCCCCTGGGCTTCTCTGGCTCCACCATACCAGCTTCAGTGCAAGCATGCCACGTTCCTTCAGGTCGGTATTGAAACAATGGACTTGTACAGCAGTGGGAGATCCTGGTGCTTCAGGTAAGAGGGCATAAGCACAGCTGTGAGCTTTTCATGCAGAAAAGCTTGCAGCACTGCCTTGCAGAAGCACAGGCTAGAAGCACCTTCCCATTGTGGGTAACCATACCATCCCATCCCTGCTCACCCTGTAATGGGAGCCTTTGTGGCTGCCTTCCAGCTTACAGGGAGTGAGCTTCATGCTGGGAAGAAGAAAAAGCGCTTTGCAAGTCCTACTTTCTGAATCTAGGACAAGTCATTAATTATTTTACAATAGCAGTGTCTCAAAGATGACCATGCAGGCTGCTGAAATTAAACGGTTTTGTCACAGACAGAGATTCTCCTTAGTCCTGTTTTTGTTGCTGATATATTCGTAGAAGCATTTCCTGTTCTCTAACAGATGAAGCCAAATTTATTTCCAGCTGGGCTTTGGCCCTTCTCCTTTTTCTCCCTGCATAGCCTCATGACAATCTTGTAGTCCTCCTGAGTGGCCTGCCCCTTCATCCAATGACCGTAGACTCTCCTTTTATTCTTGCGCAGGCAACAAACCTCTCTATTCCACCACTTCTTTCTCTCCTTCCTCACCAGCTCTTCTTCCAGCATATGAGGACAGCCTGTTCCTGCATCTTTATGACTTCCCTCTTGGACAGTGTCCAGCCTTCCTGGTGTCCTTGGCCATTCAGGATTGTCTTCCAAGGCACTCTGTTCACCAGTCTCTGAAATAGGCCAAGGTGGCAGCTTTTCTGATACTCCTCTTTACTTCAACAACCAAAAACTTTCTAATGTTGTGATCGCTGTTTAATGCCCCCAGCCATTATGTTGCTCACAAGTCCTCTTTTCACAAAGAGCAGGTGCAGCAAAGTGCCTTCCCTAGTTGGCTCCATCACCAGCTGTGTCAGGAAGGTATCCTCCACACACTCTAGGAACCTCTGAGACTGCTCCCTCTGTGTTGTATGGTATTTCCAGCAGCAACCAGGGAAGTTGACATCCCCCACAAGAACAAGGGCCAGCAATCACAAGACTCCTGCCAGATGCCTAAAGAATATTTTCTCTGTTTCTTCATCTTGGTTGAGTGATCTATAACAGACTCTCACCAGAATATCTGCTTTGTTGGCCTTTCTCCTGATTACTCATAAACACTCAACTCTATAATCACCATCATCAACCTCAATATAATCAAAACACTTCCTGAGAAATAGGACTACATCACCACTTCCCCTTCCTTGCCTAGCCCTTCCGACAAGTTTATGGCATCGGTTGTGGCACTCCAGTGGTGTGACACATTCCACCATGTTCCTGTGATGGTTGCTATATCATAGTTTTTCTGATAGACAATGGTTTCCATCCCCTCCTGTTTGTTTCCCATGCTGCATGCATTAGTGTAGATGCAGTTCAGACGGCCTAAAGGTCTTGTCATGTTCTTGTGGTGAGAAGTCCTAGTTTCTCCCTGGCTGGTCTCAGGCACTTCTGCGCTGTCCTTGGGCTTATTTCTAGCAAGCCCCATTTTGTGCTCTTTTCCCATCAAATCTAGTTTACAGCTCCTTCAATGAGCCCTGCTAGCTCCTGGGCTAGGATCCTTTTCCCACTCCGTGACAGATGTATCCTGTCTTTTGCCAGCAGACCTGGTGTTCTGTAAATCAGCCCATGATTAAAGAACCCAAAGTCCAGCCTGAAACACCAGGCTTGGAGCCAGGCATTGATCTCCCGGCTCTTCCTGTTTATTCCTTTATCACACCCTGTTACTGGGGAGATAGAGGAGAAAACCACTTCCAGCCCCTTAACCAGTCATCCTAAGGCCCTGAAGTCTCTCTTAATTGCCCTTGGATTTCTTGGCCTTCCTTCATCACTGCCTACCAGAAGGATCAGCAGTGGATAGCAGTATGAGGGCTGCACTAGAAAATGAAGGTTTATCCTCACATCACTAGCCCTTAAGAAAGTTAAAGTGATTACAGGAATTCCTAAACCAGAGAAGGTGTCAGGTAATCATAGCAGGAAGGCAGCACAAAATCCCTGCAGGCAGGACATAACTAATGAAAGGAAAACAAGCTTTGCAGTAGATGTGAGCAATGACAGAAATAAAGGTATAAGAGAAGTTAATACATGCTTACAAAATCAGGACTTTCAGAAGTTATTGAGATTGTGTTTACACAGACATGCTCATCTAAATTCACACCAAAAGTACTCTATACTTTAAGCAGCCTGCCAAGAATTAATAAAAAGAATATAAGTATATTTTTCTGTGTTTACTATTTCCTGCCAATATTTCACATAAACAGGGGAAAGAGGTGGGAAAACATACACACATATACACACAAATAAAATGGTCGAATACTGTACAATCCTTCAAGGTTTTTGGCTTCAAGATTTCTCATAGCTGCCAAAAAGAAGATTTTTTTTATATATATATATTAAATTTAAAAAAGAAAGGAAAATGTTTTCACTCAAGCAATCAAACAACACTCACATCCTATTTAAAAGCCAGTGCCGGAGCGCCTTTGGTGTTAACACCAAAGGACAGAAGAATCAGAGAGACCTGAAAACCCACTGGTTAGCATTTTCTCCTATCTGCTTATTTCTCACAGTATCATATGCATCAACACAGGTTATACTGTTCCTTCATGTGCCAGCTGTGCTAAACTTTTACAGCTTCCTGCATCCATGAAAATGTGCACTAGCATTCAACCCCTTCCCTGTTACTTATCCCAAAGGGCTCTGTGCTGGAACTGATTCATTCCAGTCCCTTTCTCCACAGAGAGGCTGCACACAGCCGTGCTGAGAGCTCCCATTTTCCTTTGCACAACAGGTCATCAAAATAGCTTCTCTGTTTGTCAGCAGGTACCGTGCATGTATCATAACTGATGGACTGGACCTGTCACATAAGGGAAGATACTGAAAAGATCAGTTTCCCTTCCATAATACAGCCATGCCATATAAATCTACTGCACTGATTATCCCAAAGGCTTGAGACCGTGACACATGGCTTCTTGTCTGTATTTGACCACCTGCATCTTCTTTCTGTATCTCAACAAATGTGAATCCTCAGGAATGAAAAATACTTAAGGAGCCATCCCTCCTGAGTCCATGCACATTTTAAAATTAAAAAGACAACCACGGTGCACAGCTTCACCAGAAAGAAACTCCATAGTTTCCTTTTGAAGGTTTCCAAAGAGAACATATTACTAGAAGTATGTTGAGGCAGGCAGGAAACATCAATTCTGTGATATGTGACTTCAAAGCAGAGGAATAGATTCTATTTTCTGAACTCTTGACATTTTTCCCCTTTTTGGTTTTGTTTTTTTTGGGTTTGGCTGCGTTGTTTTGGTCTTTCCCCACCCCTGCAAAGCTGCTGAGCTTCAGAGCTGTTGATGTGGTTTCATTCATGGGTCTGGGTCCTGGCCCAGAGGATGGGGCTCTGTATGATATTGCTAGATACTTTTTCAGGAGACATTTAAAAGCTCTGTCAGGAACACAATGGTCTGAAAGCTTGCCACAAAAATTACTGACTTTACAAGTTCTATTAGCGGTCAGCCTCGCTAGCAGAGTTTGTAAGCATTGCCAGACTGCTCCGAGTGCAGCTAGACGTTCTGGTCTGGCTTAGCCTGCGTGCGGGTGTCCAATTCCCCCCAACTCTCCCCTACCTTGTCGCTACCTTTCTGCTTCACATGCAATCGCCCTTTCAGCCAGGTTGAAAAATAGTCAAATGAGAAGTGCTTCAGCAAATGGAGATCACATGGGCAGGTGCAAGACAAGGGCGACTAGGAGGCAAGCAAGACAGGGAGGCTGGAGCTGTGGCAAGCTGGGGGACTAGACAAGGTCAGTAGCGCTCAGTGATGAATCCTGTTTCAGGAAGACCTGAAAGGAGATCTCTCCTCTTGGAGGTTTCCAGCAGCTCCATCCAGCAGAATAAGTATTCAATCACTACAAGAGGCCATTGCTCTACTGTTTCTAATACAATGCCCAAAAAAACACAGTCAAAATGCTTCACTCACAAAGACAAATCCTCTTGTTATCTCCAGGCAGTTTTGGACACCAGGAAGCTTGCATTCATTTCTATTAATAGCAGTAACAGATTATCTGGAAGGAATGAAAGGCAGCTCATGCTAAATTTGGTGCATGGGATTGTCTGTAGACAAAACATGTTGCCTGCTTTGTTGTAACCATTCTAGCATAAACACAAGATATTTAAAGAACAAACCTTAACTAACAGTGCATTTGGGTGGGGTTATCCTCTCTTTTCCCCTCCAAACTTGTATAACTTCTTCATAAATTTCAGTCCTGATGTTTCCTAAGAATTAGATTTTGAGGGCAGGAGAGGAGAGGGGATGTGTACCACCCCAGGCAGTGTCCTCGGCCACACAGTGCAGTCCCCAGACCAGTATTCTATGGGACTCACTAGAGTGACCAAAGCTGTCCACAGCACCCTCCCTCCCCCTCTCTTCCATTTCTCTCCCTGTATAGATAGTTCTACAGAATTGGCTCAGTCTTTATTGTGACACTATTTTGATCAAAACACACAAAGCAAATGGATGATTCATAAGGAAACCCCACAGCAAACTTCCTACAGACATTGGTTGGACTGATCAGACTGATCAGCTATCTCAGCTATTAAATCCTAAAAAACCCAAACCCTAAGAAACCCTGCTAGAGAGCTGAGACATGGGCAGCCCTCAAAAGCACCTTTATAATTCAGCTACTCACACAGCCTGCCACAAGACTGCTGAGGGCTTGCTATACTTAAACTAGTGCTTGAACTCCTCTTCCTCTTTTCACATCTAGTGGAAGCTTTTACCCAAGACACCTCCCACTGCCTGCCTCACTACTGTAAAACTGAAACAGAATAAAAACCCAGCAAACTCTTGGCACCATGACTACTGAGGTAACTCTGAGCAAGGGACCTGGGTTCCTGAGAGGAGACACTTGCTCTTTAGAAGAGGGAGTGACACCTACCATTATTGGAAAAAGCTACAGAGATTATACAGCAATTCCAGGTGATTCTGCATAAAGAAGCCCTGCCCTTAACAAGACACTCATGAAATCTCTCTTTGCAGTGAGGTGCAACCTCTTTCCATGGGACTTCACCTCGCAGTAGAGGAGCAACAAAAAGTGTCACTAGCCCCTATGTCCCCCACGGGTACAGCACCCTATCAGCCAACTCACTCTCTCTTCCACTTTCAGGATCAGCAGACTCCCTTGATAGCCTTCTGTCCTATAGCACAATTCATCCTTAAGAGGATCACCTCTCCCCAGCAAGCAGATCAGTCAGTCATTAGCCCTTCCACCTCCTCACCACCAGAACAAGGACAATGTCTTTCTGGCAGACAGGAAAAAGGAGAGACACATGTGATTTAAGGTAGTGAAACCATGGTGGTACTGAGCACTGTGGGCACCAGAAGTCCCACAAAGTTGTGTTTCTTGTGGTAGTGATGGTGCCCAGTGTTGGTATGGCAAGTATTGGCACATCCAATCATGTTGTAGATTCACTCAGAAACTAATCCTCTGAGAGGTGCAAGCTGCTGCCCTCATCTCAAGATGAGTCACTTGGATACCAAAACTTTAAATGTCACTATTGTTAACTCACAGCTCAGCAAAACACACATGGGACTGGAAAGGGGTGGATTAGGAAAGTCTGCATGATTAGCATGAGTCAGAACTCATTTTGGCACCAACAGTGAATAGACCATGCGCCCACCAACTTTTCCTTGTCTTCACGAATCTGAACCCCGAGGCAAGTCCTCTAAGTCCATCTACAAAGAGCCTAGGTCTCAAACGAAAGCCAAAACACAGGAAGCAAGCAGAGCTCATGGCTGTATTCCAACCTCACAGAAGGACATCTCAAAGAGTCGAAAAATACTTGCACAAGACAGTTTATCATAACAGAAGCATATGATTTTCCAGCTGTAGCCATCTTCACAGAGGCTTGAAGAACTCTTGTTCACAAAGCCTACACAATCAAAGGCTGAATTTCTCTTCCCCTTCAAAACAGATACTTCTTCCAGCCCTCTCTTTACTGAGCAAACTTCTAACTGGAGCTTTCCCAGCACCCATAGCAAAGTGCACACCTTCCTTGAACACAGCTTTGCATCTTACAGCAGAAATGAAGGTAGAGGCTCGACAGGCACAATGCTGGATGGAAGTTGTATTTGCTAAGCTGACACTGTGCCAAGCGTAAATGGGTTTGTGATTTAATTAAGAACCATTTGATGAGGAAGGAATTATAAAAATATAGGTACTTTTCCTGAAAATCCCTGCCCCAAAATTATACACAAAAGTAGTTTTATATATTTACAGGTTCTAATTCGGTCAGGAATTTTCGCAAGGATGTTTATGGGCAATTTTTGATAATTTAAAAAAGTCAGAAAATGGAAAAGAGTAAGCCAGAAGATAGCTTTACCTCACTTAGAAATCAGAGGGAAAGCAGAGAGCCTAGGGAATGGCCAAGAGAGCACCAATTTACTCACAAGGGCAAAGTAAGAACCTGGATCTCCTTTGTGGCAGCCTCTGGAAACTGCAAGTCATAATCAATTGTGGAAACACGCAACATAAGTCCACAGAGCTAAGTGCACAGTTTGAATAATATGGATAGAAGAATGTAATTTATGCTAACTACATGATATGCCATAGTGAGGAAAGCACATGGATAGGAAAAATCCTTCATTCTATTCCAATTCTAAGACTGCTGTGACAATACGATTTCATTTAACACCATGGCCATATTACCAAACAGCCTGAGAACTTGGAAAGCTTAGAAACAGCACAGGCACTGCCATTCTCACATTTTGAAAGAGTCTTGAGATGACTGTAGAGAGATTGTCAGTAAATAAATAGGGTATGGTATCATTAAACATGTCAAGGATGTAAGAAAATGGAACAGGAGACAAACAAATGCATTTCTTTACATGCAAAATTAAAGCACCTCTGTGATTTTAGATTTAGGTTATCAAGGCTTCCCAGCTGAGGAGAGATCTACAGAATCCTTACCATTTCTCCAGCAGGTAGATGTCACAGCACTGCTGTTGGAAGTGCTGTACGAATGAAGGCATTGTATTTAGAGTTTGTGGTTTTGCAAGTCAAGAGCAAAATCAGTCTCATACCATCCCTTATGCTTCACTATAATCTGATTTGATTACCTTTTGTTCCAACTCCAGCTTCACCAGCAGCAAACTCTACTCCCTGAAGCAGCTCACTCTGAAATTACAGAAGCAACAGTTTGAGTGTTCAGTTAGAAGTTAGCTGGTCAATACTTCACTTGTGGTTCTGTAAGGAGGAGGCATTGGGGTGGAATTAACATGTCTCTGAGGTCACTTTGCAGCCTGCTTTCCCTGGCCATTGTAGAAAGATCTGCAGAGTCTTCTTTGCTCCTTCTTTTTCATCCACAAAGCACTCCATGCTTTCCCTCAGGACTACACTCTCGCATTCCTTACATATCATTCCTCTCTCACACTCAATCACAAACGCATCCGTCCTGCTGGGCTGGAGAACTTGTGCTTCTTTACTTCAAAACTAGCACCCAGGCTAATTTGACCTAAATTAACTAGAACTTATCTTTCTCCTCAATAAACACTGCTGACCACCACCAAGCAGATTTCATCTAGACCAGACTGTTGGAGTATTACAGATAAGGGGCAGACCTGGTCTTTTTGAAGGATTTAAACCAAGCTCTCGTGCACATTGTCCCAATGCTGTTGATATGGCTTTATTTAGTTGGGTTTTCTTTCTATATGACTCAAAAAAAAAAAAAAAAACAAAAAAAAAACCAAACCAAACACCTGCCCAAGGAAAACTAAATCTCATTTAATAAACCAGTGAAACCATCCATTCAGAAGCAGATTCTCCCAAAGTCTCTCCCTGTCAGTGAAGTGTGGTGTTCAATATTGTCCTTTGCTTTTTAATATGCTGTGAATGGGGAAAATGGGCTAAGAACCCTTCAAAGTTGTTTTTCTGCACGAGGTCATGTAAAACATTGTTGATATCTACTGCAGATATGTGAGTTATGTTTGGATACTGGCTTCAGTGTCTCACAGCTTTCAGGTGTACAGAGATTGACAAAGATAGAGTCAAAATAGCTCTTTTTAGTTTCCCACAGCACCAATGTCATTCACCCGAGCACAGATGATCAGTGTTTCTCCTATTCCCAAGCATCGAAGTGCCTCTTACAGAGCTTAACAATCCTTGTGACAAGACAACTTGGGGAAAGAGGATTTCCCAAAATCCAGCATGACTTTCAGAGGCTGTTAGTCTCCATGTGTACCTGTCATCAATTCATTTTTCTCTCTAGGACTATGTAAACCACCGATGTGCCAGAAAGTTGCAGTCGTCACTCTCTGCAAAGGTCTAGGTTATTTTCTGCTATGCAGAGACATCAACATGAGAGAGCCCTTGAGCAGGTGCAGATCAATGTCTCTTGTAAAGAACTTACCACCACCCCCCAGCACACAATAAGGAGCTCCCGTGCATTGGCAGGGGGTGGGGAAAGGCAGGAGGACATTTATTCTATGTTGTTAAGTATTATAAAGGCATTGGTTAGGTTTATCAGTAATGGACGGATTTGGGGTTAGGATCATTAGGATAGGAGGATTTAAAGGGTCCCTCATTTCCAGTGTCCTTACTTTTTTTTTTTTTTAATAGTGCCTTTTTTTTCCTCTCACAAGTAAATTAAAATTGTTGATGCAGTATTGCTGACCTCTTTTACACAGGGCATCAAATCTCCAAAGAGTCCCTTAAAGCCCTGTCCTTTCCCAGTGCTGTATCCTATTAGTGCACTGACCCTTTGTGTATCCAGCAGAGCTGCTAACCAAAAAATGCCTTTGGAATCTGAAAGCTGTGGCACAAAGGCAGTCCTTTCGTTTGAATAGGGCAAAGTGGAGGGTTTATTTCTTGTTGGAGTGATCTCTTTTCCATGGCATGAGGGTTACAGTAGAGCAGGCAAGGACAGACTTTGGACCCTTCAACAGAATTAATTCTGCTACTAAAAATGAAACAAACTGGGATCTATACCAAGAGTTTCCCAAAATGGAGCTCTCACCAAGTGACTTTGGTTGCATAAGCAGGCTCAGACACAGCCAACTTCCAAGACTAGCTCACTGTAGAGGAAAAAGTTGGGGAAAAAATATGGGGTTTAATTTGTATCATAAAAGCAGCAGTCGAGTTATGTACCACAGAGGGGCATCCCATTCAGAATGTAATAAAGGGAGCACTTAAAAAACAAAGTGTCTTTCAGATATTAGAGCTACAAAAATTTTCTTGAAACATTCCTTAAACTTAAAAGATGGGAACAGGGTATTTAGCAGCTCTATCAAGGCAGCTTTTAAATAAGCTGATGTGAATTGATTTAGAAAACAGTGTTTTCCTTCATATCTCCAAAAGTTTTGAGAAAGAGTGGGAGACATCTATATGTAGAGAGCAAACATATGTCCTAGATTATCTGGGACAATCTCAAAACACAGTGACTGTTCTCATGAGTGTAGCTGGTCTGCAGGAAGAATAATCCAAGATTAAACAATATGCCAGGTTAATGAATTCTCTCCTACACCCCATCACAGGCCAAGGATCCTGAGCTGACTTATTTCCAGTATCACTATAAAAGACCAATAGGACAGAAGCATTGAGCCACAAGGTGCACTCCTACATCGCAAATGCTTGCTTTTCATTCCCTTTGCCAATCCCACCACTGAATTCTTTATGCAAGACATTTTCTTCCTCAGTAAGAAATTTGGGGGAAATGGCAAAGACAGACAAACTTCTGAAGATAATTATCCTATCACAAACAAGAGACCACATTAACACAGCTGTGTTTTGCACTTAACTTGAAAGTTTTTTGTATCTACAATTTCATCTGCAATTATGTTTACCCTTCAATCCCCACTCTGTTCAAACCATGCTTTATTCACAGATAATTTGAGACTTTGAATTTCTCTCATCCTTCAATTCATGTGCTTAACATAGGAAATAAAGACTTAAACACTGGATGTCTGCACCTATTACAATAATTCCTGCATGCTGTCTTTCACATTGTCATTACCACCTTCCTTTAACACCTAAGTTAGGAAGCCCTGCCAGGTCTTACACAAGTTAACAGGAGGCTTACAATGATACACCTGTCACTTTGCTAGAGCAGTCAAAATGGAAGTCTGCTTTTTCTTCCTTTTCCACTTCAACACTTATTATTTATGTATTTAACTAACCTAGCTAATTGACCAACTGTGCCTTCCTGCAGAAAACAAAGATTTTGGTGTCTGGTCCCTTGGTTTGATGCGGCCCAGAGGAATCTTGGCTTAGCCAAACCCCTGAATCACCTTGGCTGCAAATGAAGCATTTGACAAATCTCTTGGAAGTTAATGCTGAAAACACAACACTCAGAAGAGCACTTCAGGTACAGAGACATTCATTTTCTGTAAAAGACTTTGAAAATATTGAGAAGGATATGATCTTTTAATATTTAATCAACTTTGGTTAACACGTCCCATCTTCAAAATAAAAATTAAAGATGAACATGTTGTGGATGTTTGCAACTATAATTTGCACCCATAGCTGCAGAAAAAAATGAAACAAAGACACATATTGTGGCCTCTATGTGGTCTAAAAACATACATTTCTTATTGGGAGGTTAACTTCTTTAAACGAAGCTAGTAAAGATACAGATAAAATAATAATATTGAGGTTAACATAGTGAAAATAATTGTCTCTTTCCCTTCTACTTCCAAATATTTCTATTTTTATTGAAGAGGGCAAACTCAGGGATAAAGGGAGAGGTAGATGTGCCAGTACTATCATAAGCTTTAATAGCTGCACAGATCAAAACATAAAAATCCTTCCACACCAATTATATGTTTCTCTTGGCAGCAGACCTTCTGCATTTAGACCTGTTTTCTTCACAGCTCTGTGCTCATGTAAGCCTTCTCTTACCAAGAAAGGCTCTTTGGACCTTCAACTACTCTGGGGTCCTCAAAGAGAAGGGGTTTGGAGAGTAAGAGGGAAAAACAGATATTCCATTTCCCTTTCTTTTTTATTTTTTCCTGCCTATATTAGCCAGCTGTGCATGACCATAAGCAACATCAATTTCTGCTAACATCCTTGGAGGCAGGAAAATAAAAGTGAAGCTCTGATTTCAAGCTTCAGCTGGAACAGGCACACACAGCACCCACTGCTCAAAACACAAGACAAAAGCCAGGGCCTTTGGCAATATCCACATACCAGTGTCTCTAGCAGGGCGCTCACATGTTGCTGCATTTGTCGCTCCAGAACCACAGGACATCACAGATCTCTGCAGCATTAGTTCAATGAGGACCATTTCCATAGCTGACTCTGCTTACAAATAACCAACCCCTTCCAGCCTTCCCTACCGCAATCATAGCTTAAGCAAACACCACAAACTCACAGCCATACTGAAGAACCTAAAAAGCTGTGAATAAATCCTATCTGGAACATAAAGGTAAGGACTACAGCTAACAAAACCAAAATGTTTCACCCAGGACTGGTATGAGTCTAATCAGCTTTTAGAGTATTTTTGCCTCTTGTCTTCTTACTTAGCACTTAACTAATTGACGACCTGAGCAAAGCAGGCAGCAGACCCATCTCAAATTCACCTGCTCCTGCACCCTCTTATCTAGCAATTCTCCTGATGCAGTTCACCCTGTTTGCAATTAGATATTTCCTTTATTGCTAGAAAACAGGTGTACAAATTTCTGTTATCTCAAGGTAAATAGCATACTTGTGTTAACCTGTTCTGAGTATACAAAGCAGAAAGGTAAACTGACCTCTTTGCCAATATCTGCACACCATTAACTCTGACATGATTACATTTGTTACCCCAGAACCATAGAAGTCATTCTGCATCATTTTCAGTGAGGTCAGTTCATTGAGTCAGCTGCAGACAGGCAGCACTCACCTCAGTGTAAAACTAGAGAGCTCCATTGGCCCACATCACAGGACAGGTCATATGCCACTTAGGGTTGAGAAAAATACCTTCTGTTTGTCTCAGTTAAGAGCAAAGAGCCTGCCCCAGAGCATCTTCTCCTAGTCAGAAGCCTTAGTAAGACTGACAGAAGAGCACCTCAGTGATCAATACAACTGAAAAGTATGAGGTAGCTTTCATCTCTTTCTTGCAGAGCTGGCTGCTGCAATCTGAGTATGCTGTCTAGTCCATCACTCTGCAAGAGGTCTCATTTTGGACCCTCTTCTGGTAGTTATCATCTTACACAGTTCACATCAAAAGAGACTTATCAGGAGCTCCAGCTGCATTCAGTCACCATCTTGGTGTACATATCTTGTGACTCCTGAGGCCAAGCAGGCAGAAGCAAAAAATAGCTTGCTCGTCTTATTTACACAACAATCATAAGCACTGTAATTTAACAAATAAGCTCTGATGAAGCTGCTTTATGAAATCACTTTCATAAGATTCATGATTTAAATATTTTATCTTCCACCAAGAAGGATAAGCAGAAGTGCTAGCACTATCTTTAAAACAATAACCACAAAGAAAATCATAACTGCTTGATTGTTTATGCCTAATGTATGTGTGAATATTGAAGATAATCAGAAGCATGGAATTTTTTTTTTCCTCAAGTCTTTTTTTTCCTCCCTACAGTTCTTAGTTAAAATATTCCAAGCAAATATGTTTAATTCTTGCTTTATTTAGCATAAGCTATGCTTCAGCTCCGCTGACCTTAATGAAACTTAGAGGAGCACTTCATTCTTCCTCTGATTGAGGGGTTCCCCCAAATCAGAATGCATAATGAAAGGCAAAATTAAACAACAAAAGAGGTAAACTGCAGCCGAAACATGATCCTGAGAGTGAAGAATTTTACTCTTGGGGAATTTGCTCTCTGCTTTGTCCACGCAACCAGATCAATCAGTTAAAAATTTACAAGGAAGAAAGTTTTCATGCTCCTATTGCATGCTGAGAAGCTTCAGTTCAGGTTTTTTGTTTCATGTAACTTTTATCATGATTCCATTTCAAACACTTCATGACTTTTAAGCCCACGACTCTGGAAACAAGGGAAGAAAGCTCTGAGCCACCTGCCTGCTTTCACAAATACACTTGTTCTAAATGACTGAGCGTGCATGGCAAAGGTATCAGATGAATCTTGTGGTCTTGATTTGTTTGGTACCAGAACTGTGATGAGCAAGCGGCTGTAAAAGGCAGAGTTCCCTCTGCAGCTGGAGAAACCACTCACTCCACAAACCCAATGGGAATACCATGCTTACTTGCAAAAGTTGAGCAATCTTCAAAGCCATATGACCTCTGAAAGCAGCAGATGAACTTATGGGGAGTTCCTCATTTTAATCTTTGGTGGCACTATGAATGTCCTTGTAATTCCTGATCTAAAACCCACACAAATCTGGGTTTTTTTCCCTGCTAAAATGTAAGTGGATAGGCCAGAGACTGCAATTACGGCCACTTCAAGCTTTATTCCATAGGACCTCTTTTGGTGGAGCTTGCATGGACATTTCCCACAAGGATCAGGCCTTAACAGAGGAATTGGGACTCCCAATCTCAGAATCACTCATTCCCACTTCAAGTACTTCCTGAAATCTGAAAGAAACTGAGCGTTGCCTTTGCACATTTCTGTGCCAGCACAACATAACATATGCTTGACACGTCTAGAAACATTATGGTGCTGCTTCCATTTCCTGCCAACCATTACAAGTCTTCCTTTTCCTTCCTGATTTTAGGGTTTGTTTCACAGCAGGAAGAGGAGGAATAGAAGAACACTTCTGTACCTGGGAAAAGAAAGTGTTTAGAGGAAATCGGCAAAGCATGTGTTCTCAGGATCAGTTGGCAGAAGAGGCAGAAAATACCACAGAGCGTGACACAAACTGAGAAGAGATTTTGTACTTCCTTTTCATTTGTTCCCACAACAGATGCGTGCTGGTCTGACTCAAACACTACATGAAGCAGCAGCCATTGCATATGCTTCCAGATCTGTGTCAACCTAGCTGAAGGCAAATGCGCTGCCAGCCAAACACTAGCTGAAGCAGCAGCTTAGAGGCTACAGCTGCAAAATGGCTACACATCCTCAGAGTTCCATCACAGCCTGAGGAGCCTAAGGGTCCTCTCTCACCCCCTTCAAGATTAATTGGTTTTGGTGCAGCACTAGGTTCAAGGTGCATAGCAACACTGATAAACCCGGTATTCAGTATTTGGAAGACAACAAGTGGAAGATCCACCCTTTAAACAGGTTCAGATCTGGAAGATAGTCAAACATTTGAATTATTTTCTTCTTATCTAAATGATTCAAACCATCTGAATACCACACAAGTCTGTACAAATGGACTGAACACCCTAGAGAAAACCCTTTCTCATGAAATCTTGATAATTTCCAACCCTGGCTTGGTAAGAAGCAACACAAAAAGTGATTCTCTTGTGGTGTTTTGGTATTTCTGATTCCAAACACAGCCTAAAAAAACAGAGCAAAAAGATGGATTTCAATACATTCTCTGAATTAGCCATTAGTTATTTTTAATTACAAACCCTCTAATATTTTTGAGCACAGACACAATAATCTTGATCTGTGTGACAGCTCAGTTCTACTGTAAGCTCCAAAGCCTGACTTCTAATTATTGAGTGTTTGCTTGTTTCAAATATAACTGCATCACATTGCAGGAATATCTCTTTCCTCCTTCCAAAAAGTTACCTCAGTCCCATGGCAGACCACTGCTCAATAGAAAGGCAACAGTAAAACTCTGCTGACATTTCTACAAGAAGTTCTCTGCCTGTTATAGTTACTACTGGCAAGGTGGCTCTAGCAAGGATTGATGTGAACCCACCTACTCTCAAGGGTCAAAAGGGAACTGCCATCTATGAGTCTCAAGGCCCGTTTCAACAAAGTAGAAAAAGGCATCATCTCATCTACTAAGGAAGGCAAAACAGTGTGAAATGTTCCTCCAAAATGTAACAAAGGTGCAGCCAAGACCAGAGACTAATACATACATCTTAACTGCCTACAGGGGGAAAACTACATTTTGGAAGAGAATGAAAGAAAATTTGTATTTACATCCAGCCTACATAAAAACAAAATAAACCCCTCAAAAAAAAAAAAAAAAAAAAGAAAAAAAAAGTATTTTACCTACAGTCTGATTCCTGAGGAAGTTTGCAGTGGCAGCAATAGGATAATTGTAAAATAATAGCTCATAGTCTTCTCATTTTTTCCCCCATGATGCTATAAGCAATTTACTCAATCAGCTGTTGGCTATCACCAAAATTCCCTCCTTCATCTCCATGTTCCACATAGGGAGTAGCAAATATAGGGCACTCAGCTCAGAACTTCTGAGATTTTCAAGCCAGAAATGTCTTAGAGAAATGAAATAAGCTGCTGGTTTACTGGCCATCAACTGAGCACAATAGTTATATTGGGAACAGGAGATCTTTAGAAATTCACTCCATGACCATAGGGCTGATCGTCTCATATTAAATGATCATGGCATGATTCCAGATGCAGAAAAGCCAACTCTTTCAGGATGGCTTGTTCTTGATTTTAGCTAATCCTTTCAGTCCATAGGCTGTTCTGTAATAAACCAATCAGCAAGTGGGTTCCCAGGGTGCAACACTTCACTTCTCAAAACTTGGATTTGTATACAGTCACGCAAACTAGTCTCATCCTACACCAAGGCACACATTTGTGCACCCACCACTAACTTCCAGAGAGCCTTTGCCACGGGCATTCTGGGAAAGTGGTTATCTTCCATCTGCAGTTTCTTTTCTCAGCTGGTCTTCATAATCAGCTGGCTTCCTTATACTCCTTTTGATCACAGTCAATATTTCTATAGCTCGATCTGTACAACTACTTTAACCTGGCACAAGTTTGGATATTTTCTACTTTTTCCACAGCCTTTTTGACAAAAGGTCTTTCTTCCCAGAACATACCAGAATGATCCAGCCTGCAAATAATTCAGGACCCTCATTAAAATCATACAAGACTAGTTAAAAATAGAAGGAAAAAGAAATTATATCTTGCATTTATTTTGTTTTAAATACATCCAGCAGACACATCTGTTAAATAAAGGCTGAAAGAGGTTAAATTTGACTTCATACAGCAAAAAATCTTACCATAATTAAAAAGACTAGGTTCTATGCAACAGCCATCTTCTGTGCCTTTTTCTTCAAGCACCCTCCCAGTACGGAAGTTTCTCCTCTCCAGAGCATTATTCTGTCTCATTGAAGTAACTATATTTCTACTATGCTCTCTCACAATTTCCAGGGACAAGATATCCCTTCCCTCCTTTCAAACCATTCTGGGACTTTGTTACACACAACCAACATGCCATGCTCCATCTTGAAGGCAGCTGAGGTCTTCGAGGATTAAGAAAAGGTGCAAGGTAAGCACTAGATATCATATTATTACTTTAATTAGGTGTCTGTCTACTAACAGGTCCTCACTGAAAGTATGAATTTAAAACTAGATTCTACTAACTTCCTGCTCCATGATGCCCATTGTCTGCCAGAGACATCAGAAAATTAACTGGAGCCTGGGGAAATAGGAGACACCCAACTGACCACATGGTAAACATTAATGCAGAGAAGAACCCCTTTCAAATCCAGCACCCTGGTTTTGTAGATCCCACATGTTTCATCTCTCAATCTACTGCCTCATTCTTCAGATGCCCGAACATCTGAAATTAGTCTAGAAGGTATGGACGGAGTCAAGTCATTCTTCCACCAACAGCTTTAAGTACTGCCAGCACAACACCCCAGAGCTATCAGCATTTTTCCTTTCCTTTCCTACTCCCTCCAAGACAGCCCACTAAAACAAACTATTTGTGAAAAGTCAATGTAAAAGATCATGCCAAGGGAGCAAAAGCCCCAACTGGTGAACCAGCCAACAGTCCGAGAATTATCACCTGGCCAAGTTGACATGAATTTCACTTGAGCTGGATAAGTTTACCCATTATTTGCAAACATTCTCAATTCATAAATCAGTAACAATGCAGAAGCTATCATTGCCACATTACATAATTTTCTAAGAACAGCATCACAATGCAGATGCTTGCTACATCTATAAGTATTTTATGGATAATATGCACAAGTCAAAAAGAAATACTTTCTGTCAGTGCCCAGCAGTTATTAACATACTGAAAAAGGTAGGCTAAAATGAGGACTGATTTACCCTTCATCTCTTGTGACTTATATTTCTATCTGCTGAAAGCTCCAAGTGAGTGAAGGCTGACACACTCTTTGAAACAGTTCATTTGAGTTTCCACCCCCAAAGCTATCATTTCCAATTTGGCAAAGAAAATTCTCCATAGAGGTGTAATACAAGTTGCTGCAAATCAGGACTCAGGTGCTTGGCAGGTATCTGCATCCAAAGTTCAGATAACACCTGGTTGTGTTGTCCTGTCTATAGCTAGAACAGTGATTGTCTATCTACTGTAAGTTTAAGGAAAGCAAAAATGCAGACACCTAGAAAGCAAGCATACAGCAGATTTACAGAAGCCACTGGACCTTGAAACCCGGTGGAAAGCAACTGAGTCTCCTGGTGTGAAGAGGTAATCAGCTAACTTAGCTTGCTCTATTCCTTTCTCTTAGCTCTTGGATACTCCAGTTTTCCTAACAACTGTTTTAAGAGTTGCTGAATAAAACATATTAGGTTTTCAGGATTTTACCTTAAACAGTTATATGATTTGTGTGCTTATTTGAGGCTTAGCCATGTAATCCCCTTGGGCAATTTTTCTATCAGAGGTTCTAATACTTCTGGAGGTAGTATCAAAATTATGCATATATTTATGACTATGTACAAAGCTGGCATTATTCAACTGCAAATCTGTAGCCAAAAGAAGAATGGAAACTCCCTAAACCAAAGATAATTCAAAAAAGTAACTTCTTTCAATCATGTCTGGTGTGTCTCAGGTTGCCCTTTTTCCACCTGGTCCTTCTGCTTCTGTAGTCCATACCCTGTGGACTGAGACACACAAGTCACTGCTCGATTCTTGCACTCCTGCCCCTGTGTTTAGGCTGCCATTAGTAAGAGGCAAGCTGGAGGAGACACACCCCAACGAAAGCAGAGCCAGAACACTTCCCTTCTCTGCAGCCAAGTACACTGTGCTGCCAGCACATCTGCTCTCCACCAAGCCAGCAAGCTTCAAGTTTATTTTGGGACCTACCTACATCTACACCAAATGGTGGCACAGAGCACCAGGACTATGAAACACAGCAGCTGAAATGTGAAATTCAGAGACCAGCAAGAACAAAGGCAACTAACCACTGGGGGAAAAAAAAACAACAAAACAAAAAAAAAAAAAACCAAACAGAAGGCAGATGTGTTTTCAGGGACACAAGGCACTGCAACATGCTAGCTTCTGATGCACTGAAGTGGGCACAGAAGACCCTCATAAAATGGGTTGGAGGATGAAGCTCTGAGGCCTTGCCTCCAATTTTGGTTGTGCCTTTACCTAGACAAAGCTGCCAGCAAGAAAGTGTGGCATGCATAGACTTCAGGCCATCAAAGACCAGGGCCTAACTTGCTGGCCTTTGTCCCTCTCCCTGACAGATGCAGCAGACAACTCGCAAGATGTCGTTTTCCTGTGTGAACAGATAAGGTCTGCTGCCCAGAGCTCAGCCAACCATGTCGGCCTTGAAAGGGAAGATGAGTAGGCATCATGTGAGGGGGGACAAGGTGAGTTCAGCAGGGAACAGTCCTCCCCTGTGAGTGGGTGGACCCCTGGGACTGGCACTAGCATGCTGCTCCCTTTCTCACAGCCAGAAGGCCTGCTCTAAAACATCCTGCATTTTCTGTTACTGTCATTTATTTGTCATGGTGGTAGGGGAGGCTGTGGTCAGGTGCAGCTTTCAGTGAGGACCCCATGCCCAGTGGGCACTCAGCCTCTAACCGCACAGGGTTACCATTTACACCCTGTTGCAAGAAGAAGCTGCCTGCCTGTATAGCTATCACCAGTGGGACGGAGCATCAGTACTTGGTCCTGGGCTCGTGTACACTTCCACAACACTCATAGCTCACCTGCTTGAGCACAGGGGTAGTAGATACTCCAGGAGGCTCAAGCGCCACACACTTCTCCTCAGCTTTACTGTAGCTGGCACATGCACCTGGAGCCATGCCTGCCTGCAGGGTCAGCACCTGGTAAAACAAGAATGAAATGTGGCTTCAGAGGTGGGGAGGGAAATGCGGGAGACATGTCAGAAAGCCATAGCTGACAAACAACATTTAACCACCTCAACAAGTAGAAAAATGAGAATTGTGATAGTTAAAGCTACAGGAGGTTTCACCCTCTCTTCCTAGAGATGCAGTACAGTATTGCCTGAAATGCCTGCTCTCTCTCTTTGGTGCCTAGAGAAGTGCCTGTGTGCTGCAGAGCATGCCTGCTCATCTGCACAACTACACCATCTGCTTCTGCAAGAATGTACCTCTCCATCTATACAAACCTTGCTCATTTATACTCTTACATCCAAACCAGCAACAATGCTACTACTGCTAGAATGATTTGCTTGTTTGTGAAACTGGTGAAGACCGCACTTAAGGAAACAAAGTAAAAAAACTTGGAAACATGAGCACCTTAAACTCTAGAGGAGTTCCAGTCTCACTCCCTTCTGCAGATCTTCACCAGAACATTGAACCATAGCAACACCAAGGAAAGTAAATAGACATCTAAGCAATAAAAATGCTCATCAGCAACAACCTTTCATGCCCTTTAAATTTCCCTGAGGGCTACATCCCCCCAGCCAAGATCTTCTCTGCTGTGGGTTGGCAGGAGTGCATGGCAAAGGTATCACCTGACCAGGATCCAGCCCCTAAATGAAAAGTGGGGCATGCAGAACTCCAGACACAGCTGTTCCCACAGCCCTGCTCCCCCAGGTAAAGCTCCAGTTTTCAGGCAGGTGATATTTTGACAACACACTGAAACTGTGCACAGAAAGCAAGTGTTTCACATCATTACTTACACAGATACTAAAAACATGGAGGGGTTTTCCCCTCATAAAAATATTTCAACAACAAAATTGCTGTAGTCCTCTTTTGAAAACAACAACAAAGTAGTACTCTCCACAAAGACATGAAGTGTACTAGAAACTGTATAGAATTTTGGTTTACATAAGTAAGATATGCACATCAAGATCTGATCCAGGAAAGATCAGGTTCCAGGAAACTATAGACCAGTCAGCCTCACCTCCTTCCCTGGAAGAATGATGGAACGGCTCCTGTTGGAGGGCATCTCAAGGCACTTGGAAGAGAAGCAGGGTATCAGGAGTAGTCAGCATGGATTTACCAAGGGGAAGTCATGCTTAACTAACCTGATAGCATTTTATGATGCCATAACTGAATGGGTAGATTCAGGGAAACCAGTAGATCTAGTCTACCTTGACCTTAGCAAGGCCTTTGACACCGTCTCCCATGACATTTTAGTGAGCAAGCTGAGGAAGTGTGGGATGGAAGAGCAGACAGTCAGGTGGGTTAGGAACTGGTTGCAAGACAGAGTTCAGAGGGTGGTGATCAATGGTGCCAGGTCCAGCTGGGGAGCTGTGACTCGTGGTGTCCCGCAAGGATCGGATCAGTGCTGGGGCCAGTCCTGTTCAGTATCTTCATCAATGACATTGATGAGGGCACAGAGTGTCTGCTCAGCCAGTTTGCTGACGACACCAAGCTCGGAGGCTTGGCCAATACAGCTGAAGGCTGTATGGCCATCCAGAGAGACCTGGACAGACTGGAGAGCTGGACACAGAGGAACCAGATGAAGTTCAACAAGGACAAGAGCAGAGTCCTGCATCTGAGGAGGAATAACAAACTCCACCAGTACAGGCTAGGAGGTAATCTGCTGGAAAGCAGCCCTGTGGAGAGGCAGCTGGGGGTCCTGCTGGATAACAAGTTAACCATAGCACAGCACTGTGCCCTTGTGGCCAAGAAGGCCAATGGGATCCTGGGCTGTATTAGGAGGAGTGTGTCCAGCAGATCAAGGGAGGTTCTCCTCCCCCTCTACTCTGCCATGGTGAGACCTCATCTTGAATACTGTGTTCAGTTTTGGGCTCCCCAGTTTAAGAGGGACAGGGATCTGCTGGAGAGGGTCCAGTGGAGGGCTACGAGGATGATTAGGGGACAGAAGGGCATGGCTTATGAGGAGAGGCTGAAGGACCTGGGGCTGCTTAGTCTGGAGAAAAGAAGACTTAGAGGGGATTTGATAAATGTTTATAAGTATCTGAAGGATGGCCAGGAGCTGGTGGGGGGGGTGTGTGTGCGGAACAGGCTCTTCTCACTTGCTCCCTGTGATAAGACAAGGAGCAATGGGTGTAAGTTGCAGCAAAAGAGGTTCCGCC
Organism: Tricholaema leucomelas; assembly: GCA_013400475.1. Lineage (NCBI taxonomy): Eukaryota > Metazoa > Chordata > Aves > Piciformes > Lybiidae > Tricholaema lacrymosa > Tricholaema leucomelas. The sequence continues at coordinate 884,190 of WAAF01013955.1, forward strand.
TCAACACAAGGGGGAACTTCTTTACCGTAAGGGTGACAAAGCACTGGAACAGGCTCCCCAGGGAGGTCGTGGAGTCTCCTTCTCTGGAGACTTTCAAGGCATGTCTGGATCTGTTCCTCTGTGATCTGTGTTAGATAGTATTGTCCTGCTCTGGCAGGGAGGTTGGACTCAATGATCTCTTTGGGTCCCTTCCAACCCCTAACATCCTGTGATCCTATGATCAGATCACAGTAACCACCTGCTGTTGGTCAGTCTGTGATTTACATGCTACTACACATGGGAACAGAAAAAGAAATGTTTATACTTTACTCAAATAAACTTTGGCCTCTATACATTTAAATTTCAGATGCCAACCTAAATAAAACATTCATCCTGCACAAATTTGTATCCAGTCTATTGTCTGAAAGGTCTTTCTCTTCACCACCTGAATAGAAATATATCTTTTGTTTGTTTTGAGACATGTTCCAAAAACATACAGTTCACAATTCCACCACTGCATCTTGCATCATAACAGTACAGGAGTTAAAATAGTTTCTCCTGTTTTCACTGGAGAAAGTTTGCTTCTCATTTGTTTGTTTGGGGGGTTGGGTTTGGTTGTTTGTTTTTTTGTTTTGTTTTGGTTTTTTTTGGTCAGTCTTCACACTTGCCTTTCAAATGGCTTATAAAAGCATTACAGCTGCTGACTGATCAAGAACTACACACAGCAACTAGTTTCTTGATATATCCTTGGGTTTTGACACTTCTTATTTCCAGTTGCCTGTCATACAGACTTACTTTTGCAGCAAGGAACATCTTTTAATATCCACACAGAACGAAGACAAACAGAGACTCAAGCAAGGTGGATTCACCGTGCTCTAGACTGCAATACAAAGAGCTAAGAGTATAAATCTCTACTAGTTTTCACTTGCAAAAAGTAGATACTCAGGGTACCAGGGGAGAATTGCCAGATGTTCACTTATTTATTGAAAACCCTAATGTCTGAGAGAGAAACTTTGAGGAACTGTGTTAAATAATTCTTACAGAACAAGCAGCCCGTAACAGAAAACCAGTTAAACCCTGGGAGATGTCCTAGTAAAGACTAAGAGTACAGCAAAACCACACCAGTTGACTCGACAGGAAAAAAAGCAGACAAAACTACTAAGTCATCTTCTGCATCCACTCCACCACGGGAGAGGTCAGATCATCCTGCAGCCAACAATGTGGCAATAATTTCTATTACATTCTGGTGGAAAAACTCAACATCCGGGAAAAATAAAGTTTCCTTCAGCTATTGTTTCCTTTCCAAAGATCACTTTTTCAGCCAAAAGGATGGGGAAGAAGGAAAAAAAAAAAAAAGAATGGAACTGGGTGAATAATGCTCCGTGACTAATAGCCGTGGTCTGACCAGTCTGAAACAGCTTCAAGTATCCATGACCTTTTGAAAAGCCACAAGTTAGACACTAACAAAAACACATAACACAAACTCTCACACCCCCTTCCTTTTATCAGATAGGATGAATAAGCTGACAAAAACAACATGGAATTAATGTGCTGAGTAATTCCTCTAATAATCCACTGTGGGCTGGTTCTGAGACTCTGAGGCACACAGCTACGAAAGCACTGCGTTGACTGTATTTCAGATGACAAATTCTCATTAACCAACACAGATATTACACATTGTTCCACAGCTTACACAAATGTTCTCCTGAAGCAGCACTCAAGGCATTAAGAAATTGCTGAGCCCTCCCATTATGCAATTTATCCAAAAAGACATGAATGCTCTCACCCAACCACTCCACATCTTCTACTCCCTGATACCATCCTATGGAGCTTCACTCAGTGCATGTGTTCCTCATGCCATTTAAAGGCCTTTTGAATAAATTTTTCTTTTGGGGGGGACCACCAGGTAACTGTTGGAGGGATTAGTTTGTGTGTCTTTTCTGTTGATCAACACAAATCCATCCCAGGCTGCAGTGTCATTAGATCACATTTACTGTAAAGAATTTCTTCCTAATATCTAGTCACAGTCTGCCCTCCTGAAGTTTCATTCAATTATCTCTCGTCCTATCACTACAAGGCCTTGAATAAAGTCTCTTACTAGCTTTCTGCTAGAAAGAGTCTAGCATAGAGCCACAAGAATGATTTGGGAACTTGAGCATCTCTCCTACAACGAGAGACTGAGAAACCTGGGGCTGTTTAGACTGGAAAAGAGAAGACTGAGAGGGGATCTTATCAATGTGTACAAATATCTGAGGGGTGGGTATCAAGTGGATGGGGCCAATCTCTTTTCAGCAGTCAGCAGCAATGGCTACAAATTGGAAGAGAAGGTTTCACCTTAATGTGAGACCTCTTTACAGTGAGAATGACTGAGCCCCAGAACAGGCTGCCTAGAGAGGCTGTGGAGTCTACCTCTGTGAAAGTCTCCTCCTGGAGACTTTCAAAACCCACCTGGATGCATTCCTATGTGAACTATCCTAAGTGATCCTGCCTTGGCAGGGGGGTTGGACTTTATGATCTCTGGAGGTCCCTGCCAACCTCTAAGGTTCTGTGATTCTATGATTCTTGTAGGCCCCCTTCAGGCACTGGAAAGATGCTATAAGGTCTACCCAGAGCCTTCTTTTCCCCAGACTGAGCAGCTACAACTCCAGGTATAGGACCTTGCACTTAGCCTTGCTGAACTTGTCCAAGTCCCTCTAGATGGCATCTCTTCCCTCCAGCATATCAGATGGACCACACAGCTTGATGTTGTCTGCAAACTTGCTAAAGATGCACACAATTCCACTGTCCATATTGCTGACAACAATATCAAACAACATTGGTCCCATTACTGACTCCTGAGTGGTGTCACTTGTCGTTGGTCTCTTTTTGGACATTGATCCATTCACCACAACTCTGAGTGCATCCAGCTGCCCAATTCCTTACCTGGCAATTTCACAGAATAGATCCAGTTGGAAGAGACCTCAAAGATCATCCAGTCCACCCGTCTGTAAGCACAAGGTCCACATGCAGCTTGAACACCACCAGGGATGGTGAGTCCACTACTACTCTGGGCAGACCATTCCAACGTTTGAAAACCCTTTCAGAGAAGAAGTATTTAGTAATATTTAGCCTAAACGTCTCTGTGAGACCCCAAGTATTTACATCGTCTCAAACAGTACTGCTGAGGGGCGAGTGTGCACCCGGCACTCTGCAGCGCGAGGTGTGCTGCCTTTGCCCGCGCGTGTCCTGCGCGGCCGGCGGAGTAGGGTCTCGGTGCTGCTGAGGGGCGAGCGTGCACCCGGCACTCTGCAGCGCGAGGTGTGCTGCCTTTCCCGCGCGTGTCCTGCGCGGCCGGCGGAGTAGGGTCTCGGTGCTGCTGAGGGGCGAGCGTGCACCCGGCACTCTGCAGCGCGAGGTGTGCTGCCTTTCCCCGCGCGTGTCCTGCGCGGCCGGCGGAGTAGGGTCTCGGTGCTGCTGAGGGGCGAGCGTGCACCCGGCACTCTGCAGCGCGAGGTGTGCTGCCTTTCCCGCGCGTGTCCTGCGCGGCCGGCGGAGTAGGGTCTCGGTGCTGCTGAGGGGCGAGCGTGCACCCGGCACTCTGCAGCGCGAGGTGTGCTGCCTTTCCCCGCGCGTGTCCTGCATAGCCTGGGGAGTAGGGTCTCGGTGCTGCTGAGGGGCGGCTCAAATGCTTTGCACAGGTCCCGGTATACGACACCGGTTGCTCTTCCCTTATGCACTGATGCTGGAACTCCAACACAGAAAGCCATCGAGTTCATTGGGCATGGTTTGCCCTTGGTGGAGCCATTTTGGTAACACAAATCACCTCTTCTTCATTTTCTGTACACCTTAACAGACCCTTCAGGAGGATCTGCTCCTTGATCTTGCCAGGGCACAGAAGTGAGACTGATTAGACAGTTTCCAGGGTCTTTCAATCTCATTGGGTCCCGTGGACTTGAGATTTCCTGAGCAGACAAAAGCACAATTCCAGTCCAAATTCTGAAACAGTTCTTGAAACAACAAGTGTCACAACGCAACATGATCCTTTCGGTAGTAAGGAAAAAAATACTACCCTGGTTACATTTTGAATGCATGTTGCCAGATTCTTTAATGATTGCATGATCGGGAAAAAAATGCTCCCACTAACTATAGCTGGTTAGCAAGGATATCTCAATAAAGCTTCATGGAAAGTGCTCAAAACTCCCAACTAAATCATCTGCTAGCTGTAAAAAGGAAATCATGTTTACTTACATGTATTATTTAGCACTCAAATTGAGAACTATATTCTGCCTTGTGGGGAAGAGAAGCTTGAGCCACCCAAATCTCTGGAGAAAGTCTGCCAGTGTATCCACAATGTACACCTACCTAGCAAATGATTATGTAAGGCAGAACACTAAAATCTGGATTCAAACCTGAAATGTAAGGAGAATTGAATTTCCAGACTATACCTATCTAAAAGGAAACTTGTTTGAAATTGAAAGCAAAACTCAGGATATTAAAACAATACAAATGCACTACATAAATCTTATGAAGGGAACCAAGGTTGTTTAATATGAAGGAAAAAAGGCTTGGGAGAGACCATCTCACTCACTACAACTCTCTGAAAGAAGGTTGTAGCAAGGTGGGAGTCAGTCTCTTCTCTGAAGTAATATGCCATAGGACAAGAAGAAATACCCTCAAATAGCACTAAGGGAGGTTTAGGTTGGATATTAGGAAAAATTACTTCCTTGAAAGGTTTGCCAAGCCCTGGAACAGGCTGCCCAGGGAAGTGATGAATTCACCATTCCTGGAGGTATTTAAAAGGTGTATAGATGTGATGCCGAGGGACATGGTTTAGAGGTGACTTGCTAGTGCCAAATTAATAGCTGGACCTGATAATTTGAAAGGTCTCTTCCAGCCAAAACAATTCTATGATGCAATGAACTTCATGCAGCTGTTGAACAACAAAGCAGAACACCAAGGTACAACCTGAGCCATGAATAACAGGAGCAAGACCACTCCTGTCTTGGGGACAGCTTAAGCAACAAGCATACCTAAAATAACATGGTAGCAGTATAACAAACTGTGGGGAACTTCTCAATTGCAGACCTAAGAACAAGAAATCATGGATGAGAACAAAAGAGGGATGAGGAAATTAATGTCTTAGGCTCTGACAATTCTGAAGATGAGAGGTGACAGGAAAGATCTTGAAGAGAGAAGTAAACAGAGTGGAAGTCGCAAACAGGAGAGCTGACAGCCAGAAATTGTTTGTATTTTAAATGAGCTCAGCGGACAGAGAAGGGGAAAAGATCATTGAACTGTTACTCATGAATGACAAGGATGGAAGTGGAGCATTTTGTGAAAGAAGACATCCAACATATTTGGCAGCAATAGCTTTAGGAGGGTCTTGAACGGGGACACAGTGGCAACAGATCCTGCTTAGTCTCTGACATGTATCAAAGAAAAGGGAGATGGGGATAAGTGGGAAAATGTCCAGCCTAGGAGAAGAGATGGAGAAGAAAGAAGCACCAGAAAATTCAGCTAAGACAAGAGAGGAAAGACCCTTGGGCATGTGCAGAATTGCTGATGAAGTGTTTACCGATGAGTGGTGAAGGAATCTCATCATGTCAGCTCAGCCAGCTGGGAAAAGCACCTCAAGACTGAAAAGGGGCAGAGACAGTCCCTAGATCAAAGGCAGCAAAAGTGCAACAGTAACTCAATGCATTCTAAACAGGGGATTTTTAGTACAGTATTGGGAAGTCAGGGGGGAACATCACAGCACAGGCCATGGTGGAAATGAAACTAATCACTTTTGTCTTGACCTGCAAAAGATGCACTTCTTCTCCCACACACCCCAAAAAACAAGATCTCCTTCTACGTTTAAAATTAACCCTCAAATATTTGAGGGCATAAGGGATCTAAAGCAGGGGAGGGGAAAGTACTTCAGACAACTTGTTTACTGTGGCTATAAATCTTTCTAACGTCACTATTTAGTTGGGGCAATTACCAAGGCAGGAATTATAAAATATGTAGTAATTTTTGTTTCTAGAAAGCCTCACCCACAACAAAATACAAATTACTTAAATTTGGGTTCTAATTCGGTCAGGAAAATCTTCACAAGGATGCTTATGGGCAATTCATCCATTTAGGAGAATCAGAAAATTGGAGAAGTTTACCCACAAAATGGCTTTGTCTCACTTATAAATAGGCAGCCTGGAGCCCTAGGGAAAGTCTGTTCTACTCATGGTGGTGGAGTAGAAATTTCATGATAGTTCCAGGCTCCTTTGTGGCAGTGTTGGGACTGCTCAGCCATTAAGAGGCTTCCAGATCTTCCCAGGCTTTAGCAGGGTGCTGGGAAAGAGGCAGACAATCTCTGACCTGTTCCTCTTGACACAGAGGTTTGAAGAGGCGTAGGTAGGATCTCTTGCAGATGTTCAGAGAGCACAATGTTGGTGGCACTTCTTGCCACATCATGAGGCACTTAATGCCTTCTCATGGGAAAGCTGAGGCACTTAAATTTCCAGATAGTTCAAGCACATAACATCAGGACTAAGCTGGTCTGAAGCACAAGGCAGAGCAGAAGACGCTATCCAAGAGCAGTAGGGCAGAGCAGAATGTAGAGCAGAGCAGCACACACTGAGACAGAACAGTGAAGCAGAGTCAGCACAACTGCTTGCAGCTTAGCTCAATTTCTATTATTTGCTCAAGTGTAGTGACTCCTTTGGCCACAGATTCACCAATCAGAATGGCATTTGCAAAACTGACCATATCAGGTGAAACCAGGGCTTGCTTACCCTTATATGAGCAAGACACTAACAAGTAACTAAGCACCTGTGGGTAACTGTTTATCACTTTGGGAGGGGACATAATGGTCCACGCCTTTTGTTTTCCTCCACCCTTGCTTTCCCCATCAGCAGAAGTGTGGGGCAAGCCAGGACATGTTTTAGGCCTATTAGTCTTCCATGACACTCCATAGTAAAAGTCTCTACAAACATCAGCTAACAAAGGGCCAATGCTGGCTAGCAATGGTCAGAGGTGAAGCACCATGCAGTGTTTGCTAAAGTAACACACATTTCTCAGATAACATCTGTTACCAGGCAGGTGTTGCACCCACTGTTTGTCCCCTAAGAAGATGGATCTCACATAGGAGGGCTGTGACCACCAGTCTCAGATTTTGTGGCAGCTACTGTAACATGCTTTGCAGAAGAAGAGCCAGGAGAAGCTGTCATCAGGCCGTTAGGTCCAGCATGACAACACCAATGTGTTGTCATTTTTAAGGTGAGTAAAGACTCCCCTGCTCTGCAGCAAAGGTGCTGCTGGACCTACATCTATTCAATAGGGAATGCTGCTGCTGCTACTGGGATTCAGTAATCCTGAGCCTTGCTTACCTAGGGCAAGGCAGAAAATTTTAAACACTGTCAGGAAACCAGAAAGGGCAGCGGCAAGGGAAGAAAACAGCTTTGGCTTCTCCAACAAGAATACCTAAGCATCATCTGCTACATTTTAAAAACTTGGGTCATGGTACTCTACCAGGAAGGTCCACAGGCAAACAAGATAAGGTATCCATGAACACAACCATACTGAAATGCCCAGGCTGATGCAGCTGAACGTGTCACACAAGCTTTCACTGAGCTGTTGCAGTTAACAACAGCATCTTTTCTCATGACGAGTCTTCTGACCTCTCATGGCACTCAATGCTCAGAGCATGCACTCAATGGCAAGAGACACCTCCATTTCAATCCAATCTGCTCCTGAGTCACCCAGAGGTCTTTCTAGACATGACTACACAAAGTGCTCTGTCCTCTCCACTAGACACCCTTTTCCCTATGTAATGGAACCTTCAGCCTTATATGGATTAAGCTCCCTGTAAGAGGGGCAGTGGAAAACACAAGGTGGTGTTGTATTGTATTAATGTCACTTAACGGTAACTGTCAATGACTGTGATGGAATAAATATGGAAAAGGAAATGACTGTAATTGATTGACAGTCTGGAAGCTTCCATATAGGAAGGTCTCTTTAATGAGAGAGACCTGCAAGAAGCTGCTGCAGTAGAGGCTATTAATGCAAATTATATGCACCATGCCTGCTCTCTGAATCATGCAATGCCATGTGAATGTCTAATCCATTTCACCAGGCTTGTCTCTATCTAGGAAGACTATTCCACTGACATGCTGATTAGTATATTAGGAGAGTTTTAGAAGTTCAGTGCTGGAGCAGGTGCCATCACAGTGTTATTAATTTAGTTCAGAACAAAACAAACAGGTCTGTAGAACCATCAAAATCACTATGTAAGACTACAAGATAAGTTTGTCACGTGTTATGGGAAATTGCAGGAATGTCTGCTGATCTGGGGAAGGAGATAAATGGGTAAGGAGGGTATCACTTTCCTAGGAAACTACTGTTTGGAACTTGGAAATTGAAGACAAGGCAAAAAGCTTGATACAGCTCCACCATAATGTGCATGGATTTCCAGAAAGAACATTGTGATAACAGAAACAGAGGGGAAGTTTAGAGGTGGTAGTTGCCATATTTATATTGCAGCAGTGCTACATCATGCTAGTTTGAGCCTAGCTGGGATATTTGGGTGAGAAGAATTAGATTACAGGCTGTGAAAAGGAATCAATGGTGATGTCTACTTCACTCATAGGCTTGCTGGAATGTGTAAGAACAAGAACACAAACATAGATAACAGAGTCTCTCTCTGGCTTTTGGGCTGCACTTCTCTCTCTAACCTAACTTGCTGTCTGACTAATCTGTCTGCTTCCTAACTCCCCTGGCCAACCCTCCAAACTCACCTTGAACGTAGGACAAAGTCTGGGGTAAGGTAGAGGGGTGGGAAGAAGGTAGAAGGGTGGTTGAGAGCCCCTCCTGGGTACTCTAGTTTCTGAGAGGGCTGTTGTGTTTCTGTATTGCATTTTAACTTGTATATTTCTTTCTATAGCTGTATATACTTCTATATTGTGCTAAGCTGTATATATAATATGTAAATATATATGTACATATAAATGTAAATATAGCTTCATTCTTCAATTTCCAGCAGTTAAGTCTAGTTTGGGTGATTTTCTTAAGTGTGGAGGGGGTGGGTAACAGCCAAACCATCACATACAGACACTCCATTTTAACAAGAAATTGGGACAAGATACTGCAGTGTATGCAGGATGCCTTGCTACTTTCTAAAATCAGACATTTCATGAGCTTGAAACCTAAATAATAAAGCTGAAAAGTAGGCCTGTGTCTTTCAGTCTAGCTAAAATGAACACTTAGGGCAACTATTTTGCCTCAATGTCACTTGTATCAAAGGATCACAGGCTAGCTCTATCTTAAAAGAGGTGAAGAGCCCACAAACTCAGCCACGGAAGTAAAAAATTGCTGAACACCTTTGTCTCAAGACAAAGAGCTCTCCTCTTATTTTGTCAACAAAGTTGCAGCCCTGGGAGACACCTTCTCCTATTGCATCAGCCTAGCACCTGCCAGGAGAAGGAAGGGTTCCTGCACAGTATCTATGTGGACATGGAGGACCCAGGGCAAAGTCAGGCTTTCCAGGTGCCCCAATGCTGTAGGCACTTCCCTTACCTCATGTAGGGTAAAGAAAAGTGTGTTTCTTGCCCCTTCTTGTTCTAAGAGGCCTCAAGGTACTTCTGAACCCCTACATGGAAAATGGGACAGGCACCAAGCAAGAGGATCCCACGATGCTCTCTGGTGATCCATACATAATCGCTGTTTTCCACCAGTTCATCTGCAAAGCAGAATAGCAATAAACCTTCACTTCTGTGCAAGTGCTGTGATTTGACTGAGTTATCCATGTGCAGAGACAATACAATACAGTCTGTTACAGCCGAGGCTTTACAGCACCTAGATATGCCTAAGGAGAGATGCTGGCAGCAAAGCCAAAGGGACCTTGAAAATAAGTACAAGGAATGAAGCAAGAGTTTCATATTTGGCAAGTCAGCACTGGAAAAGCAGAGATCCACACATCATTGTAACATCACATACTCCTGTATGGAAAAGATGCTGGAGGCCTCCCTGGATTCAGCCATTGTTACTCTATTAGTGTTATTTGCAGTGCCAGATCACAGTAGAGCCTCAGACACATCAGCTCTGCAAACATGGCATAAGGAAAGGGGGTCTTTGACCCAAAAAGCCTGCAAACACACCAACAGGCCATCAGAAGGAGATACTAATTTTCTGAGCTGGGTGAAATGATCAGCTCTGAGGAATTCTATTTGGGCATTACTTCTGGAAGAGGATGAAAGGATGCTTCCACCCACACAGGCAGCCCATGGGCCAGGAGTCAGATGCTGCCTGGACACTGGGCAGTTTGACTCAGCGGAGCCTTATGTACAGGAATGCCTGCTTCAGACCTGGTCCTCAGCAGTATGATGAGTGGTTTCATGCCCAGCCCTAATGTACTGTGAGATACATCTTTGCAGAGAAATCTCAAATCTCTTCCCTCAAAAAACCAAACCAAAACAAAACAAAAGAACAGACCAACCAAACAAAACAAACCCAATATGTTTGGGATCCAGCGGTTTAAAATCCCTATCCAGAGATAAATGTTTGTAAGCTCTCAAGAAATCACAACTCTCTGGCATCTACACAACTCCTGATGAGGCTGCAGACACCCTGGAACCTGCAGATCACCAGCTGAGGACAGAAGAATCTACACTGGCATGGCATTTTTTCCTGGTTCTTGCCCCTTTCTGCACTGCTTTGGGAAGGCAATGTTTCAGAACATTTTGCTCAGAAATGCTTTGTTAACAAACAAGATAAACTCCCAATGACATTTTGATGTTCTGAATTTACACCACAAATTTATTAATGTATCCTGTGGGGCTGAATTGTCTGGGAGGGATGCATAATGCAAGAGTGGGAGGAAGGAGGGTTTTCTGCAGAGAGCAGAAGGATTCTCTGGCCTTGGAGGCAATATTTGCTACCTAGAGGCCAACACTCACACTTTTCTACGGATTGATGTTTTCAACCCATAGAAACACCGAGAGGAAGTGTGTCTGTGTGTGTGTGTGCATGTGTCTTTGTCTTTGTGTGTGTGTGTTCAGCATCCATGATTTCATTATTTTACTTGCAGAACAGATTCATCGATCATCTCTGTACTCATTCAATAGAGGGTTTACTTTAGACCAAAAAGGCAAAGTCATTTGCCCCCAAAAGTGCAGGCACACAAGGACTATTAATTAACATTCACCTGACACTGGCCCTGGCGAAGTATCTATGGGAAAACAGATCTTATACCTTAAACCCCCTGGCACACCACTCCAGGAGCTGGGTAATGAAGGAGGATGGTATTAACATTCCAATCAAAACATCCAGAAGGAGGAAAAGGAGAACTGGTACTTCCAGTGTCAGCTCCAATTAGGAGGAAATAGAAGCCACAGATGAGAAATAGGAAGCATCTGTATGTGAAAGCATATTTAGCTTTGAAGCTGGTGTGGGAATATTGGCTTAGTCCTTACTTTCCCCAAGTGTTATGTCATCTCATGTGTAATGTTGACACTTACAAGGATTACTTATTAAATAATTCCCTTACAAACAACAGGGAATAATTCTGGCCTTTGATATAGACAGATTATGATCTCAGATGCTACTACAAAAATCTTATATTCATCTTAGCAGGCTAAGCACATTAAGAATCAGGGAAGAAAATATATGAATGAAAAATATGGAAAGTAAACCAAATGCAAAATATGGAAAGTAAACCAAAGAACAGGAAAATGAGAAAAGCCATGCTGAGCCACAGGTTTTAGTAGCTGAGAAAGGAAAATTAAGAGATTATACCGGTCCACACCAGTCTTCAATTAAGTAAAAATTATGTTCTGTGCCAATCTGGGCAGAAGGTCTTCATTTTTATTTTAAATGGTTCCCCATTTTGGGACTGCAAAGAAAAGAAAAAGGGGGAGGGGGGGTGTGTAAGAATAGCCTGCAGGTGTCTAATTAACCTGACACTGCCCTCGGGTCAGGCACAGGCAACTTCCAATTACCTGCAGGTGCTTTATCCAGGTTGTGGATGAAGTCTGGCATGATGCAGAGACTCCCAGGCCAGCTCTGTATGGGTGCAACGCTGCACGTATGCTGCTATCCTGCTTCTCCTCATCCTGGAGCAGTTTAGCCTGTTTCTCACAGCACAGTGCCGGAATTAATAAGCTTTGCTGGGCTTGAACCAGCTCTTAAGGAGCTGCCCTAGATACTGCTGCTTTGCTGCAGAACCAGGAGCACCAGAGGAGCACACAGTACATGGCCATCCACAGGCTCCCAAATGCTGTCAGCAAGTGGGGAGACCGGAGCAGTGATTGCCCCAGAGCTGTTTGTTCCAGGAAGGCTCGTTATTCACACACAGCAATGGAGAAGCACAAGCCCATCAAGCTCATACCCTCACACTCAAGAGTCAAGGCACTGTGTCTATCTGCATGTGACAGAGTGCCCAGTAACCTGCCCTTCATCAGAGTGCTTTGTGGAGAGGCAGAAAGACTCTTGTGACATTTCACAACAAACACGGAGGTCTTTCTGACTGAAGTCCTGAACGGACAGATGCAAGGGGGTCAAAAGATCCCCCCCATTACAGCACATCTTGACTTCAGGAAAATTGTGGTCAGGATCACTCTGGACATAAATTTTCTTGTTTTGTTGGGGTTTGCCATCGCTGTTGTTGTTTGGGGGTTTGTTGTTGTTAAAAAAAAACAAACACCAAAGAACAAAACAAACAAAAAACCCCACACAACCAACCTGATCCTTTTGCTGGGACACTTTTTCAAGGTGTTGCCATCTTAGCATCGGCTATGACACTGATATGGGGGAATGACTCCTTTAAAAACAAGTTGAACTGAAAAACAAAAACAAAACAGTGTTCTTTTAATTTGTTTTCTCAAACTGCAAATCCTGGCATATGTACGAAGCAAATGAGGCATTAAAGTTGAGCAAATGCATTGAGACCCTTCAGCAGCACTTCCTTCAGAGGAATGAGAATGGGAAAGGCCCTTTTCATACTGTCCCATTCTCCCAGCTAGGTCTTCCAGCCGTGGAGCTCCAACTAGCTGCACAGTATGGGGTTACCCAGGGCAATGAGCAACAAACAACTTAAAACTTTTCCATAAACCTGAAAAACAAAGAGGTTTTTTTATCTCTCTATTGAAAAGAGTAAACGAGCAGAGCCTCCATACCCAGAGCCCACTGCACCAGCTTGATCAGAGCAGTCAAGCTGATGGTCTGACAGCAGACCATCAGCAGGCAGCCCTGTTCTTACAGTAAAGAGAAATCACTCAAGAAATCCTTCCCAACTGCCTGCTACAGAACGAGAGGCCCTTCCCCCTAAACTCCAGTATCCTTCCTCCCTGAAAAGTAAAAGCTGCTGCTTCTCCTGCCAGTCACACTATCCAGAGGCACGGTTCCCTCAAACTCTAAGTGTCACAGCAACATGGCAGAGCTCACTATCAGCCTCTTCCTAAGCTTTAAGGAGAAGCTCATGCTCTTTGGTAAAATAAATTAAGCCAGAAGCACTTTTATATAAAGCAGTGAGTGGAAAAGCAAAGTGAGAACTTTTACCCAACCTTGAGAGTGGCACGAAGGAGAGAATAGAGACCCAAATGACTGAAAGCCTGCAGAACATTTTATAAAACAGTTATTTTTCCCCCCAACAATGGTACTCTGTCCCTGACATGAATCAAAAATGTCACAAGGCAGTTTGGTGAGACCTCGTGTGAATGCTGGGTATTGAGCTGCAGCAGCTGCAGGCAGACTTTGTGGTTAACCCTGTGAGACTTTCACTGCTACAGCTGGCTTCGATTCTGTCACCACGTCCAGGCGGCCGCTCCTTCCCACTGCACTGCTGCTAAATATAATCACCACCTTATCAGTGCCTGCATTTCATTCCAGGACCAGTTCCATGGTAAAGATGTCAGATTAAGAGATACATCTATATTACATATGAGCCTTTTTTCTTCTGAGGTCTTAAATTTATGCCTTAAAACCTAATGACCCAACGTGAATTGAAATCAAACCTGAGCTTATTTAGGAAGCATCAATTCACTTTGAAAAATCTTGAAGAGGAGAATAAATCATGTCTGCCTAAGGAACATCTCTGCCTCTGCCATTTTGAAGCCTCCTCTTCAACATCAGTATTAGGAGGTGCATAGCCACCCCTTTACAATCCAAAGCCCTGAAATAGGCTCCCCACTTGCATTTTTGTCTTCGTGGTATCCAGTTCTACAACAGGACACTTCTCCTACAACTTTTGGCATAAGCTGTGCTTTCTGCTTCTGTAGTACCAACAGGTCTGACAAGGCAGTAAAGATAGAGAAAAGCAAATATGTCTTAAGTGTCACAAAAATTTCTGCAGTTCTTGAAGCTGTTGTTAGGAGTCTACATTATTATATTTGCCTCAGAAAATCTACATTATATATGTATTCAGAAATTCCTCATGACATGTCATGTCTGCATTAAGAAAGGAAAGGAAAACAGCTGGAAGGAGTGGCACGCAGTTCAAAAAACACAAGCCTGATTTTGCAGGAAAAACTTCTGTTAATGTATGTGCATATGTATATATATATGAATAATATTAGTTACACTTTTCTTCAGTCTGTAACCAGTTTCAACCACCACATCTTTGGACAGAGGTGTTGACTAGTATCTTTAAATGATTCAGAATTGCTCTATTGATTTTGAAGTAAACCTCTCATGGGGAAAAAAAAACCCACAGAATTGGTTTTAAAGTGTAATCAAAACAATTTGGCTTGATACAGTCAGTTGCATGTATTTCTAGGCATCACTGGAAATCCTTGCACACTGATTCATGTGATGGTTTGGGTGTTACTTGCCCCCCAACTCTTATGAAATCACCCAAACTAGACTCATCTAGCTGGAAGTTAAGGAATGAAGCTATATTTACAGCTTAGCACGATTTACAAGCATATATATATATATATATACAGTCATAAACAAGTTGAAAGTAATACAGAAACACAGTACCCCTCCCAGAACAATCAGATAGCAAAGAGGGCTCCCGACACAAACGTCCTGCACCTCACTTCACCCCTCTTCCCCTCCCTTCAGAAATAACCATATCAACCCACATATATCTCACATGATAAATCCGGAGATCTGAGCTGAGATGTCAAAAAGACGACAAGGAGGTTAGAGGAAAAAGGGTTAGGTCAGATTAGAGTTAAGGCAGAGGCAACCACAGAGACGAGACCACCAGAAAGAAGGAGCAGAACTGCGAGCTAACCGGGAAGTGCATGAGAAGTGAGTGTCTTATCTATATTTTGACTAGCTGCATTTCTCAGTAGAAGAATGGGTGATATAAGGTACTGCTGAGGACTTTTTTCTTTCTTCTCACAGCTAAGGATTTAATTTCTCTCAGTAAAATATTTCAATCAGCCCCAAACCAGCGCAATTAGTTACATTACAGAGACAAAGGCTCTCATATAGACAGCATATCTGACCAGAGCACTCCCAAATTAGATTCCTGAGGGGGGAAAAAAAAAAAAAAAAGAAATGTAGAAGCAAAAAAGCTCCCAGCCAGGTTATGTAGAAGTTCTGTTTGCTGCTACAGAAGTGATTTAAAATGAAGGCACTATCAACCTCCACCTGTGGCATTTGCAGGCAATTTTGCTGAGGTCCTACTTTCCAAATCTGTAGCTTTTTTCTTTGCAGTAGAGGTTTGGCCTTCTTTAGAAGGAAAGCTGCAATCTTAATAAAGATTGTATGATTTTTTGCCACTGCATCATTGTCCTCTCCCAGCTCTATCACCCTGCTGACAACTCCCCTCCCACCAAACCCCTTAAAGTGCATCCCACTTCCCTGCAATCCAGTCCACCAGCCAGTATTTTCTTTCCAGCACACACAGGCAAGGGGTAGTTTCAGGAGCAAGGCAGAAGATACATATCAACTCAAACAGAAGGCATTTCAGATGTGGCCTCTCAAAACACCATGGTATGTGAATGTGCATTAGCAACAGCAGCACCCCCCAGCTTTGTCCCCAGAGTTTTTAGTAAGAGACACAAGGAATAAAAATGCTAATTCCAATGTAATCAGATTGCTTGTGAGCACAAGTGTGTGCAGGATGGCAAGGCAGCCAGGAGAGCTCCTGCTTCTCTCCATCACCCCAGCCTTCTGTTCCAACTGACAGGGGTTTAGCCTGAAGCATACCCAAGGGCTACAGCACAGACTGCCCACAAGAAGAACACGACCATGAAAAGCTTCATCACATCATTAGGTAGAATTTGTGCTAATCCTCCAAATTCTGGGGGAGAAGGTAAGCACTAGGAAACAGCCTGTCTTTACAGAGGAGAACGTGGCTGGATTTAGACTATCTGTCATCCTATTCCTTCAGTTAATCACTTCTCCACACTTCAGCCTCATTTTTTTTACACTAGGAAAAAAAACCAATTAGAAGTCCTCTTTTCCTAATTCTAATGCAAGCCTCCAACAGTAAGTAGCATTGTTTCAATAAGCCTTGGCGAACTATGCCCATTTGTAATCACACAATAGAAAAATTAATTAAAAAAAAATAGAGCCAGTGAGAGGAAGAACAAAAGGAAGAGAGACACTGGGCTGCACACAAGTGACTGGAATCAAAATGTGGTGTCACTGCAAAATGTAGGATCTGCTAAAGCCAAAAAACAGCCTGTGGCGCCCACAACAAGGCTTCAACATGGGCTCTGCAGATAAAACTGAGAGAGATGGTCAGGAGAAGGAAACCTTGCAACCAAGGGTGGAGCTCAGGAGGGGAGTTCACCAGCTGGTATTCTGTCTCTCCCAAAACCTCACCTATCCATCAACTTGCCAGGCCACAAGCTTGGAGATTAAGCAGCAGGGACTACCAAAAGTTTTGTGGTAGACGTAGGTGGTCCATTCGCTTTCTCTCCCTCACTTCCTGTTCCTGATTTTGGCTTGGTGAACAATGTTTCACCACCATCAAGAAGGGCCCTGCCTTTCACATGGGAGGCAGAGCTGAGAGTCTGACTTTCTGCAGGCTGAAAAGCTCCCACAGCACATGCTGAGGGAAGGATGTTTACCATTTTGCCTCAGCCAAAATCCACCTTGATAATTGCACCAAGCAGCCAAGGTGTTCCTGTCTCACTTATTGCAGGCAAGCCTGTCCTCCTTGCCTTTACTAGTAGGCATTGGCCTGGCCTAGGGGACAGAGGTGTTCAGCATGAGCACATTAGGTACAGCAAAGAAAAAATATTTGTAATTGCCCAGCAGGTTTGTGGCTATTCTTTAAATTATGAGTCTGAATGAGCAGACTGAGCAAGAAAGGATTCCAGGAGCAACAGCAGGGCAGTCCTGACCCCATCCTATGGCTTCCCAGGCAGGGCCTGTCTTAGCAGTTGCTGGCAGAGGAGGGCAGGAAGGGCATTTTGAGATCATGCCACTTCAGAAGTCTTCTACGTGATATGCAGAATTCTCAAGGGCTAGAAGGCTGCCTGGTTACATGGGTTTGAAGCTGGACACCAAAAGGCCCTGGCCTTTTCCATAAAGCAGTGAAGCTGCAAAGTGTCTTTTTAGTCATAAAAAGGATTTATGTCACTTGACTAGCCCAACAGCTTTATATCACTGATGTTTTTTAAGCATAAGCTATCCTGTGGTAGTGAGGCTCCTTCCTTGGAAGTACATCATGCTTATATTGCTATGCTGTCAGCATAACTTACACCTGGACTTACACAATGCAAGCAAAACACCAAGAACAACTCCCCAAAGCTTCTGAAATGATTTATCAGCATTCTTTTAGGCTTTGCCTTTCCTTAGGCCCTGGCTCAGAGATTTTTGCCCGCACAAAATTTTTCCACATTGATTTGCCCTGTGAAATCAATGAGGTAACTCACACAAGTCAAGGCAAAAGCACTCAGGTCCAGAGACTGCAGCATCAGTGGATGAACTCAAAACAAGAGTTACCATTGTGCAAATGTGCTTTAGGTTCATACCCTCCACAAGGACAAGAGATGTATATTGCATGATATGACTAATTAAATTATCTTAGTAGAAGCACAGAGATTTAAAGAACCATAGACTGGTTTGGGTTGGAAGTGGCCTTAGAAGTCATCTAGTTTCAACCCTCTGGCCATGGGCAGGGACACTTCCCACTAGATTAGGCTGCTCAAAGCCCCATACAACCTGGCCTTAAATACTTCCAGGGAGGGGGTGTCCTTAACTCCTCTGGGCTTACATGTTCCTTACAAAATTCTACAACTTCATTGTCATTAACAGGTGTGCATTACACGTATTTTTTAAAAGTCTATGGAATAGATGTTTCCAAATTCAAAATGTTCAGACAATTATTGATCAGATTGCACATAGAGGGGTCTGTTGCCAATTTTAGAATCAACTTTCTGCTGTAATGTAACATTTTAAAAGAGCCCAGGACTCACCACACAGGCTTCTCCCAAAAACTATCTTGGTCAGCTGTGCATTTCTATAATGAAAGATACATTTCTCTGTAGATCTACCTGCAAGGAAAGCAGAGCAGTGAAGAGAGGGTTAGTGTATGACAGAGCTGCATCAAATCTCTGCATTTCAGAATGGGCAGGGGGGTATTTGAAATTCTTTTGAAACAGGATTTTAGACACTGGGAGAGTTTAGCTCTGTTTGACTTTGTAGCTGAGGAACAATCCAGCTTTAATTGTGATTTGTACTTAGTTTCCTTGTATTTTTCATGCTCAGCATAGAAATGAGTTGTGAGGCCCTGGAACAGTGTGGTGGTTTGGGTGTTCCCCGCCCCCACACACTTTAGAAATCACCCAGACTAGACTCAGCCGTGTCTGGAAATATCAGTGAAGCTTATATTTACAGCTGGCACAATTTACAAGCAGATATTTACAGTATATACAGTTATAGACAGAAATAGACAAGGTAAAAAGGTAATACAGAAACACAACTCCCCTCCTAGAAACCTGAGTCCCCAGGAGGGGCTCTCAACCACCCCCTCACCTTCCCCCTACCCCTCTCAATCTTACCCCAGTCCCAAGGAAGAATAGAGGTTCGGCCAAGGGATTAGGAAGCAAGAGTGGATCAGCCAAAGAAAATGGAGGGTGAGGTTAGAGAGTAAGATGGAGTTTAGCCAGCAGCCCAGAGCTCCCCAGCAGGTGAAGAGCGAAGAGCAAAGAGCAAAGTGACTTTATCTACCTTTTCCTTTTCCTTTTTACACATCTCAGCAAGACTATGAGCAAAGTAGACCTCACCATTGTTTTCATTTCACAGCCTATGATCTAGTCCTTATCACCAAAACATTCTAGCTAGGCTTGAACTAGCACAAACAGCCTAGAAAATTTACGTTGCAGAAGTTTCCTGTTACGAGATTCAGGGAGAATATGTCGGCTAATCACATTCAAGGACTATCCTAAGAAGCAAGAATTTCATCAACAGTCAAAAGGGGAAGAAGGAAAAGAGGTTGTTCAAACTGTCAGTGCTGCAAAGGTCTTCTTAACGCTCTCTACAGTAATGAGATTCACTCAGATCCATTAGTGTGCCTCAGTAGTATCTACCGAGATACTGGTATCAGTTAAGACACACCCTAGCATCTACTTGCTTTAGTTTACTTTTGGACTAAGAGTAGCAGAATCAGCTGCTAGAGACCATTTCTGCCATAACTGCAGGCCTTTGGAGGAAGGCTCATGTTCCTGTTCTGTAGCTGCCAAGTGCCTAACAAAGTTATGGTTGATAGACAAGCCTCCTAGACGTCACTGCAAGTTAGATAAGTAGCAATGAAGGTCAGAATCCCACTGGAATGAAAAAACAAAACAAGAGGAAAATCAATGAATCTCCATTTCAGTGGATTTGGGATTTCACAGGAAGTGTTTCCTTGAGACTTGCTATAATATTTCTCTTTTACTCAAGCTTACCAAACTCTATGGACCATATGGCCAAATAAGAACCTGCATGCGATGAAAGTCACCAAGGAAAAGTTTCCTTGCTTAAATGAAGCTTGAAAGGCAGAAAAGGATAAGTAAGCTCTTTGTTTCTTGTTAGTTCAGAGCAGACAAAGTAATTGTTAGCTTTCTATCAGCAGACACATATTTTTGAACCATTTTATCATCATCATTAGGTCCAAGGCCTAAAAGCATCACTCACTTCAGTGACTGGGAGGGGGAAGGGATAAAAAAAGGTTTTTTTCTTTACAGCCTTCCCACTCCCACAACTGTAGTCGCAGCCCCCCCGGTACAGGCTCTGGAAGTTCAGCCTTATTCCTGCCTCACGGTTGGTACCTTATACACCCAAAAAGGACTGCTCCCATAATGAGCTTTTTACTGCAGGGGGACTTCACTGGTTAAGGTGCTCCTAAAGGACCATAGTTGGTCCTGTGACTCCAGGACACTTCCCCAGTTTGAAGACATATACTTAATTAGCATTTTTATGGCATTTAACTGGTAACTGAAGGAGCAACAAAGCCAGAGCAAGCCCTCAGATCTGCTGCCACATCCCCCTACCTCCTGTCCACTGTGAGGGGTTTCATCCTGTGTTAGCATCATCATGTCCTGCCGACCGCGCTCTGATCTGTTTGCTCTGTGAGCCCGCTGGTTTAAAGGGAAAGGTGAGTAATGCCCAGCCTGAAATCCCATTGCTACTCAGCCACAGCCTTTCCGATCCCCCTCCCCAAAAGTCACCGGGGTTCTGACAGTGGCCCTACTGCCCAGCGTTCCCCTCCGGTAGCCACCACTCGTTTTCTGCTCATTGTCCCACTCCCATTGTAGTGGTTCTCCTGCTGCAGAAGGGCCACAGCAGCACTTTTCATCCCTGAAACGTGGCACACAAATGGGGAGCACAAGGCAAACAAAAGCTACAGCCACTCTGTTTACTAGGGGGAAAGATCAATGGGCTTCAGTGAAAGGAAAGGAAGCTGATGTTCACACTCTAACTTGTTGGTGAAGCAGTGAATTAGTGCTATCGAGGCTGACAAAGGCTCTTTTTCTTCCCCCTTCCTCTTTTTTTTTTTTCCAAATGAAGACTCCAAGGGAGAGTGTTATCTTGTCGTTATCAACAGGCCATGAAATGGGAAACGCCAGCAAGTTTATTCAACAATTTCGTTTGCTCTTTGAGAGAGTTAAACAGAAGTCTCAAAGCCCTACACAGGAAAAAAAAAAAGTAAATTTAAAAAAAAAAACAAAACCACAAAAGCAGAGAGACAAACTCTTAAGATCAAAAAAAAACCGAAAGCAAGGAAGTGTGTGGCCAACTTACAGGAACAGCTAAGCCTGTGAGGCCACCGCTGTGACAGGTTAGCCCTTTGAACCCTGCTCGAAGCATTACAACTGGTGTTTAGATGATGAGGCTCCCCAAGTACATCTGGAGTGTACTAGGATGCTCTAGTCTAGTTATCACCTGCATCTTGGAATTTCCAGGCACCATAAGAAGGCAGCTGTAAACGTCACTGAATTCATAGATTCATAGAATGGTTTGGGTTGGAAGGGGCCTTAAAAGTCAGCTAGTTCCAACCCCCCTGCCATGGGCAGGGACAATTCCCACTGAAGCAGCCTGGCCTTGAACACATGGAATCACAGAATACACCCATTTCTAAGAGACCTCAAAGACTATTTATCAACAGTCCTGGCTCACTGGAGAGGTCACTGAAGACTGGAAGCTGACCAGTGTGGTGCCCATACACAAGAAGGGCCCAGAGGAGGACCCATAAAATAACATACCTGTCAGTCTGACCTCAGTGCCATGCAAAATAATGGAACAGATCATCCTGAGTGCAATCACAGGGCTTCTACAGAATGGCCAGGGGATCAGACCCAGCCAACATGGATTTAGGAAGGGCAGGTCCTGCTTGACCAATCTGATCTCTCTTTACAACCAGGTGACCCACCTGGTGGATGTGGGGAAGGCTGTAGATGCAGTCTACCTGGACTTCAGCAAGGCCTTTGATACTGTCTGCCTCAGCAAACTCCTGGCCAAGCTGGCAGCCCATGGCTTGGACAGGGACACTCTGTGCTGGGTTGAGAACTGGCTGGATGCCGGGGCCCAGAGAGTGGTGGTGACTGGTGCCACATCCAGTTGGCAGCCAGTCACTAGTGGTGTGCCCCAGGGATCAGTGCTGGGCCCAGTCCTATTTAGTATCTTCACTGATGGTCTGGATGAGGGGATTGAGCCCACCATCAGTAAGTTTGCAAGTTGGGAGGATGTGTAGATCCATTAAAGGGTAGAAGGGCTATGCAGAAGGACCTGGACAGGTTAGATAGATGAGCACAGTCCAATGTGATGAGTTTTAACACGTCCAAGTGCCAGGTTCTGCAC
The DNA here is from genome assembly GCA_013400475.1 of Tricholaema leucomelas. Classification (NCBI taxonomy): domain Eukaryota; kingdom Metazoa; phylum Chordata; class Aves; order Piciformes; family Lybiidae; genus Tricholaema lacrymosa; species Tricholaema leucomelas. The sequence continues at coordinate 906,363 of WAAF01013955.1, forward strand.
TTTGGCCACAACAACCCCATCCAGCACCCTGCTGGAGAGTAGCCAGGCAAAGAGGAACCTGGGAGAACAGGTCAATGGCTGACTGAACATGAGCCAGCAGTGTGCCCAGGTAGCCAAGACAGCCAATGACATCCTGGCCTGTATCAGGAACAGTGTGGCCAGCAGGACCAGGAAAGTCATTCCACTCCTGTACTCAACACTGGTTAGGCCACACCTTGAGTACTGTGTCCAGTTCTGGGCTCCTCAATTTAAGAAAGATGTTGAGGTGCTTGACCGTATCTAGAGAAGCGCACCAAGGCTGGTGAGAGAACTGGAGCACAGCCCTATGAGGAGCAGCGGAAGGAGCTGGGGTTGTTCAGCCTGGAGAAGAGAAGGCTCAGGGGAGACCTCATTGCTCTCTACAGCTACCCAAAAGGAGTTTGTAGACAGGTGGGAGTTAGTCTCTTCTCCCAGGCATCCAGTGACAGAGCAAGAGGATACAGCCTCAAGCTCAGCCAGGACAGGTTTAGGCTGGATGTTAGGAAGAAGTTCTTCACAGAAAGACTGATTGGCATTGGAACAGGCTGCCTGGGGAGATGGTGGAGTCACCATCCCTGGAGATGTTAAAGATTAGGCTGGATGAGTCACTTAGTGCCATGGTTTAGTTAATTGCAAAGGTTAGGTGATAGGTTGAACTCGATGATCTCAGAGGCCTTTTCCAATCTGGTTGACTCTGTGATATCCAGTCCGTTCCTCAACCCAGCACTGAAGGGTGCCTGCTCATAAGAAGTGTATTGTCCTTCCACAAATACGGCTCCTCTTCTCTTACCAAGACTTTTCCTTCACAGTGAAACAACATTTTGTACCTACTCATAGTACTACAATAGTGTACAAGAACACTATTAAGCCTCTGGATGTTTCAAAACTGTGATGATATAAATGACATCAGAGTGATGGTACTGGAAAAGGGGCAAACATGTATAAATATCATATTCCTTAGTATCCCTAAACTACATGGATCTGTCAGCCCCCGTGTATGCATTAAAAATAATACACATCATATGCATGCACAGATCTGCAATGTTGGTAAAAAAATAAAACACTACTAATGGCAAGTGTTTTGCAAACATGAGAAGTGAAAATCTTTTTGCTTTCCCAAGACTCCTTCACAGTGTCCTACATATAAAAGTTCAGATTCCAAATTCGAAATGAAACTTAGCACAGGGGAAACTGTGATTTTGCCTTGAAAGCTCAAAGGAAAATTCAGGATTATATGAAAGACATGAAGTTAGTTATTAGTGATGTTGTTCTTCAAAGGACTATAGAAACTGAGAGGATTGATGTCATGGGAAAGCTAATTGGTGAAAATGTTTTCAGAGTTTAACTTTTTCTTTTACTGCTTCTGAAGAAATGCAAAGAGGCTGAATAAGATTTCCTACTTGCCTTCCTCATGCCAAAATTACAATTCCCTGGGCTTACCACTTGCAATAGGCCTGCTCTCCTACAAGTTTCTCAGTTCCATTTTACACATTGGTATAAAGCTGGTAGCTGCAGCAGTTTATCCAGCATCCTGAACACAGCTACACAACAGCAAGAGCTGTCCTTTCCACTAAGCACACATCAGCTATTGCAAAGCCACCAAGAGTCTACACTAACCTTCAAGGTGTCTGTCATGTAAGATCTGAATGTTTGCTTGTTTCAAAGTCCAGGACTTTTACTGGAACTATTTGGCAAAATTACTGTTTGAATCTCTTTTTCCAGTGCCCCAATTGCACTGACACAGGTTCAGAAAGTTAAAACAATCAAATTGTTTAATTTATTAGAGCAACACATTCAGGATTGCTGGTGACAAATGCACTAACTGCAAAATTATCTCAGGACTGATAAATCCTTGGCAACATCAAAAAACTTTGGAGATGTAAACTTTTGCAATAGCTTCAATATATAATAGAAACACATCAGAAGTTAAGACATATAGTGAAGGCCTGCTTACCAAGAACAGTGGCCCTGTCTTCAGCTAAGAAAAAGGAACACAGCTCACTGACTGTCCTTGCCTCTGTCTTTCTCCCCCACCATGTGCTGCTGATGGCAGTGCCTCTCCACACCTGTTGGTGCTTGCACCCAATCACACCAAGAGATGTTCCTCTTCTGGATTTCATATCCTAGCCTCAGCTGTTCCTGCCCTCTAGGTGACATTTAAGGTTATTTGGGTAGAGAATTGAGCAACATCGTCATATAAACTTAGCATGTACTCAGATTGGTTCATTAGCATACCAAGAGGTGTTCACTTTAATATTAAAATTTCAGTTAATTAGACAAAGGTCTCCACTCAGGCACTTCAGCCTGAAGTTGGGCATTGATATTATTTTAGCCTTGATGCATCAGTTTTGGTCAAAGCAGGGCCATCTTATCTTCACAAGATTCCTTTTAGCTCTTTGGCAAGCCAGCCTCACAGATTTTCATTTGACACAAACACCTGCTGATAGTCAACGACCTTGTTCCCCGAGCCACCTAAATCAACTTGCCTTCCTGTCCCACAGTAAGCTAGGCAGTTATCCCACAGGGTCCTCAGTAGCCATGGTTGCAGACATGCAACTTTGCTCACTCCTTGTGAGTGTTATTTGCTCAAGCAACTGTCGTGAAGCTAATTAAACTAGGAGCATGTGGATAGTACACTTTTTAGGCCAAACATCAGCTCGCTTGAAAAGCAGATGCGACATGTGCTGGCCTTGCAACTACCCTGCACCTGCTTAACTTCTGATGATACAAAAGACACAAATGTGAGGGAGGGACGCAATGGCAAATTGGAGATAATCTCACTCACATTCAGGTTTGCTCTGCCTCCTGTGTCAGATCTCAACAGAGGCAAAAAAGGTAAAAACAGTCTGCTTGCCAGATCAGTGGCCTATGTGCATGGACTTCAACAGCCAAAGACTGGTCCTCTTTCTATTCTTTCTTATAATCATAGATAATGACATTTAAGAGACCATTGTCTCTGTTCCTGGTACGAGCCACCCTAACAGAGAATGTGTAACAGTGACTCCCTCCAAATAAAAGACACACAATCCTTTCATGTTAGTTCAGTGTTCTTTCCACTACTCAGCTTAAAATTCTGTAAATTCCTTGCGGTGGTCTCAGCTATATACATTGCTTCAGGTTTTTCACTAAATAACCACACAAAGAAAAATTATCTTCCAAGTGTAGTTGAAATGCATTTTGTATCTATATGCAGATAGTGTCAAAAAAAAAAGCGCTATCCCCTCCATATCTCTGAATGTTGGTGCTTACTCCAGAATAAGAGCTTACTTGAGAAGGTATTCAGCAACAGTTACTACACTTTAAGTGTACATCCTGCCTTAATCCAGCAGAACTTTCAGCTTTCTTTTAGAGGCATGAGAGTTGAGTTGATCTTTTATACAAGGAGACCAATTGAATTTTCCAGCTCTGATTTGGAAGAGAATGCCTACTGAAGCCAACATCTAAACCTCATAGAAGTCCATGGGACCTAAACACATGCTTACAATTAACCATGTGCTTAAGTGGTGGTCTGAACTGGGTAAATAAAAGTGAAATCAGTAGGTCCGCTTGACTAAGAGAGAATTAGCAGTCTGCAAGACTATTACAGAATTTGGCTACAGCAGGCTGCAGGATTAGTAACAAACGTGTCACTCCTGCAAGTAATTTACCTAAAGCAAGGCCAGGGCAGAGCTATTTAGAGTAGGCACTCCGATTAATTTGAAGGACAGACTTAGAGCACAATTATCAACTTAGGACAGCTGTAAATTTGTAATAATATATTAGAATCACCAACTGACTTTCAAATGAGATAGACAGAACCAAACATCCGGCTCAGATTTAAAAAGCTCCATACAGGCCCTGTCAGAGCTAAGTCGTGACTTCAGGCAGAAAGTTGAGTAAGTAGCAGCACAGGCCAGAGAAGTAATTGTGGTTCCAAAAAAACAAAACCAAAGAATGTATGTAAGAGCCTCCAAACCTTTCCAAAATTATTTTTACAGTAGCTGTTTATGAGAAAAATATGGGAAGCCATCAAGAGGGCTTAAGGAGTTTAAGCTCCCAGCTCTCATTGACTGATAAGGATCCTGTAGACTGTTAGACATTTCTCTGAGTATTCTTAAGACAATTTGACGGTGAGGATAAATCCCTGTATTGGCCATATTTAAAGCACCATATGAATTCCAGGCAAGTTTATCATGTATCTCACTTCGACTCGTGGTTCCCAGGCCTGCTCAGTATTACAGATGTGTAAATAGCTGGTATGTCTAGGTTTGGTGAAGTTTGCATGCTCCTGTGTTACGTAGAGGGAGGGGAATCATCTCCAGATGTTACTTCAGAGCTCTGTAAGATCAAGTTCAATGATTAAGAAGACTTGGACCAAAAGAGTCTTTGTTTTGGGTTTTTTTTATGCTCTGACTACATTTTAAATACATTGCAGTCACAGCTGGCTATGGAAGGTGACTCAAACTGGACTGACACCATTTTTTTTTTCCTCTTACAAAAGATAAAATCATCAACAAGAAAAACTTGAAGAGCATGCAAGTGACCACAACTCTCAGAAGCAATGCAGGGCTTCAGCAGCTCCAGTTCAGCTCACAGCAAGGCAGCTGCATCCTGCTGCCCCATCTAAGAAGGCTGCAAGTCCCTGCAGGACCCCGGGGCAGCAATGGGAGCAATCACCTCCAGACATCTCCCCTCCTCTTTGCTAACTCCAAGAGCAGCAGAAGCAGCCAGCCAGGCATCTGTGCTGGCTTTCCCCTTGGCAACAGGTAACACTGGTGTCCTTGTGCTCACGGAGCTGTATGCCACTATTCTAAGGCTTTACAGGTAATAACCCAGCTCTAGAGGCTGAGACAGCTTGGAAGTTACTAATTAATTCACTGCAGCTGCTCTGCCTTCTCCATAGTAACTAAATCTGGTAAACATGTGGGTTGTCAGGCTAAGGAGGGCAGGGCTCTGAGGAGGGATATGCTATTTCCTCAGGTTTTCCTCTGGTGAACCCAAGGTATAACTCTCCAGGGAATCAACACCAAAACCACACATATTCCTTCAGATGTGTGCCAAGCACCTAGTACATAAGACATACATGACCAGGGATAGCATCACTGCTGCTGAGCTGATTTACATACTTCAGAGCCCTAGTAGGGCTGTTACTGTATTTAGACATCCTAGCTACCCAAGAAAAGCACCATCTTCCTAGGATGCTCAAACACGTCCCCGTGGGAACGCTCTCTACCTGCATACCCTCTCACAGAAAGAGGCCTGTCCACCTCAGTTGCCTTGGGCTCCCAAGACAAGTTTCTTAGGCTTTTCCCCAGAATTCAGACATCGCACACCCATAAAGGATTACTGCTGGTCTCAGAAACACAAGAAAATTGAAGCAGACAATGGTCTCATCTTCCAGTAGATCAAGAAATGTATCTGTCTAAACAGAAATGAACTACCAATACCCATTTACCTGCTGCCACTCCTTCAAGACTTTGAGACACTTCTGACTTCAGCCTTTCTAGCACTGGAGACCTTTTTTCCACTACTCAGATCCAACCCTCCTGCTAAATCACCCAGTGTAGTTCCAAGCCCTACTGAGGAGGCTCTTTAAAGACATCACAGCCTCTGTTTTAGCTGTCCCAGCTGATCAACATTAACAGGTCATCAAAGTCCCAAGCACATCATCTGATGCTTAATTACCACCAGTTGAAACTGGGAAGCTACTTAGGAGGCCATGTCTTTGTCTGAACATGCTCTGCCTTCATTGTATGATCACCCAACTACATTACCATTACTGCCAGCTGTGGGCCAGGTCCAGGAATTTCACCTCCTGTTGGCTATGGAATTTAGATCACAGAATCACACAATCACAGAAACCTTCCGGTTGGAAGAGACCCTTGGGATCACTAACTCTAGTTGATAACCCTGTTCTACCAGGTTTAGGGTGAAGCACCTAAATCCTTAAGCACCACATCCAAATGACCTTTAAACACATCCAGAGTTGGTGACTCAACCACCATCCTGGGCAGTCCATTCCAATGCCTGACCACTCTTTCCCTGATTGTTTTTTCCTAGTGTCCAGTCTAAACCTACCCAGTCACAGCTTGAGGCCATTCCCTCTTGTTCTGTCTCCAATTACCTGTGAAAAGAGACCAGCACCAAGCTCTCCACACTGTCCTTTCAGGTAGCTGTAGACAGCCATGCTCTCCCCTCAGTCTCCTCTTTTTCAAACTAAACAGCCCCAGCTGCCTCAGTTGCTTTTCATAAACTTTATTCCCCAGGCCCTTCCCCAGCTTCATTGTTCTCCTCTGCACTCGCTCCAGCACCTCCACATCCTTCTTGTAATGAGGTGCCCAAACCTGAACACAGTACTTGAAGTGAAGCCTCATCAGAGCTAAGTACAAGGGGACAATCACCTCCCTGCTCCTGATGGACACAGCGTTTCTAATACCAGCCAGGATGCAGTTGGCTTTTTTGCCACCTAGGCACACTGCTTGCTCATATTCAGCTCCTTGTCAATTAGACCCCCCAGGTCCCTTTGTGCCAGACAGCTTTCCAGCCACACTTCCCCAGGCCTGTAACATTGCTTGGGGTTGTTGCAACCCAAACGCAGGACCTGGCATTTGGCCTTGTTGAGGCTCATGCCATTAACATTGGCCCATCAACCCAATCTGTCCAGTCCCTCTGTAGACCCTCCCTACCCTCATGCAGACCAACATTGCCACTTGGTGTCATCTGCAACCTTGCTGATGACACACTCTGCCTTCATCAAGATCATCAATAAAGATGTTAAACAGAAGTGGTCCTAACAATAAGGCCTGAGGAACATCACTTGTAACCAGCCACGAGCTGGATTTAACTCCACTGACCACCATCCTTTGGGCCCATTTGCTCAGCTAGTGCTTTATCCAGCAAAGCTGTGCTTGTCCAAGTCATGAACACCCAGTTTGTTCTTAAGAATTCTGTGGGGAACAGTGTCAAAGGCTTTTCAAAAGTCTAGGAAGACAATATCCACAACCTTTCCAGCAGAGAAGTAAAAGGCAAAAAGAGAAGGCAAAGAAGGCTGCTGCTTAAACCAGGATTTATAATCTGACATGGATACACCCAGTTTGTTATCAGCCTCCACAGAGCAGTTCCCTTGTTTAAAAGCAATTCCCCTTTTAGAAGCTGAGAAAGAAAAGATTTAGTGCTGCATTCCCACTCTACCTATGAAAATGCACTGATTCCAAGAACCTCCTCTCTTTGCCACTGTAAGCCTGTCCTGTAGCCCAACCCACCTAATTTAGTTGAAATTCAAAGCTTCAACACCTTCTTCAGTTCTTCACTGCTCCTAATAAATAAACTAATACATCCTAGCAGCAGGCATAGCTAGCAATTCTTAGACTGTTCTTATCAGAAACACAGCAAATGAGGAGCAGTTGAAGGAACTGCGGTTTAGCCTGGAGAAATGGAGGGTGAGAGGAGACCTTCTCACTCTCTGTAACTCCCTGAAAAGAGGTTGGAGTCAGGTGGTGGTTGGTTTCTTCTCCCTAGGAACAAGAGATAGGACAAAAGGAAATGGCCTCAAGTTGCACTGCTGGGGTGGGGGGGGGTTGATTGGATATTAGAAGAGACTTTACTGAAAGAGTTCTCAAAACCTGGAATAAGCTGCCCAGGGAGGTGATTGAATCCCTATCCCTGGAAGTGTTTCAAGGAGGCAGCGATGTGGTGCTGAGGAACATGGTTAAGCACCAAACTCGACAGAGTTAGCTAATGGTTGGACTGGATGATCTTAAAGGCCTTTTCCAACCAAAACCATTTTATAATTCTGTGATGCAATTTGCCACACTGTGCAGGACAGACCAGATGTCTGCTAAGGAAGGTCTAGATATACCCTCCCATTTCAGACAGTCTTTGTTGTGCCAAAGGTGGACAAAGAGCAGCAAAAGCCTTTTTTCTGGTTTAGGACTGATACCCTCATTAGTCAGATAATGGCAATTTGGTCCCTGGGTACAGGATAGGATGCAGGATGTCTCTGACCTGCCCCTGTCTCTGCCTCACCAGCCCAACCCATGTATGACAACCAGCATCAGGCAGCCATCACAGAGGAGCATAAGATCCACAGCTTCTGGCTGGCTTTGGATGCACCAGATGCAGCTGGTCAGCTGGCTGATCAGCAGTATTTGGCAGACAGACTCCCAAAGCTGGAGAGAAACCACAGCAGAGTGCTGGGAATATATGACTTGTCAGCACCACAGCAGGAGAGCAAGAGACAGGGATGAATGGAGGCCACTGAGCTGGTTAACTCCCTGCTAGCACACAAAACGCCTGCCAGAGGACAGGCCAACATGAGCAAGGAGGCTGAGGCATGAAGGGTCGGGCAGCTCAGCCAAGGACACACAGCAAGTTGGCGGCACAGTTGGGTACCTGAAGAAGGGTCCAGGATTAACCTGAAGGGACATAAGGCTTGTGGTTTTGAGTCCGCTCTCCTCACCCCTACACAAACCAGCCTGCCTGCCCATAGATTGTCTTTCTTCAACTTGCTTTATTTTATCCTCATTGTAAGACAGTGCCCTGGTTTCCAAAATGCAGCATCTCTTCTCGGCAGGCCCTGTGCCGTTGATCACCTGCTGCCTTGCAAAACCCTTCACGCTAGAATGCCATGCTCAGCGCATCCTGCTGCCGCAGAAGCTGCTGCCATCAGAGCTATCTGTCACTCTGCATGAGCAGTGAGCTAACAGCAAGCCAACAGAAAAAAAAGCAGGGCTGGAGTGGCAGAGCAAACCCATCCAAGCAGCAGGCCTCTTGACCTCTTCTTTCATTGGGCTGCTGCAGTGTGGTTTGGAAGCAGGAAAAGGCATGCCAACATCATGACTAGGGAAGTGATCGTTCCACTCTATTCAGCAGTGGCGAGGCCACAACCTGTTCAGTTTTGGGGCACTCACTATGAGAAAGCCACTGAGGTGCTGGAGTGTGTCAGAGGAGGGCAACAACGCTGGTGAAGGGTCTAGGGAACAAGTCCCAAGGAGCATCTGAGGGAACTGGGGTTATTTAGCTTGGAGAAAAGGAAGATCAGGGGAGTCCTCCTCACTCTCTCCAAATACCTGAAAGAAGGTTGTAGTGAGTTTGGTGTCAGTTTCTTCTTCCAAATAACAAGTGACAGGATGAAATAAAATGGCCTCAAGTTGTGCCAGGAGATGTTTAGGTTGGACATTGGAAGCAATTTCTTCCCCCAAAGCGTTGCCAAGTCCTGGAACAGGCTGCCCACCAGTCACCATCTCTAGAGGTATTTAAAAGATCTGCCAGTGTGGTGCTGAGGGACAGGATTTAGTGATGACTTGGCAGTGCTGGGTCAACAGTTGGACTTGATGATCATAAAGGTCTTTTCCAACTGAAATGATCTTATGATTCTATGATCCACGGGGCACTCATAAGCCATAATTCTCATCATTTTTCCTTTTCTTTCTTTTTAAAAATTATTTTCTTTTGGGAAGCAAACTTCATGGCACATTGCATGAAGTATTTTGCTTACCTCACCCATCTCCCAGCCAACAAACCCAAGATGTGCTGCTCACACTAACAAAAGGCTGGGACAGGGGTGCAGGGAGGCAGCCAGGGAAATGCAGTTGATACAATATTTGAGCCATAGCAGAGACCTGAATAACATTCATCATCTGCAGCTGCAAGCTGGAATGACTGCTTAGGCTCTTGCAAGAATGCACAAGAAGATATCCAGACTCTTGGGATGGTCAGGCAAGTAGAGGAGTGAGCATGGTTTGGCAGCAGGAGGAAGCAGGATGGCCATCAGCTTCCCTCCAATACCTGCCACGTGACCAGGGTTGTTGCTGGAGAGAGAAGGTACAGAAGAGCAGCTCATTGGCAGTGCATGTTGGAGGCACATTAGACACACAGAAACACAAAAAGGGTTTTTTCACTGCATCCAGCAATAAATTCAGCGGTCATCTCTTTTCTGTTCTGGATACAGGTTGCTAAGTTGGATACCCAAAGAAGGTGCTGCAAATACCATTAGAGTCACTCCAGCGGGCCAGGTAGGCAGGAGTCAAGTCACTCCTGACACAACCTGAAGCCTTCAGAGCTGAACTTGTCCAGATGCCTTCACATATTCTGAACAGAAATGCATCCCAGGGACTGTCCCACTTTTTGCTGTTTCACTGTTACACACAATAGTTTGATTTTAACCCTGTTGCTGATCTCTTCCTATCTAGAATCTACTTGCGAGTTCTCTGGCAGGTGCATGGTAGCGAGCTGTTGTGTTTGGCATCAGCTGAGGAGGGGGAGCCTTAGGCAGAAAGTTGCTGTCTCCTCTAGGACTTCATTTTGGATGCTTGGGTTCTTCTCTGCAGTGGGTAGATGTGGCACTAATGCATGCTGGGCAGCACAGGGCATGTAGATCATCTGTAAATGTCAATGGAGGGAAATTCCTTGCAATGGGATACTGTGACGAGAGTTCAAAAGGCAAACCAGGAAACTTATGACAAAGACATACATGGAGGTCTAACAGCTATGATGACATCAGTTCTTGGACAGACAGTCCCTGACTCACAAATCACTGGGAACTAGACAAAAGCTGAGAATGAGTGACACGATTTGCTTTCCAAGTCCTCCTGCTGCATCCCTGTAACCATGTAGAGACTGGACACTGATCTGGGTGGACCAGTTCTCTCAGTATGGAAGGAAGAAGTGGGGAGCAGCATTTTCCCAGTCTCTTTGTGTTCCAGATGGGTGTCTTACCCTCTGGGGACCCTGGGAAGCAGGAAAGCTTTGTAGTCCTGCCAGGGGACCTGTCCTGCCAGCATGAGATGGGGGAGAGTATGCCCCTGCACACGTGTTTCTACTGCATGGTGCTGCCAGTTCCCCTGGGACAGACAGGGATGCAGCTCCCAGGACCCTGCTGCCTGCTGGCAGAAGGATAATGTCTATGTGTAACACTAATGACTGGCCAGAGCAATTTATTGAAGCTCTTTTGTGGCAGCTCATGCCCTGTGAAGACAAAAGAGAGACTCAAGACATTAGATCACCAAATTCAGGGCCTGACCCAAACTTTGAAATACAGCTTCATCCAAGGGAGAAAAAGCAAGGAAATGACACAGCTCTGTGTGTATGGCCACGTGTGTGACCCAGGAGACCTCCCTGCACTTGAGCAGCTTTCACAGGACACTTCATTGCACAGCAGGATTAGGCACATTCGCACGCATTGAGATGTTCTAGGAAGCAGAGTCAGACAAATTCGAGGGACAGCCCTGGGCTGCTAGCACAGTCCCTCCCCCACGGACACAATGCTGGCAGACTGAACAGGGAGGCCAGGGATGGAAAGGATCATGGAGAATAGGCCTGCCAGATAGCTTTCTCTTGCTGAGCACATTTACCACTGCAGTGTTTGGAAAGACACTGTGGCACATACAGACTGCGCTGGAGGTGTATACAGCAGTTTTCTGACCTAGCAGCAGGCACAGTGCCAGTGCTTTCGTATATACATTTTATTTCTTGCAAGTTTGGCTGCTTATTTACTTGCCTGTCCTACTTCTGGACAGGATCTTCCAAACAGTCACTTGCAGTAATTCTGAAAGGCAGGAAACTGCTTGTTCCCACACTAGAGACTAACCATGACATCACACCAACAACCGATAAGAAACACTCCCTGCAGCTGCCCCAGCAGCTCCACTTCACCAGCATACACAGACCAGCCCACCCAGTGCTCACTGGGACAAGGAGCCTCCCTCATCACACACCCACCAAAGCCCAGACCAAAGGAACTCAGCAGCATTTCATACAGATGAGGGTTTTTGATGCTGTAGAAGAAAGGGAACTGTAGGCCTGATGGCCCAGGAACATCAACAGCATAAGCAAAGGCTTCCATTTCTCCTCCTGTCCCCAGGGGAAAAGGCACAGATGTAGTGAACATCACTTATTGGTCAGGCTGTGCTGAAGGACCCTCTATGCACCCCACCAGAGTTGCAGGAACAGAGACAGCACGAGGCAAGTCAAGAAAGATGTCTACAGGAGTGATGGAAATAGACTGGAGAGCCTTTTGGTTGTGAGATTATCGTTCTGAATCTGGCCCAGCTGGTGGACCTCATCAAGCATTGTCACTACACAGCACCTATTTCATGGCCATAAGCTAGACTTCTTAGGTAGCAGCTGCTTGCATCCTTCAACACACCACTGGCAGCCACAGCAATCTCAGCAGTGATACTGAGGATTTAACTAAAAAGAACACCATAAATTTTCTGCTTTTGTCAGTCTAAATGACACCTCAGCCAGGCCTAAGGCATGGAGACGGAAAAACTGATACCCTGCTCTGCATCTAGTGAGTTTAGTTGCTGGATTTGTAAAAGTGTCCCTGGAAAATATTTGTTTAAATGCTAAAAAAATCCCCAGCAAATGATTAGCTAACATCTGCTGAACTGCTGGCAGCTTGATTTATCTCACCATTTAGAAAACTGTGTACTTAAGAAAAAGCACTAAGGTAGAGCTGGTGTGTAACAATATCGGAACTGAGGGCTTGAGCAGCAAATTTTTGTTACAGAGGAGAACAGTTACTGCTTATTCTGTTACTGCTTTTTTGGTAATTATGCAAGGCAGTTTTTCTGCAGCCCCTTCCCAGGCTATACTGAAAGGCTACTCCTTGACATAAGCCTTGCTCTGGTAATGATGGAAGTTAATATACTTTCTTCACTAGAGATCTGAAGGGAATTAAGCTTCAGACTCACATCACCTTATCTTCTGTAATGTTTTCCACCCAGATTTCTATCAGCTCTAGGGCAAGCCTTCACCTCTGGAAATAAACAGAAAGTAAAGGATTGGGTGGGTTAGTTATAGAAGTTATTTCTAGGATTTTTCATCTCCCTTTCTCCTCACATCTACCAGACAGAAATTAACACATAAATCCCAAACCGGCAAATCACTTCTGAGTCGTGGGAAAGTCTCTGCAGCTAAGAAGCAGTTAGGATTTTATTTCAGAGAGTGAAAGTAGAGATCAATAAAATTTTCATACTTTATATTCATAATTAAGTGAGCCTGGACCTAACACATACTTGCTAATACTTGAGTTCAGTAGTCAGAATTTGGCCATAAGTGTCACAGGTATACCAGAAATTTTACTGTACCAGAAGCTTCTCTCTTTGCCTCAAGTTTTGGAAAGAGAGTCATCCTGCAGTTCTGTCCTACTCAGCTATACTTCCATTACTCTCTTTCCCCATATGAAATACATTGTAATCTTACATACATTATAATGAAGGATTTTGTGTCTAGTCCATCTATCATATACTAGCTGCACCATGGTAGGTTTAGGCTGGACATGAGGAAAAAAAAAATTCCTGAAAGAGTGGTCAGGTGTTGGAATGTGCTGCTCAGGGAGGTGGCTGAGTCACCATCCCTGGATATGTTTAAAGGTCATTTAGATGTGGTGCTTGGTGATATAGTTTAGTGGAAACTTGGTAGAGTAGGCTTAGTGGTTGGACCTGGTGATCTGAAGGGTCTTTTCCAACCTAAATGATTCTGTGATTCTATATTCACACACTACACATACATAGGGGTTTGTTTAGAAATGTAGCATATGAATATACTACATCGCTTTGTCGTGTCAGTCGTAAGTGACTGACACTGAACTGCAGCTTTAAAAATAAGAGCAATAACAATCCTTTTTATGATGTGTCATCTCTTATATCTTCCTGCTTACCTGGTAACCCTCAGTGTCAGAAATGCTGCAAGGCATCCTCATCTATTAGTGTGAATTCACAAAGTTCCTGCTGTACACACAGACTTCACTGATGCTTGCTTATGCCTTGAACACTTAGATATTTTGTAGTCACATATTTGAACAGGAGGACTGGGGATTTTCACACTACAAAAGTAGCCCATAGTGAGCAGGATATTGGCTGATCCTAGAGCCTGCCTTGGAAATCACAGAATCAAAAAAATTGTTTGAGTTGGAAGAAACCTTTAAAGGTCTTCTAGTCCAACCTCTCTGCAGTGAGCAGAGATGTCTTCAGCTAGATCAGGTTGCTCATAGCACCATTCAACCCAACCTAGAATGTCTCCAGGAATGGGGCATGCATCACCTCTCTGGGCAGCCTGTGCCAGTGCTTGATCACCCTCAGTACAAAAAACTTCTTCCACTTATCCAGTCTAAATCAAGTCTCCTTTAATTTAAAACAATCTATCTCCTGTCCTGTAGCAACAGAACTACTGAAAAGACTGACTCATTCTTTCCTGTAGATCCCCTTTAAGTACTGAAAGGTTGCTATAAGATCTTCCCAGAGCCACCTTTCTTCCATGCTGAACAGCACCCAACTCTCTCAGGTTTAATTCATAGGAGAGGTGTTCCAGTAAAACCACATGAACAATGCAGGATGAACACATACTTACCTGGGATGCTCCATCTGCTGGTGTGGCTTTTCCAGACACCTTGGCCCCCATCCTCCACCAGCATCCATTGCCCTATGATATCGCCTTGCTCTCTACTTGCACTGGCCTGCAAAGCACCTTCCAGGGCCCCAGCACTAAAAAAATCCCTCCTTTGCAAGTCCAAAACTTGCACAGGGACCTGGTGGCAGCACTCCCATCAGAAGGCATGGGCAAAGACCATGCTCAGGGTCATGACCAGGCCGGGACCATGGCGGAGAGCTTCCCCCTCAGGTGAATTTGCATCTGTAGCCTAAGGCACAACCGGTGGTGGTGCAGAACAACCAAGTGTTTATTGTTGCTCTGCACAGCCACAGTGGAAAAGGATAACTGTGGATATTGCTTCTGACTTAGACAAATCACTTCAGCTACAGAGGCTGTTTTAGAGTGCAGTTGCTTGTGCGCGACGTGCACATGGAAACAAACTGAACCCAGGTATGTGCTCTGAATGTGTTCACATCCCAAGGCTATAGAGATAAGCCTTGAAGTCATGTTTAGAGAGTATCTATCCCCAGCACCAAGTTGAAGCTAGTCATTAACACTCAGGCTCAATCTTAGTGGCATGTTCTACCTTGTAAAGGGTTAACCCTCCTGGGGGTGGTCTGAACCTGACCCCAGGTGTAGTGGTTAGCCCACTCCCGCTTTCTGTCTAGACCCCCTATAAAACCAGAGGAACTTCCTGTTTCTTCTTCACCTGCCTGCCAGCAGCACCCTGCTTCCTGCTGTTCTTGGTTTTTGCTATGTGGCCATCCCACCACATGGTGGACAACCCCTTCCTGAATCTACCTCTGTCCATTGCCATCAGTCTGGTTGTATATATATTTTGTACCTTGTTTCCCTTCCCTACACCTTTTTGTATCTCCCCTACCTTAAATACTTTTTATTTGTTGTTAAAGTTGTTTTTTTTTTTTTAACTTCCAGGTCAAAGCAGACTATTCTTTGGATGTTTTACCCCTTTTTCCTCTCTACATCTAATTCCTTTCTTTCCTAAAAGGGGAGAGGGGAAAGCATCCTATTATTGTATTGTTCTGTTAGGTATTTGAGTCTCTGGGAAGCTTAAATCAGACCAATACATACCTCAGGGCAATTAATGAGTACAACTCATCCTGAGGCAATAAAACAGCAAAGAAAAGGCTTTAGTCTTGTATAAACTAAGCCAGGCAAGGCCAACACTCACTGTTCCCACAAAGGAGGAATACATGTCTTTGTGGCTGATGTTACTACTGAGACAAGCAGCCTTAGGAAGATGACAGCTTTGTGCCAGTTCCTGTTTTTCTGGGTTATGTTTTATGATTTTCCTTCAGTCATATATTGCTTTTACATATGAAGAAGGAGAGAGCTGAGCAGAACTCAGCAGCAGTTAACACACAGCACTGGGCTCTGCTTTGGGGAAAACGAGTAAATGCACTGGCTGTTATGCACAGACCACAGAGACAAAGCATGAAGATAGGAATGATGATGACCTCAAATTTAGGAAACTTAATAAAAGCTTGAGGCTGACAAATGACAGCAATTCTATTCTAGCAGCTCTCTTCTGAAATCAAAATTGGGATTAAAGACATGTTTATAACAAATGACAACCCCATCCATCTGCAGCCCAGCAGCGTTCACCTGGAGAACAGACAGAAGAGCTTGATTAACCACCAGCAAGGTAGGGAGCTGCAATGGGTGGTGGAGCCTTACAGATCATGCCCAGAATAAACCCATTTGAGAAGGGCAGAGGTATTCTATCCCAGGTGAAGAGCTGTCCCCGTGGATTATCATCCATAAAACATAAAAAGAAGAAAAACAAGGACAGTGATTTGCGCATTCAGCTATTCATTCCGGCCAGCAATATGGCAGGGCAGTGACCAGCAACCCCTGCCATAAAATATCAGCTGACCTGAAAAGGAACTTTTTTCCTTTCTGCTTTTTTCTCAGCTGAGTGACTTACATGGAGAAATCACTTATCCTTCCCCCAGCTCCCTCTGCTCCAGCAAGCGACAGAGCTGGCAATTCTTCTGTAGGTATTAAGGTCCTGATCTTGCTCCTAGCAAAGTCAAAAGCAAAATTCCAATTGCATGAAGGATCGCAACTAATTTCCTGCAAGCTCAGTGAAGTTGTTCAAGCCAGCTTCCCAAAACAACCCAATGCATTTTTTAAACCACAGCTGAGGGTCTGTTCTCTTATAATGTGACCCCTGAGAGGGTAAAAATTGCTGTGAGGTGAGTCCTCCTAGCCATTGTTTTAGGCTGCTGACTCAGGAAGACAGGGCTGCCTTATTTCACATCTGAAGGACTTTTTTATTTATTTCATGACCACACAGGATAGAAATGGCTCAAGGTTGTTGGCCTGTGGGTGGAAGGGGGTGTGGGAGGCTTCCTCCATCAACATAAATTATGGGGAAACTCAGGGTTCAGAAGAAGCCCCCTTCCAGTGCCTCAGTATGGCAGGAGGCCAGCAGGGCTCTCCTGAGGACTCCCAGTGGGTGCAGATGCTGGAAACTTTGGTGGCAGGATGGCAGGTGCAAGTGTCAGTGTCCCTGGGACAGCTGAGTGGTGGGAGTGACCTTCTGGAGAATGTGGGAACCAGATCAGAGGGTGCCGCAGAGGAAAATGCTGGGGACAGACAAGTTTGAAGAGGAAGCCGGGGCTATGATAGGCGTCATGCAATTCCTGCGAGCCACTAATAAATGCCAAAGAGGAAGGGACTTGAGCTGGGATGCTAATTAAGGACCCCCTTGCTCCACAGAGGGTAGGGAAGGGCCTCCAATGATGCACCCTTTGTCTGTGCACGTCTAGAAAGATGGCTGCAGTTGAAGTTGAAGCTATGGTGTGCCACTGGCGCAGCCTGTTCCATGCCCTCTCCAGGTCTCCCAGCACAGGGACTACCAGTAATTGCTACTGAAGCAGGGGCTGATCAGTCATCTCAGGCACGACTGCAAACGTTGCTGAGGGAGCTGTTGCCCACGTCTGTTTGACTGGTCCTGAATTAATCCCCACCAAAACACATGCAGAAATAATATAGGTCCATTGCTTTCCTATCAGCAGTTTATGGAACGTTAGAGCCTGAACTGGCAAAAGTCCCACTTTGCTGAGAGCAAGATCAGGCAGTGGTGCAGCACTTCAAGTACCATTGCTTTTAATTCAGCTCAGTTACCAGTGAACTATAATGTCTGTGAGAATTTTTTTAGCAGATCATTTTGTCAGGTTTTCCTCCTTACACTTGCTCTGCCTTAGACACTTGTCACCAGTTTTATTTAATTAGCACCACAATTGTATTAACACCACATTTATTTTTAATTTAATTATGCTTCTGCAGCACCCCAGCTTGTTTTGTGCAATTAGCGCTCTACTTTCATACAAATTAATCTCCCTGGAGAACTGCTTCAAAAATAGAGAAAAAGAGACCTCATTTAATGGAAATGACAACATCAACTGACTATATATGTATAGAGACCTTGTATGTTGCCAAACATGCAATCTGAGGTTTGTGCCTCCCATATAGATGAAATGATCAAGTGGTTTTCTCAGGAGTGAATTCAGTCATCTTATTTTGCTGTGAGCTTTCTGTCCTGGATGTAAACCAAAAAGTTAACTCAGTCTTCTGCTCTATCAGGCAATTTAATCTAAAGACAACAGGAGGAAGACTGGTTCCTGTATCTGGTAAACACTTGGCTTATCAGGAAAGGTAAGAATGCCTCTAACAGCCCTTTCCCACTTCAGCCTCAAAGGATAATTTGAGGAGGATTTAGGGTATTTAAAGTGACTGACTGCTCAGTCTCTGATGCTCTTTCTGTGCTGAGGTTTATTTAGCGTACTGACTGCCCTCAGCACAAAACAGCGATGAACCTGAACCACTAACTTATTCTTCAGCTTGCTTATATGCCAACAGCAAAACACAGCCAGTTCCTGCAGCAGAGGCAGCCAAGCGTATCGAGTTTACTTATGACTCTTCTTTGTGCCATGGGGTCAGAATTGAGCCAGGAGTGTGGCCCTGTAGGGAGTGTTTTGCCCAGTTATTTGCTTTTAAACATTTTGTGCTGTCTTTTACATTAATTTGCCATCACCTGCACTTAAGCATGCATCTACATTTAGCCTGTTTTGGGGGCTAGACTATAGCAGTTGCTCTACCACCCAAAAATGCCTTCCCGGCAGAGAAGACAGATCAGGAAAAGGAGATAAGATCCATGGGCTGAGATGAAAATAGATTTAATGAAGCAACAAAACTAATGCTAATACCAATATAAAGTATGTAGCTTAGCCCAGTGAATGCAGGATGGTGCCAATAACAGGAAAGCAGTCTTCAGGAGCAGAATGGTGAGGCCCTTCAATGATGGAGAGAAGGAGGAGAAGGACAAAGAGGTGGAAGAAGAAAAGGAAAAAGTGGAGCAGAAAGAGGAGGGACAAGATCAGAAATCTCCTTTCCCTTTTATAGTGAGTGTAAAGTTTAAATCTGGGGTGCAAATGCTGCCCTGTCTGACTCCAATCTGCTAATGGCCTGCAGCCCATAGCTGGCCTAGGTTTCTGTCCCAGCAAAGCCAGGACAGTATGTTTCAACAAAAGGAAATATTTGTGGAAAGCCTGCATGAGAGCAGAGTGTGGGACCAAAGAGGTGAGCACACACCTACACAGTCAAGTGACGGCGTGGTGTAATTCATCTGGAGTATCACAGCTAGGGGACACAGCAGAGCAAGTGGGGCAGTCAGTAAGCGTAATGAAAAGATAGCAAGTATGATGGCATGGTGATCAGCTGGTAACCATTCAGCACAAAACAAAACTTGCTTTCAAGTTTTGTTAAATAATCAAAGAAACTTAACCTGGAGTGGACACTTGAGACCATGACCGAAATCACCAGTAAAAAAAGGATGTGGCCCATTTGTGCATGTTTCCACTAGCTGGGTTTCACAGGAGGTGACACCCTCACTGCTGTCCTCAAAGACTATTGACTATGGAAGTAAACCTCTCCAGCTACTCCAAATCTAGCAAGGTGGCAGAATCACATCATCTTCGGGTGTCTGTCTTGGAGATACCTGCTTCTAGGGCAACTGTATCTGCCCCAGTTTATCTCATCATGAATTGAGAGTCTGCAGAGCAATCCAAGCAGGCTCAGGTAAAAGCAGCATGGAGAAAAAGAGACAGAGAAGTTTGTGCCTGAAGCCTGTTCATTCACATTCGTTTCATCCCTAAAGCCATGGTGCTTTTCTGCCAGTCTTCAGAGGAGTGAATTTGAGGAGTAACTGTGAGAGACTTCTCCAGAAAAACAGTGTCTATACCACAGAGGAGATGGAAATATCTGCGGAGAAGGAGAGTTTGGGCAGTTCAGATATTATCCCAAATCTTTTTTTTGTCTATTAGAATGGTACTAGAAATTTTGTGCAAAGATACATTCACAGTTTGATCAGAAATACTACAAAAATACACTTACTGTTATGGCTTCTCCTGCTTGCTCAAACTGTGATGGAGAACAGATACATTGAGAAGAAAGGCACAAATAGAAAGCTGGTTAAAAAGCAGGGAAGAGTCAATCAGACACACAGAACTGAAAACAGATCAAAGACTGCATCAATGATTAACAGGAGTGCATCAGGGGTTTGGTGTTTCAAAGCTTACTCTCAGCCAGCCAAAAATGAAATGTGATGTGCTGCAACCTTCTGGTGTGTTTTAGAGCAAAAGAAAGTCCTACTTAACATACATCAGTGAACTACAGGCTCTGTATTTCTTTTCACGACCAATTTCTTGAAACTTTACCCTTTATCCAGTCAAACAGGCTGTTCTGAGCATCTGACAACTTTGCCCTAGCCAAGTCAAATTAACTACCAAAGAAATAAAAAGCCAGGATTTGCCTGTTTTCTGTGTTCTGGGATGGCTGAACATAAAAACAATGCCAGAGTGACACTTGGCTTCATCCTGCTGCCGCCAATCTGTCTTGGTTTGGGATCTTCCAGTTTTACATCTATATATATAGGACAGAAGGAAATTTGCCACCCCCCAATCACACAATGAAGTGAAGAGATTCATATTGCTGTGGAAAGGCATCCAGAAGCTCAGAAACAGTCTTCCCCACCATCCCTAGAGACACTCTGGAGGACATTTGAGCTGTAAATGTCTGCAAAGAGCACACTGCAAGCTGTACCAGCACAGTCCTTGTGTGGATGAGCCATGAGGTCTCCAACACTCCTTGTGTGGAACTGCCTTGTGCTTGTGGCAGAGGGGCTGTTTGCGACCCACCTTGAGCAGCCAATGGCAGAAATGCACCCACCTGCATTTCTGAGCTGCTGTGGTGGGCTGCACAAGCAGGACAACACTTCTTCATGTGAGAAATTAGGAAAGCTTTAAAGCCACCTTTGCTTTTGCATTCCTCACAGCCTATACTGTGGTTTGACCTCAAATCCAGTGCTGTCTCTGTGGTCAACCATGATGTCTAACACAAGCAGCTTATGTCTCTGGTTTTCAGTCCTCTGCCAGCCTGCAGCAGAGTTGCCAGTGTGAGAGTTTAAAAGAGTTGTGCAGACTTTTTTCTCCTCCAGGCCAAGGTGCAGGCAAAGGCCACATTTTATGCAGTCAATATCAAAATATTCCTGTGTTTCCCACGACAACACTGCTATCTTTCTAAAGCTTATCTGGTACATTTGAGTTCATGTTAGTGGTCCAGTGAAGGGCAAAATGCTATGTGATACCTCAGGTAGTCTACAGCCAGCAGCCCCAGGAAAATCTGGCACCTTCAGAGGTTACCTGGGCAGTGACTTTCCATCTTCCCTTATTTACACCTTCAGGGCTAGCACTGGGAAGTATGTTTGTAGGCAGCATTGCCCTTCCTTAGGGTACCTGGCAGAGGGAAGTGACATTTCATCCCTCTTCTCCACTCACCAAGCCAAGGAGGAGCACATCACCACTGCATTCAGAGCAGCTGCATTTCCCAAGTATTCCCATGGGCACCCCAAGCGCAAAAGTCTGTGGCTAAGTGTCACGGTTTAGCTTTAATTATTCCTGAAAGGCAAACTGTAAGGGCCTCATCTATCCTGGGCATCTGCCTCGGTTGCAGACAGCAATGATCTCACCAGCAGCAAAGGTCTTCCAGTGTAGACAGACACAGCCATGCCAAAACATCATTCACACCTCCATGGTTTATTTGGCAGGCACAAGCTGGTGGGTGAAAGCTGCATGTGGCAATCCTCTGTTGGGGGGCTGGTGTTACACGGGTGAAGCCATTAGCATTGCCAGCATTGGTGCCTGTGTACTGCCCTCTCTTACTCTCTTCTTGCAGGTGTTTGCTCTTTAGAAAGCTCGGACACAAAGCACTGGAGGGTTTTCTGACTATGGAGGCTTCTGCCAAACTCGCAGGACTGGCATTTCAAGGCTCAGCTTTATGCCTGGGTGATACCTCCTAAAGGGTTTCTCGTTAGCACACTAAAGCACAGCTAGCTAAAAATCCCTTATTAGCGCTTGCTGCACAGAGCAGTTGATGGCTTCAGCCACAGACCAAGTTACTTTGGAGATTAATGACACAGTCGTTCAGCTTTGTCCTTTCTATTTGTTAACTAGTTCGTTCTGCAAATAATAAATAGGAAGGGGGGGAAAAAACCCAGCTCTGTTCTCCAGAACACCACTGTGCGGAGACAGGATTAGAATGACATCAAGTGGCTTTCAGCGTGACTTTGTGCCGTGTCAGGGTAGACATTCATACTGCAATACAATTATTCAGTCAATCCCACTCCCTGTGAAGTCAATGGATACTGTGCCAGGGACTTCAAAGGAAGAAGGATCATACCCTCCTGTGCATTTTAGGGCTCTAGCAGAGGTTGCTAAAAGCAGTTTTTAAACAAAGTAATCCCATTTATTTTTTCAGAGAAGCATGCAGAAACACCAGACTTCCTAGCTGCTAAGGGAATTCCTTTCTTTTTCCAAGTTAATTGTGTTCCTAAACAGAATGAGAATGAAAACGAAGATCTTTCTTAATCTTCTGCAAATCGAAAATTCCAAAGCCTGCAAAGCTGAGTTTGGATCAATGAAAACCTCATTTTCCAGTAACATGAAAACAAGTTTTTTTGGTTTGGATATCCGCTTCATAAGAGATTATCCTTTTTCATAGAGCATGCAATGTAAGTATTTCAGTGATGTTTTAGTTAAATGAGATACCACAACAGTCCAGTTTGACAGGTCCTGTGAGGAGTGCCTGGACCACACTGCAAACTTTTTGTTTGTTTGTTTGCTTGCTTGGTTTTTCGACTGAAATCCAGAATACATTGACTTTTCATTCTCTGATAGAGAAAAAAGAAAGGTTTTGAGTAGTCTTACCATTGTCTACTAACCCACAACTTGCATTAAGGGAACAATTACAAAGAGTAAATAAGTGACTAGCAGATATGACAGACTTGCTGTATTATAAATGCTCATAAGCATGCAAGTGTTACAGAATTTGAGAGAAGGCCATAGAACTCCTGTCTTCTGTAGTAACCAATTAAGCATATCCTAACCCAAATAGTTATCTTGCATTAACCATGGGTCCAGCTTAGTCTATTGATAAAGCCTCTCCCTCATACAAAGTGTGATCATTTATGTGAGATCTACTTTGCACCAGCACCTGGGTGACATTTCAGATGTGGAGACTAACCTTCAAAAAGGCTTTGCTTCTATGCAGGACAGAGTACACTGGGTTAAGTTGCCAAGTGCAGTACCTAGAGTTCTTTATACCCCTGCTCACATCAAGCTGGATACAGCATTGGAGGAGACAAGAAGATGCAAAAGAGATGGAAACAGAGAGGAGATCATGAGGCTGGTGATTCTCACATTGTCCAACGCAATGTACTTTTTAAAGGCTACAGCAGCGAAAGAATCGCTTGTAGAGTCCTGAGCACAACTGTCCCACATCAGTGGTCTCCTGAGGTTCCCTGTTCCATACTGGTTCCCAATTTTAGAGCACAGATGCTCTCCATATGCATCAGGTGATGAAGTGGTACCACAGTGAATGTCTGTCAGCAATCCCACCTTCTACTGTGGCACCCACTGCTCTAGCTTCATTTATGAGATACAGAGATCTGATGACAACCTAGGACAGAGTAATTTATATGCTTCTGATACAAAGAGACAGCTCCTCTCAATTTGCTTTTCAGACTCTCCTCTCACCAAATGGAAACTAATGATCACAAAACCTAGGAGTGTGTAGGGATTCAAATGTTCAGAACAGCCATTTCCTACCCAGACAGGAAGGGAGACAGACAACCCACAGCGCAATTGACTGCCCCAAAACAACATCTTCAACTAAAGGCACAACTATAATTGTCAGTGAGAAAAAACACTTCCCATTAACGTGTAAATGTGATTTACAATACGGCTCCCTTCCCAGCACAGGGGTTCTGGGCACACTGCTTTAGGGCTGTAGCATGTGGGACCACGTGGAGATCTGAGGACCCTCTCACAAGAGGGGTTCTTTCTTCTTCACTAACCTGACAGTGTGCAGCCACAACACTTCAAAATGCATTCCTGCTAAAACACAAATTCAATTATGATAGCCATAATGAAGAACAGGGCACTGAAATAGTTTAAGCTTTTGAGATATCCCAGTTAATGTTTCTGGTTTACAGAAATCTTAAGCTTACTACATTAGGTCTGTTTCCTTGGTTAATCAAAATCAGCTTTAAATCACTCTTCCCCAAGAGAGGCAAATGGTGAGTATAGGTGGTGGGTATTAGAGGAGCTTGAATTTCACCTAAATTAGTTTAAATTAACACTGAAAATTTCACCACAAGTATTTGCTAACTCACTCAAAATCAGGAATATATCAGTTTAAAATGAAGTCATAGGGGTTTGCTTCAGCCATTACAGAATAAATTAGTTATATAGGCTGCCATCTCTTCTAACAATTGCTAACAGTATCACTACTTCTAAACTGAACAAGACATGCCAGGCTCAGGGTTCAATCTACTGCTGAAGGCTTCAAGGAGACCTTGTGGTGGTCTGCCAGCATCTAAAGGGGGCCTACAAGGAGGCCGAGCAGGGACTATTTACAAGGTTTTGTAATAACAGGATGAGGAGTAATGAGTTCAAACTGGAAGAGGGGAGACTTAAAATAGATGTTAAGAAGAAGCTCTTTATAGTGAGGGTGGTGAAATACTGGAACAGGTTGCCCAGGGAGATTGTGGCTGCTCCCTCCCTGGAGGTGTTCAAGGCCAGGGTGGATGAGGCCTTGAGTAACCTGTTCTAGTGAGAGGTGTTCCTGCCTATGGTGAGGGATTGGAATTGGATGATCTTGGAGGTCTCTTCCAACCTAAACCATTCTATGGTTACAGAATAATTTAGTTAAATAGACTTCCATCTATTCTACCAATGTCTAACATTATCACTACTTCCAAACTGAACAAGGCATGCCAGGCTCAGGATTCCATCTGCTGCTGAAGATGTTAGCGGTCTATAGTCATCTTTGAAATTGAAGTGCCAAAGGCATTGTGGTGTGTATCTCAAGGAGAGACTGTGACACATGCAAAGCTTCAAAAACCAGTCCAGGAAGAAGGGTCTTTGTTGTGAAGCTGTATTCAAAACTTGAGAGAGCTCAGGTAGGAGCCTGCCATGTGAGTGCTCCAGGCTGCTGAGAGGTGAAGGGGCAAGAAGACACCTGTATGGAGTGACTGGGCTCCATGAAGATCCTGGTGCTCTCCTGCATCATTGAGAAGCACCACAAAAATCAAGGTGCTAGATGTCAAAGAGAACACACACTGGTTGGAGGTTAATTGTTGCCATCAGAGATGAGCGGTTATGTGGACGTGCCCATTTAAAAATAATGTGGCAGTTAGTAGCTCCTATGGTTCTTTAGAGAAGAGGTTGTAGAAAAGGAAGGAAGCTCCTCAAAAAAAAAATCTAAGTATTGTTTTTCTTGTTCTTCTGAACAAGGTCAGGCAGGAATAGATGAGCAGTAGCATGCTAAGGTGGCTAAGAAGGCCAAGAGCACCCTGGCCTGTATCAGGAATGGTGTGGTAACCAGAAGTAGGGAAGTGATCGTCCCCCTTGTACTCAGCACTCATGAGGCTGCGGCTTAAATACTAGGTTCAGTTCCAGGGTCTTCACTACAAGAAGAACATTTTGTTGCTGGAGTGTGTTCAGAGAAGGGCAACAAAGTTGGTGAAGGGTCTAGAGAAAAATTCTTATGAAGAGTGGGTGGGGCAACTGGGGTTCGGATACCTCATTACTCCCTACAGCTACCTGAAAGGAGGTGGGGGTTGATCCCTTCTCCTAGTATCAGGTGACAGGACAAGAGAAAGTGGCCTGAAACTGTGTCAGAGGAGATTTAGATTGGGTATCAGGGAAAATTTCTTTACAGAAAGAGTGGTCAGGGTAATAGGCTGCCCAGGGAGGTGGTGGAGTTGCTATCTCTGGAGGTGTTATAGAAACATGCGGACACAGCACTTTGGGACACAGTTTAATGGCCAAGGTGGTGTCAAACTGATGATTGGACTCAGTGATATTAGAAGTCTTTTCCAACTGTAACAATTCTATGATTTTATGATTCTATGATTCTAAGATCTTGTCTCTCACAAATGATTTCTGCTTCCAGTGGAAAAGAAACCTTAGGGCAGGAGGAACCCAGACCTGCATGGACATGTTCCTGTGTGATCTGGCATAGGTGATCCTGCTCTGCAGGGGGGTTGTACTGGATGATCTTTCAAGGTCCCTTCCAGCC
The DNA here is from genome assembly GCA_013400475.1 of Tricholaema leucomelas. Classification (NCBI taxonomy): domain Eukaryota; kingdom Metazoa; phylum Chordata; class Aves; order Piciformes; family Lybiidae; genus Tricholaema lacrymosa; species Tricholaema leucomelas. The sequence continues at coordinate 932,400 of WAAF01013955.1, forward strand.
CCTAACATTCTGTGATTCTGTGATTCTTCAAATACCTGCCTGGAACAAGTAACTTCACTGATCATCTCAATGAACTCAAGAAAAAGTGCTGACCAGAGCCCACCAAATATAAAGTGGATACAATTCAAGATCCCTAGATTGCTCTTTTAGAATATATTCAGTGCTCCTTAGGACTCTCCAAAGAGGAAAGTAGGAAAAAAAATTGACAAAACCTCTTGCTGCTACATCTTCTTAAAAACCCTTGCATGGTATGAGCCAAGTATGGTGTGAGTATGGTGTGCACAGCAGCAGCTGGATATCAGTGTAACTACACTGATCTCACATATAGCCAGGGTAACCAAGACTTCTTCATGCTGCTCATTGAAGGAGCAGAACCTCCTTTCCTCCTCACCAGTAAACTGATTCCTACTGGTGGTGAGGCAATGGGTGACCTGCTAGGGGGTGAAACAGTGGTTTTGCTCTATCCCACTGTGCTGCACAGGAAAGTGATGCTTATGTTTTTATGGAAAAGAAAGCTGTGCTGCCTTCGACCGCTGCAGAACGTGAGAAAGATATTTCTATGCAACATTTGAGACTAGCCTCCTTTTAATGTTTTTATTCTGTTCAATGACTTAAATCCAGTCTGTGATTTCATGTCCCTGGAGGTACTGTAGAAATATAAATATAAAGGCCCTATCTCAAGGAGTTTGCAGTCTAAACACAAGTCAAAAAGAGAACAGATGAACAGAAGTAGGGAGAATGGCTGAGATTAACCAGGGATAAGATACAGAGGAGGAAGAGGTGGGGATAAAAAGCTCAGCCCGATAAAACCCATACAAAAGAAGGAGGGAGATAAGAAGGTCCTCCAAAGGATGTGCTGAAGGAGATTAAAGTGGTAGGAGGAGAGGCAGGAAATGATAGCACTGTGGAAGCCAAAGCAGAAGTTTTCTGGTGAAGAAGCATTGACAGGCTCAACGAGAGCTGGCAAGTTAAGAGGAAAGCAGAGCAAAAACAGTTTGCCCACATTCTCACTGCCTTTTTCAATGTTTTCCAATGAAAGTTCAAGGGTATCTATTGCTGCAAACCATACTGGGGAAAGGGGTTGTTGGTCTGGGGGTTTGGTTTTGGTTTTCTTTAACAGGGATAGAGTTTGAGAGATTCCTTGGAGCATATTCTCTTTATAATCCTTCTGGGATTAAATAACTCCAGACACATTTCCCTGAGAGCTGGATCCCCTTTCAGTTTGGCAGGCTGGATAGGCAGCTGCAAGCTCTCCCCGCAAAGAGAGAGGATGTTAACCATCTCCCTGCCACAGATTGTGTGCCACACGCCTGGTATCTTTTAGGCCAGGATCAACCTGATTTTAAGCTTTAGGTCTGCTACAATACACAGAGCAGCAAAGCACTGTACTGCCATCCTTTGGGAAGGACAAGGCTACAGAAGACTTAGGTGCATCCAGATACATATCAGAGGAGCAAATGGCCAACAGAGCCTGATTTCCAAATATCAAGCTGAATGCTGTAGCACAACAGAGAGTCAGGGAGGGGACGTGGTATTGGCTATTAGAACAAGCAAAAACTTTTGTGTATCTGAACACTTCAGTGATATATCAATTTGTGTATTTAGGACATATACTATACTACCCCACTAGAAAACAAGTCTTGCTTTCCTGGTATGTGGAAGAGAACAGAGGACTCTTCCCTGCTCTGATAATACAAAGCACTTGTGAGAATGTAAAGCCATATCATCTCATCAGATTTGGAAGCTTACCAATTTAGCCCAAAATCCAACTGTCCTGTTTGGGATGCTGCATGGTGCAAGTGCATTCTCAGATTTCACATCAGTTATGATGGATCAGTCTGTAGGGCATGGTGAAACCTGAACTTCCTTGGTTCAGAGTTTGCCATATTTACTTCCTCATTAAAAGAGCCCTACTAAAGTCAGTGAGGAGAAAGTCAGGGTAAGGTAAGCAACAACCTCCTTCATATTATTTTAGTCTTTCTGTTAGCAGCTTTGTTTTACACACACACACACACACACACGCCCTTTCAAGAAGCTCCATGTTAGAACATGCCCACTTGCTTAGTTTCAGTATTAGGTCTGTAGCTAGCAATAAATCTGTCCAGTATCTCCTAGGAGAGGGCAAACGTGACAAACCTGCACATGATACATTTCATTTTGCAGGGATGTGATGGGTAGTGGAGCAAGAATCTCCTACTGAGACAGCAAGGGAGAATTGGAAAAGAGTCCTTGTGGTGCTCCCTGAAAGTGATACCGTGAGGGGAGTAGCTGGTGTAATAATTTACACAATTGGCTAAACTTCATTAGTGGAAGATCAAGTAAACATTGTTAGAACCTGAGCAGCTCCTGCTCTTTGCTGGCTTCGTCTGGGGAACTCACAGCACTGAAAAAGAACTGAGCAGAAGGCACGTTTTTCTGATCTAAACTGGAATGTCCCCACCACATGGGGACACATGCCTTTCCTCTCGGTTAAGCTGAGCTCCCATGCAGTGCGTGTGGGAACATAGCTATTGCTGCTTCCCCTTTACTGCTGAGAAGGGGGGAAGCATCTGCAAATTTATAAAAAGGCTAAATTAGGGAAATAAATGTTTCAGCAATACCAGCCGTGCTGCCTGGAGTGTCATGTGCATGTGGTCCAGCAGATGCGTCATTTGCCTGCTCTTCCCCTTGGGTGGAAAGTCAGCTCAAGCCCCATGCATCGTGCAGCCATGGAGCTTGGCACTTCCTCCTGGCCCAGCCATGCTGGATAATAAAGCTACAGCTCCTTCCCAGAGGGAGGGGTTTAGCAGCCCAGCTGATTTTGTTTGATGTGCTCTTAGGGGAGCAGGCACACTGAGCCAAAAGAGAGTAAAGCTCTGCACAGGAGAAAGGATGAGCAGCACATGGGTGACGCAGCCTCTGCAGTACCCAGGACATGTGCTGACAGCTCGTGCAGGCTGGTTTGATGCTTCAGGATACAAGTGCTCAAGGCCATAGGGCTGGTGTGCTACCCTACTGCAACAGGGTCTGCTTCAGTCTTGCTTTGCATGGCAGATCCTCTGCAAGTAGTATGATCTTTATGTAAATGGCAGGTATATGTGTTTATTCTCTGTGGGCATAGAGTAAATCTAATTAAATCAGAAGGCTTCCAAAGTGCCATTAAGGCAAATTGGTGAAACGTATTAAATTATGCTCCCACCATTTTCCTGTGGTTTTAGGGTCCCCATCTGAAGGACAAGAGTTTAGAGCAGATAAACTGATGGAAAGTTCCTCAGTCTCCAAGGAAAGATGGGAGAACAAGTGGTCTGTTCACATTTTCCCATAACTATCACAGTAGCAGTCTGTGAGGGAAGGGTTTATTTTAGGAAGAGCTATTTTGAAAGCTAAAGTGTCACATCCTGGCTGGCTCTTTTCATGGTGTTACTATAGTCATCCAGTTATGACAAACTTAATGCAAAAATAGCAATCTTTTTTTAAATTCCTTTTCTTTTTTTAGGAAAGAAAACAATGTAACCAGCATATTTTTGGAGAAAGCCTGTCATTTTATTTCTTTTGCAGTATTCTTTTTTTTCCCCTCTGTCATCTAAATCCTATTTATAAATTACCAGACATTAGCTCTAGGAACTGCCTATCCTTTTGAATGTAGAAGTCCATGCTGGAAGCTCTGCCTAGTCCTGCACACTTCTTGGGAGGCTTTTTTCAAGTCCAGCATAGCAAATTCTTTTCTGCCTGGCACACAATGTGCCAAGTTCCCCTGCTCTCCCCCAGCTGAGTCTGAAGGCAGGGAACCACAATTAATGAGAATGCACCATTTCCACTGTCTGAGTCAGCACTCTTCGATGTTAAATTGATGCATTCAAAGATTGAAATCACCCTGAAGGTACCTGTTGCCATGTTAGGAGCAAGCCTGCTCTCCCCGGGGCAATGCAAGTAGGTGGGCAGCAATCTTGCTCTAGAGTCTGAGCTAGAGGAGCTAAGTCTCAGCTTAATAGGTGTGATTGCTGAAGGAAACCAGACTGCCTGGTCCTGCTGTTACCACACGCAGCAGCGATCAAGTGTTAGAGCTCCATCCTCCTCTCTGCTCTGCAGGCTGGACTCCAGATGAGTACCGAGGTTGCTCAGAGCAGGACTAAAAGACTGGGGGAGCTTACATAAAATAAAACTCTTTTTGCAGCTGGAGTTGAAGCACAGTAGCTCATTCTGGCTTAAAACACATTCTCTGTTGACCAGGCACACAAACGAGACAAACACAGATAGCATCTTTCCTTGCACTTACGTAGCTCCTGCTTTGCATTCAAAGGGCATAAGTAGGAAATTGATATACTTTCTAATTTATTGGAGGGAAGACAACTCTCAAAAAATCAAGGAGGCTGCTCTCAATTTATGGGAAGCGAACACTTTTAAACAGTGAATAAGTGAATATTGAAAGAGTCCTGCCTATAGAGCTACATGCATTTAATATTCAGAAGACTCACAGGAGATGCTAAAGTGCCCTCAGCTCAGAAAATTAATAAAATATTATCTCACGAGTGAACTTCAAAAGCTTTGGCAGTTATATTCATTCCATTTCAGATAAGCAGCCAAAATATTGCAATATCCTGCTAACCTGATGTGAAACATCCAGCTTTCCTTGGCCAGTAACATTCAGATGGAAATGTGTGAACAATCTTTATTATTAAATATTTAGCCATTTCATCTGCCCTGTTACGCCTCCCAATGCCTGAATTCAGCAATTTCTACTTCTAAAGGGGGATCTAGGCCCCAACAGTCAGCAGGGCTTTGATGCAACAGCAAACATCTGAAGACCATAGAAATTACAGACCGCTCTTGAGCAACCTTGCCATTCTGTATTTAAAGGTTGCCTTCTCAAGAGATCTTTCTTTCTGGGGCAAGAAGACCCCATTTGGCTGGTGGGTAAAATGACTAACTGCAAATGTCATAGCAAGAGAACACCATCTGAGTGGAGGACATTTCAGAGAGATCTTAGAGTTTGGTGGCTTAGTGCTCACCTTGTCTCTCAGCAAATCACCCACTCCCAGCTTCCTCTGGAGCACCCTGAACAGCCTTGGATCTGAGCTCTCTCCCTGCACAGCTTTGTTTTTTTTTCTTTTGTTTTCCTCAGACTCCTGTTGCCATAAATTACCAGAAATGCTAGAATGTAAGCTATTGGTACATCTGAAGTTCCAACCAGTCTGCTCTAGTAGCCCAGCTGTATCTCTTTCCCAGCAAGCAGAGTCACAGACTAGCTATGCTGCATGTCATCACCCAACAGCTACAACCTGTTTACACGAATCTGAAAAAAAGCATCCAAAGCCTCCTCACCAACATCCAAGGAGCCATTTGATCAGACCGTTATCAAGTATCAGGCCACTTGAAATATCTACAACCTCTGTAGTTCTTTTTCTAATGCTACATCTTCTAATTTTGAGTCAAAAGCTGGAGGAGAGAGGAGGTCTCAGACCAGTGCATGCCAACATGTAGGGTCTGTGCTCTGGACTGAGGCCCAGGTTTGCTGAGAACACAGGTGCAGGGTCTAACACCGAGATCTTGAGTTAACCTGATGTCTGTGGGAGTCAGCATGTACTAAAGTTTCCCTGCTACTTCCTCCCTGCTGCAACAGCCAAGAATGGAATGGTACATCTCAATGGCATGCCCGTGTGAATGTCACCAGTGAATGATGTTTTGGCAAGTCAGCGTTATGCTGGCAGCATAATTCAGGACTGAAAGATCCTGTGTTCCTCACCTCCTCTCCATCACCCTTTGAGTGCCACTTCCCCAGTGTGCTACGATGCTTCACTTTCTGCTAGAAGAGAATACAACCTTAAGTAGCAGTGAATAAATTCCCATAAATTCCTCTGTCTGTGACTGGATGCTGCTGTAAAATAGGGCAGAGATCCATTCTCAGCCACCAGTTCAATAAGAGGCAATAGCAGGCAATAGCCAGCATCATCTCAGGGCTATCTGATTATCCACACTGCATCAGTTGTCTCTGTTAGCCCAGACATTCACTTCACCCCTGCCCAAACTGACACTCTTCTCAGTGTATTCTACAGACAGAATGAAAATTAAATCCCTGTGGCATCTTATTCTCCTCTCATCCCTGCTGCTGGTCCCTCCACATGAGGAAGGGAGCTCAGGGGAAACTTTATTAGTCTGCCAATGAACATAAAATGATCGTGCTTGCAGGACTGTCAATCCAGAAGAAGTAATGATTTCAATATCTATATGTGTGTGTGTGTGTGTGTATTTAATTGCCCATTCATCAGTAATTCCCAACAGATGGAATCCTTGCATTTTAGGTCAGCTTGACATCACCAGCACTCAAAGGTCCAAGCGAGCATTGCCAAATTTAATGAGCTGTAGTAACAATGTCTCCACATTATTTGACTAATTACTAGATTCTGAAAGAGGAGAAAAAAAAAAAAAGAAGAAGAAAAGGAGAGGGGGAGGAAGAAAAAGAAAATCCTCTAAACAGATGAAACTTTAATTAACAGCATTTTGAGACATCACTTATTATGGAACAAATGCAACTTCAAAGTGAAAATAGCCTCTAGGTGGATAATAGATGTAATGAAAGGTACCGTAGTCAATTTAGTACTAACTTGCTTCATATGTACATCTTGAAGCCTTTGGAATAACCAGACTTTACGGCAGCAGCCAGCACATGCTGCGGCTCATGATGCAAAGTCTCCATCACCACAGCGTGCAGACCATCCAGAAGGGTTTGGCACAAGTGCAGCCTGCTGCAGGTAGACCTTGTTCATTGAAGGCAACTACAGCACACGGTCACTTCAACCAGTGGCCAGCAAAATGAAGGCTGGGCAACTCATGTGTCTTGTGCAAAATTTCCAATGCAAGATTTTTACATTAAATATCTTTTCATTAGAAGTAATGGCTACACTCTTGGCCCTCCGTCTCGAAAGCGCACAGTTCATTGAAGCCATGTTGCACATCACACTTCTGGAATTATCAATGGAATTCAGTCTCAAATGAATGAAGCAAAGGCAAGGCTAACTTCTTCAAATTAACTTTCAGTAACTTTTGTTTCTCTCTCATATACACACACTCTCATTCATACACTTCTCTAAACAGACAAACAACAGAAAAAAACAAAGATCCTAGCCTTCAAAATGGTCAAAATATTTTTCCTGTGAACTGAGAAGGAAGAAAAGGAAGAAGTTTGTTGCTATTTCTGTTTTTGAGTACTGAACGTTGCTCAGATATGCTATGGTAGGGGCCATGTCAAATTGGCTAGATCAAGTAACAGAAGGCTGCAAAAACCTTTCCTTATCCTGCAGAGACCTTCATGAATCTATTCATATCTTGCCCCCTGCACAAACCAGTGTAACAACCTTTATATCCCCACAGATGTGAACTGCAACCACACCAGCACAAACCAAGCTGGCACCTCCCTGCAATAAATTCAGATCATGCTTATTTGCACTTGGAGAGCTTGGCTGACACAACAGTATCTGCGTACATTTAGGTGCATTCCCCAGATGGGGACGTACAGAGCGAAATTCAGCACTCACTGAGATCCTGTGCAATCTTGCAGGATTTACCCAGCCAACCACTGCCCTCAAGGCAGGAGGCAGGGAATGATAAAACTTGGCATCTTCTGGCTCTGCAGAGCACATGCTTGCTGCAGATTGAGCTTGAATATTGCTTGGAGGCAGCAGGGGGAAGGAGAAGACATCAGATTTGCTTAGGCATAAGGACCCATCTCAATTTTCTCCTTGGTTTTCTTCCCACTTCTGCCCGAGTAGGCCCATTATTTCCCACTTTAGAATTAGCACCTTTGCCAGCAGAACATAAAGGCGATGGCTAAGGAAAGCTGCAGCCTGTGCCCTTGGAGCATTTTCTGCCCTGATGATGAGACCTTAATTGAAGCCATTTGCTATGGGAACAAAACACCAAGCGCTCTGCTGCCAATATATGGAAACACAGGGGGCTCTGTGAATCCATGTTTCCTAGGACACTGCCAAGGCACAACCTAGCAGAGTAGGAGAGAAAGCTCCACATCCCCAGCCACAGCAGGCATCCTGCTCTGTAGAGCTCTCCTGCACACTTTCAATATTGCCTTAGGTAGCACTACTTAGGTAGTCCTAGACACGTGGTTCTCAGGGACATGGCTTAGCACTAGACTTGGTAGAGGTAGGTAATGGATGGGTTTGAATATCTTAAAGGTCTTTATCAGGCAAAACAATTCTGTGATTCTATATATCATAGCTTCTTACCTCTCCTTGTATAGTTCTCTGACCTTCCATCATGCAAACAAGCGAAATTTCTACACTTTGGTAAAGGCCCAAGACCACACCTACAGCCCCTGCAACTAGGCTAGTCTGAATCCAGGAACTGAATGGTTTAATATGAAAAGTTTACTTTATCATCATCTCTCCCACCTTCTGCCTCTAACTAAACACTTTAAAACGAAGAGGCAGCAGCTAAGAAGCTGGTGGCTATGTTTAGCTGGAACAGGATTTGAGATTTTGAGGGAAAACCCCTGGCTGTAAAGAACCTGGCTGATGCAATTTGAGAAAGAAATAGGCTTCTCCTTACCAGAAGAGGTGGCCATTCAGTTGCTGAGAAGAGAATCACACACCAAGGTGTATGACAGGAGAATGTATTGCAAAGAGTGCCTGTGTTGCAGGGGGCCCATGCTGCTGGCTTTCATACTGCTGAGCTGCATTCAACTCATAGACATGCAGTGACCCTCACAGTCATCTTCCTGCATGATGCTCCAAAATAATTGTTGGATAGGGCCTAGCCCACAGTTTTTGCCACAACAACAAAAGCTAAGCCATCACTTAGCCACATGTGATTTGGCTCCTGCCGTGTTCCCAGATCCAGCCCAGCCTTATTCAAGCCCATCCAGTCCAGGTTTGACATACAAACCTAAGGTTTCCTTAGCCATCTGGCCTGCGGGCTTTTGCAAGGCTTCGTGCCAGTACTCTTGTGTATGTAGGAGCTGGATCCTCTTCCAGCCATTACAGTCTCTTCCAAAACTCTATTTTTGCCCATGACTTTCAGGACACACTGACCACCAGTGTGGAAGCCTGCAAGTCAGCCTGTGGGCTCCATGCAGCTGGCAGGTTTCCAAGCTTGCAGTTGTAATTTTCGTTACTGGAACTATCCTAGTCAGTTTCTAATGCACTGCTTTAACCAGAGAGCCATCCACCTTATCCCACATCTGTTGACTTCTTCAAGATATTTGGGGTGGGTTTTGATTTTTAAATACTAACTGAGGATTATAAATGCTTTTCCCAACACAGAGTTCCTTGGTCTCCTCACAGCTGAAAATGGTCTGTGAAGTCACTGCACAAGTGGTGGTTTTGGTTGGAGAGCAGGATATGGGCTGTTGTCTTCTATGGCTGTTCAACCAGGACAGGCAGGTGTATCTACATTGGCAATTCCCTCTCCTTGCTCAAGATCTGGGGGAGGCAGTAGGCCCTGGATGAAGAAATCTGTGGTGTCCTGAAGGTCTCTCAAAACACTCTTTGAAGGCTTTCACCTCTGAGGTACCTTCTTTGCAAAGATAGGAGGTCAAAATTCACTGGGAAGAACATTTAGCAAGCAGATACATGTCATAGACCTGACACTCACCGATAAGGAGGGTCTAGTTGAAGCAGCAAAGGTTGAGGGCAGCCTTGGCTGCAGTGATCATGAGATGGTGGAGTTCAGGATCTTGAGTAGTAGGAACAGAATATCTAGCAGGATCACAACTCTGTATTTCAGCAGGGCCAATTTTGGTCTCTTCAAGCAATTACTAGGGGAAATAGTATGGGACAGAGTACTACAAGGCAAAGGGGCCCATGATAGTTGGTCAATATTCAAGAATTATTTCAAGCTCAGGATCAGAGTATTCCAGTGAGTAGGAAATCATGAAGGGGAGTCAGGAGACCTGCATGGTTAAATAGGGAGCTGCTGAACAAAATCAAGTGGAAGAAGAAAGTCCACAGATTGTGGAAGCAGGGACTGGCCACCTGGGAGGAGTATAAGACGGTTGCCAAATGATGTAGGAAGGCCAAGGCCTCCTTGGAATTCAATCTTGCAAGGCAGGCCAAAGACAACAGAAAGGGCTTATTCAAATACATTGCAGGCAGAACCAACACTAGAGGTAATATAGGCCCACTGCTGAATGGATGGGTGCCTTGCTGACAGAGGATGCGGATAAGGCAGAGTTGCTGAATGCTTTCTTTGTCTCCGTCTATACTCAGGAGCCCCACACCTCTGAGGCCACAGATGCAGACAAAGTTAAAGAAGAGGCTTCCTTGGTTGATGGGGACTGGGTTAGAGGGGACTGGGTTAGGGAACAGTTAAGTAAACTGGACATCTGTAAGTCCATGGGCCCTGATGGCACACACCCGCGAGTGCTGAAGGAGCTGGCAGAGGTCATTGCCAGACCACTCTCCACCATCTTTGGTAAGTCATAGGGGCAAGGAGTGGTGCCTGGGGATTGGAGGAGGGCAAACCACTCCAATTTTCAAAAAAGATAAAAAAGAGGACTCAGGTAATGACAGACCGGACAGCCTCACCTCTGTCCCCAGAAAGATATTGGAGCAGCTTAACCTCAGGGCTGTGCTTCACCACATCAAGGACAAGAAGGTCATTATGAGCAGTCAGCATGGTTTTACAAAGGGGAAGTCATGTTTGAACAACCCAATAACCTTCTACAAGGATGTAACCAGGTGTATAAATAGATAAATGATGGAAGAGCAGTGGATGTGCTTTCCTTGATTTGAGTAAAGCATCTGACACTGTCTCCTACAGCATACTCATAGCTAAACTGAGGAGGTGTGGTCTGGGTGATGGAGTAGAGGGGTGGATTGGGAGCTGGTTAAAGGAAAGAAGTCAGAGAGTTGTGGTCAATGGGACAGAGTCTAGCTGGAGGCCTGTAATTAGTGGGGTTGCCCAGGAGTCAGTACTGGGACCAGTATTATTCAATGTATTCATGAATGACCTGGATGAGGGCATGGAGTGCACTGTAAGCAAGTTTACTGATGACACCAAGCTGGGTGGAGTGGCTGACACACTGGAAAATTGTGCTGCCATTCAGAGAGACTTAGGCTGGAGAGCTGAGCAGGGAGAAATTTAATGAAGTTCAACAGGGGCAAGTGTAGAGCCTTGCACCTGGGAAAAGAACAATCCCAGGTACCAGTATAGGTCGGGGACTGACCTGCTGGAGATCAGTGAAAGGGAGAAGGATATAGGAGTCCTGGTGGATGGAAGGATGGTCATGAGCCAGCAGTGTGCTCTTGTGGCCAGGAAGGCCAATGTCATTCTGGGGTATATTAGAAGTGCTGTGGTTAGTAGGTCAAGGGAGGTTCCACTTCCCCTCTGCTCTGCCCTGGTGAGGCCTCATCTGGAATACTGTGTCCAGTTCTGGGCTCCCAGCTCAAGAAGGACAGGGAGTTGCTTGAGAGAGTCCAGTGCAGAGCCACAAAAATGATTAAGGAAATTGCACATCTTCCTTATGAGGAGTGCCTGAGGGAGCTGGGGCTTTTTGGGTTGGAGAGGAGGATGACTAAGGGGAGATCTTGTTCATGTTTATAAATATGTAAGGGGTGAGTGCCAGGAGGATGGAGCAAGCCTCTTCTCAGTGATGGCCAGTGACAGGACAAGGGACAATGGGTGGAAGTTGAGGTTCCATGTGAACCTGAGGTGGAATTCTTTTCACTGTGAGGGTGACAGAACATTGGAACAGGCTGGCCAGGGAGATTGTAGAGTCTCACTCTCTGGACATATTCAAGAACCATCTGGATGCATTCTAGTGTGATCTGTTCTAGGTGATCCTGCTCTGGCAGAGGGGCTGGACTAGATGATCTTCCAAGGTCCCTTCCAGCCCCTGACATTCTATGATTCTATGATTCTATGATAGCAGATATAATCAGAGGCACTGCCAAATAATCAGAGTTTAAGCCTTCAAACAATTAAGAGTCCTGTAGTGTAGAAATATCCTAGTCTGCATCTTTGTTTTACTTCTTTCTCAGCTTGCTACACAGAGACTTCTCACAGTACATAGAAACAACAGTGACAAGCCTCCTCCTATTCTCACTCTTGATGCTTAAAACAAACAAACAAACAAAAATAAATTACAAATTAGTCTCCCTCACAAAAGGGTGGAAGAGACAGGTCCTCAGTGCAAGTGTTTCTCCCAGTCTTCTAGTACCCTTGAGGCACAACCCTGCAACCTTGGCATGAGCTTTAGCAGCCATTCGCAGAATTTCCCTCTGGACTCAGGTTTGTGTTTCAAGCATTTTTCAGAGGCCATGGGTCTGAAACATGTAGACATGTATTTGATTCTTGTCTAGTTAGCTCTTAACACCTGATTTGCTATCAAGAAGGGTGAGGGAAAAGATAGATCAAACAGATGATGCTGACAAAGGAGGTGCTTGCACCTTGATTGTTTCAAGTCCTCAAAAGCCTGTTACTGAATGTAAAAGAGGAATAAAACCCAAAACCAGTCATAAAAAGCAACTAATGTATCCAACTTTTATGGCCAAAAATAAAGGCACTGGAAGGCAGGGTTTTTAATGGCTATCATTCCTCCTGTGTTATTTGAAGATCCCCTTATAAATGGGAATCCTGGGTCTGTTTTGCCATCTGTTCCCTCCACTCCTGCCTAGGAATCCTAAAAGGGTATTTATTGTATATGCAGGTTCAGTGAGGCCCACTTACTATAAACAAATACTGCATGAAATATGGTGGGGCCAGCTTTTTCTACAGTGTCTGTATTTATGAGGAAACAGTATAAAAACAAATATGTAATTTGGAAATAAACCTGTTAAATGAATAAAAAATCCTACAGAGCAAAACATAATGATTAGCAGAGCCATTCAGTGAAAGACCCTGTTAAGGGAACACATCTGCTGTCATCCACTTTGCCTCAGTGCTTTTCCCCCCTGATGGAAAGCCATCTATAAGCAGCCATCAGAAAATCATGGGGGATGGGAACTGGGAGAAGAAGGTGACCCAACCTAAGAGCTACAAGGCCAGTCACAGTACTTTTGCTCTTGAAATGCCTCTTGAGTCCTGCACCCTGCTGTTCGACTAATATAATCTATGTTATTTACAGCACATACTTGGGACAGATTACAATCACTCTGCGGAAGGGAATGGGAAAAAAATGGGGAGGGGGGGGAAGGAAGGAACAAGAAGTAATAAAACCCCCAAAATCCCAGCAAAGCAGTGGAAGGCCAGCATGGTGTAGCAAACAAAGATTCAAATAAAGAAGTGCAACATGTTTGTTCACACATGCATCCAAAAAAATCACCTTTTTTTTTCAATAGATTGCACAGAGACTAAAACTTAGGTTATATAGAAGAGCAGTACAAGGTAAATCAGCTACAGAAATGCAGCTCAGTCATGACCTATGACTGCCAGCTTCACTTGTGTGCAGTAGCACTATTTGGATGCAGGAAGTACAATTCTAGCTACCTGTTCCTATCGACTCTCTATTTACAGACCTTGAGTAAAATCACAACCTACTCCACACCCACTCCACCCACACAGGCAGAACCAGCTACAGGCGGGTGAGTAACCACACTTGTCACTTTCTCTGTGACTGACATTTGCTCCAAGATGTTCTGTGTATTTCCTACTTCAGTTTCTGCTTTGTACTGTGGGTTGCACTGTGCCTGACCTTCCCCCATGGAGCTGGCTCTTAAAACCCTAGCCTCTACCAACATCACAAACAAAGTAAGTACAAGCTGATGCAACTCTGGAAAGTGTTGTACCAAACACTGATGCAACCCTCCCGAGAGCTGAGATTACTCCCACAGAGCAAATGGGACAAGGATGCCCTACTTGCTTTCAGCTTGACTCTCACTTTCACCTTTGCCTGCTAACACAAAACCTGACAAAACTCAGGTCTTCTCAGTCTGCTGCTTTGAAAAGCTGTGGCATTACCCTCCTCATAGTTGTTCCCAAGTAAAAGCATTGTGCAGACAACGTGCTCTTCCTTCACACGTTTGACTTCATGGTAAAACTAAAGTGCATTGTCTTGGTCATGTTTTTAGCATCAGGGTTATTTCTGCTTCTTATTTATCAAAATAAAGTAATAAAACTTTCAACTTCATAGCGAGGAAGATAATGCATGAACATCCGTCTGGGGAACCAAGTAGTAGATGGGTCTGTGGCTCCCCTTCGCCACCCAAAGCACAGAGTAGGGCATCATGTAGGCATCACATACAGCATAATTGGAGTACTAAATGGCAAACCAGGCAGAATAATTTGCTGTACTGTTTGCAAGTTACTAACCAGCAGAGTCTTGCTGCCTTTGGTGTGTGTGAGGCATACATTGATGGATTTATATCACTACAGTTACTACTACTGCTGGCTGACACACTTTAGTATTTTTATTACCTTTTCATAGCTGACATGAGTCTGATGGTATGTAATTAAATATTTTACAATGATAGGGTCTGATCTGACAACCTTTATGCACATGAATAATCTCATTATGTTCAATACCTCTACTTACTTGGCCAAAGCAGACAAGACTGAGTCCCTACTGCTACCAAAGTATTTTTATTTTCCTTTCTGTATTCCCCTTTTGGGATTTTGATGGAGTTAATAATGGGAGAAAAAAAAATTAAATACTCTTAAAACTCCATCATATTCATTTTATTCATTGAAACATTTGCCTAGGATTTGAAGAAACAACAAGAACACCGTTGTGGCAGTTATGTTTGGCCAGGGATGGAAAGAAATAAGAGTTTGTGTTTTGTCAGAGCCTGAAAAACATATTGCTTTTTTTACACGTCTATATCTTAGTGTGGTTTCCTGAGACTGATTAAGGGTTTAAAGGGGATTTTTTTTTTTTTCAAAAATTCATGACTCACTTCAAAAAGTAGTGTAGCTCAGGCACAAGGGGATTGCCCATGGGGGTTTTTCAGTATTACCTGCACAATATGTCACAGTCATATGCTTCCTTCATACCGATATGCATGCAAAACGTTCAGGCATGGACTATGCACGTACTGCTCCCCACTGACATAACACATCTGTGTGTTCATTGGCATGCTTTGCTTGCAGCAAGAGGCAAGCCCAACCCAAAGCTGGACTGAGAGCTAAAGATCCTTGTTACAAAGCATGGTTTGGGGTTGACCTGCCTTAAAACCAGCTTTTCAAGTTGTGATTCAGATCTGAGCCAAATGCAGACCTCTGCCAGGTTGCGTTGCCATTCTGACACCTGGTGAAACCCATTGCTACTCACCCAAAATGGACAAAAATAATTGTGTGTGAGGAGGGAGGCACAAGTGGGTCTTGGGATCTGAATTTTAGGTGAGGATTCATTTAAGAAAGACGTGTTTAAACTGTTGTATCCATAATCAAAGCACAGGCAAATGAAGAGGGCATCTTGACCACTTTGAATCTCAGGAAAAACACCAACCCCAAATAAAAACTTGTCACTCTGCAATGCCTCTGCAGCTGAATTAAGGCATTTTTCTGGTATTCCCCCAGCAGGGAATGTGGGAAGGCTCTGAACAGAGGTGAGCAAGACTTTCTGATCACTTCACACACACTATTTTATTATTTTACTACCTCTTGGATACCTGAAAAAAGCCCTCTCCCATCTTTAGGCAGAAAGGGAACCAAATACGAGGTTTTGGATACAAACAGACCTTTTAAATTAAACTCTGCTGAGTTATGAGCCTAGTATGAACACTAAGATATTGCATAGTTTCACCTAATCTTTGACTGGGAAGCATTAAACCCACGCACAGCAATGTCCAAGCAGGAGGAGGACAACCCTCCGGCTTTTGGGGAGCTCTGTCAGACTAGTAACTCTGAGTGTCACTAAATCATAAGCCACGATACGATGTGATGCCTTTTCAGCACACAAAGTGCAGATCTTTGGTGCCTGGGCAGGGATACAACGACCTCTCCAGGTCCTGTTTACTCAGCCAGGGTCATACCACAAACTAATTCCATTACCTTTCAGTTGCTCCACCCTTTGCAGTGATTTACTGTTGCACCACAGAGGAGTGCTTTGAAAACAAGTTCAACCTAAAGCTAAACTCCACTCATGACAAGGCTCACGAATTTATCCCAAGACCCAAACTTAAAAAGAACAAAAAGTCATTCATAATGTGAACCAGCAGTGCAAGCTTTCTGGCTATACAGCAAGGGAATATTACCCTGCCGCAGCACCTAAGCCCAAAAGAGGATGCTCATTTTGAGATTCACCAGTGTAGCAGCACTGGGCTCTTTGCCTCCATCATGCACTGGTTTTCCTGGTTAGAAAAAGTCACGTCCCCCAGTCACCCTGTAGCTTGTCCATCTTTGTATTTCAGTTAGCGTGGGGAAATAGGCTGTCAGACCTGCCCCTCCTCTCCTTCCCTTCCTTTTGGATGAAGGCATGCTTGGGCTTCAAGCCTGCTTCCCTTGGCCTGACATGCTGCTGCCAAGTTGTTGTCAGGGACAAAACTGAGAGCACTGAAATGGCAGGAGAAAGCTCATCCCACATGACGCATTGGGGAAAGACAACTCACAGCAAGGTCTCTGGAAAACAGACTCTCTCCTGGCTTCCCAGCCTTGTGCAGATTTATGAAGTTTGAATGAAGTTCAGCTGAGACATTCAGGCCAAGAACTGATTATCTCAAATGAACTCAACTGCTGGACCTTTTTCCATTTAAGAGTCACCTGACCATGTTCCACTCTGCCCAGGTTAAGACACATTGGTATCCAAAATACCTCAAATAACATTAATTCTTCTCTTGGAACCACAATTTGAGATATACTTCAAAAAAGCCTTCTGAAAACATGATAAAAACACACATATCAAGACACAAAAGTGACCCAAACACATGGGTGTATTACAGCCCTTCAACAAGTCAGGGGGAGCACAAGGTTTACTTCCCCATAGGAACACAGACTTCTTTACATCCTGACTCCAGAGAAAGAGCATGAGACTTGAAAATTATCACCTGATTTCAGGAGTTATTTTGACCCAACACATGGGTGTATTTCACCCTTTCAACAAGTCAGGGAGAGCACAAAGTTTACTTCCTCATAGGAACACAGATTTCTTTACATCCTGACTCCAGAGAAAGCGCACAAGACTTGAAAATTATCACCTGATTTCAGGAGTTCTTTTTACATTTAGGGATTGAACAACATCTAAACCCACGTGCACATATTTTTTTGTTGCAAAATGGCAGCACAGACAATTTCAAAGCAAGGAGATGGTTGTGAGAAAGAAGATTTCTAGTGACCCTGGGAAAAAAATAAAGGGATGTCTGGGCCTGCCAAACAGCTGGTTAAACTTCAGAGCTCATTTTGAGGCTGTTCTGAGGTTTGTCTACCAACAGCAGAAAAAAAAACATTCTCTTCTGCCTGCCTTTTTTTTCCACATCACTCTCCCAATGCCAACATCTCCATGAGATGAGATCAAGGCTCACCTCCTCACCTGAGTGAAAAAGCAGTGCAATTTTAAACATGGTTTTCTGAAAGCGGCACAGAAGCCTGGTCAGATGAATGCTCAAATGCTTTTAATGTGCTACCACTCCTTCCTTCAGCTGTTCCTGGCTACTCCCATCCCCCTGGGCCTGGACGTACTGCTAACTCATTGCACCGCAACCTACACTGGGGTTTTTGAGCCCATCTCGGCACAGCGCCAACCCAGGCTTCATCTTGGCTAAGGTCCCAAGAAGAGACTGCAAGACCTATTAATCATCAACCCTGTTGATTAAATCCATCTAGATAGTTCATTCAGCTACAACTAAGGGTGAAGGCTGTCCTGCAAACAGCCCTGTCCTGTGATCCAGCTGCCCAGCTCTGCACACAGAGCCACAGGAAGAACTAGGTTTTCAGCTATGTTAAATTTGCTGCTGGTCCTGGCTTTTCCACCTCCATGCCACCGTGGTCTGACATTGCCTAGTGCGAGATTTGTCAGGATGACAGGAGAAGCTGAAAACTTCCACCAAGTGCTGCAGGAGTCTGTTAAGTTTTTCATTGAATGTTTTGAGGGGTAAGAAAGGAAGAATGGACTGTGTTCCCATGCTGCTGACTCCATGTTTCATGCCCTTGGAAAATCATATGCTGGGATCTCAAGCACAAGTTCAGAGCTGTTCAGAAAATTAAAAACAAAGATTCCTCAAACATTTCTTTGTCTTCCATTCATAACCACAATTTCATTTGCATTGATGTTTCCTGACCAATTCTCTCCTCAAAATAATTGATGGAGAAAAAGATCAAGAAATGTGATTAAAAGGGAAACAAACAAAAACAAAGGGAAGAGGGTAAATGAGCAAGTGACTTCGGGTCAGGCAAGGAAGAGGAGCAGGTGGTGGAACTGATGAGGGAGATTTAATGAACTGCGATTGACTTCAAATGACAAAGGAGGAGGAACCTAATCCTACCATTGGATCTGTACACATATGGACTTACCATAACAAATGGTAATCAATCCATCAGCCTTAAATTAAAGATAAGGTGGGTAGGAAGGAACAGAGAGAGTTCATTCCCTCCTCCACCTCACCCCATCACACCAGGCCTGTTTGCGTGTGTCCGTGTTGTCAGAATTAGCATCTGCCATATCTCTCTTTTCAATCTAAGCAGCCACCTTCCTATGCCTCACTATGACACCTCTTTGGAGACTGCTACAGGAACTGGGGTCTTGGTTATCCTAAATCTGCTGTGTATTTCACTTGACAGCAATTGAGGCCCTGTAGCTTCAGACAGACGCTCATAGGACTCTGCACGTAAATGCTCACTGAGCTTTAATCAAATGCACATCAGAGACAGTCCTGCCTGACAGAAAGCAGAGCTGCCACTCCACAGACTTGCCAATAATAGCCTCATCTGTGATACAAGCATTTTTCCTCTTTTGTATCAATTTGGCCCTCTCTTTCTCATTCTAGGTCAAGCTGCAGAGATATTCTGGGATTTATATGTTACCTTCTTTCAAGCTGAAGCAAGTTCACAAGATTTTCTAAATATATACCTAGGTTTTATGAATCCTCATTAAATTTTCTAGGAGAAAGTTTCTATTTTAAGGCCTGGATCCTCCAAATAGAGCTGCACAGCTGGACACCCCTTTCCCACACATTCAGCCAAGCATGGCTGTGTGTAGTTTTCTTTGCAGGTGTCCCTGCCCATGGCAGTGGGGTTGGAACTAGATGATCCTTGGGTCCCTTCAGTCCTAACAATTCTATGCTTCTATGATTCACCCTAGTGTTAAGGCCGGGCAGGTAGTTTCTCCAAGAGAAAATACTTCTAACCTGGTGTCTCCAGAGATGGTAACTAATACGTCTTTCTCTACTTCTTTTGGCCAACAGGCAAAAAAATCATAAGCAACTTATCAAGATCACTCTTGACATACATTTAAAAAAGTGAAAACATGTGACTTCCAGAGTAGTATCAGGAACTAAGAAATAGAGTTTTCTGGTCTTGCCATAACCTTCCTTTGTGACTTTCTGGCATGATACTGTAAGCACATGCCAAGGAAGTACAGCCAAATGCTTGGCAACACTGTGGTGTCTGGTCTCTGACTTTGCTTCTCCAAATGCCTTATCTCCAAACATCACTCCTCCTCCTTCCTCCAGCTTTATATGAAGCCACATGGTATGGGATATCTATTTGGTCAGTCAAGGTCAGATGCCTGAGCCATCTTCTTCTAACTCCTTGTGTACCCCCCCCAAGCCTACTTGCTGGTGGGATGGTATGAGGAGCAGAAAAGGCCACTGCTCAGCAATAAATGAAACATCCCAGAAATATCAACACTATTTCCTGCACAAATCCAAAATATAGCCCCATAGCATCTACTGTGAAGAAAATTAGCTCTATACCAATCAAAATCAGCACACCAGGAAAGTGATAGAGTCACTGTCTCTAGAGGTATTTAAAGACATGTAGCTGTGGAACTTAAGGATATGGTTTAGCAGTGAACTTGGCAGTGCTGAGTTTGTGGTTGGATTCTTTGATCTTAGGGTCTTTTCCAATGAAAATTACTCTATGATTCCAATAACATCACACTTGGAAGGTGAATTTGCACCACATGGGTGTTTTAGCTGTCTTTTGTGTACTACATTGGCTGGCTGAGAGTAGAGATGGCACATTCTATCACCCCTTTCAGTAGGGCATGCTGAGGGCTGCTTGCTCTTCCACCAAGCTAGCAAGGATGAAGTCCAGCTCCACAGCCTGCTGTGTCCAGACCTCATTACATCTCCACCAAAGTGGGCAATTCCCCCACAGCTTGCTAAAAGGTGACCACATGACCACAGAGCATCCAGAGAAGTATTGTTTATCACCACTGGCTCTTGAGAAGACGTCTTCCAGTAAGAGTACAGCGCAGGATCACTCCCCTGCTCCCACAGAACCCCCACTAGGGTTTCTGGAGAAGTGGTCATACGTATTTTCCCATGCACACATTAATAAGTCACCTTCACCTCCTTCTGTTGGAAGTTCAATGTTACTCTGACTTTTTGCTAAAGAGCTTCTTCTCTTACTTATTTTTCAGCTGGGCCTGAAGTAAAGTACGTCAATGATGAAGGAGGAGGGAGAAGATCAAAGCAGGATTTGGAGATGCACAATCCTCCTCTCAGTCTTGCAGTTTTGGGACCTCTCATCTTTTAACCTATGAAAATCTGGCTGCTTGCCACAGCATAATATAGCAACAGGGGAAAGAGAGGAAGAAGGCTTAACTTTTATTTATTTTAGTGCAATCATTAGGATTATGTCAGGGCGAAAAAGCATTAATACATAATCTTTTCCCTGCGCTATACAACACTGGCTGCTTTTAATTTAGAATTAAATTGAAACACTCTCTCAGAACAGCTTTGAACAGCAGCCAAGGCCTTCTCTTGCATTGTGCGAGCAGCTGGGTAGCCTTCCCACTCCTGTTTTTTGCTCCATGGTGCTTTTTTTTCAAGACCTGCACTAAGGGTTGGTCACTGATAGTACTCATCGTTCTGTCACAGGCGCTAGGGTCCCCTTGGCTTGGAGCTGGCACACTGACCATAGGTGAAGCCTAATGCATGTGAGCACAGCCCCCAGCAGACCAAATCTCAACAAATAAAGCTCCACAGCTCCAAGTGCTACACAAACTAAAGAGTAAAGGGAGATTTTAAAAAGCACATCAAAATGCACGTATTTAAAAGATGCTAGATAGCAGTGACATCATCTCTTGACAGCGACTGTCATTTTGTGTGTTCTGCCACATGATGAGGCAAGTTCAACACAACAAAAGCTCACTTTGGAGGTATAACATAGTGAACAAGGCTGGGTGGGGTAAAGCCAAACTTATTTAAGTGAACTGGTCATCCTGTTTTGTTCATGTGACACGCCAGCTCCAAACGGTTCTCACCAAGCCAGTGAGAGAGGTGCCTTGGTCTCTCTGTTCATTTTGATCTATATAAATACTAGGTTTTGTCAGGCTAAAGAATACACTGTGAACTCAAAGCTTTTTCTTTAATTATTGGTATTCACTGAAAGAAAAAGTTTAAAGGAGGGGGGAGGGGGGAGGAGGGGGAAGTGATTGCCACCCTTTCAGTGCTGCTATGAAGGGAGCTCTGCTTATCACAACAGGTGCAGAGGCCACTCACAAAACCAGAAGCAGTTCAACACTGAAAGGCTAAGAAATTACTTATTCTCTTTGTCAGCTGCTCACATAAGCAGGGTAAAGGCTACTTGGAAGGAAAGAGAGAGGGGAAAAAAAGGGTTAAAGTTTTTCACAGAAAAAAAGAAAGGGAAAAAAAGGCAAAGGTTACAAAGGTTACACAAGCCCAGGTTCACAGCAGACTCCAGGAGATACACTGACCTTAAATAAAAAAAAAAAAAAAAAATTAAAAAAAAAGAAAGAAATCAGAAACAAAACTACCTCCCCACATAGAGCAGGATTGGGCAGCACCAGCAGGCTGAGGACTGGGGAAATTTTAACAGTCTACCACTCCAGCTGAATGGGGAGGGGAACAATGCCAGCTGAAAGCGCAGCATTCCTGCCCTGCGCCCCCGCAGAAAGGGGCTCTGCAGGTCTTTCTGATGGCTGCCTCTAATTACGCCTTCTTCTGTATGGCAATTCATGGCCAGCTCAGAGAATGTACGTGTTCCCTGTTGGAGGGGTGATTTGTATACCACACCTACAGAGTCAACATACTGAGGGAAAAAAATTATGTTTGAAAAGAGAAAGAAAACACCTCAGATGAGGAGCACGGCATTTTCAGGGTGCTGTTTTCCCATGGGTTCTTAGCTAGGTTTTATTTCCACCACTCCTCCCCTTTCAAGATAAGGCATCAGAAGTAACTGAAATTTCATTTTGTAACACCCCTCTATTAATCCCTAGATCTCTCTCAAGTACTGCATAAATTTCACCCTCTCTTCATAGAGCCTGAGGTTGTTTTACATCTGGTGCATCTTATTTTCTAAGGACGATAGTTGTATTTATTTTAACCAGGCCTGGAACGATGTGCAGACCAGCCATGCCTATTAGATGTCAGTTGTTCCCAGAACCAGATGGTCAGACATTCCTCCTTTAAGACAGCTGACTCAAAGCCATAAAAGAAAACACCAAAAATGAAAAGAATCATCAACAGCAACATCAAAAAACACCCTGTGGTGGGGGAAAAAAATTCAGTGTTGGCACTGTGAGACAGAAGAAAAAAAATCAGAGAACAGAGAATGTTTGGTTTTCAGATCCTGGAGGTCCAGCATGCAAAGGAGGGAATTTGCTCATCAGGAAGTCTCCACCAGTGGTAAGCTAACAGGAGGAATTCCCTAGCTTGCATATGACAGATGTTCATACCTCTGCTATCCAGAAGCAGTAAAACCCCCTGTGGTTATTCTGACTGCCCTGCTAAATGAATGGTGGGTACTAATAAAACATAGTGATGTGAGTTGCCACTGCCCACACCTGCAGGTTCTCTGATACCCACACTGGCTTCACAATTTACAGTCAAACACAACACGCTTCAGTCAGCACCATGAATAGTTTCTTGCTACCCTCACGGTTCTCCTCCTTCTCAAGCCTTTTCTAACTGGTCCTAGTTTAACTAGACTGCTCTGCTGTAAGTGGAAGCAGTCAGGCACATTTCAGAAGAATCATCACACTTTTACAAAAGCAGACTTGCCTGTGGCGGGTTTAAGGAAGCAGAGGGGCTCTGTTCTTAAAGCTATTCCAGCCTAAGGCAGAGAAACCCTACACTTAAACGAGAGATTGGAGGCAATGCAGTGTATGTACAGCCCAATAGTGTGCACTGGTTTAATAGAGCCTGTTCCTCCCCACCTTGACAAAAACTTAATGTACATTTTCATAACAGTCTACCTAAAATGAAAAATAATTAAACCCCAAACCAAACAAAACAATATTTATTTTTTTTTAAATAGGGGTACAAAACCAAACCACAGTCAGCTTACAGACAGTAACAAGGTGCCACAAAGCAGCTTGTGAATTTTCCAAAGGTGTAAACACAGCACATCAGCTGCTCTGTAGTGGCAGCTGCGAGAGAGGCTTTCACCCTTCTAGACCTAAGGTAACTTTTCTTTATTCCACTATCTTTCACCTCTCCAGAGGACAACAGACACACAAGCTGCCTAAAAGCTCTGAAACCCCAATCCCTTTCCCTTTAACCATCTGAAGAAATAGAAAGCCATGTAAAAATAAGAGACTCCTGCATGCCTTTCATCAGCTGCTTTTCCTTAACTTTCCTTAATATTCTGTAAGAAGCATGTGATCCTGGCACACAAAGATGCTGTGTATATTTCAAGAACAACAGAAAGCCCACTTCAAACATTACAAAGAGAGGAATGGTTTCAGAATGTTTCAGAGCTTCTCATTCAAAATTCTACAGTTCTTAAAAATGGTTAAGTCCCAGTTTAAGGATACGTGCCCTGCGTTTGGATCACTGTAAAGTTTAGCTAAGCAGAGAACTAAGTTTCACGGAAAAGATCACCTACCTGGCTGTTTACACTTGAGCTAAAAATCAGCTGGTGAAGGGCCTACAGAATAAATCTTATGAGGAGCTGGGGCTGCTTAGTTTAAAAAGAGGAGGCCGAGGGGAGACCTCATTGCTGTCTACAACTACCTGAAGGGACATTATGGAGAGGCTGCTGCTGATCTCACAGGTAATTGGAGACAGAACAGGGGGGAACAGCCTCAAGCTGAGACTGGGTAGGTTTATATTGGACTTTAGGAAGAAGTTTTTTCACAGAGAGAGTGGTCAGGCACTGGAATGAGGGAGGTGGTTGAGTCACCAACCCTGGATGTGTTTAAGGGTCATTTGGATGTGGTGCTTAGGGATATGGTTTAAGGTGAATCTTGTAGAGTAGTGTTAGAGGTTGGACTTGGTGATCCTGAGAGTCTTTTCCAACCTGGCTGTTTCTGCAATCCTGTGAGTTAAACTGCAAAGATCAGATACACAGTCAAAGGCCTCTGTGCAAGTATATCAAGGGAGCCCTAGGTTGTAGGAGTCTCTCTATTCGTGTCAAAAAAGTTTGGGTACAGCTGTTAAAACTCAGTCCTGGTGGCAGTTAGGGCACTACAGGTAGAAAACCCAAGTTCAGCATCTCTTGCACATAAGCCTTCACATATGATATTGGCAGAAATAATTGTGCACCCTCAAGAAATATTTCAAAGTGTATAGTTATTTAAAAACAAGCTCCCTAATATATGCCAAGTAAATAACAACACCAGAAAAACTTTAGTAGATAATGCTGTGATGATACTGCTGTTGTACAAACACTTGAGGACACTGTCTAATGTCTGCTCTGGGCTGAGGATGCTCTCTGTGCATGCAAAGTCCCCTGAACAACAGGGCTCTAAGCTTCTTGCCATCTCTAGACTCTGGTGTAACACAGATGTTTAATAACAAGGACCACATGTCTGGTGCACACAACACTCACTTGTCAGTGTTCCATATGCTGAAAAATATTTTCTGTGCTAATTGGCATGGGCGGCTGTTAATCCACTATAGAAAAGCTCCCTTGCAAACCTCAGCAAAATCCACTTACCTTTGAGTCAGACACACTTCAGAAAGTATTTGTCCTCTTTGCACTGGACTTGAGTGGAACACGGAGAGAAACACTGGATGTGTAGTTGGGCTTTAGTAAAACTTCAGCAGTCCCACAAGAACATGAAAGAAGCCACAAGGTCTGCATGGAGGAGAGCAACCAGTAATCAACACCTTGATACAGCAAGTCGTTTGAGTTTACTTAAATATGCACTTAAAGATAAACACAAAGCCTTTTGCTCAAGCATTTTGAGGAGCGTGATCCTTAAGCAAGATTAACAAGTCTTTAATACACTTGTGTTATGAAATGTCACTGTAATCAAGCAGTAAATCAATAGTACAGTAGCACATGCTGCAGATCATGAAGGTTGTGTTTTGAGGAACAAAAGAAAGGGCAATCTCCTCATCTTTTGTGACAGTGGTCCATGTTACATACACCACCACCTTTCACACAATGATATTTTGGTACTTCTAGTCACCCATGAGGTCATCTTTCTACATGGTAAGGGGTGTATGGAAAGGGATAGTGACTTTTTCCTTTCATTTGCACAACCTTCAAAGCAGGCTAAAGGCAGGACTCCTCACTGCTGAATGGCTCTCATGCTAGCACTGTGCCTCATTCTATTTTACATCTGCTCTGATCTGCTCTCCTTGCAACAGCAGTTACAGGGCTGCCCAGAGCGCTCCAGGGCAGCAGATGAGCCATTGCAAAAACTGATGGTGGTCACCCAGCTTAGAGTTGCAATGGGCCAGCTCCATCCATCTCATAGTGCCAGAGAGGAGATGCCCAGACAGGGCCTGTGGTTGGTGATGAAGGAAGAAATACCTGCACAGAGGTTTAGCCTAAACTGAAGCTGTAATAGCTATCACTCTGGCGAGTGAGATAACACATGTGTTCCTCTGCCTGGCCCAGCCTGAATTAACACATCTGGGGCCCACATTTACCTCTGCTTTGAGCACCTTTGCTATTAACACTAAAAACACATCCTGGAGGACATCAGGAGGCGAGAGGGGAAATAAGACACTTTGCCTCCACCCTCACCTTGTTCCTCCCTCCTTCTCCAAATGGCTCTGAAACACTCTGCAACTTGAATGCTATCAGTCTCCTTATGGGAGAAGTATATTTATAGAAACCCCCTCTCTGTGGCTGAATACTTTCATGGTACCAGATGTTGGAGGATGTGAAGATGTTAAAATGAAGCCTAGTTCAAGGAACAGAGTCAAAATTTTCTGTCACCAGCAGTGAGAATATGCAAAACAGTTCTGAAGCCCTACAAGTGCAGCCAGTAAATGGGGGAGATTAATCAACTACCTTAGAAGTATTGCCAAGATTAAGGAAGCCTAAGCCTAGAATTAAAATGGCTTCTACCAAATAAAAAAGTCACTGTTATATGCAATTCCCTTCTAAAGGGAACAGAAGGCCCAATATGTACACCTGATTAATTTCTAAGGCAAGTGTTGCCATCCTGGGGCCTGAGTTAAGAATGTGGCAAGAAAGCTCCCTACCCCGGTGCAGTCCACAGATTATTATGTGCTATTGACCTTCCAGACAGGCAATGATGAACAAGAAAAAGAAAACTGAGGGCTGTCAAGAGGGACTTCAGGGTCCTGGGTCAACTAGTCCAAGGAGTGGGAGCACAGGTAGTGTTCTCCTCCATTCACCCAGTGTGGATCAACCCAGACAGATGAGGAAGACCCACAGGATGAATTCTGGACTTGAAGCCTGGTGCCACCAGCAGAGCTTTGGGAGTTTTGATCATGGTTCAGTTCACATGATGCCAGGTCTGTTGGCAGCGTATTTGAGCCATGACTCTCAAAGAGAGAGGACTTTATCACAGGAGCTGGCCAGGCTCGTATACAGGGCTTTAAACACACAGAAAGGGGAAGGACCAAGATCACTGTAGACAAGTCTAGAACACCTGTGGGACAGTGTGATGGCTCCATTGCTGTCTCAGGGGAGGTAGAGGACAGTGGGCCATGTTATAAGTGAGATGAAAGGGCCATTGATGAGCTAGGACTCACAGTAGTGCCTGGGAGTGATCAAGCAGACAGTAGCCTCCTACCCTGCAAAAAAAGTACAAACTGCAGTGTATCTGTGGCAATGCAATAAGCAAGAAAAGCTCAAATCTATCGCCCAGCAGGAAAACTATGATATTATTGCTCTGATGGAAACATGGTGGGATGAATACCATACCTGGAGTGCTATGTTGAATGGCTATAGGCTCTTCAGAAGGAATAGACCCAGAAGGAGAGGCAGTGGAGTGGCCTTATGGGAAGGTCTGTCTTGAGCATGATGATGACAGTGATGATAGGGTTAGAATGCTTGTGGAATTAGGGGAAAGTCAAAAAGGCAAATATCATGATGGGGGTCTGCGAGGTTGAGGAGGTTGATGAAGAGTTTTATAGGCATCTGAGGAAGGTCTCAGAATCACTAGCCCTTGTTCTTGTGGGAGTCTTCAACTTACTGGGTATCTGCTGGAAATGCAATACAGCAGACGATTGCTGGAAATTCTTGGAGTGTGTGGAAGATAAATTCCTAACACAGCTGGTGAATGAGTCAGTGAGGGATGACTCTCTACTAGACCTGCTGTTTGTAAACAAAGAACTAGCAGAGGGTGGCTGTCTCGGACAAAGTGACCATGAGATGGTGGAGTTTACAATTCTTAGTGAAATTGGCAAGGCAGTCAATAGAACTACATCCTAGGACTTAGAGAGCGCAGCCTTTATTTTGTTTAGGAGATTGGCTGATGGCACCCCCTCAGAGGCAGTCCTGCAGGACAAAGGAGTCCAGGAAGCTGGACATTCCTCAAGAGGAAAATCTTCAAGGCACAGGAACAAGCTGTCCCTGTGCACTGGAAAACAAGCTGGTGGGGCAGAAGACTGGTCCAGCTGAGTAGAGAGCTTTGGCTAGAACTCAGGAAGAAAAGGAAGTCTACTGGCTATGGAAAGAGGGGCAGGCAACTCAGGAAGAGTACAAGGCTCTTGCAAGGACATGTGGGGAAAAAAGTAGAGAGGTCAAAGTTCAACCAGAACTCAGTCTGGCCAGTGCTATTAAAGATAATTAAAAGTACTTTTACAAGTGTGTTAACAGTAAAAGAAGAGCTAGGAAGAACTTCCAGCCATTACTGGATGAAAGAGGGAACCTGGTGACCAAGGACAAGGAAAAGGCTGAGCTGCTGAATGGCCACTTTGCCTCAGCATTTTTCAGTGACACCAGTTGCTCCTTGAGAGTTCAGCCACTGGAACTGGAAGACAGGGATGGGGAGCAGAAAAGCACTCCCAAAATCCAGGAGGAAATGATCAATGACCTATTGTGCCATTTAGATACCAGCTGTAATTACAGCTTCTCTGACTTCTATGGAGCAGTGCCAATCTACCCCAGTGAGAACCGGGGCCGTCAAGCAGGTACAGACATAAATAATTATGCTGATTATGCTGTTTGGATAAGATGATGTTTGGCCTTTGCAAGGGAGATGTTATTAGAAAGGGTTAATGCCTTCTCCCTTGAAATACAGCTGCAGATGACATCAGATTTTCTGTCATACTGTTTTATATCAACACACACAAAGCACCCAGGGAAGACCAAGCACTGCTTGAGACTACAATGAGAGCAATGGTCAGAAATACAACAATAAGTTATATCATTTAGAGATTTCTTGATAGTATGGTTGTGTTTAAAAACAGGAATAGCATTAAAATATCAGAGTATATGCAGACGAAGCAAAAGCACCAAGGGTTCAGGCCCATGAGAAACACACAAACTCAGGTACACATGTGAAACTCACCTGCTTTCAGCTAAAGCCAGCAGCCCAGGAAGATGCCAGGGTATGCACTTGAAGGATCCATATCGCTGTATTTTGGCATTATGCGGCAAAGCCAAAGAGGAGTATATTAATTAAAATTCATATGTCATTTCCATTTCCTCTGCATGTCTACAAGACTTTTTTTATTCTCACCATCTGAAAGAGATATTAATTGCTGCTCTTGGTTGGTGAGAATAAACACTACAAGAGACCAAGTTCCCCAGCAAAGGCTTCTCAATTTTGCTTTCAAAACCTAATGAAACGTTTTGAAAGGGCTGTTTTTACCTGTGCAGAGATTGGCTTAGGATGCAAGCCTAGGATGAAGTCCATTACCACTTGTCCACCAAAATTTTGTTGATGAACACCAGATCTGGTTTTATCAGCCACAGTTCAATGCAGTGAGAAGATTTCATCTGTACGTTAGATTTATGTGCTTTTCTTCAAAGAATCCCCCTCCTTCACCAGTTGTGCCAAACACTGTGGCTGCTGAAGTGATCAGGAGCAGGTAGGATTTAGAAACAGGACATTGCACACAACCTGCAAAGACACAGTACAGAAATAATGTATGTGTTTGCTCATCAGAATTTCAATATCGATGCAATATTGATGCTAGATGAAGTCTAAAAAAGGCTGTGCCGCTACACCGCTCATGATGCATCTTGGAGATTGCTTATCTCCTGCAAACATCACATAGCACCTTGTAGTAATGTAGTGCTCACAGATGTAGTAATGTAATGCTCCCTCATACCAGAGGGACATACCAGTGACTTGGGTGGATAGCACAGTCAGCTGCAGCCCAGAGCTGCAGACTACACATCATTGGTTTCATTTCCATTGGCACCACTTGCATTGTGGTTGTAGGTGTGTGTTTAATTCCTAGATGCCTAGATGTGAATGCTTCCCCTTTGCCAGCATCACTGCTTTCCAGACCTTCTGCGAAACTACAACTGCAAACCAGTAACAGGGGTTTCAACTGGACCAGCAACATAGGCTTCTTCACCTCCAGGAACACAAGGCCGACAAAACTGGACAGAATCCAAAAGAAGGTGAAATCTGCCTGCTGTCAGACCCTAGTCCACCTTACAGCAATGTTGCTCCCCATGCTGTTTCATCAAGGCCCTGGTGGTAATGGTACAGTTCAGATATGCAATAATACACCTACGGATTTCACCAGTTCCTGGCAGAGGGCTGATCCGCAGCCCTGTGACCCACCCCAGAAAAAAAATGACAGCGAAATACACTTCTGTCAGGCTTTGGCCAAACCAAGGAAGTAATAATTGTATACTACTGAACCATCCAGCAGGCAACAGGAGAGAAGTTATATACATCAGGCATCACTGCATACACCAATGCAATTTCACAGCTGAAAATAGCTCAGAGGAACTTTTTAGGAGGATGCAGTTTTTATAAACCAACACAGACTTTAAAAAGAATACTCTTACCACTAAATGGCAGATGATGGAAGAGATTGACCATCCCTTCAGCAGCAGAATATATGTTAACTAGACAAGGGACAGTGGGTGGAAGTGAGGCATAGGGCATTTCATGTAAATATGAGGAGGAATTTTTTCACTGTGAGGGTGACGGAACACCAGAATAGGCTGCCCAGGGGTGTTGTAGAGTCTCCCTCTCTGGAGATATTCAGAGCCCTGTGTGATCTAGTATAGGTGATCCTTCTCTGGGAGGGAGGTCGGACTGGATGATTTTTTGAGGTCACTTCCAGCCCCTGCCATTCTGTGATTCTGTGAAAATGAACGAGGCTAGGCTTGTGCAACAGGGTAAGGAAGCTCCTATCGGCATGCCTCTGGAAGCTCCTGGATGCATCATGTAACACCAAGGGGTTTTCCAGAGCTGTAGATCAAGCTCATAGTATTTTCAAAAATCAAACACACTACATAAATGTTGGAAGAAGTGCATTAAAACAAACAAGCAAAACCTATTTTGAAAATGTATCTCACAGTTGCCTATGAATATGTAAATTCAGAAGTTGGTTGTGCAGTATTTCTTAGACACTTGAGTTATGCGTAGTGTGGGTGAAATGGATTTCAACTAAGCATTGAAGGAAAAGAATTATTGTGGTGTACTTTCAGACTGAAATTTCAGAAAAGGTACATAGATTACAAATAATTAATTTCTAAGAGGGAACAATCACACAATCACAGAATGTCAGGGGCTGGAATGGATCTCAAAAAATGATCTAGTCCAACACCTCTGCCAGAGCAGAATTACCTATACAAGATCACACTGGAACACATCCAGGTGGGTTTTAAATATCTCCAGAGAGGGAGAGTCCACAACTCCTCTGGGCAGCCTGTTCCAGTGTTCCATCACCCTCACAAGAAAAAAAATTCTTCCTCATGTTTACATGGAACTTCCTGTGCCTCCACTTCCACCCATTGCCCTTTGTCCTGTCATTTGGCATCACTGAGCAGAGGCTGGCTCCATGCTCTTGGCACTTGCCCTTGACATGTTTATAAACATTAATGACATCTTTTCTCCAAACTAAAGAGCCCCAGCTCACTCAGTCTCTCCTCATAAGAATCTGATAACACTTCTCAATTAACAGTGTTTCTTCTATCTCTCAATTAGTTATTTACCTCAACACTTTAATTCTCAAGAGAATCTGGAGTGATGTAAAAAACATACCTCTCTTGCAGCATCTGTTTACAAAAGCTGTACCTGCTGCAGAGTCATCACAACAAAACAAATTTGGCTTCAGTGCTAATTTGCACACCACAAGTGTCACTTGAGACAAAAGCTAGGCTTGGAGTAACAGGTAGCAATCTCCATGAACACAGTCAAGCCAAATACTTCAGTAACATGAAGTCTGCAAAAATACAGAAACTTAAATAGTATTATCTATTGGCCATTTCTGGGGAAGCCAAGGTATATGCAGGACCTTCCCTCTCCCCATTCTTTGAGGTACCTGCATCACATTAATTTTGTCTACAGCCCAAATGCTAGGCCAGTGCTTTACAACTCATCCTTATTTTCTTGCATATACCAGCTTTAGCATTTTGTACCTGCTTCTGACCCACAAGAAGTTAAGACTTTTGCCACTGGGTTAAATACAGCAGGAGCACCTCTTACTGAGAAATAAAGAGAGGCTCTTTGTTATGTTTGAACACACTTTTGTCACACTGCCATCATCACTTGTTGCAATTCTCTTGGGTCTGTTTCTAACCTGAATACATAAAGCAGCTCTATCAAATGCAAATAATGACAACTGTGAATAAATAAATAAATGAGTAAATCTTTAGGTTTTTGAGTAAAAGAAAGCACATTGCATGGACCCCCTTGTGAAGCACTCAGGTCTCTGCATGGAAACATGTTATGGATACTTGATTTTTACCCAACAAGTTTCGGCTATAAAATGACACATTGCAAATACATTTAATATGTAATATATATTTATCCCTACATTTTTTCAATACTATCACTTCCATTATTGCCAATGCAGGAATCAGATACTAAATCCTACCCATCACCTTAAAACTGTCACTGTAATACCAACCTGACAACTCCAATGCACAGCCTTCCCTGGAAATCCTCCAGCCCTTGTACAAACAGCTATTTTGAACATCCACTTATGAAACTTTGTCTTCACCTCAAGGGCAAATTGTGCTTATTTATTATTATCTACAGAGCAACATAGGTGTATTTGTTTTGCATGTTTTGTTTTAAATAAACATGATGCCTTTGTCCCCCAGAAACAATCACACTCAGAGCTATCCTAGTCCACAGAGATGGTGGTGATCATCTGGAGACCAAAAAAGAAGTGACATTTCCAGAGTCCCTTCTCAATAAAGTTCCTGATTGATGAGTATGCTTATTTACATGACTGCAAGGCATGCTGTGATAAAACATATTTTCCCCCTTGACCAGTGAAACATCTGGGATTATCCCCAGGTGTCTGCAGACACTAGTCCTACACCCATCACAGTATTATTGCACGCATGGCAAAACTCCAAGAGCACCAGGAGCAAGGTTAAATATCATTAAGGGAGGTGCAACACCAAATAAAAGGTGAGACCCAGGGGGAGGAGAAAGATTACCACAGTGCAGGATCCTGGGGTGCTCCTGTTACACATGCATCCAGAAAGCTCCTCTGAGCTTTTGGTTTTAATTAGCATTTGTTAACATATGGAGATATTTACCCAGAAGGAAGGTTAGTGGAGAGGTTACCAGGTACAGCCTCTCTCCTTTTCCCCCCATCCCCTTCCCACTGGAGCACAGGGGGCAGCTCTCCAGCTGGTATAAATCTGCAGTGCTCCACTGATTTACACCAGCTGAGCATCTGGCTTCAAGATATTTCTGATCATATATATAAAAAGAACAGCAACACAGCGTGCTGCTTATAAATTTTACAAATCCTGAGCCAGGGCTGTAGTCCTCACATGGGCCCTGCTTGGAAGTCTTGCCCCATGCTATGCCACCTCTCATGGCGTCAGATGGACACAGCCAGGGGTCACTCCCAGATACTGTCACCTGGGGAAAATAGGTGCAGAGTCCCACTTCCCATCTCCTCTTGCAAAATGGAGTTGAGAGAAAAGGAA
This sequence comes from Tricholaema leucomelas, assembly GCA_013400475.1. Classification (NCBI taxonomy): domain Eukaryota; kingdom Metazoa; phylum Chordata; class Aves; order Piciformes; family Lybiidae; genus Tricholaema lacrymosa; species Tricholaema leucomelas. The sequence goes on from WAAF01013955.1 coordinate 965,685, forward strand.
TGAAAATCCCTGGTTACTCCCTGCCCTGGCCGTGTGGGGAGGATTAGTTAGCCAATGTTTATAAATTGCTCTGAAAGGGTCAAGTGTGGGAGTGATTGATGTCAGCTTCTCAGCGTGGTGTTTAACAGGTGACCGAGGATTGCTTTTCATTTCTCTTAATAACTAAGCAAATAGCACCCACCACCCAGCTTTCAGCTTGCAAAGGTGAAGTTTGGCCCCACACTGCTGTGCTCTATGGAACAGGAGGCAGCTCCTAGTCCTTGCACAGGTTCCAGGAAGAAGCAGTGCAGGCCCAGCCACCCTCCCCTTAGCTCCTAATGGAGAGCACCCAGTTCCAACCCAGGTCCACTGCCACCCACAGCACCCCCTGCTCAGGCACTCTGCTTGCTTGACTTTCCATCCACTTCTTTTAATGCAGGAGAGCATCTTTCCCCCTGACCCTAGTGGGATTGGCATATGCAGAGCACAGAGCAGTCAGGCATGCTCTCTACGGTTCTTACCACCTGCCACAGTACAAACCATGTCCCTAGCATAGCTGCTTTGGTTAACTCATGCCCACAGTTCTGGCCAGCATTTCCTCATGGGCAAGTGACAGGAAGGCGGTCTGTCCACTTTGCTTTGCTGCAGGCCATGTTTGTGCATTTGCAGCAATGTTTCGTCCAATCTTTGCCTCATTCTTCTGAAGAAAAAGTGATTCTCCTTATAACAGTAAAGCAACTTAATTCAAGATTGTCTGGCACTCAAGTCTTTTGGTTACTCTGGTTTTTAAAGTCACTCAAATTCCTTTTCCTGCCTGTCCTTTATAAGGAAAATCTGAAATTTATGTACACATATTTTGTTTATGTTTAAAGGTGCATTAGCTTCAAAAGTAGCTTCAGTGGGAGTGAAATTAACCCAAAATTTGATACAGCAGGTCTTTTCCCATTGTGGACACCGTGTTTTGCCTATCCTTCTGCATTCCTTTGTCAAATGTGGCTAAGCCCGTATGACAGCACCTCTGGAGGGAGGCCCAGAAAAAGAACAGGAATTTTCTTAGGTGAAAACAACAGAAACATTTGCTTAGTCATACTGGAAATGGTTTGGCTAGTACTACAGCCAACTGTCAGGCCAGGAGCCAGCCCCTGTAGCAGTAGATGGCAGAGAAGAACCTGAATCAGCAGCCACCCCATCATCTCCAAGGCCACCAAGGCAACTTTGTGCTAGTCTCCCGTGGCAGGTCACCTTTCCTCTGGATCCCACAACACAGGGGCAGCTACGTACTGCCAAAAGCTGGATCATAGTGTTCACCTGTTTTCCTCAGAAAGGTAACAAGATATTTGTCTTTTAAAGCAGGCAAATGTGCAGCCTCAATTCTGCAGCTCCTGAGATCCCTGGGACTTTTACCACTAGCTTTAACAGAAGAGCAGTTGGAGTCATTTTATACTGCTTGAGCAGCCCCTCTGGAATCACAGCCCTAGACCGCAATTAGTGCTGATTTATTCTGGGTGACTACAGTTCAACACAGACCAGTACTGGTCTGGCTGCCACAATTCATCCTTGAGATTTGCCAGTAAAGGCAGCGATTCTTTTGATCTTCCTAACAGAGAAAATTGAAGAGGATACAATTAGCCCCTCTTTCCCCCACCGTCATTTGTATATGACTGCAAGTGGGCTGAGGGGGAGCTCTGCTTGGAGCAGACTGCTCCTCCAATCTTCTTGGCCACATAATGTCATCTAATTTAAATGGTCCTGACTCCATGTCAAACATGTGTACAGGGAAAGAGCTTGAAATAATAGTGAGGGCATTGCCCAAGGCAGAAAGGATAGAATGACAGAGGAACTCCTGGTATCATTTGACTGTAGAGCAGCTTGTTTTACACAGCTTACTCAACTTGGTCTAGAAGGGATCAAGGTGTGACTCACGTCACTTTATGACCAAGTTCACAGCCTGGTGAAAAAAGAGCCAGTTCTTCTGACTGGGTGATGCTTGTTCACTGCTCCTTCAGTGGGGCATAGAGGAGGGTAGTTGTGGGGCTGCACTACATCAGATCTGGACAAATACAGCAGCAAGAGGCAAGCAGCAGATAAAGAGGGGGGAAAAAGACATTTCTTCAGCAACAGGAAATGAGATATACCCAAGAGACATATTCTCCTGTACAAAGGACCCAAAAAAGATGATGTTCATTTAGCCATGCTCTTCACATTGTCCTTGTCCTTGGAGGTGTTTTCTACATGCCACTCAGCACTCATTCAATCTGTAGACAAGATGTGATTACATGGAATAGCTGCTCTAATGACAGTTCTATGCTGAAAGGATCGAACAATCACAAGCTCTTTCTGAAGGAGGACAGATGGAAACACGAGTCACCACCCCAAGCAGTGGGTTAGGCAGTGAGGCTTGAAGAGAAGCTAAGCCACAGGAGTAGGATGGGGACTCCTGCAGCAAACTGCCAGCAAATTAGTCCTGTCCTCCCACCCTCCAATATGGTCGTGATTATTTAAAAGCAGGGGAATACCAACCATTACATCTGTACAAACACGCCACAGGAAACCATAGACATCAGCAATCAAGACCAGACTCCTGGTTTGTTTGTGCAGATATCAACATCCACCAAAGACCGCCCTAATCCCAGCTATAATTGGTAAGGCAGTAAACATTCCTGGGGCAGTGTAGAAGGTGAATAGGGCAAGGTGGACACAGAGCAAACCTTGTCCCTCTGGGATCCCCTACTGTTTCAAGAACATCTTGGGAACTGTTGTGGAGCAGGACATAATGAAATTAGTCTGAGGAAGAGAAGGGTCACACAAATACGTCCTGGTCAGTGTCATTTGTTCTGGCATTTCACTTGACAGTCATCTTGAAGCTGCCAGAGAAACCATTCAGCTACAAGCTCTCCTTTCTCCTCCTGAAAGCATCAAATAACCAGAATATTACTCAAACCAGAAGTGTGCCTGCTGTTCCTCACGAGTCTTGCAAAGTGTCAGGCATACTTTTCCCACCAACAATGATAAAAGGTTGGTTGGTTTATTTGTTTGTCTTTTTGCCTTAACGATTAAACATTTACCCTACAGGAGATTTCTTCTTTGGAGGTTAAAATAATGAGAGAGATTTTTTTTTCAATTGGCCTAATGTGGCTCAAGTTTTCACCTATTATCTCTGTTCTAGAATCCTGCATGCCAATTAAACATCATGCCTGCTATAAGACACCCAGTTATAATGCAAGCATTAGCATTTAACAGACATTTACTCAGAAGAAACAAGCCCAGGAAAACTATGAATATCTCAACTTCAAAACATCCAGGAGAGTCTCTTTTAAAAACCTCCAGGAGGAGACTTGCTTTAATGTTCTGAGTGCCTTCAAGTCATTCACAAATTAACAAGCACAGAGTATTAATAAACTGAGTAGCTTAAAATGTGCATGTGGTCTTACCCTCATGGGGGAAGGGGGGGCAAGAGCCATGCCTTTCTGCATTAGAAGACTGTATCAAAAAGAACCCTGATAGTAAGACCGTAGGGAATTCAGCAACACAGTTTCCTCCAATGGTCTTCCACTGTCACAGGCACTCTAAAACTAAGAGGAAAATACTGTTTACCTTTTGTCACCTGCACAGAAGAAAATCCATCTCTTCTGCACACTGCATGTCTTGTAGTGTATGGAGTATTAGCACACACAGGCATGGAATACAGCAATGAGATAATAACAATAACATTTTTTTCTGCAAATGCTTTTTTTTTTTTTTTTTTTTTTTTTTTGCATCAAGACCTCAAATAAATTAATCACTTCAGTAAATACTCAACAACATGCTGAAGCCAATGGGACTTAGGTGTTCTGCCTCACTGTTCCCTCAGTACCTGATTATGAGCTTCTGTTTGATCAGTTTCCAAAATCACAAAAGTAGTAGGTTAAATCTATGCATAACTCACCACAATTTGCCAGATCCTGCAATGCCAGAAACAGGGCCACTGCTTGAAACTACTGACAGTTTAAAACAGATAATAAAAGCTATTTTTTTATTTCTTCTTTTTTTTTTTTTTTTTTTCTTTTTACCCAGCAGGTAGTGATTTCTTTACTCTGTCCCTGCCTTGTCTTCCTTCATGTCCCTCTTGGGATGGAAGTAATGTTGCTCACCCCTTAATCTTTTTCAAACCTCAGCTAGAGAAGGAAGAGAAAGAAATCAAGGACAGGAAAGCTCAGGACACCACATAGTTCTGCAGGGGAGAGCAAGAGAGACATTTTAGGATGTTGGGTAGGTAGTGATACGACTAGGGGGAATAGAGCAATACTAGAAGTGGATAGATTGGATTTTAGGAAGAAGTTCTTCATCATGAGGTGTAGTGGGACACTGGAACAGGTTGTCCAGGGAGGTGGTAGAAACCGCATCCCTGGAGGATTTTTAGACCAGGCTGGATGGGACTCTGAGCAGCCTGATCGAGTGTGAGGTGTCCCTGCCCATGGCAGGGAGGTTGAAGCTAGATGATCCTTGAGGTTCCTTCCACGATTCTGTTATTCTATGATTCTATCTTCATTCCCCAAACTGAGGAACCTCATATAGCAGAGGGGAAGTCTGCAATGCTAGAGAGAAATGTAAGAAGTTAGATAAGATACCAAAACCCAGGTATAATATTTCTCATCTGTTTCAGTGGGGGGAACCTAAAAATAACAACAACTACAAACCCTAAAACCAGTTTGCTCTAGTTACGATAATCCAGGCATAACATTTATATGAGAACATAAAATACAGCACAGAGCTGTAAGTAAAACAATATGTGTGTTCCTGAATAATGTGAAAATAGCTTGCCAATAAGGATGTATTTTGAGCAAAAGAAAGATGACCTGGAATTGACTCTGGAGTAACAACTCGATTACTTATAAAAATAGGAGGTAGGGGAAAAGAAAAAGGGAGAGGAAGCAGCGGTTGGAAAGAGTTTATGTTATGTGGTATTTGATGTATTTACTTTGAAAAGATTCCTTTTGATGAATAATAAAAACAATGCCGTAGTAGCCACCCTCGTGCCAAAAAATAAGATTGGCTAGGGATTTTACAACTAATGTGGCTCTGTTCACCCAGTTTCTCCACGTCAAAAGGTCAAATTTAAGCTCAGATGGTGAAACTAGAGCAAAAGAGGTTGAATGAAGAGCAACTCTGAAGGTAAAGGGAGAGAAGAGCATGCGGCACAGCTCCTTGAGAGAGAGCTTACCAGCTCTCCAGCCTGCAAATTGTTCCATGCTGGTGTGCAGAGCAACACACTAGTGTGCCTTGGAAGACACCCAACATGCTCACCAGCTAATGCATTTCTTTCTTTTAATATCCAAGGTGAGCTCAGTGCACATGAAAGTACAAGATTGCCTGGCTTGTTGGCTGAAACAATTCACCACTATGGGTGAGAAATTTGCTCCCAGGACCTAGAGGTCCTCCATACATGAGGCAGAGCTGGCAGAGGGAGGAGGGAGGGACAGCACAACTCCAAGCCAGGTTATTGCTGGGAAAGCTTGCTCTACATGCTTGCAAAACATATGGGAGGAGTGTTGTGATGCAGGGCCCTGGAAAAAGCCAAGGGTAAATGGTAGCACATTGTCCTACATCTACCCAAGCAATTAATGCCCAAAGTAGCCTTCCACTTTCCAGCTCTCATCCCTTAGAGATAACTGCACTAAGGATGTCTCTGTAAATCCTTGGATCGGCATCTTTCTGTTGATGTTGTATGAAGTCATATTTTCTGGCCTAGCAGTGACATAAATCAAGAAAAAGGAGAATCAGCTCATTTTACACTAGTTTCAAGCTTCTCTACAGTTAAAGAAACCTTTTGTCTGTTTTTTTTCAACCTATAATTGCATTATTTCATCTCTGTAAAGTAAACATCACCCTGTTCCTTGTCCCTCTCCCGCTTTCACCTATGTGTAATGGTCCTTTTCTCTTTGCTGGTTTTCTCATCTTCTGGATCTTTATCCATCTCTTTCTCTTCAAAAAACTTCCTTATTATCAAATACCAGCCTAAAGTTTTTCCCTCTAATTGTTGAAGAATGCAGTATTGAGATCACCTGCAATGCATTTCTGCCCAGCTCAAAAGGTGAGAGGCTTCCTTGAAAAATACCCCACACATTTGCTGTTGTAGTGAAGACGGAGCAAAGTTCAGGCCTTGGTCCAATTTCAAGCTAATCTGATCTTACATGAAAGCTCCCCATGACACACAAGGAAATATTTACTATATGAATTTAAACAATGTTTCCTGCTTTGCAAAAACAGAGTTATTGTTTGAGCTAGGTTTTCTATCCAGTGGGTTTCTGATATACATTGCTTATTATGGCATCCTGACAGGCTTCTTCTTCACTTTCTCAGCTGGACCTGTTCACGGGAAATAGAAGGATGAGAATTTATGAACCTAAAGCAGCATTTTGTTGCTTTTCATGACTAATTCAACAAAGGTCAAACTGTGAGAAGCAAAGAATAGAGGAGCAAGTACAGAAATAATGCAGAGGAGCAAAACTGATTATTTTTCCCTTGGAAATACCAAAGAGAGAATAGTTTTCCTTGGAGAACGTGAGTTTGTAACAGAGATGTTGCCATCATTACCAGGATGACTGAAATGTGGAGTGGGACTCCTCCATATTTTATATAGCTCTGTGTCGAGAGAAGGTAAAGCCTTTAGAAAGCAACAAGCCAGCAAAATGTCACAGTTACTAATCTGGGGTATTTTATCTGTTTTCTCTGGATGCATCTCTTAGCCATGCATGTGATTCTTTAAAAAATCCCCTTGCCAGGTCCTCTTCTCACAACCTCTTCCTTTGTTCTTTTATTGGTTTAAGCTGTAACTTATCAAGTCAGGAAAATCATTCCCATTTTTATTATAAGCCTCTATATATAAGAAGTCATACATATGTTAGGAGTAAAAACTAGAAGTAGTTTTTATCCAAGGCCTATCTTTCCCAGCAAAGGAGAAGCAGCCATCACCTGTGTAGTTTTTTTCAATAAAGTGGACATCATCATGTGCACTGAGCAGAGGAAGGCTTCATCAGAAAGAAAGCAAATGGGAAGGAACCTGTTGGCACCTTAGCTTCAGTGAAGCCATATTTCAGAGGGCTTTTCACTTGGGTGAGGGGAAAGGGGCTCCAAATCACACTCATTCTTAAATCAGCAATGATCCTGTATCATCCACCTTGACATCAGGCTTTTCCATTCTCTTTCATGGCAGGATATGAGCTTTCTTTATACTTCATTCCAGCAGCCTACCTGCACTCCCCTTGTAAGGAGGTAGTTGATTGAGAAAAATATCTCTGCACTTCAGCCCTAAAGGAGCAATCCAATTTAGATTAAAGCCTGGATTTTCCTGTGTCCACCTGCACACGTCATGGGAGAGACCTGGGCATCTAAATGACAACTGCTCCCAGGGGAAGCATGCACCAGGCAACGCAGGCTCTCCACAGTAGAGCCCATTGTTTTAATTGGCATCCCCTTTGCTTTTTTTTCCAGCAAGGCTGAAAAGTAGCCACCCAGTTTTATGTACTACTTCAGTCCTCAACGTTTCTCTTCTCTTTCCTGAGTCAACACCTATTTAAACCTGACACTTTTGCCATGTAGGCTGCGAGCCTTTCTCTTTATTCTGACCATCAGCCACCTTGGGAGGTAGACCAATGGTAAAAGTTAGGGCAAAGATTGTGGCAAAGCAGATTTTGTTTTTCTGAGTAAGTTTCTTTCTCTGCTATCTGCTGCTATGAATCACACTTCCTACACTTCCAAGGACTGTGCAGGCAAGTAAGTTTCCATACAGAAACACCCAGCATGTTGCTCCAGCATTGCTCTGCTGCCTTTTTATTTTGGACTTTTTTGTTAAATTTTACAGCATTTTACAACACAGGCATTGTTGCTACATTGTGACAAGCTTTTAACTAGTAAGGAAGAAGCTTTTACAATTGTATTTCTGAAAAGGCTCCAATTTATTTCTCATAAAGATCCTTGGGATAAAAAGCAGATTAATGTTCAGAAGTAAGCTAAATGAAAAATGGTGGCTGCTCAGAGGGAGATGATAAAGGCTGACTGGCACAAAAGGGTACTTTCTGGCAAACTTCTCAAAGCATTAAAAGAAAAAGGTCAAGAGTCATCTGCTTAAGAAATGATCTCCAAGGCAAAAATATTGGCCGGCCAATCCCATAACTACAATGGGCTATTATATCTATGTTCTATAGGCTGAATGCATCGATTATACTCATCATGGGGCTTCTTGAGCATGCTTAACTTGCTATTTCCTTTTATTCAATGTGATAGGACATAAATTAATGTAAAAGCATATATGAGAGTAATTTTATACCTTTGCTTCTCTGTTTCAAATTTTGAGGATCAGTGGTTTCACTCTGAATAATTTAGAAGAAAAAACTTTTAGAGCTGAGGGGGGTGGTAGGGCACGTCTGTGTCTGTGAGTGAAGTTCTGTCCACTAACCACACTTATGCAGGATGGGAAACAGCTTTGCCAATCAATACAGCATCATAATTCCTCTCTTAACAGGAAATGAGGACTCAGTGCAATACCGCAGTTTTAATTTTAGTGCAATGTAAAAGAAAAAAACCCACCCAGCACCAGATGCTCATCAGAAGAGCATTAAGTTTTATTGCTATATGCCATTTCCCTTAGGAACTCTCATGGTTAAAAATCAACAATAAGTCTATACCTTCCTGCAGTGAATCTCTTCAACTGCAGTTCAGTTAAGAGGGCTGACAGGTCATAAGACACATCACAAGTTTGATTATTTCTCAATAGGCAAGCTGAGATGAGGATAATTGCTATGTTTTTAGAGACCTCACCACAGAGTCCCCTCATGCAGACCTTCTGTCAGCCTGATGAAATGTGGCTCAAAAACAGCTTCATGTGCTCTTTTTTCCCTGTCCTCTCCTAGAAACACGTGGTGTTTCATTTCTCATGAAGGACTGAGCACTGGCCTGGTAATGTGCATGCAGCTTCCTACAGGAAAGCAACAATATGCGACAGCTGGTGGGAGGCTGAACACACCTCTCAGCAGGGCTTCTGCACCAGCAGCCCTGCTTGATCGCTACCACCTTCCTCCTTCTCAGTTTGACCACAACAAAAGGAGCTCTTCATCCCAGCACACACCACTCAACTCTCCTGGAATGGAGAATCAGTGCTGGAAAAACAGTGGTGGCAATGCTCCGAGATTTAATACAGCAGTATCCACTTAGAGTTTTATCCATTGCTAGTTTGACATCTTTCTCAGAGAAGGAACCAAAGAGATCATTCAGGCTGCAAAGCTGCTGCAAAGTGGTTTGGACCTGGCTGGGGATCAGATGCACACCAAAGCTCAGCCTACTGTTGTCGGGGGGAATACTGGAAAAGCACAGCCTTGGTGCCATGTGAGCACTGCTCTGCAGTAGCGAAAACACTGGTGTGTTACAGAACTAACTCAATCTCAGCCAAACCTCATACAACTGAAGTCAAGGGAAAACTCACTGCTGCTTTCTTGGAGGGTTAAATCAGTGGCTTACCAAAAGTGAGGAACTCAAGAAGCAAGGAAGGACAGACAGAACACACATCAGTCAGAGTCTCTGAAGATTGAGATGACTTGTTCCGTTCTCCTGCAGCCTCTTTGGAACATCTGTCAGCAGCAGCAGTCTTAGGGACTCACAGTGTTATATGAAATAGGGACATTGATACCCCTCAGTGCCGCAGAGACATGAATCACAGAACATTAGAGGTTGGGAGGGACCTCCAGAGATCATCGAGTCCAACCCCTCTGCCAAGGCAGGATCACTTAGGGTAGTTCACACAGGAATGCATCCAGGCAGGTTTTGAAAGTCTCCAGAAAAGGAGACTCTACAACCCCTTTGGGCAGCCTATTCCAGTGCTCTGTCACCCTCACTGTAAAGAAGGTTCTCCTCACGTTAGGTGAAACCTTCTATGTTCAAGTTTGTACCCTTCACTCCTTGTCTTATTACTGTGGACCACTGAAAAGAGATTGGCCCACTTGACACCCACCCCTCAGATATTTATATGCATTGATGTGATCTCCTCTCACTTATCTCTTCTCAAGACTAAACAGCCCCAAATCTCTCAGTGTCTCCTCATAGGGAAGATGCTCAAGTCCCCCAGTCAGGAGGATGGATGCACTACAGCTTGTGTGGTATTCAAAACATAGTGATCCCAGTAAAATATTGACATGAAAATTAGTAAGGCTTCTTTTAGCTCCACGTACTCTAAAAAGGGCAATATGGCGAGTCAACATCTCAATTCTGAATTTCAAGAGGCTCTTTATTCACAAATACAGATCTTCCCAGGCCTCTACAATGTTATAGGGACTTACACTGCAATCATGCTTCACCTGTTCACATTTCTTTCTCTCAGCCTTCAAGTAAGCATGAAACACCCTGACCCAAGAATCTGCTGTAACTTTCCTCCCATAATGCCTGGGAAATAGAAGGGCAGTGTCCTGTAGGAAAAAGGAATGCTAAACCCCCTCCACACTCAACAAAGAAGCAGCTAGGAGTTTTAGAATCCTTATTAAGCATAAAAGCACAGACAGACGAAGACTCCCTGGCTACAGCACAGTCCATCCAACTCAGAAATTAGAAAGAAGTGGTTTACAATGTTGAGGAAGGATCTGACACTTCTTTCTGTGAGGACGTTGGTGTCATTTAAGTAATATCCTCACTGTAATCAATGGGAATCTTGCTAAAGTCAAGTAGTTAATTAAATACACTGTCTGAATATATTATTATTGGCTAGGGTCAGGCAAGGTACGTTGCTAAACTTTGTCTTTTAGTCCTGTGTTTGGGCCATACAACTCTTAAAGTTTTGGGCTTTGAGGAACAGTTATCTGGTTCAGTAAGGATTTGGTACCAGCTCTGTTTCACAGCAGCTGCCTTTAAGTGGTCAGCTAAGGAACACCAATGCAGCATTGAGAGTGCTGAGAATCTTCTAGGAAATTAAGCCATACAGCTATAGCACCTCATCACTAAGGAGTAATTGAACACTTTGATATGTTAATTGATTATTGTGCATTGATTAAAACTGACAAGAAAGAATGCACTCTCCAGGTGACTTTCAAATTACAAAGCCGCAAACTTCAAAGGTTATTTGGATTCACACACCAAAATAGATTTTGTTATTTACAATGTAGAAAAAAGTGCCCTTACAAATGAGACAAGAATTTTAAACCAGTGACTGGTGAAATGGCACAACCTAAAATAAGGAACTAATCAATGCTATCAAAATGGCTTCAATCTGTCCTGGGGACTCTAATCATTTCCAGATGATAACATGGGACTGATTGGATGTCTCTGGCAGCAGCTCTTATCAAGGCCTGATTACCACTACAATAGGAAGAAGAAGAAAAATTGGTTTGTAGAGGGTGGTTAAGTAGACCTGAAGAAATGTGCAAACAATTGCTCAGTTCAGTGTAAATCTACCTGATCTGGTGGTTGCAAGTAAGGGCAGCAGCTGCTGTTGGTCATCTCCAGCCATGCTGAAATGCATTTCATAAATTCATCCAAAGACAGAATAGTTTTACTTCATGGTAAAAGCAGACCAGTTTGCAATCTCTTGCAATTTCTACAAACTAGCAAATCATCAGCAAAGCATCTTGACTTGCTTCCTGCTTTCAAAAGCCTTTTCAAGCCCTCCTTAATCACATTTATTTGTATTAGTACTCCAGACAGGAATAGGGATCATGTTTTCCTTGTCATCATGAAAAACTTTACAAAGATATGATCCTACTCAAAAAGCTTTACTTAAATCTGCAATACCAGAGGCAAGAGGTGGCTTCAAAGTAACCACAGCAGCACAAAAAAATTAGGGCTCAAAGGAAAGCTGTGGGCTCAGAATAAAGATAGCTCTTCAGTCCTATCACTGCTGCAGTGCTGCATTTCATAGAATCATAGAATGCATCAAATTGGAAGGGATCCTTAGAGGTCACCTTGTCCAACCCACCTGCAGTGAGCAGGGACATCTTTAACTAGATCACATTGCTCAAGGCCCCATCAAGTTTGACCTCGAGTGTCTCCAGGGATTGGGTCTCCACCATCTTCCTGGTCAGCCTGTCCCAGTGTTGCACTACCCTCATTGTAAAGAGCTTTCTCCTCGTGTTCAACTGTTGCATGTTAGATTTGCACCCCAACAAACTGGAAATTCACTCTACAGGGTAAATTTACCACACTTGCCCAGAATTTTGGAAGTTAAATGAAATTATATAGTAGATTAAATATAAAAGTATAAAAGCCAATAAACATGTACAAGATATATTTACATATATTTACAGCTCAACAACAATACAATATGCCCTTGTACAATATTTCATCTCTCTCCCTTCCACTAGACACAAAAAGGTCCACAGGGCCTGCTGTCTCTACCTCCCCGCTCTGTACCTTTTGCAAACCCAAACAAAAAGATCATCATATGAGGTCACAGAGCAGAGAAGCCAGAAGTGAAGCAGGAGGCAGTCAGAGAGAGAGAAAGCAATCTTGTACTGTAAAATATAATATATTAAGCTGGCCAATGGAATTAGATAAACTTACTACTATGCTACATCAAATCCCTGAAATTGTTTACCCTTTAGACTGGAATTCTCTGGAAAAAAAAACTTATTCACAATTAAAGACACTAGCCTTAATGCAACACTAACTTGAATCTGCCCTGCTCCAGTTTAAAAACATTGTCCCTTGTCCTGTTGCTGCTTATCTTTGTAAACAGTCCCTCTCCTTTCTTGTAGATCCTCTTCAGATATTGAAATGCTGCTATAAAGACTCCTCAGAGCCTTCCCTTCTCCAAGATGAACAACCCCTACTCTCAGACTTTCCTCACAGGACATGTACTCTGGGCTTCTATATCTGCAACCTGCCTCTGGACCCATTTCAGCAGGTCAATGTCCTTCCTTTGTTGAAGATTCCCGAGCTACACGCAGTACTTCAGTTGACGGTCTCACCAAAGAAGAGAAGAGTGGCAGAATTACCTCTCTCATCCTGCTGGTCACACTTATTTTGATGCAGCCCAGGATATAATTTGCCTTCTGAGATGCAAGTGCACATTACTGGCTCATGTTTAGTTTCTTATTCCATGAGCATTTCTGAGTCCTTTCATGGAGGGCTGTTTTTAATTCTCATCATCCCCCAGCCTGCACTAGTACTTAGGATTGCCCTGACCCAGATGCAGGATTTTGCATTTGCCTTATTAAAAGCCATGAGGTTCACACAAGCCCACTTCTCCAGCCTGTCTAGGTCCCTCTGGATGGAATCCTGTCCCTCAATCTTATCAGCTGCATCAGCCAGCCTGGTACCATCAGCAAACTTGCTTATTTCTAGGCTGAAGACCAGTACTGGAGCATAATTCAAAACATTGAGATTACCCAGCTTTTCTGAAATTTCTTTAAGGTTTACCAAACTTCCTTAGGCAAGCCCTGTATTGATCAGTCATTCCACACTGGATCAGAAGAAGCATTCCCTGCAATGGCCTTGATGCAACAGGTGAAATCAAGTGTCTGCGTTAAGGCTGGGATTAATTTATATTGGAAAAATCAAAATAAAGGTCAGGATCTACAAAGTCATTCAAAGCAAGTACAACTGAGAACCTGGAACTGTGCCACTGCCAAAACTGCACTTTTAACTTTTTAATGAAAAGTTACTTTCAGAATGAGCACAGACAAGACCAGTCACAAACCACCTAACACCTGCTGCTTGCTGAAGGTGCAAAATAACCCCAAAAGTCATGCTGCAGGCACACTCTGCAGATCTGATTCAGCAAGCTGTCCTAGAATCATAGAATCAACCAAGTTGGAAGAGACCTCCAAGATCATCCAGTACAACTTTTAGGGAGAAAGTGCAGATATTTTGCAATATGTTTATGCTAACTGTACAAGCTACGGTTTCTCCACCATGCATTGTTCTGCTTCTAAGCTAGGGGATAGGCTAAAAGTTTGCTTTGGGACACGAGGTGAGACAAGAAGAAATAAGTATTTCAGAAAGGGAAGAAACATCCCATTCACCCCACTTATATAAATCATTATCTTGTCACCACTGTATCATTAGAGGGCAGTCCTAGTAGCTGAAATAGCATGGTATGAAACAGCCATGGCAGAACAGAAGCTAACATGTCAGGTGGTGTTCTCCACCAGGACCCAGTCACCTACTAGTTTGCAGTAATATGAGGGTGCACCCATGCTGCAAGAACTCACCCTTTCCAAATAGAGAAACATTTCATACTAGAGCATCATTTGTGATAAGAACCTACTTTAAATTAATCCTTTCTCCCTCCATCCTTGTTTAGATTATACTTTGTGCAACCCAGACTGATATATTAGGTCAGCAAAGGCCTGTACATCAACAAAAATGCCTGTGAGGCAGTCAGTCCACTCATCAGTCATCACCACACACCCATCTCAGAGAAAGCCTTGGTCCCTGCTCCAATACAAGCACAACAATTTACTTTTTGTGATTATTGGCAGATTTTGAACCAAAAGCTTCAGGCATGAAGCTTCATGCACAAGTCATGTGTTCCCTCATTTGGAAAGGTTCCTACTTGGTCTTACTGCTCACCAAGACCATAAAATGTGCATCGCAAAGAGGAATCTTTCCCAGGGGCCATGGGAAAGATTTATTATCCAAACTGGTTTCAAATACATCTGAATTCCTCCTGTGTCATCACCCAGGCTCATATCTCTCACCTCTTCCTTGTGTAAAGTGATTGCCAGATTCCCAGCAGAGATGCCACTGCTATGCATCCTCCTCCCAGAGAGTCCTGGCAGGACTGCAAAGGAGGCTGCTTGCCTTTCCCACCATTGCTTTTACAGGCCCATCTCACTGTGGAAGGACCTATGGAGCAATCAGTACTTGACCTGCCTGCTGCTGAGGGCATGGAGAGCTGGTTCTGTTGCTCCACTGGAGAGGCAGAACTACCTCCTTCCTGCTATGCGTCTCCTTGTGCTGAAAACCTATTATAGTTCTGAGTATGTGTGTACTGCTATGGAGGCTGAAGAGGAATTAATGCAGCTGGATTTGGAAGGACAAACAAAACCAGTACTCTGCTATGACTGATAGTCATTAATCTGATGCTCATCAGAAGAAAAAAAAAATCTTTCAAAACACTGGAATTACATAGAGTTGCTTGATTATTCACAGCTTACTCCTGGTTCTGTGATGTATCTGACTCTAACTTCTAATAAATATTTCTATTTAATAATAGTTTTAATTTTTTTTATTTTAGAAACAATACTAAGAGAGTGCAAGATAAGCCACAGAATAAAGTTCCTACCTCCTTCTCAGCCTAGCACCACGCTTTGCATGAGGAGATGTTGTGCACGAGAAGTTTTGCATAAGCTTTGGGATTTAGATCCCCTAATGTTGTCTAATTTAATGTAAACATCTAAAACCCTTCTCTAATAAAGCTTCATACAGACCTCTCATAGTTGGTTGTATCTTGTGAAAGTGAGTTCCATGAGTCAATTTCCTGTGTGAAACAAAAATTTTCTTTAGCATATCACAGTGCCCTGTTTCCTACCCTCTGAAAGTTTCTGGTGTTGGCTTCCGTATGAGTGAGTTCTTAGAATGCCTTGTAAACCTGGCCTGTTGTCTTCCTTCATATGTTTCTACCCCAAAACTTCAAACGAATGAGATAGGAAAAGGGGTGAAACCAGCAACAAGTAACCAGACCTCCCCATATTTTCCACACTCAGCTTAACTGAAAGAGGCTCTGCAAGCTGTGCACTGTGGGCCTGCTCTAGCTAGAACAGGTCTGTAGGTCTTGAGCCCCTGCAGATAAGAAGTTCATACGATGGGCATCAACTAATTAGGCATAGAAGTGGCAAAGGTCAAAGCACCATTGCCCAGAGTATCAAGTGAAGCAAAAAGGCAGGTAGTGAAAATTAAATCCTTGAAAGCGATATGTTTTAAGTAGACTAAATTTCTCATGGGGTCTCAATGAGCACATGGTTGGAGAGCACAGCTGTACAAAGTTATGAATTCCAGAAAGAAATGAAAGATGGGGGGGGGGGGGGGGGAGAAGAAAGAAAAATAATAAAGAAAACTCCAAAACCTTTCCTTCGAGCCGGAATTGAACCAGCGACCTAAGGATTACTTTCTACAGACAGCCTACAGTCCTCCGCTCTACCAGCTGAGCTATCGAAGGAAGACAAAGAAGGAGTGCCAAGAATGAGTCAAGAATATGTCAACAATAGCCCTAGGCTTTAATGGGTTTCCATATGTATTGCTTTTTACAACATGAAAACTGTATCCAAAAAAAAAAAAAAGGCACAACTTTAACTTTCCTGCAAAATTGGATTTTGGTTACAAAGCTGCCAGTTTTCTTCCAAATAGTTCACAGCTCCTGCAAGACTGCTGCTGGTGGTAGCATTAAGGTTGGAGTTCCTCTGATGACCCATATGAAATCTGTCTACTGCTTGACAAAGACATGTGCCCACTCTTTGGTGACCTTGCTACATGTCCTCAGTTGAGCTAGGCGAAGAGGCACAACTCCTCTCCACACAATTCCCCGCAGCAGTTCTCCAGCCAAATTCAATAACGAGTCAGCAAATAAGTCAGTTAACAAACTCCCCTACTGCTCCCACAGTGAATGCAAGGGAAAGGAGGAAAAGGACAGCAAGGGAGCTCGTTTAGGCCCATGAGCTACTCCATGCCAGAGGACAGAAATTGTATTTACTCCTTTGAAGGAGTAACAACAAAAATGCAGCACACAGATTGGAAGTTTAAAGGGAGATTCTATGTACAAAAGGCATTCAGGGAGAATGAATACATTCATGAACTAGGCCAAACTTACCAGATCAAAACCTTCTAGAATCGTCCACCCATCCAACTTCAGCAGGCCTGAGAGTAGGCCAGAACTGCCCTCCCCACCTCAGGCCTACAAGGCCTCAGCAGGCCTGATGACGCAGCTCAAAATTCCCTGCCAGCTAGACGCCATCTCCCACACAGACCATGAGCTAAGTAGGGACGAACCCAGGCCATTCTATGATTCTATACAGGGAGGAGAAAAAAAAGAGTTCTCAGCTAGGCACTGCTTTATGAACTGTGTGTGACAGACTATGTAAAATTCATCACCTGTACAAATTTTGATATCCGGGCAAAGACTGCTAATAACTATGAAAAACTCATTAACATTACAACTCACCAGAAAACTTATTCACAAGGTTCAAAAAACACAAGGTTTGGAGTCCTTAGACTCAATGGCTCCAGGTTCTTTTGTTCTCTTTCCCGCAGTTGCTTCTCCCCACAGCAGAAGAGGGGAGAGCAGAAAAACATGCCCGGACAAGCCAGGACACAGGTAAGCCCATTTTTGGCCTATCAGGCCTACCACGACACTGTGAGACAGGGAAGCTGAATAGAATAACCATGTTACAATCTCCTGCGATGTCCAGCTCTGTCCCTTGGGACTCTCTGCCTCTTTTTGGAGGACTTTCTGCTCTTTTTAAAGGGCAACTAGCCCAAACCACCACAGGGAGAAATAACCATGGAGATTTTGATTCCCACCAATTCCCATGATGCAAGTGAGACTCTCTCATAAACAGATGAAGTTGCAATGTCTGGCATTGCAACCGGTGGCCTCCCTAACCTCTGGGCCTCGTAGGCTGAACTCTTTGTGAATTGTCTGCAGGAGTGCTGCAACTCACAGCTGTGGCAATGGAAAGCACAGTGATTCATGAGCATCTTGGCTGTCCAGTCACCAAGGCAGGGTGGAGAGATGTGAGCAGACACCCTGCTTGCCAAAACCACGCCATTCTACTTGCAATGGGAACGTGTAGCAATGTTACCTCAGTGTCCCATAGAGTATTCCTCCTTAATCCATGCTTACCTCCACCTTCTTCTCAGGATTCAACCTTGAACACTGTTGTTTCAGCAAGCATGTGGCCAGCAAGTTGAGGGAAGTGATTATTCCTCCATACTCAGTACTCAGGAGCTTGCATTGGGAATGCTGTGTCCTGCCTTCCCATCTTGGCATAAGACAGATGAGGGCATACTAGAGTGACTCCAGTGGAGTTCGCCAAGATGACCAGGGGAGTAGAGCACATAATGCAGGATGGGAGGCAGAGAGCTGCGCTTGCTCAAATTTAAGAAGAAGTTGCTGCAGTCAGCACCTACTAAATGGGAGAATATGGGGAAGGCAGAGCCAGGCTCTGTTTGGAGGTGCAGCAAGAGGATAAGAAGCAACAGGTGTAAGCTGCCCCCAGAGAATTTTGATGAGATACAATGGCAGAAAGATACTATGAAAATAAAACATTTCACTACTGAAAAGTTTTCCTGGAGGGTAGAATCTCCACCCATGGAGATACTCAAAGCTTAACTGAGCAAAGCCCTGAGCAACCTGACCTAACTTCAAACTCCACTCTGTCTGCAGCAAGAGGTTGGGCCAGATGATCTTCAGAGGTCTTCAGCAAAGATACACAAAAGTGACCACCATGTCAGGAAGTTGACTTCACAGAGCAGATAAACTCACAGCAAAACTATCACCACATACTTATCTGTATGGAAAATACAGCCTTTTGTCTCACAATCAAGCTCACACACACATTTTTGGTTTTTATTTTCATACTAGCAGATATCTTAAGTCTCCTCTACTGCCAAAAGTATCACAGACCTTTACAGAAACTCAGTAAGACATCTCACTGTTATTGTTCATGGAAATATAGGAAGGTCAGGAAATATTTGTCTTACCTATAAGGCACTATTCCAGCTTCTCAGAGGCCTAATCCATTCACATACCCACCAGCAACTATCAAGTCAGCTGATACTGGCAAGAAAACCACATAATGGAGAGAAACAGAACTGTGGTATGCCTGTCAGAGCAATATAGGCACTCTCTGGGGTCGGTTGATCTTGGTGGGAGGAGTTCCCTGTGGTTCTATATGTGACAACTTGAGGTTAATCCTGTGCTGTTTGTGCCAAAGAATGACACAACAGATAACACCGGACCCATGCTTCTAAATTAGGGTAGATAGCATAGCTCCAAGGTTCTGATCTTTTCCAGTTTGCAGACTCCACAGCATTTTCCAGGGCCCCTTCAGGCTCCTTACAAGGCAATTGTCATCAGTCCCCCTTATCTGAGTAACCTTTCACAGACTCCTTTAAAATAATTTGCTACTCCTTCCCAGGCATTGACGGACACCAAAACTGCAAATCATTGCTCTATCCAGTTTAACTCCTTGGCATTGTCATCTAATACAGTGAGGTACCAAATACAAACTTTGGAGGAAGTCTCATCATCTCTTTACTGTCAAAAGTTGTTACTAGCAAAGAAGAGCTTAAACAGCTTGTACTTTCGTGCAAGAAATCAGTAGCAGTTGAGTCAAGATAAAAATTCAAATGGAATCAGATAAAAAGTGGATGCTGTTACTATCTATGCATGAACAAATGGGATGCAGAAACCACAGTGTTGCCTTGACAATAAAAAGCATTGGAGTTATCTTTTTGTGGAGCTTGCTAGTGGTGATACATGAGTGATTTGTGAGTGATACTCTCCTAAACTACAAATGTACCCCTCAGGGCAGCTTTTCAAGTGGATATTCCTAGGAAAAATTAATTATTTTTTTCTTATGGGTTTGGGTTTTTTTCTTTGCTTGTTTTGTTGTTGTTGTTGTTGTTGTTTTTAAACTTGGTAAGCTTTCAGTGCTTAACAGAATTAAATTTTGGCATGGAATTCATGAAAGATCTCTGATTATTTTGATTATTTTAAGTGATTAAATGAAGATAGGAAGCTTTGAGAGCCATGTGACTGGAGCTCTGAGCTATATAAAGGCTACAGCTCACCTGTTTCATGTGGTATAGAAGAAGATGAAAGGAAAGGATGTAGCTTGAAAGCAGGATGGAGAACAGCCAGAGGTAAAGCTACTAATAGCTGGACTGTATAATTACACTTGGTAATGCTATGTGTTTTGTTAAGATCAGATTAGCATATGATGGTCTCCAGTGTTTTGTATACTTACAGGATGACTTTCTAACACGGCTTTAAATGGTTTAAAGGATGTTTTTTTTCCAGTGAAAAGCTTTCAAAAATCTGATTGATTCTGAGGGACTAAGAGGGTTTCTTTTCTTTTGAGGTGGCAATACACACAAGCTCTGAACATGAGCATTAGATTAGACCCGCAAAGAATTTGTGAAATCTTTGTGTTCACTTTACTCTGCATGTGTTACATGCCACTAGTTGGCTGCTGTGACCTCTGCACCGTCAAGTGATAAACTCAGGATATCTCAGTCCGAGAGTATCGTGGTATCCCTGCAACAGAGGAGGTTTTCGTAAAGACTACGACTCACAGCAACTTGAATGAAGAATCTGAGGCATCAGCAGAACAATCATCACCCTGTCTACCTGTTAAAATTCAAGATAGAAATCTCTTTGGACTCGGCTATCTTTGTACTTAAAGACCAAATAGCAGCTGGCACAACAGCCCCTCAGCCCCGGTCTGATGCCTCTAGGCTCTGTTGTGATGTAAATAATATGTATGGCTCCTTGGGCCAGCTTCAGAGACAACTTTAATAACATGTCAAGGTGAATGAATGCCAAGTGACAGGAAGATGGAACGCAAAAAGAGAAGAATTGGTAGACTACATGAAGGTTTCATATAAAGAAAGTTTGACCGCATCACGCAGTAGGAGCTGCTTTCCAGGAAACACAGTTTATAGACCATTACTTGCAGCTATCAGGTTTTTGTTGTGCTCAGACAACACGCTTAACATTTCAGATGCTGCATCGTTATGAGTAACAGGCTTCCAGAGGAAGGTATCCTTTGGGTACTCAAAACCTAAGCTGTATATACTTACCAAAAGATAAATGTAGTTTAATTTTGCTATATAACTTTATATCTTTGAGGTGGCTTCTAATTAAAAAAAAAAATCTTCTTTACAACTACATTATTTTAATTCAGGTTTCTTTTTATGTCTGACCAGTTCCATAAGCAGTTAAAACAGACACCATGGCAGCGCTCAGATACCTGATTCAGATTGCACAGCTCCCTTTGACCAGTTGAACACCATCAGCAATTATACAAGTGGCCAAGAGGTCACCCCATTAGTGGGCATGGAAAGGAATAGCCTGCCTGTAACATCTGGCCATGTTAAGTCAACGTGAGAAATGCAGTGAGTAGCAGTCCCATCTTCTCTGCTTTCTCTTCCATAAAGGTTTCCAAGCATTGCCCTTCTCCTGGTGAAAGACAAGGCTAACAGTATGTGAGCTTTTCTGAGATGATGATCAGTGCAGAAAGTTTTTATAATTGGGTAGCAATTAACAGAGTCAGGACATGCCATTAATCAGCTACAATGGAGTAGCTATTCGCTGCTGTGAGTCCTAAGTCATCAGAGAGCCCAATCCCTATCGAATTTATCTTAAATTTCTATTCAACAAGTAACGCATTGGAAGTTTTTGTTTAAGCAAAAGGTAAGCTAATCAGAAAGAGGGTCTCTATGCCCTGGTCTCATCCTGACATCAAAGTAAAGGAGGGTATTTCTGATTGATACCTTCCATTTTCCAGCCCCATTTCCTCCCCCTCATAAGTAAATATTGCATTTCAATAGCAGTTGTAAAGGCTGTGGTCTCATGAAGGCTTCAGTGTCAGCAAAACTCTGCATGTTCTGGGGCTCCCCAGAAGATGCTGTGGAGAACAAAAGCATCACTACCAGGGATACAGGAGAGTCAACCATCTCCTGTGACCACTTCCCTC
Organism: Tricholaema leucomelas; assembly: GCA_013400475.1. NCBI lineage: Eukaryota > Metazoa > Chordata > Aves > Piciformes > Lybiidae > Tricholaema lacrymosa > Tricholaema leucomelas. Next base: position 987,320 of record WAAF01013955.1, read on the forward strand.
CAGGAGGCAGCCCTTCCACCCAGACGCTTCTCTTTCCCTTGCTCATCAGGTCTCTCAAACTATTAAAGTCCTGATGAAAATGAAACATGCATGTCACATATAATGAGCGAATGAGGAGACTCAACTGCTGGCAAAAGAAAAGTGTAAAATTATAGTAGCTGTTTGAGGGAGACATATAAGCCCTCATTCCTCAGGAGAGAATTTGAAAATGCATAATTTTTTCCATTCACAAGTGGCGTTTAAGGGACAGCTTTTGGAAGCTGAGAGGAAACCCTAGACGAAAAACAGCAGTTACAAGCAGAGAGAGTATTTCTGTCTTAAATATTTAGGACCCTTCTTGATGTGGAGAGATGTGCACACACAGCCCTCATGAACAGGTATGGTACGTAATGTGTTCTTCTGCCCAGAGTTAATGGTTTGTCTAGCCTCTCTGAAGACCAAATCCTTTAGGGGTCACAAAAATAAACAAAAATAGTTTTCTGGTTTTCCTGAAGAATTTAACAGTCCTGGATAAGGAGTAGTGTTGCCTGTGTCAGGTCTGGCTGTGGTAGGGGATACTAGTCTCTTGCACTCATAAGAATCTAATTTATTTTTAAAGAGCACTTTAATATAGCATAACAATGTTACCACACATCTTGCTCAAGCAAAGAATTTTTTCAATCTATATTCAGTGCCAGATAGAGTGACTATAAAATGAGTTACTGTATCTTAAATTTCTGGCCTGGCTATAGTGACAGGAAGCTAATTAGACAAACTGACCATGTCATCTGAACCCAAATTCACATTACTTGGACACATAAGAATTACCAGCTATGTGACAGCTTGTGCTTCTGGAAGAAGCTGGACTTAAAGGATGAAATAACAGGTAAAGGAGCAGAGAACAAAGGCCAGTGTGAGGCCCAAACCAATAAAGCAGCAGCAGCATCTAAATGCTTTTCCAGGTAAACTTTTAACACCTCACAATGTGGCCAGAATATGTTAGAAGCATCTCTGAGGCATGAGTACTGAGCTCAGACCACAGGTAAAACTAAGGTCTAAATACAGTTTCATTTTTCCACATTATTCATAAACTCCAACCACCAGCATACTGCAGCCAGTGTAACACCCTAACCCTAAGGGACTCAAACCTAAGTTTCACAGCTGTGGTGGTTTTGCCATGGTTTGGACCAAATGCCCATCAAAGCTGGTCTATCTCTCCCCTCTTTAAATGGACAGAAGAGAGGGGGAAATATAACAAAAGACAGTGTAAGACAGAAGCAATTTAGTAACAATAAGCAGAGCAATAAACCACACCAATCATCTAGTCCAACCTATCACCCAGCCCTGTCCAATCGACTAGACCATGGCACTAAGTGCCTCATCCAGTCTATTTTTTAACCCCTTCAGGGATGACAACTCCAATGGCAGCCCATTGCAATGGCAAATCACTCTCTCTGGGAAGAACTTCCTCCTAACATCCAGCCTGTACCTCCCCGAGCACAATTTGAGACTGTGTCCCCTTGTTCTGTTGATTCTATGATTCGATGATTCTACTTCCCATCAGACCATGTTCAGTCTCAGGGATGCAGGGCTTTCTACACTTGGTCATTCCTCTGACAAATCTCCCCAAACTTCCTTCTTTCACTTTGTTCTTATATCTGATCTGGCATGGAATATCCCTTCGGCCAGTCTGGGTCAGCTGGCTCGGCTGTGTCCCCTCAGCATACTCTTGGGGCAGGGAAGTGTTGGAAAAGCACAGCCTGGGGGCTCAGTTCAGCACTATCCAAAACACTGCTGTGTTGTCAACACTCAGCTACAGCACCGCAAAGCACAACACTAGAAAGACGCTTTGAGGAAAATCAACCCCAGCTTAGTCCAAACCAACTACAATAAGCTACGAAGCAACTGACTTTGACTCTGGCAGCCTTTGCTGGCTGGGGGTGGACCTGGATCTACCAGGAATCAGCAGGCCAGGAAATGACAGTTTCAAACCCAAGCTCCACTTCGGCCACTAAAAGCAAAAACCTTTGGTCAGGTATGAATGTTTTCTAATGCCTCTTTTGCAAACATCTGACTTTCTGGAAAATGATTCTTGAGAGATACTGTCTTCTTTTGAAAAAATCATCTGTCTTTTTCCTGCTTCCTTATCAGAAGTTGGACTCCAAACTACGCTGAGATACTGTATGGTCCTCCCTTCTGGTATTTCTAACTCCTACCTCTGCATATTCAGACATAGACTTTTCAGATATTGCTGAGTATTGAACAGAGAGAGGGACAGGATTACTATAAAACTTAATCAGAGGTTGAAACATCCTTTCTGAAAAGAATGAGCAAACTTCAAAGGTAAGAATGAACAGCCAGGATAACAGCTGCATCCATACATGCATCAGAGTCCTTCATCTTTCTCACTTTAGGCTCAGTCCGAAAAAGGGCAGCAATATTCAGGAGCTGAGTGAAAGCATCATATTGCTACTATTTTGTCTGCATTATTTGTATTGGTATAGCACTCAGAAACCTCAAACTGGGATTAGTGTCCCATTGAACTAGGCACTATAAAAACAAACACCACAAAGACAATTCCCTCCCCTGAGAGCTAATCTTTGGCCATTTCTGTGCATGGTCTGGCTAGAGCAGGCCATAAGAAAATGTATTAGGGTGTACTGCATGGACTGCATTTAATCTTATTTCTATAACCCTTGTCCTTCCTTAACCTATTGCCCCACTTCTGTTTGTTAATCTAACTCATCACCTCAGTCTAAATTTAGTTTATGAGCTTCTTGGACAATAATCCTTGTGCCTTTTCATTCATTCTAGTTTTGTTTGGGTTAGGTTGTTTTGATTTAGGCTTTTTGGTTTTGATTTTTTTTTCATTTTGTGTGGATTTGAGCCACAAAAACTAATATACATTATGGAAAAGATGAAACAAAATTACTTTCTCCCCTCTCTAAGAAAAAAAAAAATTGATATGATCTACTTCATTATGCATCTTGAATTGTTATGGTTTTGTGCCTCTCTAGAGCCTAACTTAATCCCGTGGATCAACAAGCAACACAACTGGTAAGGCAATATGAATAAAGAAGTCTGGTCAACATATATATACGTATCAAGTACTTCTCCAGATGATAGCCAGACAAACTGCAAAGTAATTCCTACTGCTTAACTACCAGAGAAACCTGCTGATACACTGTATTGTGATTGATAACTTGGATTTGCAGGTCCCCATAAATTCAGGGCAATACAACCTCAGCAACTGTAGGACTTGAAATGAAAAGTGAGCATTTTCCCATCTCTACAGTTATTCTTTCCAGGCCAGCGTCACACATGCAGCATCCTCTTCCTGACTGCTGCCACAGCAGCCTCAGTTGCATCAAGGGACCGTGTTTTGGCAAAGGAGGGGGTTGGAGCACTGATGTATTCTAACCAATCCAGGGAAAAGGCTCCCTGGAGCTGAGGGGGCAGGTTCAGAGAAGGGCCACAAAGATGATCAGAGCACCTCCCTTATGGAGACAGGCTCAAGAGTTGAGGCTGTTCAGCCTGAAGAAAAGAAGGTTCCTGGGAGGCATCCTTCCAGTACCTGAAGGGGGCCTACAAGAAAGCCAGGAAGGGGCTTTTTACTAGGGCTTGTAGTAATAGAACAAGAGGGAATGGAGTGAAGCTTGAGGAGGGTAGGTTTAGACTAGATAATAGGAATAAATTCTTTATTGTGAGGGTGGTGACACACTGGAACAGGTTACCCAGTGAGGCGGTGGATGGCCCCTCCCCTGGAGGTGTTCAAGGCCAGACTGGATGAGGCCTTGAGCAATCTGATCTAGTGGAAGGTGTTCCAGGGGAATTGGAATGAGATGATCTTTAAGGTCTTTGCCAAACCACACCATTCTATCAATCACCGAAAAGGGGCAAGGAAAGGTTCTATCTGGATAGAACAGCTAGTAAGATGACAGAGTAGTGCAGGAAAGTCTAACAGCTTTGCCACCACCCATCCATCTTGAATCTTACATAACCCATTCGTGCACTAGATGAGGAGGGAAAAAAAGTATTTGTTTAAAAGACGGTACTGAAGAACTATAAACAATATGGGATGTTAGTTTACACAGAGTGGCAATGGTACAGACAGCTTAATGGTGCAATTCACTTCTGTTTCCTCTCCAGGCTATGGGGACTTGCCCAGTTGTCAGCTTTAAACACAGCAACTCTTTCTGCAGGCTTGCAAACCTCAAACTTACTCTGCCCGTGAGAGTAGCGTGTACGTGTGATAAAGAGTCTCCAAAGGCGAGCTCTCCCTCAAATATCGCTCTGCTTCTTTTTACGAGCAGCAGAGAAAGGAGGGATCAAAGCTTTTGAAGGTGTATCTGCAAGGCAGTGAAAGCCTGCAAACTTTGTGAGCATGCTGCCCTCCTCAGCCCCCGAGTGCCCCACGCTTGGGGAGGTGCGGGACAGGGGGGAGCCCCTTCACAGCTTGGCAGTCAAGGCTGAGAGCTATTTGGATTAGATGAGGAATTTCAAGTGGAAACCATCTGAATGTGTGCGCAGGCCTGTGTGAAGTTGAACTGAGTTTAAAGAAAACAAATGGCTTCTCACAGTACCTCACCAAGGTCCGGTTCTAAAAAGGGCATACGCAAGCCTCATTTTTTCTTGCTATTGCAAACTTAAATGGGATCTATGTGGGCTTTTTTCTCCTTGTTCTGAAAGAAAAAAAAAAAAAACCAAAACAAAAACCACAAAAACATTAAAGACCCATGACAGCAACAGTATGAATAAATTGGCAAGATAAGCTGTAAATAGCTTTGAAGCTAAACCAAAAATAAACTAAAAATCGTATTGCAGCCATTTTAAGATTTCAGCTTCCTTTTTCACCCCTGCCACTAAGCAGGCTGCTTCAACATGTGACAAGAAGAATACAGAGGGATGCTTGCCAAGTGTTTTCTGACCCAAATCCTAGAGGTATCCTCCATCTGCAGCAACAGACAGCTCACTGTGGTCTGTCATTACCTTCTGTTTGGTTTTCGACACCAGCTACGCTAGTTAATGAAAGAAGATGAAACCACCAAAGACAATGAACAGACAAATGTTAGCATGATTTCTGGGAAGCTTTGAGGAAGACTTCTCTAATCTTGAAGAGGCCAGAATACAGAACAATAATGACTGACACATGCATAGACAAGCATATTGCTTTAACAAACTGGGTAAGCTCAGCTATTAGGAAAACAGGCTGTATAAAGCCTGCAGAAAGGATTTAAGGCCAAGAGATGAAGGGGAGAGCTAACCATTCAGTTTCTCTCACAGCACCAAACCTTCCTACTTGGCCTCTATCCTGCAGGCAATAAATTTCATAACCTGAAAGAGGCAAGCAGTTAGAAATATTTCTTCTATAGGACTGAGGCTCATCTCCACATCCATAATATTCTTCTATGTAAATGTTTGCATGTGGCCCTTCACATCTAACGTTTGTAGCAATGCATGGTATTTAGCCAAATGCCATTCCCCCAAAGGGCAGCGTATTTTTGTTCTTATAATCTTACACAGAAATTGAAATGGACATATTTTAACATGGGAAAAGTAAACACATCTCCACTCAGCTCGGCACTGCTGTATCACTGTGCTGGTGAAAATGGTGGCCTAAGATATTTCTCTACACTTTCCTAATCAGGATTCAGAAACCACCAAGGAAGAAAGATCCCCACAGAAAATTAACCCCCTCAGCTTGATCTAGGTGCTGGGCTGGGGATTGAATCTACTTAGCCTGACAATATAGGCAGCACTAGTCTCATCAGCAAAGCTCTCTCATTTTGTTCTTCATCAAGCCTCTCTATACCATGCAACAAACTCCCATTTAGCTACCACATAAACATGCTGTGCTTAAAATGCTTGTGTCTGATAAACCATTCTCTCCTTTGAGGATCCATTAGGCCCAATATGAATCAAACCTAAAAAGCTACTTAAAGCTTTTGGAGAATTCCAGCTTCACATTTCAGTTACTGTGATGTTTGCATTAAGATGCTTGTCTGAGTTCTGCCCTGCAGGATTTGGAAAAAGAAAAATGTTCCTTTTGTACTGAGTGCAACCAGTAGGTATTTAGGGAGGTTTTTGTGTATTATGACAATACCATCTGGCATTCATCTGCCGGGTACCTCAGGAGAATGTCCCCTTCCTACTTGTCGGTATGATGCTGGCCAAAATGATAAAGTACGCCAAAGGTTAACTTCCTGTAATATGGTCTCTTGGTTTAACTTGAGCAAGACAATAGTTCCTTTGTATTCTTAACTTTGAATTTCACATATTCTTCTACCTACCTGGAAAACATGGTTACAGGAGCTTCGGATAGGTCTGACACCTCCTAATCCAAAACCAAGGAAAATGCTAGCAAACTTATTAACAACAATCTATAAGGCCAGGTGGCAATGCACATGCAGAAGGAAATATGAAATAAAAATGGAAATTTGCCCAGTTAGACTTCTTCTGTTCCACTGAAATGCTTTGTACAGTGGAAGCATAAACAAACCACTGCTCTCAGAAGTCATGGTTCACCTGCTGACTCAAAGACTCATGTCTGTCAAGCAGCGTGAGAGAGGCCAAGGGGACTATCTGTTTGGGTTTCTCTTTTGGTCTCAGACTAATCTATCTTGTCAGTTCCAAGACCTCCATTCCTTTCTTGAAAGGACAATAAAGGAAGTTTGGATTAGCCATGTCCTCCAATCATTTGATTGTTTCTGAGCAAACAAAGAAGAACTTAGCATGGACCAGTTCAAACTGACAGGTTCAGCCGTTGAGTTATGTCTTAAAGCTAGTTTCATCTTGGTCCCCTCCTCAAACGGCAGTTCCTTCATCCCTTTCAGGATATATATTTTAATACTCCCAACATGCTTCTTGAAAGTAGCCTTTTCTAAAGAAACAAGCCAGTCTTGAGCAATTAAGACCTATAGATCTCCCTTCACTTCCTTCAAAGCCATTGTGGAGGTGCAGCTGAAACCCATTAAATTCAATTGAGCCCAAATGGCCCATAAGTCATACGGAAACTTCCTCTGGGCTTTTAACAAAGAGCCTTGCTTTAAATTCCAAATTACAAACAAATTCAGTCTGTTCAGCTTTCACATAAAAGACGAAAATTAAAGCAAACATACAGGAAAAGTTGCGTCAAATCGCAAGGAGCGTTACAAGAAAGTGCAGGGAGCGTTACAAGAAAGTGCAATCAGTTACTCTTGGTCTGAAGTTACATTCTTCAGCTAGCAATGTCATATTAAGTCATGGCATATTTTCTTTAGTCTGGACTAGAAGCCAGCTTTATTTGGTGTATCACCTGGTGGCATTCACCATTCCATTCTCTCCTCTGAGATTTTTCCCCACACGAGCTAAAAATTATATATATTTATGGAAATGGATGATGTATATATAGTGTATATATGTATAATTATAGTACTTCACATATAGCTACCAGATTAAACTCAAGTTTGTATGCAGTAAGTAGATAGTAAACATTTAAATAGTATACATTAAGTATTGCTTTATTATGTGTCAGTGTTTTATCAAGATGACACATTTATTAATGTGGCTTTATATAGGAACTCTCAATCTAAGGTTGGGGATCAACACATGTATGCAAGAACATAAGTCAGCCAATACATTAAGAGATCCAGGCAGATACTGAAGTTGAAAATTATACAGTAAAATTGTTCTATAACACATCTTTATTCGGATGGCCCCATGGGACTGGCATACTGTAAAATACTTTAAAAAGCCTCTACCTGAGGGTTAATTTCACCCTAAGGGCTCTGAGAATAACTGGAGGCCCAGGTTTTTATGACTGTATAAATTAATGTTTTTTACATTCCTTTTAATATGAACTTGATGGAAAAAAAAATCCTGTTCTACTTATTCTATTTGGCACCCAAGTAGCAAGTGATTAGATGTACCTGAGTTGTTTTTGAAAGTGCTGTAGAGTGTATTGTCTAAAGACAAATGGGTCTGAGAGGCAGACGTGTTTCTGGGGCATGTCAGATTGCACCGGAAAGTAGCAGGCGTCCTTCACGGCTAATCAGGATTATGCCGAGCACCATTCCAAGACACACAGATTCAGTGGTTGATTCTTTTGCCGTGGTGGGGCAACATCCCTCAGAGCAGCTTACCAATACCTGCTAACAGACTTCACACCACCTCTGCAATTCCATCACGGCACTGGCACAGCAAGCTATCAAACAGCGGCGACTGAGGCATGGACTTCTTCTCAAGCCCCAGCAGCAAACATCATATAAGCTGACTTTGTACAAACCCACTGGCAAAGGCACAAGGGGTTGTTGCAATGAAACAAGCAGCTGTTTCTCTCATGCTTACTCCTACTTCCCTCAGCGTTTTCCCCTAAACCTGTGCTCTTGCTGCTCCCTCTCTACCAGCCCAGAGCCACTCTAACTCACAAAACAGGCAAAATAATTTAACAGTAACCACTCATACAAGAAGCAAAAATTATGATAATAAAAGGAGGACTAACATGTAGCAACAGTGAGCAAATGGAAAAGGCAGCTGAAAAGTGTTAGCCTGCATCTAAGGCAAAACAGCAACAAAAAAATCAGGTCAGCATAGTATATTTACAGCTTGACTCCCACCACAGTCTTTCCTCAACATTTCCAGAAATTTATTGGTATTTTAACCTCACTCCTGGGACAGTGATAACAGAAAGTACAGAACTTCTAAGTCTATAACTGAGATTTGGGGATATTAAACAGAAAACTAATTTCACAGCAATGAATGAAGTAACATCTACTGGGAATGTTTTAGTGGGGGGGAATGGAAAGAAAAGATGTTGAAATATCTGTTTGGAAGAAGCATGTTTGATGGTTGGTTTGCTTGTTTGTTTAATTGTTCTGAATTGCAGCAACCATAGGAACACCATAAATGTGAAGTGTAGATGTGACACACTGACTTTCAAGTAAGAGGAAGAAGGAGAAGCAAATTGCTTTCTCTGATTCCCCACCACCAGGCAACAGCGAATTAAGACTGCCTGAGAAACCAAGTATGCTGAAAGCACCCCTTCTGGTGGATAAAAGTTATCTGAGGACAAACTTATCCCCACAGCTGTAAATAGGCTTCACAACCCTGGAAATGGCAAGAATTAAAATAATAACAAAAAAAACCCAAACCAAACCAACCAAACAAACCCTAAACACACAAGGCAGTATTTTAGCCCTGTGGAAGGAAATACTCCTGTATAATTCAATGGATGTTATTTAAGGGGAGAGATGAGGAATCTCAGGGTGAGTCTTCGACATTCAACACACTGAAAGCAGTAAACATAGTGATGTCTATAGAGCCAGCACATCCCAGCCTCAAGCCTGGCTCTGACCCAATTTGTCTTGGGCCGACCGAAATACAGAAAAACACTGGCACTGGTCACTGTCAGGACACTTTTGTTTACAGCTTAACTCAAGAGTGCTTTTCAAAGCACTATTTTTTTTTTTTTCTCCCTTAGCAAACACCATGACTTGTAATTTGAAAGGAAATGTAAAAGTGGTTGTGATTCATGGGGATTTATGGATGTTTCCCAGGGAGTTTCACAAGCCTGGCCTTTCTTCCCACAACTCCCAGGAAATGCAGTCAAAAGTCTCCCACAGGTTCAGCACATTCAGACCGGCAGCACAAGACAGTCATCCAGCAGCCTCCACACCAGTGCCTGGATGGGGCAGGACCCCTACAATTGGTATCCAAGACTGTACCAAAACTGGGGGACATCTGAGAAAATAATTTCTGAGTGTAGATGCAACAAACACGAACCTGAGCAAGCTACACGGCATTTCCATTTGTGTATGTTGCTAATTTCTAGAGAAGCAGTGTAGGATTAGATGAATGAATCTAGATATTCATTCATAGATGAATGAAACAAAGTGGGAGAGCAAAGGGGATGCTCCTTTAAGGAAAGAAATGTTAGGAAATTTCTTAAGCCAAAAGCATGATAAGGATGCCATTATATTTAACCTGAGAATAACTTTGCATTAATCCCCATTTAGCCACCAGTTCTTTCAGCTTCAACTGGTTACAGCGAGTAATGCGCTGGAAAGCCCTGGGTGAGGCTCCTCCCTCACACAGGACTGGCTTCCAAGAGCTCTTTAAATGTCAATTCCTGAGTGATGAGTTTCATACACCAGAGCCAGTTGCCTTGCACAATTTGAAGACCTTCCGTGTTTTGCTTTCCAGCTACTTTTACTCTTCATCCTGAATTCTGCCTCCAGTGATAAAGCTAAAACACCCCACCCTTGCTCATTACTCTAACAATATTTAATTCAGACAGCACATTCAGTACGCCTCATGATATATACAACCCTATGACTAACGCAGTATTTGCACGTAAGGGCCATATACAGTAAATTGCAGGGCAATAAAAGGAAAGGAAAACCATGAACTGATCAGCCAGCTGTTAAAATGATGCACAGTGTGTCTTATTGCATGTGTTGTGTTATATCCAGATGCTGACTAGAACTCAGCCCTGGCTCCCTCCATAAAGCTGCACCTTAAAAAAAACTATAGGTCTCCCTTTCTGTTATTACACATTAGCTCCTGACTTTTCAAATCCCGGTGAAAAGTTCACCTCTTTACTGCCTCCCTGCTTTCCACTCATCATGTTAAGGGGAGCACTATTTTGATTTTATATGTGTGATTGCATCCGCTCCAGTGCTAAGCATCCTATCAGCATATGACCAAATAGCAAAGCTGACATTTTTGCCATGATTATCCATGAAATGTGTTTCCTACCTCTGATTTACAAGAGTCCTATTCACGAGAAATGATTAATAGCTCACTAGTGCTGCCAAAAAGCACATAAATCTAGACATACTCTGTCCTCCTGACATGCCACTCATTTCCCAGATACGTTCAGATTTCTCTCCCTCTCTCCCGCTTATCTATGTCTGATTCCCCAGTGGGTACATGCTCATGCTGAATAGGCAATACAGTTGCTGACTGGGATGATTTTAGGCTTATATTACTGATGGCACCCAATTAGAGGCTGCAGAAAGCAGCATCCTTGATGGCTTGTACCAGACAAGCATGATTAAGTGTTAAATGCCTTCTAAATTAACAGGCAGCATCATCCATGTGTCTGCTGCAACTTATCAGGGTAAGAAGCCAGCTCCATTGCCAAGTTTTCTCTGTTTGCAGTTAGTCTCCCAGGCTGTAGACTAATAGACTAAAGATGACAAGCTTCATACAAGCATTCACCTGACTCAGCTGATGCTTAACTTATTCAACAAGGTTTCATACACTTGGCAATAAACAAGTCTTTAAGTGCCCCACTCAGATGTGATAGATTTAAACAAATGCCATCTGAACGGGGGCCCATGATATCAGTCTCCATTGCCTCACCACCCACACGCACACACACTCCTCCACCCTAGGTCTAATAAAAGCTACTTCACAGTTCTTGATTATCCTTCTTCTGAAGGCCCTACAGTGGTTTGCAACTGGGAAAGAACACATCGTATCATGCCTACCCATTTTATTCCATCGTTTCAGCTGAGTTGCTGGCATGGCAAGACACACAAAACATTAGTAGCTCATTGTGCCTGGTACCAAGGTTGCAGTGCTTTCACTGTGTGTGTCCACTGTGACACAGGCCTTTAATTGTATGATTGTGTTCTACTTTACAAATAATACAGGGTACAACACGCCTTTTCCTTGCTGACTTTGATGCAGACGGGTTATGGCTTGCAAACATTTTTCATTCTTGCATACACAGTATTCACTGTTGTTACAATACAGTGCATTTTTCACTCAACATGCTAGCATCAGACCTCAGAATCATACACAGCTCCAATGACTTCTCTGGAAACCTCAGCTATTACCCCAGCTGCAATAACCCCCCCAATATTATTAATAACATAATTGCAAAAGAGCACTGATTTCTCTAGGTCTGTTTTGACAATATTCTTAGCATTGATGTTCCCTGCTCAGTGCTTTTTTTCTTCTCAGCTTCCTCATGAATAGTTACTGGTACAAGTTTACAAGCAGCTATCAACTTTTGAATGTACCCACCCAGATTTTTGCCATTTCAACACTGTATTTTCAAAAGACTCTGTTTGCAGCCGAGTTACTGGGCTTTATCACTGCACAAACTACTACTCAGGTAAGTATCTGGAAAGAATTGCATCTAGGTGAAGGAATATCTTGTCTAGCTGGACAGTCTTTAGAAGTGTAAATGCTGCTTCAAGCAGCGTTCTCTTCAAGCTTATCTTCAAGCTGTCTGTTACTTTTACTAAGCAGCAGAGATGCTTTCTTTAAACCAGTGTTCAACAGTTTCTCCGAAGAGTGGCCTATATAGCTTTCACTGCTGCCTCAAAGATAAGAAAGTTGTTAATGCTTCTTCTCTGGCCGCTGTATCACGGATTCTACCAGAAGCAGAGTATTTCGTTACTGGTTCTTGCCATGACCTGATGCCCAGACATGTATCCTGCACAGCTGTTTGTGTGCCACTAGCCATGGGCTACATCACTGAGAAAGAAGCTGAAAATACAAACAGGTGTTCACTGCAGACAAATTTTACGCAATGCTGTTTCCAAAGTATATAACCACACAAAATGAAAAACCCAAACAACAACAGCTACTTTCATTGCTCAGCATGCCCAAGCCTCTCTGGCTGTTGAGTCATAAGCCCTGAAGGGTCTTAACTCTCCTCTTACTCCTAAGCCATGGTCAGAGCTTCTTACTTTACTAATTTCTTCTGCAGCATTTGGAAATGGCCTCTCAGACTGCATGGCCTAATTCTGCTCAGCCTCTGCTTGGCTTCATTGCTGCCTTCCCACAAGCACCTAATCCTTGTTTAAATATGCCTATCATTTAGCCCAAAGGAAAGCTGTTTAGCACCTTGTACAACTTTAGGCAGATCTGAGACTTTCTGCAGATGTAAGAACCACCTGATGGCAGCCACTAACACTATCTTGTATAAAAGATACATTTCTGAAAGAACAGCTACATGCAAAGTAAACAGAAAATGCCTCTACAAAATGACACAAGTTGCTGCCGCAAGCGCAGAGGGAGATTTTGAATAATCGGCAAGTTACAAATACTGAATGTTTTTTCACTCTCCTTCCTGTGAGCTGTGCAAAGCAGAGCAGTTATAATGAGGTGTTCATTTTATCATCTTCCAAATGGCGCAATCAAGGCAAGTAGAAACTGTGATGAAACCTCTTTCTACTGGGTAGCTACGTACCCCTCAGCTTTCCAGAGAATATAACCTTTGTTTTCCCTCAAGCCTGTGCTGAATAACCTAGAACTGGGCAGATCACACACAAAAAGACCCATCTCAAAAAACTTGCCATGTCTTTTTACCGCTCTGTATCTTTTCTTGGCCATTTCACTGGGAAAACAACATGCCAACCTCTCTGCCGTGACACCCCTTAAGTGGTGCACATAGGAAACATTATCTATCAGGGTTGGCTGCACTATCTAATTAGAAATCTCCCAATCACTCATCTTCACCAAGTTTCATAATTAGGTGACGCTGAGCGTCAGTGATCCTCACTCAGCAGTTCTGTGGGAGCTTTCTCGGTAGACACCATTTATCACATTTCCATTGCTTTCATTCTTATTTCACCATCTGCAGTACCCAGAACAGTTTTCAGATACCCTGACGCCCTTTTTCTGATTTGCTTTTTTTTTCCACAGAAGCACTGCTGCTTGTTGTTTGGAGACTCATAGTGAAAGAAGTGCAGAGAGGAATAAATGACACTTGGGGTATTTTGTTAGAGCTATAACCTCAAAGGTAGGAAGAAAAAAGAACTTTCATTCCTCTTGTCTACAAAAACATACTGACAAATTACAATTTGTATTTTGGCGACAGATGATATATTTACAAGGGCTCTTCTGCCTGTCTTCTTTTTTATAACGAAATGCCCTTACCCAAGGTTTGGGTTATTTCAAGGATTGTTCAGTGCTGGTTTATTCCATGGCTAACAAACATATGATATAACTCGGGAATGCTCACAAGTTTAGGAATCAACACTCAGCTTGATCTTACCCTCTTTGAGCAGGTGCTATTCTTTCACAGACAAAAATATTGCTAGAAGAGTTTTCAGGGGGAAAAAAAGAGGATATTATTTTCACGGATCATTCACCTTAACTTTCCAAACTTGGTTCCTATTTATTTATGAAAATAAGTACAAAATATCATTTGAATTCAAATAACTGACCTAAAGAACTGTGATAAGCTGAAGTTCCATAAAGCACTGTGTGTGTTCTGAGTGGAGTTTTGGTCATTCTTAAACTAGAAATACAATTTGTCGAGCTGAGGTTCATGAGGCTGTTTAGTCAATAAAGAAATTAATGGATAGCAGTACCCAGTAAGACATGAAATATTGGAAGCAACTTTCTCTATCACTGCTCATTTTTCAAGAGCATGTGTTCAAACCTCAAACACTTAATGGGAGCAGTGTATACTCCCATCTGCTTGGCATATCTAAATGATACCAAATAAATCATGACATACTTTGGGAGTATTTTATCATAAATATTTTGCACATATCATCTTGACCCTTAGACAGCTTGATGAAAAAAAAATATCTGAGCAACATGAAAGTATTTTCCTAGGCTAAGAGAGCCTTCTATGACCTAAGCTCTGTTTTCTTTACTTACACAAACTAAATCAAACAGACAAACTGAAAATCCAAATCTTGAGCTTTCTGAATAAATTAATCCTACTTCAGTAAGGAGAGCAAAAGTTGTACGGTCCTGCATTCAACAGAATCCAAACACATTCCATTATTTAGCTAATATACAAGCAATTTTCTTAAACTATACCTTTGTTCTGTAGATTTTGGAAGTTGGGCCTTGGACAGATATCCCCTGCTGGATTCAGACATGCTAAGGGAGGTTATAGCCCCAGCCCTAGCTCTTTGCAGAGGTTACCGCTCCCCTACATTCGTTGGCAGAGCTTGCTTACAGAAACACTCCCAAACCTCTTGAAGTTAAAGTGAGTGGCATTACTCTTTAGAGGGTTTAAGCTAACACAGCTGCTAGAAGACTTGGTGCCTGGTGCCTGTGTGTACCTTTAAAGCTGCGCTGTTCACAAGACTTCAAGTTTTCACAACTTGTTGTCGGGGTAGAAGCTTTTCTCACCTTTTTGTGTAGGGCTGAAGACAAACCTCAAATGCTACACTGGAATAATTAGCCTTAAATGTATCCTAATTAAACACTGACAATTGTGTTAAATGTGCTGGCAAACTACAGGCCTACTTCAACTCTTTACTTTCTTCTTTGTTTAACTTTCAAATCACTTTTCCACCAAGGTCCTTGTCTTGGAAAGAACACTGAAAATTCGTTATTATTTCGCTGTGCAGGAGCATGCTGCAGACCTGTGAGACACATCTAAGGATACCAAACACTCCAAAAGCAGCTCTGATGCAGTGATGTCGGGAGGCAACAGGCTGTGGGCAGAACATTAGTACTTTAGACATGCTGTGATGCTCTAAACAAGTTCCTCACTTTTCTCTGCTAGTGACATTTTTGCAGAGTTCTCTGAAACCCGATTTAAAAGTGCTGTGCACTTATGTATGAGAATTGTTATTAAGGATATGGATCCTTTAATCCTTAGCAAGTCAAAAAAGAAAAGCCAATTTTTAATCAACCAATTAGTATTGCTATACGAATGGTTATGACTTTAGAATAATTCAAGGTTTACTTTATTGACTGATGTGGTCTAGTTGAGAGCTGTCCCTGCCCATAGCAGGGAGGTTGGATTAGATCATCTCTAAGGTCTCTTCCATCCTGGGCCATTCTATGATTCTCATTCTTTTCTAAACAGCATGTCTCTATTAGGAGATTCAAATATATTTGCAGTGAACGAGGTGCATTGAATTAACAACTGCTTTTTGAGGGACTTTTATCTGTTCTTTGGTTTGTTTGGTTTTTTTTCCTGTCAGGATAGTGATTGAGCTGCCTAAAATGTCATTCACAGAAGGCTATTTACATGATGACATTTCTATCCCAGTGAAATTGCTATGTCTAATACCGTTTTTTCCTCTCCAAGGAAAAATATTATTCTGTAGACAAAACAGAAAGTTATCCAAGGGTTTAAGAAAATAATTTGGTGTTTCTTTCCTTCAGTGTAGGATTACTTTATGCATTTCACCTCCGCTACTTCTTGAGCTATAGATAATACAAAGTAGCAAATCACATTCCAAAAATCATATTAAAAGGACATTACAGATAGAAAGTCAATCACTCAAAACCTACAACCTTCCAAGACTTCCCAGATAACTGCATTTCAGGCCCTTTGGCATACACGTTGCATCAGGACTAGGGCTGACCTGACTATTTTTACCTACAGCCATTTCCTCGTTCAGTGAACAGACTGGATGCTAACTATGACACACACAAATGTTCAACTTTTTTTTTTCTTCATTCTTACTGCTCTCTGTGAGGCACCAGATATTAGTTACTGACCTGCACTCAACATTTGTTATAAAGACAGAATTGTGAATGTCTTCTGGCTTTTCTATCATGTCATTCTTGTATACTTGTGCTGGTTTGAGGCTAACTGGAATATTTTAATGAGAGAAATTAGATTGTTGGTTGTGAAAAGAAAATAATGATGAAGTCTATATCATTCATTGGTTTGCTGAGTGGGATAAAAAGCCAAAATGTCACTGATTTGTCCCATTCTGGTCTGGGATGCTGGATCTATTCACTCGCTATTGACTCCCCTCTAATATCTTTTCTACTAATCTTGGCTAACAGAAAACAATGTAAGCTTTGCTGGTTGTTTTGTTTGTCTGTCTGGGAAAGTAGAGGGAGAAAGAGAAGGTAGTTTTGAGCCCTTCTGGGCAGTTTTCTTTGTCTGGGAGGGAGTTTGGATTTCTGTATTATTTCTAATTTGTACATAGTTGTAAATACTTGTAAATATATTGTATATATATATGCTTGTAAATTTTGCTTTGCTGTAAATAGAGCTTCATCTTACTTCCAAGCTGTTTGAGCTAGTCCAGTAAATTTCAATAGTGGTAGCAGGGAAAGTTCCTAACCTACCACAATACTGAAGTGCTTTGACAGCAAGAAATACTCAGTGTGATCTTTTGTGCAATCCTAACCACTAACACAGGCTGGGAAGAAAATGGCTTGACAGCAGTTTGGGAGAAAAGGACTTGGAGGTGTTGGTAGATGAAAAAGTCAACATGAGCCAGCAATGTGTGCTTACAGCCCAGAAGGCCAACCATGTCCTGGGCTGCTGCTCTCGTGAGACTCTACCTGGAACAGTAAGTCCAGTTCTGGGGTCCCCAGGAAAAAAGAGTGATATTGAACTCTTGGAGGGAATTCAGAGGTAGGCCACAAAGATGCTCAGGGCCACAGTATCTCCCTTACAAGGACAGGCTGTGAGAGTTGGGTCTGATCAGCCTGGAGAAATGAAGGCTAAGAGAAGACCTGATAGCAACCTTCCTGTACCTGAAGGGGGTCTACAAGAAAGCTAGGGAGGGGCTTTTTACTAGGGCTTGTAGTGATATGACAAGAGAGAATGGCTCTAAGTTTGAGGAGAGAAGATTTAGACTTGGGTATTAGAAAGAAACTCATTACAGTAAGGGTGATGAGACAATGGAACAGGTTGCCCAAGGAGGACATGGATGCCCCCTCCTCAGAGGTGTTCAAGGACAGGTAGGATGACATCTTGAGCAACCAGGTGTGTTGGTTTGAGGCTAACCAGAACATTTAAATGAGAGAAATTAGATCATTGGCTGTGAAAAAGAAAATAATAGTGATGTCTATATCTATCACCCATTGGGTTTGCTGAGAGGTATAAATAATCATAACAATAACAAAGTCTCACTGTAGTCTGTGTGCCTGGCTGTGACTTGCCTTAACTCCTCTGACTGAAAACCTATGTAACTTGATCTAATAATTTCCTTCTAACCCCTTATCAGCTCCAGCATCTCATTCCTGCTTATCTCCAAATTAATCATGTAAGCTTTCAACGAGGGTTTATTTGGTTATTTCTGAGATAATGAGGGGTGGGAAGAAGGAGGGGGGTTGGTTGGGAACCCTCTTGGGCAGTCTCGCTGGTTTGGAGGGGTTTTGAATTTGTGTATTACTTCTAACTTGTATGTAGTTGTAAATACTTGTATATATTGTGTATGTATGCCTGTACATTTTGCAGTGCTGTAAATATAGCTTCATTTTAACTTCGAGCAATCCAAGTAAGCCTGGTGATTCCAAGTAGCAGGGAGGGAAACTCCCAAACCACCACAACAGGTCTAGTGGAAGGCATCCTTTCATTTGGCAGGAGAGTTGGAACAAGATGATCTTTAAGGTCCCTTCAAACCCAAACTGTTCTATGATTCTTTGTTGTGAATGGGATAAACTTCCCCTCACTTCCACAGGTGAAAAGGTTCTGTAACGACAACCTGGAAAATTGTAATTAAGTAGCTTTACTTAAATTACCACTATTTATTTTCCACCAGATCCCTTCTGTGTTTTAACAGTTCTTGAGTTCTTGAATATACACTAGGACATTTGTAAAGCCTAGACTCTGGCAACATTGGGACACATTGCTTCTACCTCTCAGTTATTGAATTATTTCTCTAAACCATTCTCAACAAAATGGATAGACACATTTATTTATTAAAAAGAAATACACTTCTCTTGAATCTATTATCTGAGGGAAAAAAAGAAACTCCAGCCATTATTTTCTCAAGCTTTAGATGCAGTCTCCAAATCTGTACATTTTCAGTCCAAATAATACACATTTGGCAAATTTATAAGTGACTGAAAACAGTGTCTTGTGGTGAGAAGTGTCAAATTAAGTTTAACTGTTGGTGACAGTCAAAGCTTCGCCTGTAATTAAGAGCTCCCAGTAACCCAGAAGGGGCAGGCAGTGCAATGACTGCATACCTACACAAAAAATGCAAGGCTGCATTAAGAGGTCTCATTCGTTCCTCTGATGATAGGAAACAAACAAGCACCAAATGATTTATACTATGTAATCAGTGCTCACAATCTCAGCAGAGGTACCCGAATACAGTACAGAAGCAAAAATGAGCATCTGAACCCCCTTCTCAACATTCCTACATACAAACCAGTAAATCACTGACTTATCACTACATAAAGAAGCCAGAAGGGAAAACTTTACTAACAAACAAACCACTCTGAGTTAGTTCAGAAGAAATACGTGACTTTGACCCAGCCAGTTTTTACTGTGGTGAGTCATGGCTAGATCTGTCCTGATATGGCCAACAGTAATTACCAGACATACCTTCTCATGGTCCCAGAATGAAAAGACCAGAGAGGAAAAGGCATTTTCCCTAATAAACTTGGTTCTTTGTCATTGTAAGGAAATGTGCCTAACACTTGCATTCCCTTTTGTCTTCATCTGCTACTGTTTCTAAAGCCAGCTTTTCTCCAGATAGGTTCTGTGTGTCTACTGACTACATAAGTAAAGACAAAACATTGCTCTATCACAGCTCATTTACACAACATACTACAATATATCGTAGACCCATAAAGGGCTAAGAAATCCTTGATGATTTGAAACTCTGTAGTATGCTACCACACTTAGAATCACTAGATAACAGTGAAATAAAATCTGTTGTTAACTGAATAATTGTTTATTCCTCCCCACGGAACTGGAAGGAAGCATACACACAGTTCATGTTGGTTTATGGAAATGAAGACCAACACATGCAACTAGCTAAGAGGTTGTTTACCCCTTTTTTAAATCAGAAAAAAAATACCATTTATTTATGTTTTCAAGATTGTCTTGGCATCTGTTCTTAAAAAGCACAATGAAAGGCACACTTTTAACTACAAACAGTGACAAAATACGGTAACATTCTGTTTTTTCCTGCTGCAGAACTGCCAAGTAATAAGGATTTGCATGACTAAGCTTCTATGATGCTGACACATGCAAAACTGAGAAACAATTGCTCTTTCTAGTTTGACAACCCTTAGAAGGGAAACACTCCTTTTACTCTCTTCTAGGACATGTTGGGCCTCAGACAAGACAAACAGCATCATTCAAGAAAATCAATTTCAAAATAGATGTTTAAATGCTGAGTTCTCTTAAGCAGACACATTGGGATAGCAACATTATGTGGGCTAAAGATCACTAGGGACTTGGCTAATACTTGCGAACACAGAGAATGTCTCTGTGCAGAAACTGGCCACACCATTTGAAATTCGCTTGCTTGGATCTAAATAAACATTTAGATAAGTTTCTTGAAGCACCTTTACAAAAGACCTGAATCTGTCAGCAAGACCTTGGATTAAAGCAACATTAAGGATAAAAATGTTACTAAACATTCTCAAACTTGGGTGCTTAAGGTTACTTCCACACAAATAACTACAGTTAGCCAACTTTTCTCTGGCAGCAGCATCTGTGAGTCCAGTGAACTTCAAGTGGCTTGGAGTTGCTCAGCTGCCTAATTTTAGGCATAAATAAATTGTAAAATGTTGCCCTCTTTCAGAATGAAATTTCTCCTTCTTTACTTATATCTTCCAATCATAAATTAGGTTCCAACAAAAATCACAAATTACATTCCAAAATGTAAATACAGTCTAATTCTGTGCTAAGGTCCTCAGGGGTAATGAGGGACCATTTCCTTTCCAGACACCTAATCCATACCATAACTTACAGCATACATCTGCTCGAATGTCCATTACCCCAGCTGTGTGTATCTTTGACCTGTCTAGAGAATGTAGATGCTACATATATAGAATGAGACATAACCTTATAATTTCAGTTGTAAAATGTTCAGAAACTGGCTAACAGAGCGCAACTATTACATCATCTCTTTTTCTCATTTACTATTACATCATTTCTTATTACTACCTCATGTAATCTCCCAAATAGGGTGAACAGTATGTGGAAGTCTGTATGAAAGGCATTCCCAGGAAAAGCATAGTATGCCCACATTTGTCAAGATGGAGAAAGAGAGACAGTATTCAACACACATCAGCCTCAGCCTCCTGCAAGGGATTAAACGGACTTTGGATGGTGAGCCCAGTTTGGATGTCGATTATGATCATTGACAAAGAGATTTTGAAAGTTACTGGAACTACAATTAAAGCACAGGGGTGGGAGGCAGAGGCAGCTGCCACAATGTCCGGAAAGCATGGCAGATACTGCTGCACCTTTGACATCTCATTGCTGCATTCTGAATAAACTTTCATTAATGGTAATCGGCAGCAGCCACTTCAGCTTAGTTTTGTACATAATGAGGCTTACATGACTGCTATCTGTGTCTTTCCATCTGTTTACCTCTTCCCACTCACCCACTCTCTCTCAATCTCCCTCTCAGAAAACTTTCTGAATTGTTAGCCAACCCGAATTAGAGATTGGTCTGAGGGAAAAGCAGGCAGAGCTCAGCTGCTGCAGTTGGCAGCAACAAATTGCCCAGCTAGTACTGGGCACGTAGAGAGCTGAGCTAGGCAGCATGCGCACTGGTCCCAACAGAACAACACATCATAAAAGACATGGAGAAAGGTCATTGTGAAGAAGAAGGGGCAAAGGACACCACAACAATGGAAATAATGTTTTATTAGTCTCATTGCTCACCAACTGATTTCTTTCCATGCTGATTCTCCCTTATATGGTCTGTTTCCATTCTGTACGTACCCACCAATAGCACTGGTATTGGCAGAGCAGCACAGGAAGAAATGCACTGATGAAAAGAAAGATTTGCTTTCCTAGTGACCTATCAGTGATCACCTGGAACAGCCAAAAGATGGAGATGACATGAGAAATAGGAACCACATTTATTAATTCCAGAATAGGGAAACAAGCCTCAGTGCAAGTCTTTCCTAAGCAACGATGCACCTATATACAAAATTAAGGTAAGTTTTTTCCTTAGTGTTTTCCCAGATTTTCAGCAACTCACTATTATCTTAATGCTGAAAACAGTAATTTTGCTTAACACTTATCAGTGGGTATCAAGTGTGCTGAAGAACACACACATTTTCTTCACCTCTCTTTGTTCCTCTCCAGAACCATTCTCCTCAAGCAAGGAGTACTATGCACTAGGATTTAGGCTGAGAAACCCACACTCAACAATCATAAGTTAATCAGATAAATAAGGGTGTGATTAACCCATTAATTAATTATTTAGTAATACTGTCTTCCAGATTCATGTCTCCTTTGGATTATCTGATAAACACTGCAGTTAACTAACTTTCTTTTGATCCTCCTACTGGGAAATATAGAAAGGATGAGAAGGTGGGGGTGGAAAGATAATTATGCTCAAGAAGATGACTGTATCTTATCCATACTGGGAAGGTTAAACTCAAGTAGTTCCTTCTCAAGACTCCTACTACCAAGAAGCTGTTTAGCCAGTTTCAAACTGGTACATGTTCTCATGTTCTTGCGACACGTGGCATAGGGTGAATGCAGTGGGACTTGTAAAAAACAGTGATTCACTGTTAATCATTATGAAAAAAGCCAGGGATTGATGGTAATCCTGTATTTCTGGAAAAGTACATCTGCACCCCAACTTTTTTTTTCTGTTTTATGAGACAGAAACTGTGGGCGAGGTTGAAAACAGTATCTGGATCCCAATCCATTCTATCAGACTTTTGGTAGTGTCACTTAAATCCACAAGTAATCTGTGCAGTGTTATGTACAATGAGTTGTGGAAATTCAGTAAGTGGCCCCACAGTCAGGAAAATCTTTTGGCATAAACTCTGTACTTTTCAATAACAGGTTTACCCTTACACTAATAGCTTCCTCATAGGCTGAATCTGATCTCTTCTCTTTTGCACTGTAGTGTCTGAATTCTAATCTCCCAGTTTGACACAATTGCTTGTCACAAAACAATCACATTTCAGAAGAGAAAGCTCGAGGAGACCTTGTAGTGGCCTTCCAGTATCTGAAGGGGGCCTACAAGAAGGCTGGGAAGGGACTATTTAAAAGGTCTTGTAATGACAGGATGAGGAGTAATGGGCTTAAACTGGAAGAGGGGAGATTTAAACTAGATGTTAGGAAGAAGTTCTTGACAGTGAGAGTGGTGAAACACTTGAAAAGGTTGCCCAGGGAGATTGTGGATGCTCCCTCCCTGGAGGTGTTCAAGGCCATGTTGGATGAGGTCTTGAGTGACCTGTTCTAGTGGGAGGTGTCCCTGCCTATGGCCAGGGGTTAGAACGAAAGGATTTTTGAGGTCCCTTCCAACCTAAATCATTCTATGATTCATGTGTACCTTGTCCAAAAAAAGGTATTGATTTGCATAAGGAATATTTAAAGTAATATTTTATCCCAAACTTGCCATTTCACTCTCCCACTGTGCTGTTTCAAAATCAAATCTGTGGGTCAGAATCACACACTTTGATATCTCTAGCAGCCCATTTTACCATCAAAAAAAAAAAAGCATGTTAATTACTTCTCATGTTTAATACAGCTTCAGAGTTGCTCCAAGCTTAGCAGGAGAAATGTTCAGATTTAGCAGTCCCTGCCACTTTCTTCGTGTCTCATCAACTGTCCTTAGCACCAGGAGTGAGGAAATCAAGAAGACAAGCCAGCCAAATTGGCTGACCCTGTGGAGGAAGTGGAGCTTATAAAAGATACAGAAGGCGCGAGCACAGCATGTAGCAGACACATGGATTGAGGAGAGGGTTGAACAGGTCTTTGATGAGTTGTGGGACAGCTGGGAGCATGTAGCAGGCAGTATGGGGAGAAGACCTAGGAAGTGAAAGCATGCATAGCTCTGTAATGGGAGGACAGTGAAAGGATAAATAGAAATTTCAGTTCTTGGAGCACTAAAGTGGAGAACTTGCCCTGTGCTAACCCTTCAGTGACAGAGACTGGTCCTCCAGGCTCATGGCCATTCCACCTCCTGCAGGAGCACGGCATTTCTAGACCAAGTTATCAGTGCATCAAAGGCTTGAAACAGATTATTGACGGCTCCCAACAGAGCAATTGTGATGCTGCTCTCAGGAGGCACCAGGTGCAATGGCACCAGGGACTCCCTTTATCATGTACTAGCCTGCACTGGGAAAAAAATAACTCCTAAGAGACCACAAATTCACATACAGCAGGTACAAAATGCAAAGCTAAACATTATAGTCTTAGATCAAGCGAGACAAGCTGTGGATTTGAAACCACACTTCACAGGGCCCATCCTCAGTTCCACTGTGAATCAGAACTGAGGCAACATCACCAACAAATAACATCATAAATCCTGTGCTTGGCTCCTCTTCTCATTGCAGCACACTCCATGGCACCAAAGTCACTAAATAAAACACGGCACCAAAGTCACTAAATAAAAATGCACCCAAAAAAACTTAATAAGCTTTAAAATTCTACTCCTCCTTCCAGTTCTTTAATTCCATTATTAACACAATCAGTATGCCAGAAGACAGATTTTTCTCTAAGTAAATGAAATACAAGCTTATTTTCAATAAATTAAAATATGTCAGTTAATTAATAAGGTATCAACATATCCAGGCCAGTAAAAAATTCACCCAGGCTAGCAAAAGTACTAGTAACCATGACTAAATTCGGCCTCTCTGTGTAGAGCACTGCCTGTATTTGTTTGTACTGTTAACAAAACACAAAATATTGAGGTTATTGTTTAAACATGCCTTCCAAAGAATACAGGAACAGTCAGGAGATCAAGAAATGTATGATGCGGTAGGGAAGAAGTTTACATTTTGATCAGTTAGTCACACTGCACCTCCTGGTTCTCTGGAAAATAGAAAAAGCAGGCAAGGGAGTTACATGGGGCAAGACAGCAAGGGGCACATAAGGCTGGGTTTGTTCAAAAGTGCTTAGAGCTATCAAATCCAACTTCACATCTGCTTCCAATTTTATAGCCTTCTGTGTCTTTGATGAAAATCCAATTTTTCCCAAAAGGAATCGCAGCACAGTTGAATAAAGAAAGGTCTATTGATAAATCTAATGCATCTTTTACAGAGTGTGATGCTTCAGGGGGTTGGGAGTGGGGGGAAGAAGGGGGTTGGCTCGTAGTGTTGTGCTGCATCTCTAAAGCTCCCTTTACATGTCACCACTTTCCTACTTATGAGGTGGTCTGTTCAGAGCAAGACTGCAATACAGGCTCCAAATGAGATCCCTTTTCTTTTTAAAGTGAGAGTCCCTAGGCATTTGAGTCCATCTAACCAGACACAATCCGAGAGGTTTTTTAGCATGGGTTTTTAAGCAATGTGAGGCAGTGCACATCCAAATCCACTTGACACCAGCATGTCCTTTTGACACGCAAACCAAAAATAACCCTTCCACAATAAATAAGGTTTATTTTATTGTGCTTCTTTCATAGATACCTCTTATCCTACAGTAAGCACTGTTCAGATAGTTCCTGGTGTAATGCCAGCCCTACCCATGGGCTAGTTCTCATTCCAGCTACTTATATTAAACTCTTGGCCCTTTTAAAGGTAACAGAAATCAACAGGGAGAAGACACACTGCTCCTGTTTCAAGGCACATAAAAACTTTGGGGTCTTGTCTGTCATCAGCCCACTATTTTCTGCTCTGCAGAAATAGTCCCCAGGCTACACAGGACACATAGCTTTTCAGGGGGACATGAAAGGTACTATAAATTGCCATCTGACACAATTGAGCCAGAAAGCTGACTGGTATAAGGATGCAAAGTTCCACTGAAGTCAGGGGGGCTGTGCTCATTAACGTCAAGGTTTCATTTCACCCATTAAAAAAAAAAGTGAACTGTCAGCTAAGCTGTGCTCTCTGAACTCTGGTGGGATTTCCTGCCTTCTTAGGTTTCGCATTTGCAGTTTACCTATGAGCCCAGTCTAAAAGCAGGAATTTAAAATAAAATGCATTTCTAGAGACACAGACTGTCTGCATTACATGCTGCTCCCAGCGGGGTGTGTGGGGGGGAGAATTACAACATTTTAAAAATTTAAAATTAAACCATTTAAAAAACCCAAACCAAGCCTAAAAACTCAAACACAAACAAATGACAGCAAGAAACAAGCAAACAAAACCCAAAAACATCCCAAACAAACACACTCAGAAACTTTTTAGTGTAAAAGTAGACTTATGCTCCTAACCAGCACCAGTGGAGGAAAGGCTAAGTACTCTTGTATGAGACAGGAAGGTCAGGTCAGCTGCAGAAGAAAGGTCATAGCGCTGATCTTCCTTTTTTTGCAATGCAAATCTACGGTGATTGTATAAGTTAACCTGCTGCTTAAGAAGGACAAAAAAAAACCCTCCACAACCTACCCAAACACTTCATAACATTTTCCTTTTCCACAGACAAGACAAAGCAATGACTATGCCATACTAGTGCTAATTTACTCCGCATAATTTCTTATTTGAGCACCTGTCTGGAGGGCTGTGGAAGTATTGGGACTGGATAATCCGAGGAATGATCTTTAATCAGACAGTAATATTAGGTGCTAATAGCCCTGATAAAGGGGGCTGTTTAACTCAACTGTTAACACAAAGGTGTGCCTGCCACGACTACTTCAACAATGCATTTGCCAGTTATATTAATTAAAACTAATTCCTGGCAGGCCACAGAAAGCAGAGTAAACCCACATGGAAAATGCCTAGGTTCTACTATGGCAAATCACATTAAAGTTGAAAAAAAAAAATAAAATAAGCCTAAAGCAATGAAATTTGTCTCAGAAAATATACTCTCTTGGAAATTCTCAAATTGCAAATTCACAGCAAAGGTAAAAAGATAGTAAGAAATTTTTCTGCATGTGTAACTGCGTATCTGTGGCTCTATCCTGTGACTTTATAATCATCATTACAAGCTTCTAGTAAGTTAAATACAAAGCACTAAGCCTTGCTAAAGATCCTGAGGTGACAGTTATTTACATGTCATTTAGAGGACTGCCCAAGACTAGAGTGGTTTAAGTGAAGTGACACAGTTAAGCCACTTAGAAACATCAGCCAGATTTTATCTTTTTCTCAGTCTCTGGAAAGTTTAAATCAGTTTTATATATACATGTACCACACTACACAGGAGTAAATTCTTAACTCCCTGCACACAGGTTTCAGGCATAAAACTTGCAAGTAATTGGTCCGGAGAGCCTTGGTTAAGATCATTCTCACAAATGCTAGCCTATTCTCTAGAAGTGTTTGGTTTCCAGAAAAGGGTTTGGTTCTCCAAAGGTCCTAGGACACTAAAAGGAATACAGTAAAAAAAAAAACAAACCAAAAAAAACAACCAATTTAAGCAGGTCAGTAGTCAGGTTAATCCTCAAGGATATTTTGGTTGAGGTACACAGCACATCCAGGTTAACTACCCACTACATTTCTTTTAGGAGTCTGTGAATGAAGAGCTAGCAAAATGTAACATTATTAACAATATGAGTGTAGGCCCCAAAGCTGTGCTCAGGTGTGATAACACAAACCTTCCTGCCAAGATCTGTAAGAGCCAGAAACTGGGACAACAAAGGAGTGTTATGAAAAGGTATATTCCAGAAATCTGTGCCATGTTCACTCTCCTGGTAAAATGGGAGAGGTGGACAAAAATTTTAGGATGGCTATGTGTCCTGGGTTAGGGTGGATCCCTCCCCCAGTAGAATAAACTCACTACAACACAGATTCTTTTTGGAAAGTCAGGGGAAATTGAAATTGTGTTTCTTATAGTTTGAATATAACAGTATAAGGAGAAATAAACTACTAGAGAGATTTCTAAACTAAACGTTGTCTTGCCAGAAGGTCAGTGACAGTTATGTATGTCTATCTCCAGGTTAAGGAGACTAAAAGCCATTTGGACATAGTCCTGAGCAACCTGATCTAGCTGACCCTCCTTGTACAGGTGGTTTACACAAGTTGACGAAGATTGCTTCCAACTTCAGTCTTACAAAAATAAAAACAATCAAACAAAGTGGGGAAAAAAAAACAAACCAAACAAACAAAAAAAAAACCTACAAGATGATATTCCAATCATTAACACTTGCTCAAGTACATCCCAGGGAAGTTAAGGCAAGAAATCTGTGTAACTTTTGTTGGAAATGATGCAACACTCCTGGAACTCCATTCACTTCCACAGACTCAAACCTGACTCCAGGTAGGTAGTCAGGAATGTGAGAAATCTTCCCTTCACAGACTTTTTGGCAAAGTGTTACCACTATCTTAGTGCAGTTTTAGTAAGTGAATTATTTATAAACTTGATACTCTTGGTCAGCACAGGCAACTAACCTCAAACAGTCAATTGGACTTCTGAGTCCAAATCAAAGGCAAGAATGTTTTTCTTTTGGTGTACATAGGAAACTCTCATTAAACAACAATGGGAAATGTACAAGGAAATATCCTGCTAAAGATCGTGAAAAATTAATACAACTTTTTACAATATCCATTTTGGTGCTGGTTTGTGGTTTGATTTTAACCTGATCCACATTGCACACTACTGGAAACTAACTCTGGTTAAGCTTCCCCATAGGATATAATCTGTTTGCTGACTGGCATTACTAAATTCCTCACCGTACAGGTTTCTACCTTTCCTTTAAAAATGCATTTCTTCTGGAATAACTACTCACTTTGTAAAACAAAGTAATTGTTACAGGCCTTAAACATAATCTTTATCATCAAATAAAGCATCCCTATAGGATGCTTTGTAAAGTTTTGTAAACTTGTTTTGCAAAATTGCTCATCCTGTGATAGCTGTGTCAGTTAGCATCCCCGTGTAGGTATGTTCTAAGCCTAGCTGAGCAGAAATTTAAACTTTCATTAAGAGAAAGCTAAGTTCTAATGTTTTATTAAGGTTTATAAGCCAATTACTTCCTGGTTCTTAGTAAATTTACAGCACAACATTCCATGGACAGCAAATTGCTGTGCAGAATCATGTTAGTAGCTATTCTATTGTTTGGGAGGCAAATTAATTTCATTCTGGAGCTGTTGGGTTTTTTTTCTTTTCCCCAAAGGAAATGCATTGAAGTCACTGGCACTGAGCATTAACAGAACACTTGTGTTTGTCAAGAAGGTCACACAAGTGTTGACGCCTTCTGGAAGTAAACTTCTGTTAGAAATGCTGTTGTCATTCATTAAAAACAAAAAAATCTTCCAAACTTAGAACAGCATGCCAGTTTTCCACAGTGCTTTCACTCAAGAGTACTTAAATCACCTTGCACTTTTTCTCAATGCTAACACAATTGCTGGTAACTCATCAATATAACTGTGTGACTGCAAACAATCATCTACCTCTAATTTGGATATAAACATTTAAAATAGCAAAGAGCAGACAACTGCCAATCACCATAGCAGAAGGTCTTAGACATAGGGCATTTAATTGACAATTATATGAAATGTGGCCTTTAAACTGGTGGCCATTTTCTTTGTTGCCTTATCTTTGTTGCTTTATCTTTGTTGCTTTGTTGTTCTTTGTTGGACTTGACCAATATTCCAGATCCTGCCTGCCTTCTGAGCCAAGCCCAGAAATAGCTAGATTGAAAATATTAAATGAATATCAACTTAATTTCACGTGACAAGAGTGGCTTTGTGCTGAGGCTTTGCATCCAGTCATTTATTCACTCCCCATGTATAAAACTTTGGCTTTTAGAACAAGAATGTCTTCTTGTGTGCATACCTCTCTGCTATCTGCTCCCCATTTTCAAAACTGGTTTGTCATTGTCGTATGTCACATAGACATTACCATCTGCAAATCTGATCACAGATGAACTTTTCCCAGAAACATGTCTGTTTCACTACCCCCATCACAAAGGAGGTGCAATGTTGTCCAGGCCAGTGAAGACACTGGCACAGTTAAATAAAGCTTACATTAAGAGAGTGTTTGCATATCCTTGTGATTGCAAACAAACTATCCCACACTTTAGACTGCCACAACCCACAACCCCATTTTTCCTTCCTCTGTGGCACAGAACAGTTTGATGTCTAAAACCATCTGGAGAATTTTATTGCACTTTGGCTAGGGAGGAAACTTAGTCATGCCCTGACCTTCGTTGTTGACTTCCTGTAGCACATTAGGCTTATACTATGTACTATTGATTCTAACCTTTCTAAAAGGTTCTCAGAAATGTCTTTTGTCCACCATACAGGGAGTCTCAGAGGGAGTATTTTCTTTGTAGCCTTCTGGAATAAGCAGCATATTTACGGTCAACAACAGTTTGCAAAGCCTAAACTGAAGACTGACTCTTTCCAATCTCACCTTTCTTTGTCAGTATAAATCTTTTCTGGGGATATCAACCATACGTGTTTTAATGGCATGTTTCAGCATGGCAGTGGAGATGGAAGAACTCCTCTTTGGCAAATGGAAGTTATTTTGTTTGAAAATAATCATATTTGCTTTTGTTTTACAAAGAAAAGCCAGTGTTGCATGGCAATGAGTCCTCATTTCAATGAAATAGATGTTCTTGTCCATGGACCTGTTAGAAATTTCTAGATGAATCGTCAGCAAGAGACCATAATGTGGGAACACAGTGGAGAATTCCTGTAGTCAGTTTGCACTGGGTAGCAAGAAAGGTTTGCTAACACTGTTTAGCAAAAAGGAGATGCTTTGCAACATGAGCCTCTGCACCTTTCCCTGAGCCCTATCTTTGAGATTACAGAAAGAAGAAATTCCTAAGGAAAAAAAAAAAAAGGGCACTTGTTTGTAAAACGATCAAAAGTGACTGTAATTTCTCTCACTAATTTTTAACATTCTCTATATGCTTGTGTATGCAATAAAACAGAATCAACACCCCAAAATATGATCATAGGAAGGTATGCTCATGAAACTTGTGGAATACACTTGAATGTTACTTTACTTTTTAAACTAGTTTGGTTAGAATTGCTCAATGATACATCTGCTTACCATCCATTTTTCAACTTTTGCTCATTGAAGACCTAGTACATGGGAGAGATCTAATGCATTTGTCATTCTTGTCCTGCAAAGCAAACTTAACTGGTCAGCCTATAGTTTCTGGATTGTGTAACCAGAAGCACTGACGAAAATTTTCTAACCCAATGATTTCCCATCAAAATACTCTAGCCAGAGATTAAGAATGACAGGCTTCCTGGTTCTTCTGGCTCCACATCATCCTATCAGGTGAGCAACTGGAGGATGTATTTGATGCGTGAAAACTATGAGGTATGCCAGGTGTGGGAATAATTTCACATTTCGCAGTTGTGGTGTTATAGAATATCAAATACACAAAGATATCCCAAAGTGTGCTTTTCCTGAGCTCAGAATGGAAACCTTTCCCAATGCCGAGCTTTTCCTTTTTCTCGCTCAGTTACAATATACACCGATGTATGCCTTGTTAGAAGAAAAGCTTCACTGACTGAGACACTTGGAAATTACACAAATTTTAAATTACAGACTACAAAAAACCCTCTCTGTAAAATCCTTTGATGGCTAACTGGTATTGCTGAACCTCCTCGTATACCCAGACCATACTACTGAACCTTGTTCCTTCGGGTTGTGAAAGGGATCGTTTCCAATCCTTCCCAATTCAATTTCTTTTGTGAGTTCCTGGGCTTTTATTCCTCTGGCTAAGGGAGTCCCAAAGGCTCAGCAGGAGACAAAAGCAAGGTGCTCACGGCCAAGGCTGCTGCCATTGTGTTAACAACTCTCAGGTGGCAAGTGAATGCCTTATCTTAAGTCATCGTTTCCTATGCCTTTCGGCAGGAGGAGGGATGGCCGTGTGGATAACTTCTCTTCCTGGAGGCCTCATTCAAACTAAACCAACATATTCCGAAAATTAACATTAAAAAAATCTAGGGCAACGTAAAGTGTTTCTCCATTATTCCCACACCATTCTGCTTTATGTAGTCAAACCCCCACCCTCCTACAGTATAAATGATGGAGGTGGTGGACTTACGATCTAAACAGACACATGCACCTGGGAACTACCAGCGAAACACCAGAGAAAGAAAACCAACTAGGATCACAAAGTGAAACTGTGGCTTACAGTTTACTGCATGGTTTGGCTGTGATTTGAATATTTTTTATTCCATCTGCCCCTATGCTTCTCATAGCTCCGTCTACGATTGTGTGCAAATGTGAGCACATTGTTATTATGAACACACAGAATCTGTGCTGAAAGCTGTCATAATGTTTTTGTAAGTATATTAGGAAAGCTATTGTTTTCTTTTACACATCCTAGGACAAAACCCCCATACATATATGGGTAGTAAGCACCATGGAATTCTAGCACAATTCACCTGCTCTCTATCATTCCTTCATTGCTTGTTTCAATGAAAGATAAAAGACCCATGGATGTATCTTGAAAAAAAATAATACGGATATTCAAGATAAAAATTGTACCTACAATGATACCGTGTAGTAACTCGGGCTTTTTGCTTTGATTCTGAAGCTTCCTGCATATGCAGGATGTTCCTTGCAAAGTGACTATCCCAGCTGTAGCAATAATTCCGAAATTTTTAGTAATAAGGTAATGAAAAAGAACCTAATGCTGTATCCCTACCAATGACAGGAGATGTGCTCTCTAAAACATACCGATAAAAATCACAGCAACACGTATTTTATCAAACTAGAAATACAAAACAAACATGCAGAAAGTTTGCACATAAATGTAGCTAACCCTGAATCAGGAGGATTTGTATTATAGCATTTTCCTATCTGAGATCTTGCGGGTTTGTAGGACTTTGTGAGATCAGCGGGTTTGCCCCGATTCTCCCTTTTCTTTTTCTATGTATCTGCCTTATACGAAGTGATATTTGTATGCCAGCAGGTAGTATGTTTATGGAGTAGTCACCCAGACCTGACAAGTACTGTAGCGTATTTCTTTTGAAAATTGCCCAAGGTGGGGTTATTTCCTCTGCTTTGACAAATTGTATCTGCACTATCCACGTTATGCTGTCACATCTACCTAAGGTTCATCAGTATTTTACTAACTGATGCTGTGGTTTTCAAATCTACGGCACGGGGAAAGGAAGCAAGCACACAAACCTATCTCAGCAGTAATTCTAGAAACAAAGCCTGAAACAATGACACTGTGCATAGCCTTGAGCGGTTTTTTTATAGCTGTGTTCCAATTCTTCAGAGAACAGAGAGGGAAGCTTCGAAAAGGTGCTAATAGACCATGAATTTGCAGAACTGTAGTTCACAGCTAAGCACACTCCCTCCCGCTCCAAGCTCCAGCAGGAAAAATGAGGGCACCACAGGAGTGAATTAAAAATAATGCAAACGGTCCCAGCAACAACCAGGACAGTAGCAGCTTATACGATCAGCTTCACTTGGCAGGGTGCCCATCGCACCATGACCTAAGAGGGCCAGGGCAGAAGAATATCTTACGGCTTGCAAAAGAGCATGGGGCAGGCTGCCAGGGCAAGGGAGGAAGCAAACGAAACATCTTTAAAGCCTGCGTCGAATTAACTTGTTTCACAGAACACTGACAGCAAACTTTTAGATCTTTCTAATGTGTTCAGAGAGTTCTTCTATAATTCATTTCAGGCTGCAGACAAATATTGTCTTTGGATCAGCTGCGCTACTGGGAGAGGTTATTACTGCAACGCCCCTCCTACTGCCCAGAGGTACTTCCCCTCAGATCTCCCAGAGTTGCTCATGTGCATGAGACCACGGTTCCATGACATTCTAATCCTGCTTAAGCTGGGGCTGCCACAGCCCCTATACCACCAGCTGCTGCCCTTTCTGTGCCAGCAAAGATGCTTGTCTGGTCCCGCATTGAAGTGGTTCAGAAAAGCCAGAACTAACTCAAAAAATCCTCTATCTTCCCTGTGGGTCAGCTCCCTGTGGAGTCAAACAAGCACCAGCATCGGTACAAGAGATGGGGTAGGGATATACGTGATGCAAAGCCAGGCTCTGACACCTCTGGTTTGGATCAGCTTAAACCAACTCGGACCCGCACTTTAGGCTGCACTAGCCAGTGCCTGATATTTAAACTGTGCTGATCTAGCTTTTTCTGCCTGGCTCATATATAGCAGTGGTCTAAAAAGAGCCTCCTCATCAGATCAGAAGGGGTAGGCAGCCTTCCCTCACTGTCAGTAGCCCTTTCCTCAGGCAGTCCTGTACACAGGGGTTTGCGGAAATGGCCTCATGTGATCATCGAAGCGTACAAGGAGTTTCTGAATTCTTGTGGCTTGACAGGCATTGATGAGCAGTCTTCCGTGTTAAGATGGAGGAAGTTCCCTCTCAGGGGCAAAGCCAAGTTTCCAATCATCCCATAACAGCCAGAACACTCTGGGAAGCTGTGATAAATTACCAGGATCCAAGGACAGTCTGACAGATAATTTGAATTTTAAAGAGAAGTCAAGGAAAGATGGCAAAAGAAGGGACACATCAAAGTCTACCTGGAGTGGAAATGAAAATGTATTCTCACCCTTTCTGAAATTTACCAGCTTTTTCACCAGATCCTGAATTGTAAGGCAGAAAGCAAAGTGATTTGATACCTGCTGACTTGTTTGCACACATTTTGGTTGGAAAAGATTATCAAGTTCAACCATTATCTAACTTTACCAAGCCTGGTTCTAAATTATGTCCCTCAGCATCACATCTTTGAGTCTTCTAAACACCTCCAGAGATGGGGAGTCAACCACCTCACTGAGGAGCCTATTCCAGTGTTTGACAGCTCTTTCAGTGAAAAAGTTTATTCTACTATCCAATTTAAACTTCCTCTGGTGCAACTTGAGGCCATTTCCTCTTGTCCTATCACTTGTTACTAGAAAGAAGAGACCAACCCCCACCTGACCACAACCTTCTTCCAGGTAACTGTAGAGACCAAGAAAATCTCCCCTAAGCCTCTTTTTTCCCTCCAAGCTAAACAACTCCTCAGAAAACCTCACCAGCTTCATTGCCCTTCCCTGGACCTGTTCCATGAATTCCATGATCTGATGTGTGCGTGCTGGCACAGAGATGGGGAGGAACACACAATATCAAACTGCAACATGCAATTAAGACAGTTTTGCTACCTTTGAAGGTCACTTGGTCTTTTCCAGCAGTAGCCATGGAATAGTTTAGAGCCAGAACTCTGCAGAGCAAAACCATAGATAGTCAAATTAGCCACTAAAGAGGGAGAACATCCCATAAAATATACCTTGGATCTTTACTTGGAAAGTGGGTTTAATTGCCAGCTCCTCCACTCTTCCCTCATGATCTTATTTTCTTAAGTATTTAGTTGTGCTGGACCCACATGAATCCGAGAAGAGTACATTCTACTAAGTAACATGATGACAGACACATCAGGAACTGTGAATGTAGAGTGATGAGGACTATACAAAGCAATCAAGAGAGAGAAAAAAACAGCCATCAAACTAAATTCAAAGAATGAGAGAGGAAAAGACTGGATTCACTGAGAAAAGCAGTTGAGCTTCTGAGGAAACAAAGGGAGAAACCAGTTAAGTTACAATAAAACTCCGAAGCCACCTTGTAGATCTCAGAAGTGGTACTGGGAGGCACGTCTACACCTACAAATTCCCAGATAGTGATACCATGCTTACAGCAGCACATCTGAATGGTTGGCTTGGGAAAGGAGCTGGAGTAACATTGCTCCAATTTCAAACTGTGTGAGTTGGAAAAATCTCGGAAATGCATACAAGGATTGCTAGGGAGTAGGGGAGCAAAGAAAACAGGTATAGATGGAAGGGAAGGGGAAGTGTGCATAAGTACTTACTGGAATTAAGGCACTAGAACTAAAATTACTTCTTAAAAAACAAGTAAAGCTTTCCAGCTTATTGTCAAACAGCTGGTTGTTTGTTGCAAATTGCTTTATTGATAGATGCCAATTCATATCCTTGTGTTGAGACTATGGCCCTTTTCAGGGGTTAAGCCAGTGGCCAAGACAGAGCTATGCCTTAGGTGCACCTAATTTGTAACATAATAGAGATCTGCAATCTCTGTCAGGAGAATGCTCCAAACTACATTAACACTCAAGCCAAGAATGTTATCTGTTTCCCCTCTTCCATCCCCCCCTAAAAAAAAGTGGATTGAGGTCTCTTTTTTCATTGATTCTCAGAAGAAATACAAAGATCTTCCCAGCCAGTTGCCGACATGTTCTATTTTTTCCCTACATCAGAGCTTCTGAATCACTCTTAATAATAGGCAAAGGCTATTCATACCAAACGGGGAAGTTCTCACACACTCTGATGATAAAGCATTTCATCCACTTGGAAAAAAAGGAACAACACAAACCAAAAAAGCGCTACCCACAGAACTGCAGCATCACATCATCTGCACTTTACTGAATGTTCACAGAACAACACTGGAAGTCATTGAAGTGTCAGATAGTGATTTCATCATGTGTCAGGCCACCCACTAACAAATGATTCATCTTTCTCAGTACTGACACCTCAAAGAAATAAGGAGGAGAAGAAAGAAATGCATAAAGTGAGAAGTACTCTGCTAATATTATACATCCCAAGTAAACAGAAGTTTATGCAGTCACTAAGAGTGAGGTTAGAATTTAACCTTCCATTTATCTGAAGTGTACTTTTAAGTTTTAAAAGTGAATCTACTACATTAAAAAAAAGGTATAATGGAATTCCATGAGTATTATATCATCATAATACAGACAGGTCTCAATTTACAAATAGGAGATTTCACATGCTCCACTCCCCAGCTTTGTGATCTGAAACTGGAATTGAGAATTCTTTCTGGTTTACACAGCAGTCTGACAGTATGTAGGTGTAAAGGGTTAACCCTCCTGGGGGAGTGGTCTTGACCCTGAGCCCAGGTCCTCCGGACTCCTCCCCGGGGGTGGGTCTGAACCTTACTACAGGTGTAGTGGTTAGCCCACTCCCACTTCCCATCTAGCCCCCCCTATAAAAACAGAGGAACTGCTTATTTCTTTCTTTCTTTCTTGCCTTGCCTCTCTGCCTGCCAGCACCACCCTCCTGCTCTTGCTGCTCCTCTTTGTTTTACCACGTGGCCATCAGTCCACGAGAGATGGACAAACCCATTGCCATCAATCTGGTTGTATATATATATATTTTTTGTATCTTGTTTTCCCTTCCCTATACCTCTTTTGTAACTCCCCTACATCAAATACCTTTTATTTATTGTTACAATTTTCTCTTTTAACTTCCAAATCAAAGTCAGACTATTTATTTGGGTGTCTTTTACCATTTCCTCTCTACATCTAATTCCTTTTCTTTTTAAAGGGAGGGGAGAGGGAAGGGCATCCATTAATTGTTATTGGTTCTATTAACTATATTTGAGTCTCTGGGAAATTTAAACTAGAACCAAGACAGTAGGGTGACAATTAGCTTGCCCCAACCTCCAAGTGATGATTTGTAAAAGCAAACCTAGCTCCTCTTGAAGGGGATGAGCAACTTACAATTGACTCTAATGAAAATGGGACTGGAAGGATATTTGTAATTTTAATAGGAATTTACATAGTTGTTCTTTGATGTTTCATAAAGGCAGAACATCTTCCGTTGATGACAGTGGCTCTGCTGGATGAAGTGGGCTAATTTCGTAGTCCAAATTTACTTCTCCCAGATGGTAGAACTTAAATACAGACCCAAAGCAGGCAACGTACTTAGCATGCTCCTACCATTTTGGTTTGGTTTGCTAGGACACAGAAGTTTGTGCAGTCACATACTGAGTTTCCAGTTAATTTATTTCTATTTCAACTAAACACTGTAGAGGTATAGAGGTCTCAAATTCCTGCATTCTTTGTGAAAAATAAATAGCTAGGAGAAGAAAGAGACTCTAAAAGTGAATTTAAACCTTATGAAACATTAAAGAAGCCACATGGGAGAGAGACCTAACAAATGACCCCACTGTAGGAAAAAAAAGAGACAATTGTAATTCACTGTGAAACTATGAGACGCTGACCTACAGAAAACCAGGCTGTGCTGGTTCTGCCACTAATGGAGCTCCTTTGGCTGCAGGAGGATTTTTTTTCCTCATCAAAACAGCATCTATTATAAACAAAATACTTCAATCAGCAGACTCAAAGCTGGAGGAGTGTACAGATACAGAATTTGTCTCACTTGATTCCTCTCTGGAATAGGGAAAAGAATTGGATGAAGATGACAAAGTTTAGATTTGGACTCAGAGACTGATTCTCAGCAGAACTAATTAGGCTAGTAGGAAAACTGCTGGGGACAGAAAAAAGCCACAACCCCCTGAGGTCTCATATCCTAAGCAGGTACATATTTCTTTGGCTCACTCTGAATTTGTGTATAAGAGACAATACCACAATGAATGGATACATGAAAGCAATAATATAGAAAAAAATTATTTGCTGTTTCCTCACCTCTTTCTTTGGCAGAATTTATCTGAGCATCTTGGATGTCCAGAATGATGACATCTGGTTTCTCCACCAACTTCATTTAGCATGACCTCTTCACTGTCAGAGAGGAATGTAAAAGACGGCAATGAGCATTTGTATGGAGGAAAATTTACATGGCTGTGGGGCAGGTTGCCTGGACGATCAGACAGAAAAGAAAATATTAAATACTTAAAACACTCTACCATGAAATCGCCTTCTTTCCCCCCCCCCCCCATGTTAAATCAGGTAGAAAACTATGATAATATTAAGGCTTAATCCAATTTAAATAAATTATTTTCTTGTAAATGTTAAAACAATCATTACATGCATCATTTACCTCCTCCTCTGCCCATAGTCTTAAATTATGCTCCATTATATCCAGATG
The DNA here is from genome assembly GCA_013400475.1 of Tricholaema leucomelas. Classification (NCBI taxonomy): domain Eukaryota; kingdom Metazoa; phylum Chordata; class Aves; order Piciformes; family Lybiidae; genus Tricholaema lacrymosa; species Tricholaema leucomelas. The sequence goes on from WAAF01013955.1 coordinate 1,025,753, forward strand.
GAAAAAAATATGCAGAAATGTTTCTTAAACATTCTGAAATTTTGGGTTTGATTATGTTCAGAGGTAAAAGTCATTAAGGAATCCCAGCAAGAAAAAAAAAATATATATATACAATATTTTTTTTAGAAAGCATTATGGGATTTTGTGTAGCAAACTTAAGAAATTTCTTTGCTATGTTACCAACAATATTTTACTGCAAGCTAAAGGTATAGGATCATTTTAGCTCTCTGTTGTGCTTGGCAGCAAAGAAAGAACACGTGCAAAGAACAATCTTGTTTTTACAATTAATTACAAATGTCCAAATGAGTGATATATCAGACTCTCTATATATGGCAAAATCTGCATCATTTGACCACTAGTGCAGGCCTCTTCATCTGGCACTTGTTTTAAGCAGACTGGAAGCAAGACAGGAGAAAGTAAGTCAAAAAGGCAAAGGGCAGGCAGTTTTCAGCCACTGGCCGTTCTGGATTAGTTGATGTGGTGACAATCTATCCTGTTAAACTCACATATCCTTACTGTCCCAAAATATGTCTGCCACAGTAGGGCTGAGAAACTCTCTCCCCGCTGGCAACATAAAGGGCTGAGGGGGAAACACTGGAGCCCATGTAGTCCCTGACTGCTGGTGGACTCACAGTTGGTAGGGACCTCCACTGCAGTCTGAAAATTGCTAGTGGATGAGCCCTGAAATAAATATTTATGCAGCACAGCAACCTGCAGCACACAAGGCAGCAAACAACACAATACTGATCAGTTTTCCTAACTAGAAATGTCCATCCTTAATCCTCTCCTCAGAAACCTCAGTTCATTTAGCTTGGTAACTGGATCACAGCAAAATGCCAAGTCTGAGTCTCTAGCTCAGAAAATAGCTACAGAAGAAAGAACAGTTCAAAAGGTGTCCACTTCAAGACTGAGCCAAAGTCAGGAACAGAAATCCCTGCTATGGCTACAAGGACACTGACACCTACACATGCTTGTCCCTGTAGACACAGACCTAGCCGCACATAGCTCAAGGCTTGTAGCACTGATCTCACGTGCAGGATTTAAAAATCATCACTCTGCAACTGTCTCCCCAGGCCAGAAAAGGATATTTTGCTTTAACCTCACACCTTCAGTCCATGCTCCTCAGGAACATTTGTTTCATGCAGCTGTCCAAAGCCAGACCTAGCCATGACAGTCAATAACATCAGTCTCACCGAGAAGTGTTTCAACAAACCCCAATCACTGCAGCTCTGAGCATGTAACTTGCCAGACAGTTTTACTGGTTATAGTGGGAATTCCAGTCTTCGAGTCACAGTAAGTCAGTGTGCTCACATGCCATTTCCTCATTCACACAATTCTCTCATCCTGAACTGTTTATTAAGAAAACCTGAGATTATTTGTGTTATGTCCCATGTAGAGAAAGTGCAAGATACCAACACCATTATATGGTGATGAGATGCTCCAGCTCCACAAGCCATAAATTTTAAACAAGATTATCTTGCTTTAAAATTAATCTTTCCTTGTTCACAAGATGAGCCATCTCATGGCACAGAAAGACACAATGACTTATAATGGTTTATGTTATGATTACATAAATTACCAGGCACCAGGCACCTTCTTATTAGAAAGGGAAATCAAGGCTGTTGCCCCCAGTCTTCACGACAGCTGCAGGCGGTGTGTTCTGTCGACTGGTGGGAAAATGGCATAGGAATGCAGTAAGACAAGCATGTTTTTAATGTACAGGTAATACTGGCAGCTTGAAAACTTTTTAATTCATGAACACAACTGACTAGGTACATGTATGCTGCAAAGCTGGCTAAACCATCTCAAGTACTAGAGACAGACTTGGTTTTCTGCACTAATTTACCATCACAGAGACGTAATCTAAGGTCAAACAATCCCATGCAAACCCCTCTACTTCACGGGCTAGACTGCCAGAGGTACTCAAAATTGGCTTGCTCAAAGCCAGCTTTGTTGATCTTGAAAACTGCAAAGTAGATCTACCTTTTGGAAACGTCACAGGCAGAGCGATTTCCACCTCACTATCCTGTCTGCAGAGCTGCAGGCAGCCGCACTACACAGATCTAGCAGAGCTCAACCGGAGAACGGAAGACAGGCGACACCGGGACGCTGCTCACAGGGCCTGTAGAGCTGGAATATGTAATTCTGCTCCTGAAGAAGCAATATCATGATCGCTGCTCCACTCTGCGCCCTTGGCAACACACAGGCTTCAAAAAATATCTTTCCATTGTGACCAGATACTCACTTTAACAAACAAACTTTAACAAAACAAACAATTAAAAAACAAAACCAAGAGATTCTCTTGCATGGCATTCTCATTACAGAGAACCATTCTCATGGGCCAGCAAGCTCTCTCTTCCAAGGCCAGGCACCAAGCAGGAATAGAGCCTGCTCTGGCTGCTGGGCAGGAAGGGCTGGGCCCACTGGGGCTTTGAAATAAAACAAATAGCTTCTTTGGCAGAAAGCTATTTCTTCATAGAGTAGTTAGCAGGAGGCACCGTGGAAGCTGGCTGGTGATTTGAGCATGCCTGCTGGTTTCTTGGTGTGTTGTGTCAATGTCAGTGAAGAAGGCAACTTTCAAGCTGCACCCAAATCCCTGAATAATTATGCCTGACACTTGGTTGGGATCCTTTCTCTGTTATTGTTAGTATTTTCAACCTAGTGCAGTTTTCCCATGACTCATTCATGCCCAATATCCTTAATCTACAAACACTCAAGGATGGTAATTCATCTTTCTTATCCATATTCCCTGGGATCACATGTCATAAAACTGTAAGCATGTTCAAGAAAGAACAATTCCTAAAAAAGCCAAGCACCTACATTTCCACCTCTCTTCAGGAAGACAGTTTGAAAACATAGGTCCTACAGGTCCTTGTTACACTTAAAATTGCTAATCCAAACTTCTTGATAGCAGCAGGTGGTATCTTCAGAAACAGTTGGAGTTTTATCTTAGCCTCTCACACCCAGCTTCTACACACCATCAGCTGCATTTATACGACACTGCAGCAACAGAAGACATAGCATGAACCATGCAGAAAACAAATTCTGGTTCACACCAGCAGAAGACTTCGAAACTGCGTATTCAAAGCCAGCACACATATGACAACTGTCATACACATAAAATCAACAGAGACCACCACTGGAGTTATTACAACTGGTTATCACAAATAAGAAATAAACATACCCAAGTCTCAGGGCAACAGGAGCTATTATTAAGAAGAAGCAAGTGGTTCTTGTACTTTATTTCCTACACTCTGCTCTTCACTTCATGATTTTAAGTTCTCAATCTCAGATCTGCGCAGTGCTAGTGTGCTTCAAAAACTGGCCAAAAAACATCCAGCACCCTACAGGATCAGGCCTTATTTTGCTTTTATTAAACATGGGATTGTCTCATAAGCTTCTTTATGACTACAGCAATAATTTGCTGGGTTCATCCTTTCAGTAGGACTTACCACTGTGTGTGTGTTTCTCAAATATTTATAAACATGACCTTTTATTAAAAACATATCCTCCACTGTGCTCAAAACTAATTCTACTTGGCTGTAATACAAATGATATTTCAAATGTATGAACTTTATGGTCAGTTACAAGACATAATGATGGCTAAACTTTGGCTAGTAAATTGGATGCCTGCAGTGCTGCCCCTGCCAGCACTGACGCTGAGCCTAAGACCTGATTTGCTACTTTTCCACACTCCTCATTAGTTGGAACTGGCTCTGGACAACCAAGATGTGTTGTTTTTTTTTTTCCAAACAGGAAAACTGAGTGAGTCCTTTGCTTGAGAGGAACCTCATTACTGCCTATAAAGATGGACTCCAGCATGTCACATCTCATCTCAGTGCCATATGTCCTCTCTCTATGCAAACTAAGCCACCTCAAAAGAAACAATCTTACTGCTTTCCTAGGAAGGCCTCAATGTCGCTGCCAACTAAGGGCAATGGCCCAGGAAGAGAGGGTGTGCTGAGCCCAAGCTGATGTGCAGACAGGAAAAACAGACATGCAAAATGGCACATCTGTGGGGTAGCAATGACTGAACTGACAGTCTCTAGAAGCAGTGGTCCAGCCTGCAGCATGAAAACCCATGCTACCTCTTCCCTTTCTCCCCTAAAATCACCAGACAACTTCTACAGCAAAGCTCTTGCCCCTTTCTATGGTCCTTCTTTTTCAAAGCTTCTTTATCTCTATTCATACACTCTGCTGCCAACCTCCATCTTCCCTCTTTCCCATGCCAGTTGCCAACAACAAAATGCCAGCAAGGCAATCATCTTTTCCTACTCTGCTCCAGCACTGTCCCTTGTTTCTTTTGACTATGCTGGGCTCCCTTAGGTGCCACGTCCAAGCCACTAATGCACGTACAGCAGCATATTGCACCAGCTTGGCAGGGCCTATCATTGCATAAAGGGATGGGCAGAGGTGGCCATGAAGATATCCTCCTCTTGCCTATCTAGCCAACCACAGCCTAGACTGCACTGGTCCCACAAGCTCTTGAGCATTACGCTCTTTTCAAGGCTGGAGGAGAAAGACAAGAGGGAGGAAGACACATAAAACTTTTAAATGGGCAAAGATTAGGAAGAAGAGAAGAAAGAAAGGCAGGGTGAAGTATTTATCTCAATCCCCTCTTCCACAGACTAAGACACTCCTGTTTCCTTTTTGCAAGTACAGCTCTTATTTAAGTGTAAAAATATTCAACTTATTGAATGGTTAAAATTACCCACTCAACTTCATTCAAAATGATCACATTTCTGCAAAATAAGTTTGTGCAGCAACTTGCACTGAAACAAGACCCAGAAGTTCATGCCAGTTTGATTATTTTTCATCAAGCTTGCGTGCTTTCATGGATTTCATTCAAGCTTGCATGCCTCATGGGTTACTGTCCCACAGTCCTATTTCTCAACATGTTCAGTGCAAATAAGCAAACTGCAGCCAGTGCTGAACTATGTGACAACATGAAGCAGTACATTGCCAGCTGTAAAAGGCAGTGAAATAAAATGTAAAGACAATGTAGTACTAAATTCAGCATAGAAAAGGTAGAGAGCCAAATGAAAAGATACTGATTTCTCTGTGGTGTTTCACATCACCCACCTGAGAACTGTAGCTATTTATATACAAATTAGTAGCGCTGACCTGGCCACTATTAAAAGATTGATGTAAATGACTCATCCAGCATCACACTCCTTGGCAGAGAATCGACTTCTCAAAAGGAACATTCAGCTGCCATAACAATGAGATTATGTCTTCCCTTCTTACATTCATAGGAGCACAGGAGACTAAGAGTTCAACCGACAACACTCTCCTTCAGCATGCACTCTGATTTATCCCCAGAGCAGACTTGTTTAATATACTGAGTAAGAACCAATCATCTCACAGAGGAGGAAGAAGGGGAAGGGAATGTCTGCAATCTATTTTAAGATTATTACAAATCAATACATAGATTGATGATAGATAGTATGGATGGAATAAAGATCACAAAAGCATTTCCTAATTCTGACATTTTCTAACTTTCCCGTGCTTAACTTACCCACTTTAATATCCATTCACTCTGACCATCTGTGTAGCGTCTGTCTGCATGTGCACATAAGAATGCTTCAAGGATGCTGGAGATGGTAGGCACAATGTCTCAATTGGCCAGAGGACTTTAAATCACATGCATAAGACTGTGTTGCATGAATCCAGCCTCTTTGTGCATGTGCTACAGAACCCGGTACACACGTAGAGTTTAACTGCAGTATGGCAGCTGCCTGTTGGGAAATCATTAGCCCCATATGCAGAGACATCCCTTTATGTCACCACTAGCTACACTGTATGGCCATTATGCTTGTACTATATGTATGTATAATAAATATGTACATTTAATAATTAAAAACAATTATGGAGAAGTGGCCAAACAGACTGACAGCAAATGACTACTCATACCTCCATTTCACCAAAGCAACAACTAAAAGGAAGTTCTACTTCCCTCTTCTGCAAGGGATTCATTCACAGTACTAGCCAGTATTCCCTTAGATAACAATTCTAACAGTGTCCCTAATACTCTACTCCTACATCACAGTAATGTTCTCAAAGACAAAACAAAATGTGCTTTACACAAATGGTGTCGGCATTTGTGGCACAAAAAGCTGCTCTGTACAATAGGTGTGGATTTTACAAACTACTCATATAGCTTCTTTACCTAATAGACCTACTAGGAAGCTATTCAAACCTCTAAAACTGAGAATTCCTGTGCATTACTGTATCTCTACAGATACAGTTTGATTCTAGGGATAGAAACAAATTCTGTGTCCCACAGCACAAAGATAACAATTTGCTCCCACTCTCATCCTTCTCAGTGTACAAAAAAAGTTGTGCCTTTAAGCACACAAGAGATTAGATCTCAGAATTCAAAATTGTATCTCTTTCAAATGCAGAAAGTCTGTTCAAAGCAAGACAATTTAATCTTGCCTTTTCTCAGGCAGGCATAATTCAGGTGAATACGCCACAGTGGAGGGAAAGGTATCCAGAAGTCATTTTTATGAACTGGTAACCAGCCATCTGTCCACAAACAATCACAGCCTGCCCCAAGACAAGGCTCCTTTATGGCTGTACATGTCTGGCATCATGCCTTTTGTTTGCTGACAAGTGAATTATGGCTCACAAATTCACCCCATGTACTTTTTGCCTTCCCTGTACTGCTTGTGCCTATTGTTTTATCTGTTTGACCAAAAACAACAACTAAAACTTGAAACGGAACTTGGTTTATAGTAGATCTTCATTTTCCATACAAACCAGGGCCTTCCCCATTAGCTTCCTGAAAATCTTGCCACAGAACTTTGAAGACACCACAAACAATTTTATGTGTCTGCCTTCCTAGTTTGAAAGTGTCAAAAGCAGTAGCTGCTAATTAAAAAAAGAAGTGCCAGCATACATAAGTCAGGTATGATGATTATTCTTTTCCTATAACCCTAAAGAGATTTTATCTGTAAGCTAGACAGGTATCACCAAGGTTCCTTCTGAATTAAGTTTCTTCTCATTTTTCATTGGAACCATGTTCTAAAAATATTCTCTTGTGTGCTAGAAAGTGACCATATTTCACCTCTTACCGAGAGATAACTGTACTTACGACGTTTAGTACATACAAGTCCAAATAACACAAGTTATTGCTATGCAAAGAAATAATCCACAATATCCCAGAGAACTGGTGTGGTGAAGAGCAGCTGAGAGAACTGGGGTCATTCTGCTTGGAGAAAAGGAAGCTAAGGAGACACCTCACTGATCTCCCTGAAGAGTTGGACTGAGATGGAGATTAGCCTCTTCTCCTTAGTAACAAATGATAGGACAGGAGGAAAAAGCCTCAAGTTGTACCAGGTTAGAAGAAAATTCCTGGCTGCAAGGGTGCTCAAAGACTGGAACAGGCTCCCCAGAGAAGTGGGTGAATCCCTATCCCTGCAGGTGTTCAAAAGAGACAGACGTGTGGTGCTGAGGAACATGGTTTAGTCATGAGTTAGAGAATGGTTTGACTCAATGATCTTGAACTTCCTTTCAAACCAAAACGATTCTATGATTCTGTGATCATCACTGTCATGGGTAGAAATGAATCTGCTGATGATATTCATTACCATGTTGTCGTCATGCTGGCTTCAAAATGAAAGTCTGTCTGGAGCAAAGTATCGTGGTGCTTGAAGTTCAAACTGTAACAGGACAAGCTTCCTGTTCTGGTTTCAGGTTTTTGAGACTTTGGTCTTTTCTGCTGGGCTGGCTTCTGCACACTTTGGAGGGGGGGGGAACTGTTTTATCATTGGTCTGCTGTCGCTTCTGCATTTTGCTGCATGTTTTCTGCAAATAGGCTAAAGTAATTGTGCATGGTATTATATCAGTAAATTCATTATCTCAATGCAAGTTCTCTTGTGGTAATTTCCTTCCCGCCTGTGTGGGAAGAGGGGGGCTCGTGAGACTGGACTGTGTTAATCCAGGACAATCACCCCCTGAAGAAACACCCACAGAAATTTTGTGAACAACAGTATCAGATCAGACCACTGATCCTGTTCTGGACTTCACAAGTTCTTGGAAAGCTTGACTCTAGACAGTGATAAAAATTAACTGCAGAACACATGAAATGAGTTTTGGAGCTTCTTTATAAATCTGTGTAACTCCTTGTAAAAGGATTAAATGCAATGAAGAAACGAATGAGATGCTAACAAGGAAACTCTACCTTGTTAACATTAGTCACTTCTCAAACATCTTACAGGTCCACTTTATGGTTGAAAGTGGCTAGGATGAAACTACTAAATCAGGAAAAAAAAAATCAAATTGAAATTCTTCACTGTGAGGGTGGTGAGACACTGGAACAGATTGCCCAGAGAAGTGGTGGAGGCTCCAACCCTGGAAGTGTTCACAGCCAAGTTGGATGGTGCCTTGAAAAATCTGGTCTAGTAGGAAGTGAACTAGATGATCTTTAAGGTCCCTTTCAACCCATACTATTCTATGATTCTATGAAATGTAAAGGCAAACTTATGATATTAACTGCTATTGTATCAGCACACACTTAATTTTATAAATCACTTCAGCCTCAGGATTTGAAAGGCAAGGCTCCAAAATGCACACAAGGTAGAACTGAACGGCAAGATCCACCACAAACACGTGATCTATAAAGCATATACATCATACTCTGTAATATTGCTCTGCATAAGAGGATACTAATGTAGAGTAATGGATCTATGGAAAATGCTTCTGCCACCCAGCCTTGAGAAGAAAATTTATTAGTTTGAACTAACAGTAAGCTCTTGTTCAACATATAGCACAAAAGCCACTGGCAAACACAGCAACACCAAGACTTAAGAGCACTCGGGAAGCAATCTCCAAAGCAGGGGCAGGGAATAGTTGCTTTTGCTACCTTATATTATTTAAGAAATGCCAGGTAGGTTTTCTACAGGAACCTTTTTCGCCCAATTGTTGACTTAGAACTACATGAATGACCACCTTTTTTCTTCTGACTTTCAAAAGTATCTTTTGGAAAAAAAATCATTAACTGAAGAAAACTCAAGACACAAGTTCTTTTTTACAAGTGTGTCCTAGACCTTCAAGCTGCATAAACACCTTAATAAAGAGAGAGTATAAAATGGTCCTACAAGAAACACACATATTTCCTCTTTAAAGGGGAGGGGAATCTGTCTTCAGGCTTACACTAAGAACTAATGTCTATTTTCCTACAACAGGCTTAAAGAAAAGGCTTCAAAAGATTAACTTGATCGCAAGTAGTATTACTGTAAAAGTCTGGTGGTGGATAAGGTCAAGCACAGATTTTTTTATCCTCCTCCCCATTTTTTAGTTAAACTGGACTATGAAAAGAAACTCTGAAATAACTAAGTAGCAATCATGAAGAAGTAAAAAGAAAACAAAGAACTTACGACAGTATTGTTTCCATTTAGTATATTAAATCCAATTTTGCACCACGTGTCTAAGGAAGAACACTATTCTCAGTTATTTCAGTGAGGACGGGTGGCCTCATGGTTAAAACAGAAAGCTAGGAACCAGAGAATGACATTCGGGGGAGTCCTGGGTGTCCTGCTCTCCTTCGAGCACCACCACTCAGCAGCCTTACCCAAACACTTTTGCATATATGGAGCAGAGGAGATAGTCTCCAGACACGATGTGAACATGCCAACTGCCCCTGGAAGACAGGGTAAAGTCTCCAGACACGATGTGAACATGCCAACTGCCCCTGGAAGACAGGGTAAAGTCCCTAAAGTGTTACATAAATGTACACATCAGCGCAGAGGTTTGCTACTTTGTAGTTTGCAGTGAGCTGTACGGAAAAGCACAGCCTCTGACTAGCAGTACCTCACCAGAGAAATCAATTCACTGTCCCTGGAAGGGACGTAACCACCATTACAGAACTGATGTGTTTTCCCAGGAGAGCTTCTCACAGTTTCCTGCTAGGTTTGTTTCCTTGTTTGTGGAAGTTGTGGGTTTGCTTTTTTTTTTCCCTGGGTGTGTGTGGGGTTTTTTTTTAGACTATTATTTACTCTTAAACAGAAAAACAAATAAAAATTGAGTTTGAACTTCAGGATTTCGCACCGTCATCAGGTTTCCAAGTCCTGTGAGGGACCAGCTCGTCGAACGCACCAGCCGCCCGGGGTAGGGCCCCAGCCTGGAAGTGCCGAGAACCAAGATCCTGCCTCTCGGGAAGGCCTCTTGCTGCTCCTAGGAAATTGCTGGGCTCTCCGCGCCGTGCACTAGCTCCAGCTAGGCCGGAGATTTTAAGTCCCACATCCACACAAAAAGGTTGTTCTCCCGTGCGCCGGACCACCGGGTCGGCCCCGCCGCCCATGTCGCACAGGGCTGACCAGAAGCTTTTCGCAGGGAGGCGCGACCTCAGGATACCTCTGAGACATCAAGCGAGCCTCACACAGCACAGCCCGACAGCGTGTCCTGAGCCGACACCGGCCGGCCGCAACCAGGCCGAGCGGACGAGCCCGCCGCCGACCGTCTTCTCAATAGCGTAGCTCACAGCCACTAACTTTCGTGCCGCTGCTTCCTACCCGAACCCAGACACATTAATCTCCGGCGCTCTACCCGGCAGCCTCCCGCGGCGCGTGCCTGCTTCCCCCACTCCTTATCAACCATTGCCAATATTCCCCCTCTTTCTCTCCTGGTTCTGCCGCGCCAACCCCACCCCGGCACCCCGCAACGCCCAACCGCCCCCCGCCCCTACCAGCGGGCGCCGCGGGCTAAGGGTAAAGGGGGAGACAAGGAGGGTACAACCAACGGGGAGAGGCTGCTGGGGGGGAAACGACAGGCGTCGCGAAGGGGGTTTCTCGCGCCGCAGCCAATGGGCGGCGGGCACGGGCGGGCGCGCAGCACGCCGGGAGTTGTAGTTTAGCGCCGTCACCATTTTGTGGCGAAGGAGACTACAACTTTTCCCGCGACCAGAAGATCATTCTTGGGCCCTGCACGGAGCCCCGCCGGCCAGATCAGGTGCTGCCAGCGCAGCGGGTCCCGGTGCATGCCCGAGCCGGAGCACAAACGCGATGGGCGCAGGGACGTGAGCGTTAGGAGAGCCTAAGAGAGGCTGCTGCGGAGCGGGGAGGGGAGAGGGAAGGGGGGCAGGGCGAGCCAGCGTGCTGTGCGGTGAGGGACCATCGCCAAACTCCCCTCTCGGGCTGTGGCGCAGGGCTAGCGGCGACCATGTCTGCCGGGTGGTCACACTTAAATGCCCCCAGAAAAGAGGTGGGAGGAAGGGTGAGGGGGGTGGGTAGGTGGAGAAAAAGAGAAGCGTGTGACGATGCTTGACCTGCGTGAAATGTTTAGTGAGGCCTGTTGCATGCGTTGAACGCAGTGGGGGCTCACCGTTGCGGCTGCTGTCCCGGTTGGGAGTTAGGACCAGGCCCTAAGCGGTGTATGTATGTGTGTGTGTGTGCGTGCGCGTGTGCCGCTGTGTGTATATATATATATACACACACGCGCACACACACACGCAGACATATATATTAAAAAAAAAAAAAAAAAAAAAGCCAGGTCCATTTAAAGTTGTTGCCTGAGAGCTGTTCTCATTGGTTAGGAGGGAGCTGGAGGAGCGGAGACACACACACGGTGCGTGCAGCCCTCGCTGCCGCCGCCGCCGCTGCCGGAGCCGCTGCTGGAGTTGTCTCTGCCGCTTTCCCTGCTGCAGCGGCACAAACGTGACTTCCAACGATCTGATTATTTATCTTCTCCTTTCGGTCCCTTTCCTTCTTCAAGATGTAACTACAGCTCTGACACTAAGGACCTGCAGATCGCTTAGGTGGCTTGAGAAAGAAAAAAGGGGATATCAAGGGCGTCGGTTTTTGTGTTTAGGGAGAAATCTTCCATTATAATGTTTCACTAAAGTGGTGGGGTTTTTTTGGTTGTTGTTTTCTTCGCATTCGTCTTTTTGATTTTTTTTTTTCGTCCCACACTTCTCGGATTTATTGCTAGGAAAATTACATTGTGAGGAAAGTCGGATTACAAGATACCACTACAAACAACCCCCTCCCTCGTGGATTTTTTTCGTGATTTTTATGCCTTTTTTTTTTTTTTTTAAATTGTCGCGGCTTTAATTCATGAAGCAATTGTCCCCTTTTGCAATCAGAATTTGGATACCAGAATGAGCAAAGAAAGACCCAAGAGGAATATAATTCAAAAGAAATACGTAAGTGGTCATAACATATATCATTTGACTCCCAGTTTTAGGAAATGGCTGTGAATGTCAAGTTTATAGCTAATCCTGCAGCTCTAAGGCTTTCGGAAAAAAAATGTGATACTGGGTTTTATTTTTCTGTGGTGTGGTGGGGGAGTTTCAGAGGCCCCTTTTAACGGGGGAGCCTTCTATCCAGTTGGGTTATAAAACCAGATTTGTGTCGCGATTCCTCTAGTGAATAAATGTATTGACCTCAAATGACACAATCATAATCTAGTTTTAGATGAAAGGCGAGGAGCTCGGGGGGGACGGGGCGGGGGGGGACGACGGGGACGGGGGACACGACACGACGGACAGCTGCTGCGATAATGTCGCGAAACTGCATTTTCCAAGAGCTTTTATTAATGTTGCGCTTTTGCATGGGAAAGGAGGTGTTTTTCTGTGTTCTGCTTGTGTGTCTATCCACGTCTGGTGAAGCGGCGTCGGTGGTTGTTGGAAGCCCTTTAAGTTGAAGCTGAGTGTCTGGTTATGGCGAGCTCGTTTCTCGCACTACTACATCCTATCTCCTGTATGTGATCGTCTGCTTCCCTGTATTGCGATAGCAACCCGGCCGGGGATCGCCTTCCTTGGGGCATGACTGGAATAATGGGGGAAATGGCTCGGTGCCGTTTAAAAATAATTAATTACGACGTCTCGAAAATTTGGGATAATCCAGTGCTGTCTTGGCTGTGTGTTTCTGTGTCTCTTTAGCCAGTCGCTTAACCAACCCCCCTTGTAATTGTCTAATCCTTTAAACATATAAATGTGGACAGATAGTTGGATTTTTGTTCGTGCTCTAGTTACGTTTTGATTGGCATGGGGGAGTTTTGCTTTGCATTTGGAAAAACTGAAGGGATTAGCCAAATATGCGCTAGAGCGAATAATGATTATCTGCACGCTAAGGGGGGGTAAAATATCATCGTTTTGTTGTTGTTAGGGGCGGTTAATGTATATAAATGCTAGGTTTCGAGTGTTTGCTGCGAGGCTTTGAAAGTTTATATCGCGCCTGTCGTCTGTGGCGATTTCTTTTCAGCGAGGGGTGTTTCTTGGCAGGGAGGGTGACCTTCGGGACACTTTCCTTCGCTATTATATAGATTTGGTTAAAACTGCAGTTGACTCGAGCTGACTGCCGCTATCGATTGCCCGCCCCGCTTGAAATGCAGCCCGGGGAGGGAGGTGGGGGTGCTGCGCGCTACTTCAGAGCTGGTGTGTTTGTCCCCCTTCCTTGCCTGTGTCCCCCCGCGAAATTTCCGAATTAAAATACATCCGCATTGCAGAGGAGCGGGGAGCCCGGGGCCGGCGAGTTTAAAGTATTGCATCGAAACGGGAACGACGGGTGGAAAGTCTGGCGAAACACGCGAGGCGTCCACGTTTCCCAGGCAGGCAGACAAAAGCGGGCCGGGGGGTGGGGGAAGGAAACCGCAGTGTTAATAATTAAGGGAGGGGGAGGAGGGTGTGTGGAGATGGGAGGATGGAGGAAGATCGCCCCAAACTGCTGTGCCCGCGGACGCCCCGGGCTCGCAGAGGCGAAACAATGCGGCGCCGTTCCCACACCACCGGGCAGGGGGTGAGCGCGGCTGCCGCCGGCCCTGAGGAAGGTAGGAGGAAGGGGGACAAGCACGGCGGACGATGTGCTCCCCGCTCGGAACTTGGTGAAGACGTTTGGTTGGTTTTTTTGTTTTTTTTTTTAACCGCCCTCCCCCCTTTTTCTCCCCCTCCCCATGTTTATTTCTGGCAGGGGGCAGCGGTGTCGGTGGGGCGCGCTGCCGGCGGCAGCAGCAGCAGCAGCAACAGGTTGCCGGGGCTGTGACGGGAGCCCGCGGGCCGCCGGCCACGCCGCCGCCCGGCCAGGTTCGCCCTGCTCCCGTGACGTCACAAAGGGAAGGGCCTGCGCGCAGTGGAATCTTCGTCGCCTCCGTTTCCACCCCCCCTCCCTCCCCAGCGCCTCGCGCCCCCCGCCCTTGGCGTGACGTCAGAGCCGAGGAGGGGCGGGGGCGGGAGGGGGGGGAAGGCCCCGGGGCAGCGCTCGGTGGCGCTGCGGGGGCAGAGGCCAGCCCTGCCCTGGGCCAGGTGAGCAGGTGCGGGGCCGTCCGGCTCGGCTCTGCTGATTTCAGGGTGGGAGGGAGGTTAGTCAGCCGCCGCCCCAAGCGGAGGGGAGGGCTGGTCACGTCTCCTTTCTGGGGCGGAGGCGTGGGGACGCGGCATGGCGACACGCGTGACACATTTCCTCCAGCCCGTGACCTTCGGGCGCTGCGGCAGCCTGGCGGAGCACGCCGGGCCGCGGCCGCCGCCTCCTTGCTGGTGCCAGCCGGGCCTTTTGTTGTTAGCCAGCAGAGCTGCAGGTGTGATCGTCCGCCCCCGGGTCGGGGCCGCAACCGCTTCCCAGCTTTCGCGGTGCTCGTCCTGAGTCAGAGGCCCTTCAACTCCTCACCACACTGTTGTCCTATCGAACTCTGCCCTACCGTCACTCGGCACCCCTGTGGCAGGCTATGGGCTTGGGCACTCAGGCACCACAGCAGGTGACTCAGGAGAGGCGATGCGAAAAGCTAGAAGCAGCTGAGACAGGCCCCGTGGTGCGACCAGAGCTGGCCATCGGCCAGCCCTGGTCCACGCTCGGGCCACAGCAGAACGATGGGCCACAGCAGAACGATGGGCCACAGCAGAACGATGGGCCACCGAATGTCGGGCCCTGCTGCCTGGGCGCGAGGCCCCCTGGTAGTCCCAGTAGTGAGGTGAGGGCTACGACAGCGGTGGTGGGCCCGTGAGAGGGTTTCTCCGGGTGTCCCCAGTTACACAGGCACCAGGTGCTGTTTCACTGTCCCTGCTCCTCATACCGTTGCGGGTTGTCCTATCGGAAGTGGAGCCTGTTTAGGCTGCTGCGTTTTGGTATTTGCAAAATCATTTCCAAAAATAAAACCATAGAACAATAGGGTAAAGCCCTGAACGTTGTGTTGGGGGCTGCCATCACCGGGCTCAACTGCCCATTCTGTAAGTGGCCACAATTAAAAGTTCTCTTAAACTTTGGGAGTGTTATCTTTTGCAACTGATAAACCCAGGAGTGGGAAAAAGAAAAAAAAACAAAACAAAAAAACAAACCAAAATACCCCCAGCATATGCATATTTTTTTTCCTGCACTCTAAAAATGCTATCACTTGGTTTTTGAAAGAGCTGTAGCAGACTCATACAAATCTTTCTTCTCACTTTACCCTCCTCCTTCTCAAACATCTTTACATATCAAATATTGCCTTTTGGCTCAAGCCTCAGAAAACTGACAGCTTTGTAAAGCATCAGCCGAGAAACCAGACTGCATTCAGTATGCGCTTGGAATTAATAGTTCTTAAATGAAGAGCTTTGAAGTCTTAAGTGTAATTTCACAGGTGCATTTTTCTGCCTGTTTTTGTGAGGCTGAATAGCAAATCTTCTGTTCCTGCTGGCTCAGGTCTCAGAATGCCAGACCTGGATTGCTGTCTTAAAATACCTGCACAGTTCTGCCACAGTAGCAGACAGTGAAATATAAGTAAGGAGTAATGTCACTACTGTAGCCTCGTGTGATTTGTTTCTTTGTCCTTGCAGAAATAAAAGTGCTGTAGTGTGCCATGAGGTGACATGCTTCAGCTACGGACTGCCTGGTAAGCCCCTCAGACAGCGGGGCCAGCAAGGCCTGTCCAGGATTAGCATGCTTCAAATATCCGAGGAGAGCTCCTGTGAGTGCTGCAGTCTTTGAAACAATACTTGAGTTTGAAGCAGATTCTTTGGGGGGGAATGTGTGGTGACCACGCAGCACCACCCTTCTCTGTTTAAAGGATGTTTGTGTTTAGGGTCCCGTCCCTGTGCACCCCGGGGCTTCAGCCTGACCCTCATGCCCTGTGCTTTTTTCCTGTGAGGGTTTCCTCATCTTCCTCTCCCAGCCCCACAGCTGACATAGTGCTTTAAATTTGATCACTTCCTGCAAGAAATAGCATAAGTACACTGTGGAAGCAGAGGCAGTATTTGGTGTACTTTGCATCTTATTTCGAATAACGTTATGGAGCTTTCTTGTGCTGGTCTTTTTCAGGTTTTTAGCGATGATCTCAGCAGTGTAAGCGTACTTTTTTTTTTTTCTATATGTATAACTTCAACTATCAGTGTAAAGATGCACTCGAGATCTTAGTTTGGGTCTTCTTAACGTCCTCCTGGTCTCTTGAGGCTACATTGTATGTTAAGTGCCATAGGATAGCCCATAACTAGACATTAGTAATAAAAATATGTATGTTTTAAAGAGGCATTTACTTTTTTTTTCCTGTCAATACATGCCTTGCCCTGAGGTATACTAATGGTCTCCTTCTTGCTCTGATGAACAGTGAGACAGGTTTCTGTGTAAGATGTGTCCAGAGCAAATTATAATGAATCAAGGCCTCTGGAAAGAGTTTCTAATGTTCATTAAGCACTTTCACCTTCTCTTATGAGGCCCACTAAGTTGCTATTAAAAATATATTACCTCTTCCATTTTTGTAAATGTAAAATAACAGCTAATGTTATGCATATGCTAAAGTGTGGTATAAACGTCAGTTGATTCTGTAAGGCAGTAGCATTCCCTCCATTTTATTGTTTGATGAAACAGAAAGAAGTCTAAATGACTTGCCTGAAGCTACAGACTGTAACAGTGGCAGAGATGGAACTAATCTGTATTTCTGCAGCCTCGTCCAATATTCTATCCTGTAGCTTACCGGCTTTTGCTGTGAGGCACAGCATCTGCTGTACAGACTACTTCACACACAGTGCAAATGTTCTTCGAGATTCCTCCTCTCCCCAGTTACGGTTTAGACTGTTAACAGTGTATTTTTAACATAATAAAAGAGGCATTTCAGTATGGATACTTGACACTTTTTTTTTTTGATGATCATACCCTGCAGTTGATACAGACCAGTTGATACTGTGATGACTCAGCTGTGGGAGTATTACATGAAGTAGGTCAATTTTTAAATCTCATAGTTTGAAGCTAAAGAGGATCCAGGTTTAAAGTTTGTATTCTGTTTATACATATTACTGACATTTCCTGCTTTGAACGTAACTGAAAGTTCTTGAGGAGGGGGGGAAATGCTTTTGAGGGTTGGTTTTGGAGTTGGGATTTTTTTGCCATTTATACTGTATGATGACTAAATTATATCGACTTGCACTTGGAGAAGGCAAGGGAATACCAGCTGCTTTCACTTCAGAAGTTTCCAGTTTGCAGCACTTATGCAAAAGGGAGGCTTAAATGTAATTTTGAAGTAGAGAATAGAAAACCAGGGACACATTTATTATTTTTTATTACAAGCACCCAGCTTTTGTGTGGTTTAGCAGATGTGGAATTTGCAGAGGAATACTTGCATTGCTTCGAAGTCCAAATATACATTTAAAGTATTTTGCTTCCCTCCCCAGTCCTTTGCATGGCTTGCTTTCCAACTATAAATGTAAACCGAGTGTAGATGATGCATTGTTTGCCTTACTAGGCAGACAGTGTGAAAACAAGAGTGCTGATGGATTTGACTGCCTCTGTGTGAGATTAAGGGGACATTAACTTTCAAGTCTAATAATGCAAATGTTAGCATTTCCTGACCTGAGCATCCTTTAAATGTTTCCTGATACTGATAGTTGTAAATGTCCCTATGCTATAGGCCAAAGCTGCAGTTGACAATTTTTGTGATACAGCTCTTCACCGTCAATACAAAACCCCTTAACCTGTTGTTGTGACTTTAGAAAAGAGGGTAGAACTACCAGAGTTTAATGCCCAAGTGAATAATAGGGTATGGTACTCATATGCTTTTTATACTTACTACTGCTTTTTAGTTAAAGCATTTTAAAGTCGTAGGAAGCCACCGGGAAACTGTAAAGCTGCAAATAGCTTGTAAAATTCAGGTCTATCATGAGAGGAGTACTTGGCACTGAAATTCAGATACCAGAAATAATAATATGCTTGCTAAAATGTATTTGATGTTCTCTTACATCTTTGGTGAGTTGATTGTTTTGCTGGCTTACTACTGGGCATACCAGATGTGAATAGGTTTTATTTGGAGATGCTGGGTCTTGATTTGTAGGGATGGGTTTATTTCAGTCAGTCACAAAAGTGTTTCAGTGAATCAGTAGGTAAAGGTTTAAAACCATTTGCTTTTTCACTTGCTTGGGTTTCACACTTTCCCTCGTGTAATGACATCCTGTTCTGATGTTTCTTCAGTAATTCAGCAGAGGCCTGGTATTTCCAGTGCTGGGCTGTGGGAAAGGAATACACCCTTTAATTATAGCAGTGAGGGCTTGTTTGAAAATATGCTAGCTCTCTTCCCCTGCATCTGTGCTGGCTTTTTGTCTGTTGCTTCCTTATGCAGATGAAGGGTCTGAAGCTATACAGTGCAGCTTTTCAACTTTTCCTGAAAGCATGGCCACAGTCGGTGGCAAAGCTGAGCAGTGACTGAGAGCAGAGCACCCTCATGCTGAATGCCGTGTCTTGAGGCACTCAGAGATGACGCCTCTCTGGTCTGTGAGCAGATGAATGGTGTGAACATATCCCATCTGCTCCTGTGCAAGGTTTATCGATTTAATTTATGCTGCTGCAGAAAGCCATTCGGAGTGACCATCTTGGCTGAACATGGTAACTAGTTGAAAGTGCTCAGGTGGAAATGATCGTTCATGTAGGGAAGTTCATAGGGAATAATGGCATCTGGAACTGCTTCAGCATTTCTGCAGCAAACATCACATCCCAGACTGACGTGTGATAAACCATAACCCATATTTTTATCTAGGGGAACAAAACCTTTATAATCAGGTATAAAAATGGGACTGTGATTAGAAAGATGCCTTGAAAACAAAATGAAAAACCTGTAGTAAGGTCTCCATACACTTTCAGCACCTAGATCAGGCTTGTTGAGCAGGGGTAGTTTCTGGACAAGTTCAGTTTAGTGTGTAGGATTAGTACAGTTGCAGTTGGACATTGTGACACCACTGAAACCGGTTTAGCAAAAATTTGGTGACTCACCCAGAGGGGTTTGCAGTTGCCTCACTGGATGGGCATGGTTTAATCCTTTCTAAATGTCTTTGCCCTGTGATGTGTAATCTGCTTGGCTGATCCAGTTTGGGTTCTTCCTGTTTTTCCTGCTATGTGCTTTCGCTCTGTGTAAAGGCAGTTTTGGATTCGTGGCTGTTACTGTATTGCTTTTACTTCCTAAAGACTAGAAGAAATGCAAAATAATAAGAATCAAATTCAGAAACTGTGGCCTGCTGATGTGCTCTAGGAGGGCTTGTGGTATTCCTGTCCCTGCCCTCTGCTTTCGGTTCTTTGAGACTGCCTTGCTGCTCTGACATCTTTTGGATGACGCGATGGTTGCAGAAGATTAGCGTGTTTTGGCACAAGCAGGCTATGATGACTGGCTAATGATATTTATAAAGTTCAAAAATAAACCATGGGAGCTCATTCTGACATAATCTACTAATCTTAGTTTTGTGCTTTGATACTCTGTTGTCTGAGCCAAGTTAGGATAACTATATATTGCAAGCAATTAATTTTTAGCTTTGCTTGCAGATTAGGGTTGAAGTAATGCCTGCTTTAAATTAAGAATGAGGGGAGTGTGTTTTGAGAAATTTTCATCTCTTTCAACTATCTACGTATGGAAATAGCTCTATACCTATTTTTAAAGCAGATTTGTGTGAGTGGGTAGAGATAAGTGTTCCCCAATGTTTCTGGACAATGTTGTGTCTTGACATTTTGGCATGAAGTTTTTTTTCCTTCACAGCCCACAAGAAGAGGATGGTCTTCTGAAGGGGACCTACTGGAAGGCTGGGGAGGGACTATTTACAAGGTCTTGTAATGACAGGACAAGGGGTAATGGGTTTAAACTGGAAGGGGGTATTCAAACTAGATGTTAGGAAAGGGTTATTTACAGTGAGCATGGTTAGACACTGGAATGGCTTGCCCAGGGAGGTTGTGGATGCTCCCTCCCTGGAGATGTTCAAGGCCAGGTTGGATGAGGCCTTGAGCAACCTGTTCTAGTGGAAAGTGTCCCTGCCTATGGCAAGGGGTTAGAACTGAATGATCCTTGAGGTCCCTTCCAACCTAAACCATTCTGTGATTCTGTACTCTTTCACACATTTTTATGTTAGGGAAAGGACTTTTTTTTGCTTTGAGAACTATGCTTTATTTTCTTCTGGAAGAAAAAAAAATCTACTGCTTTGAGTAAACTTTAGTCTTGTGTTAGACATCCTGCTAATCACACTGGATTTTGAGGAGTCCAGCCAAGAGAGTAATCTTTGAGGCTTCTCACTGACAGGAATTCAGTTTCCTCTGGACCCTGACAATCCATTTAAACAGATCTTTAACATCTTTTCTATTTAAGAAATAGAAAGTTTTTTGAGTTTAAAGTTTTTTTAAGAACTACAAAGAGGTATGTGCCAGTGTAAAGGATGCAAGTCAATTGAATTGCAATGTACGAATCATTTTTGAGGTTGCTGCTAATGAAGTGGACAGAAACTGTGAGTCTTGGGCAAGACTCCGTCCAATGGCTCACTCCTTGAGATGCTTACCATTATTTTTATTAGTTGTTATATTCAGCATATAATTTTTTATTGTTTTAAAGCTAGAAATCTTTAAGCCCCAAAAGTACATAGCCTAGAAATAGCATTTAGACTTCTAAGTTGCTGCAGGCTATCACCATGTGTTTATAGCTGCCTTTTTTTCCTTTCTTTTTATAAGGTACGTGTTAAGCAGGCTAAGGGTAATTTAGAAAAAGGATATGGTTCCTTCTTTCTTGCCTTCCTTATTTCATGGATATTACTTTCAGCCAGTTTGTCCCACAGAGTTCTTTTTGGTACATCAAAGTTGTAATCCAAATCTCTCAGCTGTAGTGTGCATGCTAAAAGTCCTGTAGTACAAATTTCCAACCCTGCATATATGCCAGATCAATTAGCTTCTTGAGTCAATTCAAGCTGACAAAAAGTAGAACTGCCTTTATTCTGGTTTCAACCCTACAAAACTTGGTCCAGACTTTTTTGAGTTCATAAAACTCAAAGCCAGGCTAAAAGAAGGTTTTCTGTTATTGTTTGTAAGGTTGACTGATAACTAGGCTGGATGTTGTATGTGGTTCCTTTTTGGGTGATACTGCAAATGGCTGGCCCTAATGTGAATGTTCTTCACAGGGTGGTGGCTGTCCAAGACATGGTTTTCTGATTGATTGTCCTTTTTTTTTTTACCCCCTCTCAAAGCATAGTGATAATGATGAAAATTCTCATGGCCTATTGCCATGGTACAGTCTGGCTTTCTGAGACCAGGGAACATCCCTTTCACCTTTAGACATGAAGCAGAAGTTAATGCTTTGGAATAGTATTTCCTCTAATCATTTATTAAAAGCTAAGCTGTGCCCAGGGAAGATTGTAAGAAGGTGGTAATCTTTCAGTCTTTTTGCTGCTGAGGCTATTATTTTAAGTTTGTAAAGCTTTTATGAATCTTGTTTGTTTTTTTTTTCCACTAGTTGCTCAACCTATAATGAGAACACAGCAATATCACTTTGTAAAACAAGAGGCTTTGTGTTACTTACGAGCTGGAGTTACAGCATGTTACAGTAACTGTAACCTGTGAATAATTTATAACTGGGAAGAAATAATGGTTGTCCTAATGGCAAATAATTTTGAATGTTTTTTTTTTTTCTTTTTTTTTTTTTCAAGTCTATCTGTGATGCCTTGAACCAATAAAAACTACAAAAAAAAAAGCAGCTTTCAGGAGAAGCTGTCCTGTCCTACTGCCCTTTCTTTCTGTCTGTTGTGGCACTGTCCTGTGTGTAGCTTTTGTGGTTTGCCTTCATTAACACAGAATGTGGAGACTTAGTAAGCTGCCTAATGCTGTGGTTTTATGATCGCTTTGTGCCTGCCCTGCTCTGAAATAAGTGGTCTAGCTTTCCTCTGGCTGTCTGTTCCCCCTCTGCTCTGCAGGCCAGCACGTATCCCAGATGATGGCTCCCATGGCAGACTAGGGATGTTACAGGTTAAAACTGAACTGACAAAATATGGTTAATTTTTAATGTGGGTTCATTTAATATTGCAGTTTATGATTAACTGTAAAAATACTTGGTCTAGGGAAAGTGTGACAGGAACACAAAATGAAGTGTCAAGGGAGGGGTAGGATTGCTTCTCTTAGCTGTAGTGTGAGCTTAAATGGGCTGTGAAATTATGACTAAATAGGAGTCAAGATACATGTTTTATTTCCTAGCAAACAGAATTAGCTGTCCTTGTCTCTTCTAAGGATTGTTTGGGCATAGAATTTCCTGTACTGTCCTGCCAGAAGTGTGGTGAATATTAAATAAGGTTGAAATGAAGTTAGGCCACGCAGGTGATAATGAAGCTGAAGGTACTTGTGCCTGTGGTCATGGTAGTGTCATAATCTTTTCCATAGTGCTGAAATATGTTAGAAGAGGATTAAAGCATGTTATGCTTGCTTAGATAGGATTTGAAGAATTCTAAACTGGAACAAGAGGAGAAAAAAGGAGGAGAAAATAGAATTAAGAAGGTCAGTTTCACTACTAAGTGTGCTAGATGAAGTACTCATTTTTTCAATTAAACAGCCATGTGCACCCACCCCACAGTGCTAGAGCTCCACTGTGGAAGTGAAGCCATTTTACTGTTCTGCTTTCTACAACAAGGACCTGCTTGCAAAAGGGCTTTCCTTCAGAATTCCCCATGACTATTCATTTTATCTTTTACTGCTGAAAAACAAGTTCAAGTAACTTCTCTAGTTAAAACCAATCATATCTATTGGATGTGGAAGTGAAGTGTTGATATATTTTTGCCTCAGGTTCCCAAGCAGTGTGAGAAGACCAAACCATATCAAATTAACAAGCCACAAAACCCAGGGTTTCTTTTAATTGTAGGAACATCAGGATGAGACATCTCATATCTTTTCCTCACCCTTGATGTCAACAGTGGTAATGCTGATCTTTCCTTTATGGTATAGTGCTTTGGCCATATCAATGCAACTGAACAGCTGCATATAAAATAAGGTCATTGAAAGTATCAGGCTTAAAAAGTAGTTACACCAGTGCTCTACTTCCTCCCCGCATCTCCTCACCTTTTAACAGTCTGGCTTCAGGACAAGCCTGCAAAGGCTTTTTAGGGACACAGTTGAAGACAAGCACAGGGCACAAGGACCTCTTTGGTTTTGCTGCAATTAAAAAGACACGTGGAACTGCACCCTCAGTTTCAGTCCAGCAAGGTGCTGTATCGCATGCCTGTCTCAAATGTATGAATACTCTTGCTGACTTCAGTTGAAGTGCTTGGAGCTTGTGAGTTAAGCACATGCCGAAGTGCTTTTCAGGGTTGGAGATTTTGCCATTCCTGTGTAAGAGTGTGTGCAAGTATTTGCAGGCAGGAATGTTAATTTTCTAAGAGTGTGATAGCCATTGAATGATTTTAGTGGCTTTATAAGATAGAGTCTTGCCAGTTTGGCTTATTTGGTGTTTGTTGGGTTGGTTGTTTGTTTTCTCCCTCTTCTCTCCTGAACAGGTTATATTTTTTTTTCCCAGAATCTTCTCTTAATATTTCATTTAAATATAGTGACTGTTCTTTTTCTTTCCTTAATCTTCTCTTCATTAAAGTGTGTATGTGTGCATAGTACTGGCATTTTTTACAGTTTACTTCCCACACCCCCACCCCCTTTCTTGCCCTTTTATCTTCCAGTCCTATGCTCTTCTCTCTCTCATTTCTCTGTTTCTTTGTCTTCCCTGTCCGAGGAAGTTAGCTCTTATGAAGCTGTTGCTGTCTCTTTGCAAAAAAGCGACATGAGCTGTTGTTGCAGTGTGATTTTTCTTTTCCTGAAGGCCAAAAGGGGGAGATGAGGAAAGGTTCCTGTAGTTCATTTTGTGGGCAGCTCCATACGAAATACTTTGTCTCTCAGGTCTGTGTGCAGAATTTGTGTGTTGGTTATAGAAAATACTGGCTGTGTACTCATGTTATGCGAGGCTTGGCAAACTGTTAATGTGGAAATACTGTGGGGATAAAGTATTATGTGGTCCTACTCATTCCTTTTTACAGTCCTTTTATGAACTTTCAGGAAATTGAATCCTGCTGATGTGAGCATTCAGGAAAAGCTAATTTCATCATTCACATACATTAAAGGCTTTTATTTATAAGACATTAATATTCATGCACCTTCAGTCAAGAGCAGCGTTATGAGTGACCAGTCATAAAACTCAATGCCTAGGTTTCATTATTGAAAGGGTCTCTGCAGTCTTCATTAGAGTATGACCTTCTGAAATAACTAAAGGTGGTCAGATTTCTTCCAGACTGTGTGGCAGACCAGATATAATGATTTCTAGGCCCGGTTGCTTTGGAGAGCAGGAATACAATTTTCAGCATAAATGTGTTAGGACAGGTACGATCTCTTTAAGTCTTCTGGGTAATACAATTTCTTTATATCATTCTTAGTATGTCACTGTAATACTGCTTTAGCCTGGCTCTTCTGAAAGCTGGTAGTGTATCACACCAAAGAAGGAAATGTGTTTGTGATGTAGGTAATGTTTTTTTCTCTTAAAAGTGTGTTTTCTTGCATTCTTGTTTATTCCTTTGTGGTGTCATTTTATGCCCATTGCTCTTGCAACGAGGGATGCAGTGAAATGAATTCCCTATGGGCATTTTGCAAATTACTGGTTGGCTAAGTTGGATGGAGTGAGAGGATAAACTATTATTACCTTTTCTTTTGGATAACTTTTCTCAAATCCTGCCAGGGGGAAGTATGTATTTTTTTTTCCCATTGCAGCTAGCCAATTTCCTGGTGCATTGTACCTGGTCTGCTTGTGCTTGATGACTGGTCAAGCCATTCCTTCTAGCTTTCAAGTGGGACCAAGAGTGGCATTCCCGCACGCACTCCTGTCTGTAATGTGTCATGCTTTCCCCCTGGAATATCCTTGAGTTAACCACAGAGATTTCTCTGGCAATGTGTTCAGAAGCTTTTGAGTTACACCTTTGTTTCTTTATTTTCTTACTGTTTTTTTTATATGTCCTTCCATGCTGACCTGGGGACTTGCCAGGTTACCAGCTCTGCAGAGTCCATCTCCTTCATGTGAGCTCTTTGCAGAGCTGCTTCAAAGTGGTGTGATTTTGTAGCATGCAGACTGCAAGCGTCACCACAGCTGCATCTCAGGCTCTGCCAGGGAAGCAGGAATGTGTGCTTAGCTCTGGTGAGATAACCTGCTTTCTGGCACAGTATGTGAAACCAAGGTTAGTACCATGTGAGAAATGCGGACAGGATGTGTACCCACGGTTAGAGTCCTGCTCGTGTGAAGGATGGCTCGCCCTTGAGTGCCTGGTTAGATCCTACCACTGGCCCTGTCTTTAGCCATCTCAGCAATATTTTTACTGCTTTTACTTTTGTGTTCTCCCTTAGCATCGCGTTGTGGATAAACCTTCAGGAGGCCAGCTACAGCTTGCCTGGCAGGCATGATAGTTTAGGAGGGAAGTGCTGCTTCATCATTTCATCATTTACAATGTCAGAATATACATGAACGCACTATACTGTTGTCTTTGGAAGGAGGCTTTGAAGATGTTTGTTCAGGCATGCTTTGAAGGTGTTCTGAAATTTGCTCTCAACAATCCTCTGTATAGATGATGTATCACCATTCTTATGTTTCCATGGAGCAGTAAATCACATCTAGGCTGAAAGGTTATCCTTTTTCCTTAAAAAGCTACATGCTTTTGCACTACTTTGTTTTTTTATTCCATGCTCTCAAAATACTCATTTTTTTCCCACCATGCTCAGTGTTTTAATTGGGAACCCGCATCTTACAAAGCTGAAGCAACATAGCATAGCACTTAAACATGGAAAACTTTGTGGAAGAATGCCAGTGAGGTAGTTTCAGCTGGTTTCCAAATTTCCAATCCACTGACTTTCTCCGTGATTAGATCACCTTTTGCAATAAAAGCAAGTATCTGCAGTTGGTCTGAGAGAGTTAAGACGTAGTTTCATTTCAATACACGTGAATAATGTTAAGCCCATGCATAAACTAGTCCCGTTAAGGAGAAGAACAGAATAATAGGTAATCTCTTGAGGCAAACCTCTGAAACAAGGAGTAATATCTTATAAATTTCTTAAGTGTGTAAGAAGGAAGATTGAATAGCTGGCATTATTTGAGACAAAAGACTGTAAGAAGAATTCCAAGACTGGCTGACCTGCTGTTCATCTTAGAAACTAGAGCAACGTCAAGCAAGGGAAATGTCAGTTATAGCGGACTGGTTATCAGAGGTCCTAATCCTGTCATAGATAAGTGAATATAAAACTGTCAAACCCAAGGTTTTAAATCTGTGTCTGCCAGCTTGCCATATTTGCATGGCTTCAGTTTTTTTTTTTTCCAAATTGTTTGTTTGGATGGTTGTATAAGAGATCTCTAAAGAGAAACCAAGAATATTTCCACAATGACACAACCTTTAGTTTCCTTGCAGGTGCAGGTGTCTGCTTTCAGGGTTACCTGTAGCAAAACTTTGACTTGGCCTCTTACATTTGCATGGTTCATACCTCAGCATGAGCGAGTTTTCTGGAGCAGAGTGTAACACTATACAGCCTCATTTTGAGATACTTGCAAGTGCTTGGCTTGTCCAATGCCTAAGTAAACTTTGTCAGCTTTTCTGTGTTGCCAAGATCACTGCTCTCACTTCTTTCTATAGAAGATTCATATGTCTGGCTCTTCCTGGACTGTGTTGAAGAGCTGCTTTATTATCACTTCTGAAAAGTGCCTCTGCCTACATTTTCTTGGCACAGCAAGTCTCCTTGTTGTCAGTTTAACTTTCTGATGTAGAAGACCAATACCACTATTACTGGGGCGTAATATGCAACCTACTTTAGGATGGCTGTTACTATTGTGATAAAGATTGATACAAGGTTGGTTGCTCATTGATTTGTGCTTTTTGGCTATCTTCCAGGATAAAACTAACTTCATTACATAAGAGTTTGAGAACAGCAGAGAGTTTTCCATTTATTTCCTTCAACTGTTATTGAGCTGACAGCTTGCATTTGGAGGGTCATATATTCAAAAGCTGCCAATTGGATCTACTTCATTTTAGCCAAATGTGGCACAGAAAATTGGAGCTGCATTTTCTCCCTAATAGTTCCTCATCTTTTATTTCCCCTTTAACATTTTACCTTCTGCTTTCACTCCCTTCCTTTCCCACAGTTCCTTCTGCTGAAAATAAGAGGCAATGCCACAAATAAAATTATATGTTTTGGTTTGTTTTGTTATTGTTGCCTGTGATTTTGGTTTCTGTTAGTAAGAATTTAGTTTCTCTAGCTAGTTCTGCTTTGTGGAGAAACATTTGGATTCCAAAAATGATAAATGGAAGATACCTTGAAGGCTATGCCTGGAGTATTGTGTCCAATTCTGAGCTCCCTAGTTCAAGAGGAAGAGAGAACTACTGGAGAGTCCAGCAAAGGGCCATGAGGATGATTGGAGCACTGAACCATCTCTCTTACCAGGAGAGGCTGAGAGGCCTGAGGCTTTTTTTAGCCTGGAAAGGAGAAGACCGAGAGGGGATGTTATAAATACATTGAAATATGTAGAGGATATAGGTCATGAGGATGGGGCTGGGGTCTTTTTAGTAGTGGCCAGTGATAGGACCAGGGGCATTTGTTACAAACAAGAACAGAAGAGGCTTTGAACTTAAGGAGAAACGTCTTTACTTTGAGGGTGACAGAGCAGTGGAACACACTGCCCAGAGAGAGTATGGAATCACCTTTCAGACTTAAAAAACCCTCGTGGACATTGCATTCTTGTGCAGCCTGATCTAGGTGTGCCTGCATTAGCAGGAGGGTTGGACTAGATGATCTCCGGAGGTCCCTTCCAACCCCTGCCATTCTATGATTCTATGATTTTTGTATCTTGCTATTTTGCTAACCATACTGCTACCTCTAAGTTAGCTGCTTATTTTCACATTGCACCTTGGGATTCTCTACTCTTTTGGTACCTTTAATTGGGAAGTCACCATTTGGAAGCCCATGTGCAGTCATCAGCGGGAAGCCTGCATACTTAGCTGAGTGATTTCTAGAAGAAGGGGGGGGGAAGAGAAACCATGCACAATATCTGTCTAAGTATTCCTTGAAACCAGAAAGTACATTTCTGTTGTAGTGCCCAGAGAAGTGTTTTCCTCACATTGAGGATTTGTGAAGACAGGCTTAAAGATTTTTCACGTCCCTGTGACAGCACCTTGAACTCTTGCAAGTGTTTTGCACAGCGTAGCTGCTTTTATTGCTGTTCTGTGCATTTCTGAAAAAGCATGGGTTTGTGATCCAGTTTTAAACGTTCTTAATAACTGAGCAAGATGAGATTTATAGTCTGTGTTATAGACAACTTGATTTTGATTTCTCTGGCCTCAATTTTAAATGCCATATTAAATGCAGTGGAAGAATAGAATTTCAGTTCTGGAGCAGTGTCTTCTCTCTATGAAAACTCTTTTCCAAATAATTACTTGGAAATTACTTTTGCTAAGTCATTCCTCACTCTCTCTTTCAGCAAGTTTATGTACTTATAAAGTGGAAAAACAATGTAATCAATATCTGACTGAATGTTACTGTTTAATGTGTTCAGCTGTTTGCTTTTGTCTCGAAAGAAACTCCAACAGTGATATTAGAAGAAAGCATGCACACATCCATTTCCTCTGTAACTATGTCTGAAATTCCTTCTGATCTTAAGGTTGATAATACTGAGTTACTTCACTGTGTAGCTATTTATATGTTTCTTTTTTAGAAGTTTGCAATATGTTTTATAACTTTGATGTGGATTATTTCTTAAGTTTTTATCCTTTCCTACTTGATTGATACTCAGTAATTACCTGATTCACTGTGGTTGTGTGTAAACGAAACTATGGAATCTATTGTCAGTTAGCAATCAATGTGGTTTCCATTTTTTTTTTCTGTGATATAAATTGCCTATTAGAGCTAATTTTCCAGGGCATTTCTATCTCCATTCGTAATCTAATGCAGAATATTTTACAATAATGCCTAGGTTAACAATGATAGTCTTGCTGTATTGTGCAAAAAAGGCTTCTGTGCAGACCCAGCTGGGTTTCAGGCTTAATTCATTGCTCTATGGTGGGATCACCACAGCTGCTGTGGGGCCTTTACAAATGCAAAAAAGCTGTCAGTGTTTGTTTCATCAGATGCATAAGTGATGAGGCCAAGTTGAGGAATCCATTCCGGTGCATGGTGTGCATGCTGGAGGCATTATTGTTTACAGAATTAGTGTCTCAATGCTTTAAAATACATAGTGCATATTTTGCCTTAGAGCAAAATATTTTAGGAGTCAGAGGGTTTAAGGATCCTTTTTAGTTTAGTCCCCTCTTCTAACATGGCTTGCCCCACCTCATGCAAGTGTGACTTGGAATTACTGTGCTGTACCTGTTTTGATCACGAATAATTTAGTTCTCCTTCTGTCTTGTGCATATGTTTTTGCTAGTAGTTTGATTACCATAGGCACTCACAATTAAATAATTACACACTTTTATTGCAGACTTTTTCTCCCTTAACTGTCAGCTGGAAGAGTTGCACTAACAGTCTCCTATGGTCACCAGAAGTCAGAGTTCTTTTTTGCTGTCAAGGCTTGAAGGAGGTTCCTTCCAACCAATTAGAGAATAACGAGGATTGGTTTCAGAGGGTGCTGCTTAAGAATGCAAAGCATGCCTTCGTGGTGGGGTCAGGCACACAGTTCCTCTACCAATTCTCCTTTTGCTTGAGGCTCCAGGAATGTAATGTGCAGCAGGGCTTTTGCGTAAATGACCCCAGACTGGCTCTTGGAGGGTAGAAAAGGGTGGAGGGACTGGATTCAGGTCTTAAATTATTTTTCTGTGTGAGCGTTCGTGTGATCTTCCAGTCTTTGTTGCAGTCTGTTAGCTGCATGTGTGAGGTTTGATTAGGGCAGGTCACCCTTCCCTGTATCATGTAACTCCATCGGTAACAGGCATTGCAGGAATTTTAACTAATGCGCTGTTTAAGCCGTTGTCACTGGGATTTTATTAAATGTGCTTGCAGTGTGGAATTCTGCTAATGCTGTAGAGTTATCTGTTATGCAAATTGAATGTGAGAATGGGCTAGTGGGATTTGTTGTCTGTATATTGGAGACCTGTCTTTTGCATTTGGAAATTAAATGCGCTAACGGTGTCGGCACAGGCTGCGGCTGGAATGTTGAGGCAGACTTCGCTTCTATGGCTGGGGATGCAGTATTGTCACCAGAGCGGCCGAGTTTGGTTTGTAGGGGGGCACGCCTCTCTGGGAGAGTGCTTGCTGCTGGTGTGTGCTGGGCATGTGTGGGGTGTGTTGAACAATGTGAGTGTAGAATAGCCTGGGCACAGTTATATACAAATTAGATTATGAGATTTATTCTGGCTGGTTGTCATGGCTGGGCAAAGCTGTCATCTTGCTTCAGCTTTTCTACCATTGTACAGGCAGATTCCTGTGCTGGAGCAAATGGTGTTTTAGCTCAGTGCATAACTGGTAATATCTGTGTTTGCTGGCTGAACCATTGGCCTGTGGCTAAAGCAGGACTTCTCCAGATGTGATGTGTGATGAGGATACTCTTGAGTACTTTTCTGAATTTGCTGCTTCACCGAGGCACATAGCTGCTGTGGGCTGGCACACATGAGAGGAGTCACCTCCTGCCTGCACTTGTTGCTGCTCCCATGGCCTCTATTTTCTCAAGGTTCAGGCTCAAAAGGTGACCATTATCCTCTTCTCCTGCTGTTCCAGAGAGCACGTTGCTCGCAGAACCGGGCGAACAGTGCCCTCCATTGCTCCCTTTCCCACACCCCATTTACAGTCACTATAATCGGTGCCATTTATTGTCCTTAGAGTCTCTGCTGCCATTTTATTATTTTTCCTTTGCTGCAAGGCTTGCCATGATGTGGGAGGGCTGATGCAGGATTGCCAATCAGATAGGCAGGACCTGGAGGGTCCCTTCAGCCTGTATACCAGAAGAAAGCTGCAGTCTTTAAACTGCAGCTGATGATATCGCATTGCAGTGCTTTCTCTTGACGTTGATGACAATGAGTTGAATGCTTTTTGAGGGAGATGATGTTAAGAGAAAGTAAAACCTGCTTGACAAAAGCTCTGTCCATTTTTTTAAGGTTAGGACCCTGCTCGGCTTCATGGTGCAGTGGTTTGGCTTTGCACAGTTTGAAATTAAATATATGAGCACATTAAGGGACATTTGATAGTGGGGGTGTGGTGCGGTTAGGAGTAGCCTTTGGCCATGCCTGCACAGGCAAGGCTGAGGTGGGAAGCTGCCTTTTTTTTTGTGTATGGAGGACTGCTACACTAAGCCTCAGGAGTGGAAATGTTTTTGTGAGGCATAGGAAGTCCTCTGAGGCAGAAAGCAGGTGCTGGAGTACAAGGAGGTAAGGTTTGTGCCCATGATGTGGCTGTACCCAGCACACAGACTGCTCCCACACCCTGTTCCCACACAGAGTGGCCTAAGTTGACTCTTAAGAGTCCAGATTCTGTCCCGACTGCCATGAATGTGCACTTTGAGAGGTCAGAGTCTCGCTTAGCTTTATTTTACTGCAGGCTGTCCACTCTTCTGTAGGTAGAGAGGCAGAAGCAAAGGAAGAGCCATTAAATCCAAAAGGTAGAAGGAGCAAGAAGAGAATGTGTCTTTTATGGCTTTGCCCAGGGCAGGCTGCACTGCCTGTCCCTGGGATGGCTGCTGCATCCCTAAGTCACTATCCTTACCCATCACAGCATCCTTGCTGCTGCTGAGTCCTGAGTGATCCTTCAGTTTGAGCATAGAGTTAGAACTGCTTCATGAGAATATTCAAAAAATAAATCCAAATTATCTACTGCTTGTTGGGTTTTGGTGTTTTGTTGTTGTTTGTTTGTTTGTTTTAAATAAAACAGGCATAACTGCATAACTAGGCTTTAGGAAAAAAAATCAGATTGTAAGCCAAATCAACTTTGTGGCTTCCTGTTGCTCTGTGGGTTCCTGGTACCTTGCCAGATGTTGGTAAGGAGAACACTTTGGTAGTTATATACAATCTTGGATACGTTTAGATGCCCTGAAAAATGGAGTAGTACTGTTTTAGGCATAAGAAGCATTTTTATTATTCTTATTTATTAAGATTTCTCCCCCTGCTCCCATATGTTAAGCTACTAATGAGGAAGTAATGGAAAGTGTGATTCCAGCTTTATATTTAGACTTGTAAATGCATTGGCTTTGGAAATAGTCTTGTCAGTGTTAATGCGGATGTTTGCATTGGGAACTTCATCATAGGAGGCTTTGTTAAGCAATTGTCCCCTTGCTGGTGAATTGGCTCTTCAGAAAAGCTGATTTTAATTAGGCTTTGTTTGGAAACATGGCTCAATCTACTAATTGAGGTAGGTGCAACTTCCCTGTGGACTTCTCACAGTGTTATTGCAAAACTGCTGGATATTTGTTTTTCAAGCATACTTCTGTGCTATTTGAGAGAAAGACAATTGTGTGGCAAGAGCTTTGTATTTTATAATAGGAAATGGAAAAAAGTTCAAGAAGCACATGGTTCAAAACAGTATTTCAGAATGCTCTTCTGAGAAGTTGGGTTTTTAATGAGGAACATGGAGTTAATGTAGTTTTAATAATAAAACCCTGAGGCTTTGCAAGCAACAGATTGGCCATGGGGAAGTGATAGTGAGCACTGAAAGTACTGATGCACATTCTCTGGGGTGATACGGAGCTTTTTGTTTGATACCATCATTGGTGTGCTCACCTCTTCTCTTCCTGTGGCGACTGCGTGTAGGAGAGAACTCCTCTCTGTGCTGCAGTTGGCAGAAGGCACAATAATACGTGGCTATCCAGTCTTGCTTTTCTTTTTAAATAGATTAGCTGATGTTCAGGGCTGAGAGAAATAAAAAACAAACTCTGAAAATCTTTCAGGTGTTGTAATTAAAAGTGATGGAAGTGGAGAATTAGAGCTGCTTCTGTGCTAGGACGGCTTATTCAAACATGCAGCTTAACCAGTTAGACTGCAAGGTGGAAAATGCTGGAGATTGTGTATCTGAATTAAGCAATTTTAATTTGGTCTTTCATCTGTGTCATTACCAAGGGATATCCTGCAGGCTGGTTTAATGAACTCAATCTAGAGGTGTGTAGAGGCACATCTCTTTGCTTGACAGCAGCAAGATGGCATGCTATGACTGGCAGACATATCTTCGGCTTGTGTAATTGTCTGCTCTTGTCATATGATGACAAATGGAGCAATGATCATATTAAACAACAAAAAAGTTCAAAGTAACATGAAGGCTCTGAATAAACTCTTGGAATCAAAGAGATTCTCACATGACAGCATGTCAGCATGGGTATTTTTAGCTTGAATTAATGCAGCTATAGGAAACTCCCCTCCCCCAGAGAAGTATTACAGTGTTAAGTTAAATGTCAGTCAGAATTTTTAGCTTAAATTCTCTGCTTCCTACAGGTGTGGGAGCTTGTTTCATCAGCACTCAGTCTATGTTGCACATGCAGGAAAGGGAAAAACTGTACCAAGTCAGTAGGGTTGGGTTTGTCTGGGTTTTTGTGTGTGTGTTTTAATAAAGAGATTTATTATCTGAAGTTTGTCTGCTGGCTGACAAATCTGATTTTTTTTTCCCAATTTTAAATGGGTTTCTTCCAAACTGAGATGCAATAAGGATGAGATCATACAGAAGAAAAAATTCCATAAGTAGCTGAGCATAGTTTGGAGTTTTGGCAAATAAGTCTGAGTGGAATAGATGTCCTCTTCTCTTCCTTTCAAATTTCTTCTCTCATCAAGGATGCAAATTAATACACTTTTCTGTATGTTCTTCCGTAGAAGAAACTGTCTTTCTGATGAAGCCTGTAGTCAAGTATGAGAAATATCTTTCCTTTGGTGAATGGGATTCTGCAGAAGGGAACTACCATTCTGAAAATCCAGGAAAGTTGTTTTAAAACAAAGTGGAGTATTGAGGCATTGGGAAATAGCTGCAAAGAGCTGGGGGTACAGAAGCTTTCCCTCAACCCTGTCAGGAACTGAGTATGGTTAACCATGGGAAAAAATGAGTGATAGAGATAACCAGCTTCATTCACTTCTTGGTGTTTGTAGTTCTGCTTTGGTCAGGCAGGTATCTTTCACAGTTTAAAATAAGATTTCTCTCCCACCTCCCTTTTTTTTTTCCTTCCTCCTTCTTTTCCCTGACAATCTTCCTGCCCTGTTATGGGGGTTTGTTGCCCTGATAGACATGGAGATAGACAGCCCATAATTCAACAGTACTCATCTCAAACCAAGTCTTTCATGCAGCCTTTCCCCTTTCGTTGATTGAGTTAGTAAGTGGCAGGAAAGTGCTTCATCTTTGTGCTTTCTGAAGTATACTTTAGGATTTGAAAATTTTTACTTTGGTGGTCCTGTAATGGTTTAATTGTAATGAGAGTGGTGCATTGCACATGTATGGTTCATTAGCTGGTACAGCTGGGACTCTCAATTTCAGCAAAAAGTAGTCTTAGTCAAAAGAGTGCCTATGTAAAAGTAGTCCTGTACTGCTCAACAGCTAAACCCGTGTGAAATATGTCACTTAACTATGTGTATTATGTCTCTCGGTGCATTGGCAAAGCTAATTTTTATTAGCAGTTTTATTTTTAACACTGCCACTTTCATGTTCTGCAGGCATTGCATGTAGCTGCTGCTTTGGTACACATAAGGCTGTATCTGTGTGATGTTAGAAAGCCTAAGTAGGATTCTGTGCCTACTTGTTTCTTTTCCATTTCTTTAAACTGTGCTAATGGAGTTATAGAGACAAAGCAGCAGGATTAATTTTTCACTAGTGCTCATTTAAATGTCAAATAAGTCTGGATCTTAGAGTCATTGCAGGGAAAGCAGTTTGGTTTGCAATCTCAGAGCTTTAGGAAAAAAAAAAGTTTTGCTCTTTTTTGTACTGATATATTTTGATACTAAGAGCCATGGAGAGCTGGCAAACCTGGACCCTGTGTTGCTGCCAAAGCTTCTTTCTGAGTCTCAAAGTACTTCAGGATTACTGCCTTAACTCTCCTCTTTTTTGTACAGATGGAAATCCATGAGTAGACTTGATGTAGCTTAGAAAAGGAATAAAACTAATTGGACCCATTTGATTGTTTTATGGCTTGAAAAAGTAGGCGGTAGATTAATCAGACGTGCCATTCAGCATCTGGACCATTCATAAAGAGATGATGGAGAAGATAGAGATAGGTTGCAGAAGGCTTTAAAATGTAAAGCAGCAGAGAAAAGAGAATCAGTCAAGAAATGCGAAGATGGAAGTGATTGAGCCAACACAGTAGTTACAAAAATTATGAAATCGTTCTGTTCTGTTGAGATTCAGCAAAGAATGGAGCAAAAGAATATTGCAGTAATGGGGAAAGAAAAAAGAGTCTTTCCCAAAGAGTTTCAGCTTTGAGGAAGATTTTTGTCTCTGTGACATTTTGCAGGAAGAATTGGCAAGATGTGTCTCTGGTATCTGCAGAGTGGTTTGAAAGACTCGATAGACATATTGTATTTTGAGTGATGGGTTGTGAGTCAGCAAGTTGCAGGGCTTTACAAAATTGTTCTTGCAGTGGTGCGTAGAAAGGTGGGGGCTGCTTCTGTTACAACTCTCAACAGGAATGGGAAAAGATTGTCAGCTCTCTTAAATCATCTGTCTTCATTTTGACTGAAAAAAGAAAATGTTTGGAAAAGCTACAGGCAACATCTTCAGGGACACTAGAAAATAGCTTGTTTATTGTGGCAAACAGTCCACTTACTCCACATCTCAGCAACCATTTCCATGTGGTCAATTCCATCTTCAGCTGGCTTGCCAGCACGCAGTCAAGTGCTCTCAGTTAAAACCACTCGTCAGCCACTTGGATAATTGCCATGTGTTGGTCAAGGTGATTGTGCAGCATCTTTCAGTTAAGCAGCATAAATTTGAGTTATGTGGGCTAGAAAGGACGCATCTTCTCTGATCAATCTCTCCTTTGCCTTATTTCTGCTACTAATGGAGAATGTGTATGGATGTATGTCACCATCCCTGGAGGTGTTCAAGAAAAGACTGGATGAGGCATTTAGTGCCATGGTCTCGATGACTGGCTAGGGCTGGGTGATAGGTTGGACTAGATGATTTTGGAGGTCTCTTCCAACCTGGTTGATTCTGTGATTCTGTATGTGTGTGTGTCTTTATATATGTGACCCACATGAGGCAATGTGAGGTTTCCAGTAGTTTGAGAGTCCAGTGGGGAAAAAGGGTCATATTGGTATAGAATATGCTCTTTATGAAGGTTGCCACTGTGAGGTCTTTCCTGTCTGTTTTTTTTTTCCCTTAATGTTACTTAAATGGCTTTTAACTTTCTGTCCCTCATATTCTTGTTACCCTTCTACCATACACGTGTACTTCAAATTGTGTGGCAGCAATATGGGATTATGTGGTTCCAGCTGGTGTAGATTGCTGGACTTCACACTAGTCACCTCATACCTAGGACAAGAAGAGATTGCAGCCGTTGCTGCATGCCTTGTAAATCTTAGTTCAGGACCGTATAAACAAGCACATTAAACACTTGATTCTTCAAAATAAAAAGCTGTATCTTTCCTTTAGCCTGTATGTTTTTTTGTCCTCCCTTTCATCTTCTGCCTTCACATTTCCTCAGAAATTTTCTTCCAGAGTTTGAGTGTGTCCATATTTTTGCAAAAGACTGGAGATCTTCTTAGGCTTGTACTGATGCATTTCAGTGTGTTACCACTGTTTATTTTTCGACTTCTGATGCTGTCCTGGATTGCCCTTTCATTCCAAGCTATTGACATGCAGATTCAGTGTGAAAGTGTGTTCATTTCACAACGTAATTTGTGATCTCTTGCTGATCCTGAAGTAATTTTTATGTCTCGAAACCATGTAAATATTTTGGAGAGAATCTTTTCCATTCTGTAGGCAGCATTGTTTAATGAAAATATCAGTAGCAGGTAGCAAGCAGCAGGATTAGTCCTTGCCATAGCCTGCAGAGGAGAGGTTGAGTGCCTGGAGGGTGTAAGCATAACAGGCACAACACCTTTATTACCTTCAAATTTATAGGATTTGGAACTGTCTGCTAAGGAAGAATAAAGCAAATGTAAAGGTATTATGGCTCCTATTGTAATGCTTTGGGAGGGTAAAAAGAGAGAGAAAAACTTCCAATAGCTCTGATAATAGCCTGCCAGAGTAAGTGTTGGCTCTGCAGCAACTGTGGTAATGTAGCTTTTTCTCTGAATCTGTTTGACTTAAGTGAGTGTGGGGCCAAGCTGAGGAATGAGTTTCTGTTCAGTGCCAACTCTGCTGCTTCCAGGGTATTCTGGGGTCTGCAGGCCCCCCTGCATCCACCTCCCATCCCTCCAATGCCCCCTCCTCAGCAAAGCTGAGTGGGTCGGGTCAGAGGCTCTATCAAACTTAGCAGCAGCAACAGTGTTTAATTACATGTGACACAGGAGGGAAGGAGGAGTACTTGATCTGGCAAGGTTTTACATCTAAACTTGGGGCTCACTACTGGCATAGTAAAAAAATAATTTTAATTAGAAAAACGTAAGGTGTGAAGAATGTGGGCTGGCCTGAGTGTCTGATTCTTTGGTATCTGACATCTGGCTTTACTTCTGAGTTTGTAGGCTTGAGTTCAGCTTTCATCTGGTCTTACAACTAAGACGTGCTCTTGTAAGACTATATAAGTAGAAGAGCTGTTTATAGGCAGCTTCTGAAAGGACCATTTTTAGAATTTTAATTTGAAACAGGTGTAGGTGCAAGTTAAAATCTTATTTATTTAGTGTCTTTTGGGACTGGGGGAAAAAAAATGTCTGCAATGAAAACAAGGTGTTTCAGAGCCTGTGGAAAGAGGTTCTTGCTGCCAGTGGCTGTGGTGATGAGGAAGGTGACTGGATGAGAGGTTTGCTATGCTTTTCAGTTCCTTTGAACCAGTGGCTGAAGGACAGACACTGAGCTAGTCTTAAAATTTTTTAGTGCTGGTTTTTACAGGTCATAGATACTATGTAGAAGAAAAGGATGTGTGTAGTCAGATAATGAAACTTTCCTCAGGATGCTATCAGACATGAAGGTAAATGTGAGATAGCTTGATATTAGCTTAGGTATTTTGATTATTATAAAGAATGCTCTTACTGCCTGTGTTAATTTTTACCAAGAAACCAAAACAGACCAGAATGCAACAAGTTACAAACCCAGCTTTTAAGGATAGACCCATAGAGATTGTATGAACTTGACTTGATTTTGGTTAGAAACAAAATGTTGACACAAGTCCAAAGATACCCTTGATCTTGGATCTTTGTGACCATGTTTGTGAAAAATGGATGTGGCTTCCTGGTGTCTAAGTATAAGACAGTAGCAGAAATCACATGTATTGTGGTATTCCCACTCCGTTGGTTCCCTTTTCTATCTTGAATTTCAGTTAATTATGAGGTGAGATCTTCATCTGTTGGAAACTGGCAGTTGAATTTTAATGGATCACTACTAAGTGAATTCCTTCTTTTAGGATTCTATACTTTCAGTCCCCTATTCCAGCTAGTATACCCAAAGCTTTGATGTAATTTGAAGGGGAGAAGGAAGGGAAGAAGGAGAATGGAATGCTGGTGGAGGAACTGGAGAAGAGGTCTTACGAGGAGAAGCTGAGGGACCTGGGGCCCTTTAGCCTGCAGAAAAGATTACTGGGGGCAACCCTCCCACTCTCTACAACTATCTGATAGGAGGTTGTGGTAAGGTGAGTTCTGGTCTCTTCTCCCTATTAACAAGTGACAGAATGAGAGGAAATGGCCCAAAGTTGCACCAGTAGAGGTTTAGATTGGATATTAGAAGAAATTTTGTCACTGAAACTGAATCACAGAATCACAGATATATCTGATTGAAAGAGACCTTGAATATCAGCCAGTCAAACTTTTGACCCAATGCTGAAGGGTCAACATTAAAACCTGTGTCTAAGCATCAGGTCCACACACCACCTGAACTCCTCCAGGGACGGTGACTCCACCACTACCCTAGGCAGACCATTCCAATGTTCCATAACCCTTTCAGCAACAAAACATTTCCTAATATCCAGCCTAAACCTCCCCTGATGCAGCTTGTAACCATTTCCTCTAGTCCTGTTGCTTGTCATCAGGGAGAAGAGTCTGTCCCCTTCCTCACTTCAACACCTCTGAAGGTGCATAAAAGACACATAGATGTGGTGCTGAGTGACGTGGTTTAGACTTGGCACACTTGGCAGAGTTAGGTAATGGTTGGACTCAATGATCTTAAAGGTCTTTTCCAAACAAAATGATCCTATGTTTTTTTTTGAAAGGGCAGCTAACAATTGTGTCTGCATACAAAGGAAAAATAATATTGTAGGATCTTTTCATGTGAAAGATACCAAATAAATACACAAGATTAGGTCAGTTACCTTAGCATTATAAAGTGTTGCTGTTCAAGAAATAGTTGTAGCAGGGAGGATTTGTTGGGGCTGTGCTGTTGTGGTATTGTTTAATTTTTACTTCCTAATAAAACGTGTCAGGGCTATTCTCCGTTAATCTGCTTTCCAGCCTTTCTCTTACAGCATTCTAGTAGGATACAGGATTACAGTCTTGGGAACCTGTTTTGCACATGGCTGTGCACTGCTCACAAAAAAGCAATCACTGTAACTCATAAATATGTGCACTCATTCTCCAAAGACATATAAAACATATTTGAGCTATAGGGATATACAAACATGAGGCAATGCTGATGATGACATGCAAACCACAAGGAGGAAGCTTGACTTGCTCCATCTTTTTAGAACCTGGAAATGTTTGCATAGCCTCTTTGCTCTTTTTTTTCCTTGACAGATATATAGGTAGGCAGGTATCAAAGACTTGAGTGAAACATGTTCTTCAGCTGTACAAATCCTATTCTGTTATCCAACTTTCTAGCTGAAGTCTGGGTTTGTTTTTTTTTTTTTGTTTTCTTCACCTTGCTTTTTGCAGGTGTCAAAAAAATAAATGCTTGTGATTCAGGCCTAAGCACCTGCAGTCTGGTTCTGGGTCTGCAGTGATTCTCCTGTTGGACAATGAGCAAAAAAAGCTTTGCAGCCTAGAGGAGATGCCTGTGTACTATGTGGTGTAGGTCACATGCAGCTTTATAATCAATGCATTCCTATGCCGGAAGCAGTTTCAGGGAATGTTGGATCATGCGTGGAGTGAAGCTGGACTTGATTATGGCCAGAAAATACATTGCTTAGTTGTAAGGAAGACACTGAATTAGGTGGGTGTTTGTTTGTTTTTTCCCTAATAAAAAAATGAAAATTGCTTTTCCCCCCCTTCCCTTTATGCTACTTCTTTTTTTCTTAGGTTTGCTTTCTTAGGCCAGAGGAAGAGGTGATTTTTTTCTACTCTATTTTCCATTTTTTCTTTCTACATATTTTGCATATTAAAATGATTTTTTTAATACCTTATCTGTGACCAGCACTATTTTTTTTTTATGACCACAGGAGAAATTTGTAGTGTTCTTTTCCCTGTCCTCTGTTGTCTGCTAGTTGTGGGAGAAATGTTTTTCCAAATCCATGACTTCATGCAGATCCAATTTGTCAGGATATGCTGCTTTAAAATTTTGTGTGTTTCGGATTCTGCATCTGGAGGCTGAAGCATAGTAGGCAAGCTGCAGGCTGACCTGCTTGTTCTTTGCCCAAAATAGCAGATTGTTGAGGCTCAATCATAGAATCATAGAATGATTCAGAGTGGTTTAGGTTGGAAGGGACCTCAAGGATCATCCAGTTCCAACCCCCTGCCATAGGCTGGGACACTTCCCACTAGAGCGGGTTGCTCAAGGCCTCATCCAACCTGGCCTTGAACACCTTCAGGGAGGGAGCATCCACAGCCTCCCTGGGCAACCCATTCAGTGTCTCACCATGCTCACTGTAAAGAACCCTTTCCTAAGATCTAGTTGGAGTTCCCGCTCTTCAGTTTAAACTCATTACTCCTCGCCCTGTCATTACAAGACCTTGTAAATAGTCCCTCCCCAACCTTCCTCTAGGCCCCTTTCAGATACTCAAGTTGGTGTCGTTTTTAAGACCGTAGGTGGCTGTTAGTAGTGTCATCAAATAATGCATTTTTAAATAGAGGATTTGAGAGCATGTATTAGTATCTGTGATTTTCTGTGGTAAGGATGCTAAACTTCATGTGCAGCTTACAGCAGCCTGGGGGAGTTAAGATTGGTCCTGACTGTGTCCAAGATTCAAGCCTCTGTCTCAGAAAAATAATAATCAGGAATATTTCCAAACAGCTGGAGCTGCAGACCATTGCTTGGCTCTGCATCAGGGTGAGTGGAGACTTTGAGAAGGATGCTAGCACAGGCCTTGTGGTGGGGCATGTTCAGTGTCCTGAGCTGGCAAAAGTTTACTTGGTTTTGTGCTATGTAAAGGCAGGAAAGCTTTTTACTCTAAATTTGGAGCAGCATTTGATCTGCCTGGCCTTTCTGAGACTTGCAGAAAGGTGTGACTGCATCTTTAATTTCCCCTGAGCACAACTGCCAGAAATAACTTGGTGTGGTGTTCCAGCCCAGGAGCTGCCCCTCTAACCCACTTCCCTGCTATGCTGTGCAATAGCAAGTGGTATCTCTGGCTCAGATTTCCAGACGGGTTACAGCAGCAGTAGCACCTGGGCCACACTAGTTTTGCCTCTCTTCTCAGTGGTGAACCTGACCAGGTTGGGCTGGGCTATCAGCCTTGGTGGTTTTCATTTAATGATGTTTTGCAAACTGTTTATTGTGTTGTTCTGTCCCTCCTTATTTTTATGAAAGGACATAACTGCTTACTGGCTTCACTTGATGAACCTGATGAATGTCTTGAAAAATGACTGTAGATGCCTTTGGAAGAGGTTTTGGTGTGAATCATGAGCTGGTAAAAAGCTTCCTTTTTGATAACTGTTATACGTGGTGTTTTAGTTGTGGAAGTTCTGAGAAGTGGTGCGGAGACAAAACAGCACCAAAAGAATTGCCAAAGCTAGTCAGCTGGAGTTGTAAGAAAAGTTCTAGTGATATTGGTGTGTGCATTACTGTTTGGCTTTTTACTGATGAAACTGATAGGTAGTTGGGATGTGTCTTTCATCGAGACCTGTATCTTAAAATTTCTGCTGTTATCACTGAGCACTGCTGAGTCACCTGCTGCCTTATTGACAGCACAGTGGGTACCATCCCTGCAGGGTCTATACATAGGCGGTCTTAGACCCCAGGCCGTTTGTGGATGTTTCATTTATAAAATCAGATTTAGGTCAGGAAAGCTGTGTTACGATGGCTCTGCCAGCGCACCTACTTCAAAGAAAGGTCATTTAAAGGAAAAAATGTGCTTCATTGAGACAGCTGGATTAGGAAAAGAAAAGGCAAATTGTTCATTCTCTTTTTGTTTCTTCCCATGCAATGAATGGTAGACTAAGTTGGAGTGCAAGCCTGTCATGGAGAAAATTTTGTTCAATGTCACACCCTTAAGTTCTTTAAGGAATTCCTTAAACAAATAATGGCTAGATTTAAGGGACTAAAACTATACACTTTTGAACAGGGGCCTTTTTTGATCTTGGAATACAAAGAATTAATTCCTCTTGGTATCTTAAAAGAGGTACATTTGCTCTTCTTTCCAACTTGGCAACTGAATGAAGGTGGTGCAGTCAAAAGGAAGTTGTGCTACAAAAAGATGAAGCATATTG
Organism: Tricholaema leucomelas; assembly: GCA_013400475.1. NCBI lineage: Eukaryota > Metazoa > Chordata > Aves > Piciformes > Lybiidae > Tricholaema lacrymosa > Tricholaema leucomelas. The sequence continues at coordinate 1,068,543 of WAAF01013955.1, forward strand.
GTTGTGAATCTGCCAAAGGTGGCCAGCTGAAATGCTATTTTCAGCTACTTCTATCCACTTAGTCATAGTTTTCACTCAAATTAAAGACTAAAGGTATATTTAGCAATCGTTAGGGTCTCATCTATAAAAGGTTTTGTTCTAGGGTTTAATAATGGGGATGGCAGAGAAACAGAAGGTATCATCTAATCACTGTTGTGTCTTTCCTTAAATGTATCAGGTCCCTGTGATCTGTGGAGGGTTTAATTTGTACGTTGAGATAAATGCCTCTCTTGGTGCCACCACATCATTTGGATTCTTGGCCTTTTTCTCTTTGGTGGCAGTATTTTGGAAATAGTGATCCATCAGGAGTGCTGTAGAAGTGCATGCTTGTGTGAAAACTACCAATACCTTGCTACCCTGTAAGTGAACCTTCCAGTCTGGATAGCCCAACCATGTCATGAGTAAAGGGTAGCTGGGGTCAAAAGGCCAGTGATCATAAGCCTTGTTTCTCAAGGCGTATTTCTGACCGAAACGGAAAGCAGAAACCAAATAAACAGGATCCTCATTTGGCCATGCAAAATTGTGTAGTTTCTCTGAAATTTGGAGGCATTAAAACAAAACAAAAACCACAATACAGGAAAAAAAAAAATGGTAGGGATGAAGTGGTGGATTTGTATTTATAAGGGCAACTGGAAAAGCATATATAGAACTTATAGATACCTGTGTTTAAAATCTGTTGAGTTATTAAACAATATATATGCAGTAAGCATTCCTGGAGTCATTCTTGTGTTTTCCCATCCCCTCTTGCCAGGCTTTTATCTTTGTCTTGAATTTATACATTAAATTCTGTGTCTTAAATGTGAAGGAGTATTTTTCCCACTGTCCTTAGTTTGCAAAGCAGCTTGTAAGTTTTGATCCCTACAAAATTTTGAGCATTCTCAGCCCCAGTCAGGTGTCTTAAAATTCTCTGGAAAAGATGACGTTTGTGTCACAACGTAGAAATTCCTCTTACCACATGAGCAAGGTAGCAGCCATGCAGCCTTTTGGTATCAGAGAATCTGAGTTACAGTATCCTAATCCTGCAGAGTTAAATAATGTGTTTTCAGTGGTGCCCTTGCATCGTTCCTTTTGCTCTCCAGTGGATGGATTTTCCTCAGCTTACCACTGAGGCGCACTTTTGACATAGTACCCACAAGGGTGTGTAAAAAAGGAAACCACCTCCCCTAGCGGTGCAGTAAAGGGAGGTCCATAGACTCCGTTATCATCTTGCAAGAAACCGTGTACAAAATACGAAGCCCTAAATAGGGAAATGCAAAAACACTGGTGTGTGAGGAGGATTCTTTTAGAAAGTTCACGTTGATTACCTTACACCAGAAGTTGAAGTCTGTGATCTGTGGTGGGTTTGAAGCATAAGTGAGAGCGTTTGTTCTCTGCTGATATAGTCTGCAGAGAGGGGTGCAGGCTTGGTTAGCTGCCTTCTGAATACACAGTCCATGGTCCTCAAGGTTGCTGCTGGGCTCATTGGGGCTGGAAAGATGCCCCTTGTCTTGTGGGACAAGTATGGGAGTTGTTTGACCTGTTAGCATTCATGCGCCAATGCCTAGTGGGGCTGGCTGGCGTTTGCTCAACTCTTGTTCACACACATTTTCAATTATGGATACATCCCTTGAGGATATATAAGCTGGTTTTGACAGCCCTACCAGGAGAATTAATGTTATTGGGATGATGTTGGGTAAACCTCTGCAGAATACTTGTGCTGAACTGGTTAAAAATTGGTGAGTAAAGTGCTGTATATTCATTTTATTTTATTATACCATAACTGAGTGTTAGACAGTTTGGCATTCTCTAATAGTTGGTTAGCAAAGTCTTTTCCTCCCATCAAAAATATCTTTCCAGTTGGATCGCCTTCTGTTTATTTGTTTGCTCATGTTTTGATCTTGAAAGACAAAATAGCTGTTTGTGCACAACAAAATAGCTGGATATAGTTTCTTGAAACTTGTATGTCTGGCTTCTGAAGGGTTTAAAATGTACTAGTATCAAAACGATTCTCACCATGGGCGAAACAGATCCTGTGGACAAACTGGTGTAGAGCCGAGGTGTCTTGAGGAAGAACGTTTGTGAGGCAGAACTTGAAGCAAACGGCCGGATAGGAGAAGACGGATCTTCTTCCTTTGCTGCAGCAACTGCCACTGAAATTGATTTTAAACAGCTCCCTTGCCTTTCAAATCTGCGATGTGGCTCCATTTACTTAGATCCGAGAAAGCAAGCTTTAGAAAACAAAAAGCATTGTTCCCAATAACGAACTGTCAGTTGGTCCGTCATGGTTTTCAGTTGTTTTCCCCGATTACACTTGTGAAAGAGATTAAAATACTTCTCTTTTATTATCAGCGAAGTGAATTCCTCTGCTGCCTGTTTCTAACAAAGCCTGCCTGGCATGGCTCTTCGGTGCCTTGTCCTTCACTTTCCGTTCCCCACGTGCTTATTCCTGTTCAGGCTGGTGTGTATGCTGCAGAGGCTCTTCAAATTCAGTGTCGTCGTGATGGCTTTAAATGTGCAGATTCCCCACTTCTTCCAGACTTGCTGTACTTGTCTGAAGACCGTAAAAGAGTGTTTTCTTCTTCTGCGTTTGTGAATAATTCTGGAAATAATTCTTTACATTAGTAAACCCACAAAGTCTGTCAGTGAAGCCTAGCGGTCAGGAATGCTAATTGTTGCGCGGTTCAGTCTGTCTTTTGATTGTTTCAGCAGGTTTTTTTTTGCGTGTGTCTGTGTCCTGAGACAAAGAGTATGCTTTATCAGTGCCTCACTACACACTTACTTCTCATCTATGATACCCTTTTTTTTTTCTCAAGTAGAGCAATTTTAAGATAAAATGTGGTCTTCAAAATGTATATATTTTAGCTCACTCAGTGCCTGTGGCATAAGTTTACTGTCAACTTGCTGAACAAAGAGACTGCATGAAGAGTGGTTATGATGCAGTATATTGAGACTGAGGGCTGTGCACACTTTGCATCATTGTTGATAAATTCATATCTGATCCAGGAGTCCTGCATTTGAACAGCCCAACTTGAAAACGCCACTGGCTGCACCTGCCCTACATGGAGCCATAAAATGCCAAGTCATTGAGACCAAACACAAGGCTCTCCTTAACTCTGCGCAGGCAGGAGAGTAATGACAGCATTTTAAAAGCACAGATAGCTCAGTTTGGCCCCTTCCTGTTTCAGGCTATGAACAAAATTTATGAGCCATTTGTAGGCTAGAGGATCCTGCCTGTCCCTGTCCTCGCTGAGACTAGCCAGGAGTCTGGCAGTGTCTCCTGTAATTTAACAGTGTAGGGTCGACATCCTCAGCCTGGGATGATTTTGAGAAAAGGTTAATGCTGCCCAAGCCTGTAACGTTACTGCTAATGAAGTGTTTGTAGTAATATGGCAAGCAGCCTCAGTGTGTGGGTTCAGCAAACAAAGTGTGGTGGAAGGTTTATATAATTACCGTTAATGTTTGGTGCAAAAGACCCCATCGATGGTATCAGCTGATGTATCCCATTATGAGCTATAGCTGTGTCAGGAATCTAATAAAACATGAGTTTTTAAGACAGGATACTGAGAGTAAGAGGAAGGCATGAAATTAGATTAGCATCTATAAATAAACTCCAGCTTTCCTGCCCTTGTCCAAAGCATGGTTCAGGGTTCTCTCTTACAGAAATCAAGGGCTTTATTTTGGAGCAGTAAGAGCCAGAAGAATGTAATTCTGGGAAAGCCCTTCTATCAGTCTCTTAAAAAGATGGTTTTTCTTTTTTGGTTTTTGGTTTTGTGTGGTTTTTTTTATTATTATTTCCTTTAGCGCAGTCTGAGGCTTGACTCAACTGTAGTGGAAGGTTTAGTCGAGTGATTACTTAGTGTTTTGAAATGCTGAGAGCATGATTGTTGGTCCAAAATCCTTTGCTTCTCTAAATATATTTCCAAGCTGTACACTAGTGACCATGTTCCTCATCTTCCTCTTGTTTTGGAAAATAGAAGTTCATCCATCGAAAGGAGAGAGGAAATGGTATGCACTGACAAGTGTAACATAACAGTAAGAGCCAAAATTTCATTTGCAGAAGGGCAAGGAAAATTCCTGAGTCCCAAACTGGGTTGCTTCTGGGGCAGCCACGGAATTGGCAGGGCGAGCTGCAGTGTGACGCTGAATTGCATGATGTCATTCCAGATGGTGGTGAAAAGGCCAACTATATGGCTGTACACTGTGACAGTGGCTGGGCAGAGCTGAGCTGCTTGGAGAACGCTTATTGTTCATTTCCTGACTCCAGTGGAATTTAAAATCCATCTCAAAACTTTATTTTTTAATGGCAGTTTCTATTTAGAAAGTAAATAAAACCTCGGGCACATCAACAAATGCTGATCATGCTTCTGGAAGAAATGGAGTCACTTCTGAAATCCAGAGTCTGAAAGAAAATTAATGCTAAGACATGGGTTTGGTAAGCAGGAAGAAGGGCTTGAGCTGGTCCCTGCACTCGTCAGAGCCTTTAAACTAGGCAAGAGTGAACACGCTGTAGAGTTACAGGATGTCTGAGGTTACCTTCCACGAAAGAGCAGATTTAGCATGCTGTGGTATTTTATTTGAGGTTTCCAAAAATTACCATACCCAGATATACAGAAGTTTGCTAAGAAATGTACTGCCCCTTCTTCATGAGATTGTTTCCTTAATCCTGAGCTGTTTATGAGAAAATCTGAGTGTGCTTTACTGAGAACTGTCTTTGTTCAGAAAACAAGGAAATTATGGGATGATGTTTTTTATAAAGCGACCTCGGAGTCAGTAAATCTGTGATGTTTTCACAACAGGACTGACAGATGACTAACTGGGTTTCCCCTTCATTTTTTGCAGCATTTCATAAATGCTGAATAATTTCCATAGGATGAATTGTTTTCATGCTGCTGAGCAGTTCAAACAGTACACACAGTGCCTTAATCTCTTCAGTTGTATTTAATAGAAATACTTTAGGTCAGACATCCTCTAGGCAGTCCTGGCTGTCCTTTGGGCAGTTCCTTTTGGCACGCAAATGCCTGCAAACACTCTCATAGTTCCCACAACCTCACGTATGCTGTGTGCAGAGCTGGAGACGCAAAGCACCCTGTTCATCCAGATGTTACTCTGAGGTGCTCATAGAATGGGCTGTCTCCTTCAAACCCAGAATGATAGTGTACTACTTCTTGAGCTGCAGGGATGGCATTAACTCCCTAACTTCTTTCTGTGAAAGAACAGTATGTTTCTTTTTTAAATGAAGAGTTTTTAAAATCTTGCCTAGAAATCTATATGGGGTTTAGATGATTTTTTCACTTTTGTTACCATATTCTTCAGCAAAGTCATTCATTGCCTTGCTCATTCATGATATATCACTGAATTAGTTGGGGCAATTAATGAGGCAGGAATTATAAAATATGTAGTTATTTTCTTTCCAAAACATCCCACCCACGAATTATATACAAACAAGTTAAATTTGGGTTCTAATTTGGTTGGGAAAATCTTCACAAAGATGCTTATAGACAATCCATTAGTTTGGGAGAAGCAGAAAAATTGGAAAAGCTTATCAACAAAGTGGCTCTGCCCCACTTAAAAAATAGGCAGCCTGGAGGCCTAAGGAAAGTCTGTTTTGCCCATGGCAGTGGAGTAGAACTCAGAGCTAGTCCCTGGCTCCTTTGCAGCAGTGTTGGAACTGCTCAGTGTCTTGATAGCCATCGGGAAGCTTCCAGATCTTCCCAGGCTCTAGCAGGGTGCTGGGAAAGAGGCAGATATTCTCTGACCTGATCCTCCTTCCTCTTGGCTCAGAGTTTTGAAGAGGTACAGGCAAGACCTCTTGCAGATGTGCAGAGAACACTGTGTCAGTGGCACTTCTCACCATGTTGTGAGGCACTTAATGCCTTCTCCTGGTACACTTGAGGCACTCCACCTATGGAGAATTGTCCTGATTGCATTTCTTAAGCCAACCAAGTTTAGCTCATAATGGGAGAGAATTAGTGTTTCATCATTAGGGATGTAGATCCCAGTAATAGATGCATCTCAAGTATTTGTGATCCTTACCAGCTGGGCCATTTCTGTTGTTGTGCCAGCAGCAGTGTTGCAGTGGCATGGTAGTGCTCTATATCACATGTGGAGCACATGCAGAGAAGCTTTCATTTTCTCCTTGGTCAGTGCTTGGCTGGGAGGAATAACAGATGGAGTTTGTTTGCTGCATTTTAATGGTAGTTGCTGCGTAACTTTTGTAGTCAGGGTTTTTCTCCCGTGTGTCTAGGTAGTCTTTAGAGGATGTTGTCAGTCAAAAAAATGCTCCTAGGGGAGAATATCTATAGTAACTGAGGGTGGAAAACAAACACAAGATGCAATTGTAGCTTAGCTGTTGGATCATCATCTCTTCAGTGTTCTGCAAAGGTAAGGACTGTGTGTGCACATCTGTTTGTTGGCTTTTTAGTACGTGGGTTTTAAAAATATATATGATTATGAGAAGGTGTAGAGTATCTTAAGGTCATGTTTTGTTTAAATTCAGAAAGCTGATATTATTGTGTGAAAGTTAAAGAAGTTAGTGTGTTTTGGAATATTGGTTAAACATCATATATACTGTAGAGCCTCCGGGCATTTTAGGAATAAGCTACTTTCCAGGACTTCTGATGACATCCAGATAATACATGATAGTGGCCAGAGGTAAAGCTGCCTCTTTTTAATAAACTTGCAGATTTCCACTACTTGCCTTGGAGAAAACCTGTCCTTTGAGAAATGGAAATTTATTTGGGATTCATTCCAAGATACGGTTATGTTCAAACCTTTTCTGCAGTCTGGAAAGAAACACAGACAAGAAGAATATAATTTTAATGAGTACAAGATGCCTGCAAAATGCTGCTCTGAGTTCATCAGTCAATGAACTGCCCCAACCCTGACAGCACTTTTGGCTCTGTCAAACGGCTGGGCATGGGGCCAGCAGGAAACACACCCCACCAGCAGAGGGATGGTTTTCTGCCCAGTGAGTGTTGCAAAGTGGCTGAGGGTAGAGCCAGCGAGGGTGCATGGGTGAGAGGAGTGAGAGTTTTGCTGCTGTCCCGAAAGATGTGGTGGTATGTCGTTTTTGCTACTGTGGAAAATGGGTGGTGTGGGTTAGGAGAATCAGTTGTGTTGACCCATGAAGATATCTGATGAGATCAGAAACAGTGGAAGAGATGGCTTGGAGATGGAGAGGTGTGATTTGTGTCTGACCTGGGGCTGGAAGGAAGAAGCAGGTTGAGGAGAGGTGGTGAGCAAAGAAGCAAATCTCCTCTCCATTTGGCATCGTGTTGTTATGGCCTCAAGGAGCTTTATCTTAGGGCTTTTACCAGGCCTGAAGTCCATGGTATGGTTTGTCACATCCATTTGTTTGACAGTAGTCACTGGACCTGATGGCCAGCCTGATACTGTGTCCCTTCATGCCAGCTCTTCCAGAAATCCCTGCTGCATCCTGCATCCCAAGGGGCAAGAGGGGAAGAAGGGTGCTATGTGAGGACTATCCATTTGCAGTTGTCAGCAAGAAAAGGATAAGCAGATTGAAGACAGGGCGAGGAAAGTAGAGCAGATTTTTTGTTGTAGCCTGCTCACATTGATGAGAGGAGTTGAGGGGTGTCTGTGTGTGTATGAGTTTAGGTTTTGCTAAGCCAACTGATCTGTAAAAGCAGGGAGTAAATCCATTTTCTCCCCACTACTTTAGTAATTGGCAGAAGGCAGAAAGTCATTGTTGACTGAGAATAAACAGATTTCAGGCATTCCTAGACTGAGAAACCTGCTTAGCTTTCTAAAATCGGTCTCCCTGGTGCTCTGCTAAAAGCTTAATTGGCTGACATTTTGTATGGGAGAGATTTACTCTGCTGGCCTAAATTGAGTTATTTTGTGTAAATGTTTTCATGGGGTTTATAAAATATTCTCCTCAGAACATACATATGTGTGTAAACTCTGGACTGTTTCTTTTTAAAGAGTAATAGCAAGTACTAGATGTTGTGGCTTTGGCATACAGAGGATAATTTAACTTGGAATTCAGTTTACACTGTTAGTTAACCTCGTGAGGGATTTTGTTGGTTAAAAACTAAATATCTGTGCTTTTTTCTGCAGAAGCAGCTGCTAAGATCAGTCTTTCTGTAATTATGGAAAAGGATGAGTGCACTGGTCATGCCAAATAGCATGAATGGGTAGCAGTCCTCTTAAGGATGCCTTTCTAAACTGTGTGTGAGGGCGTTGCCGTAACACCTATGACATAAGGCTTTGGGAGCACTTGGAGCCTTTATAGTTGCCAGGTCTTGCTAGCAAGGAGTTAATGTCATTGTCAGCAGTGCTCGCTGTGTGTAAGTGACCAAACCATCACCTCCTCTCTTCCTTACAGTGCTCAAAAGTCATCGTGCACACTTCCTCGCTCTGTTTTTAGTATGTTGTAATTAGTATTTTCATTCAAGCTTAAAAATTCCCTGGAGATTTGCCTAGGAGAAGGCTGTGCACTTTTAACCCAACTGCAGAAAAGGGATCTGCATCGTATTAACCGTGAAATTTGCAGGTCAGCATTGGAATTTCAATATTTAGTGTTTATAACTTTCTGCCTGGTTTGGGCCCTTTTGTTTCGCGTTAATTTCCACCCCTTGTGCTCCCAAATGTGACTGTGTTTCTCAGGTTTGGTTTTGGTTTTTTTTAAACGTTGGATTCAAGTGCTTGCTCCATCCAAATAGATGAACTTTTTTGGCAGGGATGAGCAGAGCCACAGAGTCTCTGCTTGGGGTTGTGCTGGTAATCTGGAATGAATTTTAAACATTAAAGCTTGTTTACTTTTGGATTTGACAAGGGCTCCCCTTGGACCTTTTATTTGCATGCTGTTAGTACAGTAGATGTCTAGTACAATAAAGCCTCCCCCAAAGCTGTAGGTGTCCAGCAGTACAGGCCAGTGCCCTGAGGATGGAGAAGCCAAATTTCTTAAGCAAATGAGCATATATATATATGTGTGTGTATGTGTGTTTTCTGTGTCATCCTGTCTTGAATAGCTTTTGAAGTTGCCTTCCAGTTCCTAATCATGAGATTAGGAGTCCTTCAAATAATTCACCATGTGTCTAATGTGTTGGGTTGTTGTTTCTTTGGGTTTTTTGTTTGTTGTTTTTTCGTTTGGTTTTGGGTGTTGTTTTTTTTTTTGGGGGGGTGTGTGTGTTTGGTTTTGTTTGGTGTTTTTTGTTTTGTTTGGTTTTTATGGTGTAAATTGGCTAGGGAGATCCCAAACTGATGGGCTGCACAAGCAGGCAGGCAGAGATCAGCAGCTCCCTCTGTGTTGGGTTGTGTCCATCCTTCATGCGCGGTAGATGGAAGAGCTGTCAGGGATGCAGGGAGGTGGCACTGCTGTAGCCAGAGAAGTAGAAGAGCTTTGGGAGCAAAGGCGATGCAGCCAAGGGAGAGCCCTGCTCCTCTCACCCAGCAGCTCAGGGTACCCTTTCTGTACCCATCTATTAAACTTTGACCAGACTTTAGTCAGATGTGATAACTGGTGGGATTGAAGATTTGCAGCATGATTGCAATGCCAGACTAAGACTATTTTAGGAAAATGCTGAGGCCTCAGAAGTTGTTGACGGTGCCAGCTGTGTAAAAGAGGGCTCGTTGAATAAGAGAGGCTGGGCTGCAATGCAGCCCAATGGGGAAAGCCTATGATGGGATGAAGGGCTGTAGTCTTGCTCCTGGCTATTAGACTCTGTTGGTGAGGAGAAAGGAGAAGCTTTGGCTGAAGGCTGTTTTGCCGTGAGTTGTGTTTGTGTGCGTATAATGAAGGTAGCTTACAGTAAGGATAGTTTCTAAACATTTACTGGGGTGAATTCATGCTTTTTGCATGTTGATCTGTGCCCCAGCAGGGTATGCTCATCTCCCTCTTCAGCACCTCTCCCAGCAAACTGTCCCATCCGACTGGTTGTGTCAGAAAATACAACAGTGTTGTGGTGTGCAGGAAAAAAAGTAATCCTGAACTGACTCCTCTGGCTCCCAGGGCAGCCACAGGAGAACCTCGAGGGATTTTTGTGGGGCACTGTTTTTCCTGCTTTGTTGTCAAAGGGTCCTGTGGTGCGTACCCTGCGTGGCAGCCTCTTCTGGAGTAGGTGCTCAGAAGCGTTGTGATGCTTCTCAGGAAATAAAAAATGTGCCTACAGCAGTTCAGTCTTTAGATACTTACAGTATTATTAACTCCAAAGGGTTAGGAATTTGAACTGCAGATGGAAATGAGATAAAATCCACATATGATGATGTTAACTAGATTATGGGATACACTTTTTGAAGTTAAACGGTGTGGTCTGAGACAGATCGGTGGCTTGTGTGAGTGGGTGAGCCTTGCTCCCTCCTCCTTTGTTGTCAGTTTCCAGTCTTCTGTTCTGCCCCTTGCATCAGCTCAGCCCTTCATCTGTTTGCACAATAAACAGAATCAATGTGCTGATTTGTCAGAAACCCAATCCAAAAAATAGCAAAGCAGGAGGAGTGGGGATGGAGAGGAGGGAGCGGGGCAGGCCTGTGAGCACAGGGAGCTTGCTCAATAACGTTGTCTAACCACACCCTTGGACAAACATGGGCTCTCTGTCTGCCGTAAATCATCCCTCAGTCTTTCATTTGAAAGGCAGCAGAACCCTCCAGGGAAGCTGTGGTCATGCTGGCCGACTCACAGCAGGGAATGCCAAAAGTGAAACCTTCACCTCTCTGTGATGCTGAGACACAGCTCTGCATGTGGGCATTATTTTACCTGATTTTCCTTTCCACGAACCACAGCTGCATTGCAGTTTCAGGGGCTGGGCATAATACCTAGCATCCTAGATGAGCTGCAGGAGTGAAGGTAGAATCTGGGACTTCTGTCTGTAAATGTTACAAAGGGAAGAAATATATGCCAGAGAATACAACAGCATGATGTAGTAGAGAATATAATTTATTATAGAATTGGTAAAGTAGTTATATATTCCCCACCAAAAGTGGAGTGGTTTATATTATGAAAGGAATGCCTGAACAGAGTCTAAAGAATAATGTAGGTTCACCTTGTAAAAAATACAAGTATTTCCTATTGTTTCCTAGAGGATTTTTTGACAAGGATTATGTCCAATGACAGCAAATAAGAGTAGACAGGGCTGTCCTCTGAGCTGGTCTGTTGTGAACCTGAAAAAGTGAGCCAACTCTTTGATAGTTTCCATGTCAAGAATTGGTTTATGTAAGGACAGACTAGGGAAGAGGCTGAGTGAAGGCTGCAGGGCTGCCCTAACTGGTCACAAATACAGGTTTTGTAAGGGCTTCCATGGTATCCAGAAAGTACAGCTTGTGCTGGTACATATTGATAACACACTACTTCAGAAAATGAGTGATCTGGGCTTTTGCCAACGTGAGCGTGCTTATTTTGTTGATAAGCTCCTGGAAGCAGTAACTGGGGGGAAAAGATAAAAGAAAAGGAGAAATTAATAGAAAAGAATAAAGTTTTACTCTGTTCACACGATGTTGAAGATCTTCTAGAAATTGTGTTCTGCAAATTTTTTGTTTGTTTGTTTGTTTTTAATACGAAGATCACAACAGTAGGTGGATATCACAGAATAATTCAGGTGATCCTGAGTGTGTGGGTTGAGGTGCCTATGCTCTGTGCTGGGGACCAAGCAAGAGTGGACTTTGCCAGCCAAGATGTATGGAGACAGTGGTTCACTCTGTCCACCAGCTGTGTTGGAGGGCTTTTTGGTTAATTCTTTGCCGTGTTGTGAATGCAGTCACATAACAGTCCAGACTGGTGGTGTGTGGGTACCAGGAACAGGCACCCATCACCATAGGAAATTACCTGGATTGCAGCTTTCTCCTAGCTCTTTACAGGAGGTACCCTGGAGCAAGAGAGCAGCCCTAAAACGGCAGACGAGTTATTCTGGGCCTGTGACTGCCCTTTGCTTTGCTGGTATCCCAGGGGATCTCTGAGTAGTGGGAACTTACTCCAGTGCCTGTGTTGTGTGCTGTAGGTAAGATTCCTGTGGTTTATGTACCACCTGTCTGATGATTATAGCACATCCATGTCTGTAAGTTTGGGGTGAGGTGGATGGACGGGGTGAGCTGTGTGACCTCCTCCATCACTACAGTAAGATCTTGTAGCCTGCCAGTAGGAGGACTGAGTTGGAAGTAAAGATCAGCTGAGGACTTCTTTTTTTGCTTAGCATTTTGGACTGGATTGTTTCTGCCCACTCTTCTCTCAGTGAGTTTATGCTTGGGCAATGTCTGCCATGAAAAGATTTTCAAGGATTTTGCAGATATGAATTCCTCCTCCTCCAGGTCTTGTCAGGCAGGAGGGAGTATGACTATGCTTAAGTCCAGTGTACACATGGACTTGTCAGCAAACACATGCCAAGAAGGCAAGAGCTTTCCCCAGATCTGCTCCTTGCGGCTTGATTTCTACCACAGGACCTCCTCTTCCAATGGTGATTCTTGGCTGGACACTTAAACCAGCAGTAGAGTCCTCTTCTGTGAAGCTGGAGCTGGACAGAGCCGTCTGGCTGTGCAAAGCAGGTGTGCAGAGTTGTCATGGAGGCAAGGAATGAATGTGGGCGAGTCAGGAATTATGAAAACAGAATTATATTCTTTTCCTGAAAACGCCACTCCCAAGCTGTATACACAACTAGTTTAGGCTCAATTTGATGGGGAAAAATCTTCACAGGATGATATGGGCAAATGTGGAGATTTAGGAAGTCAGAAAATGTAAAAGGCTAAGCTACAAACAAGGCTTTTACACCACTAAAACATATCAGGAGCTCTGTCAAGGTGCCTTCTCCCTTGCTCTATTTATGCTTTTCTAGACAAAGCGTCCATTTGCCATTTTATACTGGGTGTGAAGAACCCAGCCAACTACCAGCCTGATTCTTAGTGCAGGCTTCCGCACAGGTCAGTACACATGTGGAGAAAGGCACCTTTTGCTGTTCCCCCTTCTAGCCCGTGGGGGGTGGGAGGCAGTTTTCATGCCGCCTTCTCCTCCCCATTCAAACCCCCTGACTGAGGGGAGTGGAGAAGGAAGGAATTTGGCGTGCTTTACAACAGTGGTCTTTGAAATGTAAGGTGCTTGGCAGATCTGTCACTGCAGCCTTGCTGTCCCCACCCTCTGCAATGTATTCAAAAAGGAGGGCGCTTGGAGACACTACCTTCTACTCCCTCGACGCCTCGGATAAATCATAAGCAGCGATGCCCCTACAGCTAATATATTAGATGCATCCTCCTTCTGCTTCCTCCAGAGTTCCTGGAATAGACTCTGAATGATGTCTTGTCTCAAACTGTAGTAAGTCAGCCTCGAACAAAGGCATTATGGACAGGACTAGCCCCAGATGTCATGGGAAGAAGCAACAAATTGCAAAGCTTTTTACTTCTGTGCTGTTGTCACAGAACTTACTATTTTTCTCTTTGTAAATGATTCAAAGCTTTAAGGAGGGTAACAACAACGCAAACAAAAAAATGAATACCAGGTAACAATGACCTGTCTTAAGCTGTCCATGGTGTGTGGTCCACAGAGCTTGAAGTAGCTTCTCTTTAGTTTATAGTAGGCACATGCTCTGCCCAGTGCATCAGGAAAAAGTACAAGGTGGAGGGGAGGGGGGAAGGCAAGGAAAAAAAAAAACCAAGCAAAAATCTTGTGGAAGAAGGGGGATTAGAAGCAAACTGACAGACTGTTTATTACACAGCATATAACTTACCAAATGGCTTCATTTTTCTTAGTGGTCCAGACTTGTCACTTCCATTTGGCAAACTCCAACACTGCAAAGTCTGAAAGCAGCTATTATTGGCTTCTGCCCGAACTCTGCTCAGCTCATATAAATTTAGTGTCTGGTCTTTTATGCTGTGATTAATAAATATTTGTTTAAGCAGACCAAATATCACCAGGTCTTTCTCTTCAAAATGTGAATTTGAACACTGTGGAAGATTTTCAGGTAGGCATGTGATTCTTTAAATACGTCTAATTTAGCTTCACACATTTATACCTTTTTTTGCTCAGTACCCTCTCTGTTCTACAGTGCTGTATGTAGAATGCATAGCCAAACATACAGGCAGGGACTGTTATTAGATAATCATGTAAAGAATGTGCAAAACTGGGATGCTGAACACAGAAGAGAACAAACAAGGTAACTCCTGTTCAGCACAGCACGTGCCTTTTCCTTAGTTAAGACTGTGACTCTGGTACACTAAGAGTTTATATTTTCTGTGTAGTGATTGGACAATCTTGCTCAGTCTGTCTAAAGATGCTTTTTATAATTCAGCTTTATCCTCTCCCTTGGAGCCTTTTCTCAAAAGACCAGCCATCCCATAGCCATAGCATTGTGTCATTGGTGTGCTAGAAGTGTGTGTAGCAGAGACTTTCTGGGTGCCATTGGAGGAGTGTTGTGCTTAATGTAAGTGATATGCCACTTTTCCATTGCTCTGATGTTCCATCACTTCCAGTTCTCAGATTTGGGATTGGGTCCTGCAGTTCTACACATGCAGAAGTGATTGTGGGGGGCTGTGTGGCAACTGGCTGTGCAGCTGAGCACAGGGCTTTTCCAAGGGTAAATGGTGCGCCAGGTTGTTGAGATGATCTTTGAGGAGCTGGTTAGTCTGCTCTTTGGCTTTGACTCCTGCAGTGCATCTGGCCCATCCAGTCCTTCTCCTCACCAGACATGTCACCTCATCTTGCTTTTGGAAGAGAAGAGGTGTGAAGAAGTGTGTGTTGGCAGAGAAATAGGGAGAAATACTTGGGATCTTCAGAGGTTGATGGGTATTGGGCTGTGTTTTGCTTCCACTTTCCTTCTGCCTTCCAGGAGATTGCAACTAACTCTCTGCTCTTTCACATTAACCCCTTGAGGCCATTGTCCCTCATCCAGCTCTGTCTTCCTGGTGCCTGTTTAATGAGTGTTGGGCAAATAGGGTGTTGGTGATGCTGTTTGTGGAAGGGTTCTGTATTTCTTCCTCTCTGTAGAGCACCTCATGTTGGAACTTGGGAGTGGAGGGTGAAAAGAGAGCAAATGCAAGGACCCACCTTTCCCAGGCTCCCATTCAGGAGGTAGAAAACTTTGTCTCAGTGGAAGTTTCAACAGCAAGTGAATCACATCACTAAATACCTTTAGGAACTGAAATTTTCTGCTGCCAATTTTCAGGTGTCCTTCAGCCTGAATGATTGATTCCTCTCTCCTGCAGGAAGGCTGGAGACATGTATATGATTTGTCCTTGTCTTACTATCCTGGTTAGCTGAGAGATTCAGAGCATGCCAAGTGCTAGTAATTTGCATTTCTTTTTTTCTTGCATTTAAGACACCTGTCCCGTTGTCTGATAAGGGAATTTATCTGTAAGACCAGTTCTTCCCATATTCGTTGTTCTCCTCTGTTGTTGTCCCCTGTTGCTTGTGAATTTTCAAAGATGTCCCTTTGAAGTCCGGGGAAGCTTTTATTTTAAGAATGCTCTGAAGAGCTCGTAACGGCTGGAGCTTGTGGTCTGCATGCAAAGGCTATTAAAATGTCTCCTTTATGCTGTAGTAAGTAGGGAGATTGCATTTTGATCTTCTGCACACCATTCTCCCTAACATCTGATGTTAGGGGAGTCGTATTTGGCTTTTCTGTTTTGTTTTCCCTAAGGGGAAAAAGCAAATGAACAGCAACAAAAAAATAGTTCCCAAAACATCAAGTCAAACAGATTGTTCATTAGTTTTGCTTCAGAAAATCGTGGGAGGAACTTGATGTCTCTTGAAACCTCTCAAACCTTTTATGATAGCAGGAGGGATGCAGAGCCTTCAGTGAAGCATTCATACTCCTACATCTTCATCAGTCACTGGTGGAGAGGGAAAGAAAAGCACACAGCTGCAGAGTGTGAATAAACTGCTCTCTCCTAGTTCCTACAGCTTTTGTCCTACCGGGTAGCCTGCCGTTCTGCGCTCTGTAATCTCCAGGAGCCTTTCACAGGGTGAACAAGACCTCACGTTTTGTGTGTACTTAAACACAAAGCAAAAAGCAACCGATCCACCCTCCAAATTTTCTTGACAAGGTTTCTTTGTGTACTGTAGAGAAACAAAGGATGTATTTTCATTTTTCCAATTATGCTGCCAATTTTCTTTTTCCTCTACCTGCTATCTTCAAGGCAGGTTTACAGTGAAGGCATTTTTGGCAGCAGTCAGTGTGAGTCAGCAAACCTTTCCATCAGTTTACAAGTTCTGACAAACCTGCATTTCAGACACTGCTTTTGATGCATACCAGGGCTCTGGTAAAGTAGATTTCTTTCTGCTTTGGCCACCTCTGTTGCTAGAAGAACGCATCGGGAGGAAGAGGTTTTGGGGTTGTCTTTCTGTCTGTCTTTCTGTCTGTCCTCTAGGACAAAATAGAAACCTGTCCCTGTGGATAATGTGATGGCTCAACCTGACCCAGAACATTTCTTCCATTTTGATTTCTTCAGTTCTGGGTGAGCATTGTGTCTTCACAGAGCAGGATTTACATAATCTGGCTATTAGGACGGATGTCAATTTTTTTGAACGTAACTTCAAAGAATGGGAAAACCAAAATGTTCTTTCCTCTATTTGGAGATAAAAATATTTACTGTATCTTGGAGTTTCTCTTTCTTTTCTTTAAATTCTATCAGAATGCTTAATCCTTTGGTTAGCAGTGCTCCTAACATTATTGGAGACTATTTGATCAAACGCCTGTTCGGTTTAGGTCAGAAAAGAGTCTTGTACAGTGAAACAGCTGTTACCTGCCATTCATTCAGTGATTATGAGAGATTGCTCTGCTTTATTGGGCTGTCCCAGCTCCTGGTTGCAGTGTCCTTCAAGCCACTGCCTGCAGAATGTGATTTAAAATATGCATAACTAATAGAAGAGCTCTTGGTATGTATTTAACTCCGTGTAATAATTTATGTTTCTGGATGATATGGAAGGCATCTGGCCTCTTGATCCTATTTGTTACTGGCTGCTCCCATTAGAGATATCCCTGTAGCATTGGGTGCATGTGTGAGAGTGGGCAGAACAACTATGGGACAGGTGGAAAAGGTTTTAAATTCTGTCCTCTGAGTCCCAGTTCTTAAAATGATGCTTGCTGCAAATGGAGGCTGTGATTACAGAGGACTTAGTTATATAGAACCATAGAATGGTTTAGGTTGAAAGCGACCTCAAAGATCATCCAGTTCCAACCTACTGCCATAAGCAAGGACACCTCCCACTAGGCCTTATCCAACCTGGCCTTGAACATCTCCAGGGAGGGACCATCCACAACCTCCCTGGGCAACCCATTCCAGTGTCTAACCACCCTCACTGTAAGGAACCCTTTCCTAACATCTAGTTTGACTCTCTCCTCTTCCAGTTTAAACTCATTACCCCTCATCCTGTCATTACAAGACCTTGTAAGCAGTCCCTCCCCAGCCTTCAGGTATGCCCCCTTCAGATACTGAAAGGCTACTCTAAGGTCTATTCGAAGACTTCTCTTTTGCAGACTGAAGATCCCCAGCTCTTGTAGCCTGTCCTCTTAATAGAGGTGCTTCAGCCCTCTGCATCTCCGTGGCCCTCCTCTTGACTTGCTCTAGCAGTTTGATGTCCTTTTTGTGTTGGGGGCTCCAAAACTGCACACAGTACTCCAGGTGGGGTCTGATGAGAGCAGAGTAAAGGGAGAGAATCACCTCCCCTGCCCTGCTGGTTGTGCTTCTCTTGATGGTGGCCCAGGACACAGTTGCTGTCTGGGCTGCACATGCACACTGCCAGCTCATGTTGAGCTTTTCATCAACCCAGACCCCCAGGTCCTTTTCCTCAGGGCTGCTCTCAGCCAGTCGTCACCCAGCCTCTATTTGTGCTTGGGATTGCGCCGACCCAAGTGAAGGACCTTACACTTTGCCCTGTTGAATGTCATGAGGTTGTCCTGGGCCCACTTCTTCAGCTTGTCCAGGTCCCTCTGGATGGCATCCCTGCCCTCTAGCAAGTCGACTGTGCCACGCAGCTTGGTGTCATCTGCAAACTTGCTGAGGGTGCACTCAATTCCTCTGTCCATATCACTGACAAAGATGGTAAACAGCACTGGTCCCAGCACTGACTGCTGAGGGACACCACTTGTCACTGGTCTCCACATGGACATTGTGCCCTTGATCACTACCCTCTGCATGCGACCATCCAGGCAATTCCTTAGCCAGTGAGTGGAACACCCATCAAGTCCATGTTTTTCCAGTTTGGTGACCAGGATGTCATGTGGGACAAAGTCAAATGGCTTACTTATGTCCAGGTAGATGATGTCAGTTGTCCTTCCCTTGTCCACTGTTGCTGTGACTTCGTCATAAAAAGCCATAAAATTTGTTAGGCATGATTTGCCCTTGGTGAAGCCATGCTGGTATACAAATATTTCTTCCAGTTTCTGTATGATTCTTAATTTCTGTTAATTGCTACTAGACAAACTGTCTTTTGCTGTTCAGAGAAACTGTATGGAGCATGAAGGAATCGCCTGGTTTTTTCCCTCTGATACCTGTAATGGTATTAGGACAGCCTTTTATCCGCTTTTTAATCTTTTTTGAATTATGCCAACCGTAGCTGGATATGTATTCCTTTAAAAATGCCTTTGAAATAGAAACACTTGAGTGTTGCAACAATTCAGAGACACAGAACCTGTTGCTTTTACACTTCTGTGTCTAGGGAGTAAGCCTTGGAGGCCAATACTTGGCACTGCTGCTGCTGTAAGCAAGGGTAGCTACGGTATTGCTAAGCGTGGTATGGAACTCCAGAGTTCCAACTCTGGAGGAGAGATACATGTTGGCCACAGCTTGCCTGTCTGGCTGCCCAACCACAGCCCACTCTTACCTCCACCACCCAAGCTGGAAAATATTTAGCTTTTGGGAAAGCTGTGTTTGTGACCATAACAGTATCTTACACCCCTACCTCTGACATTTGTTTGGGCAAGCGCAGGTCTCTAGTGCCTTGGGGTGGCTGTCACTGCCTTGGGCAAGGCTGCTTTACAGCACTGATGGAAATAAAAAGTGTAGGTGATAAATATTAGGGCATGGTATGAAGTTCTATCATGGGGTGTTTCTCAAAGAGCTTTGTGTGCCACAGCTGTGCACCTATTCACACTGGCATTTTCGCTGCCTTGTGAACTGAAAAACAAAACAGTAAAAGACAAAAAAAATAATCCCGAGTAATTGTCATCCCAAAGTGTTGTCACAGCCTTGCCATGGCAGAGCTGTGATTTCATTTGCTTTTGGAAAGCCCAGGCTCTCACTGATGAGACTGGAGTTGAGGAAATGTGCGGGTTTGAGAGCTGAGACTGGCTTACAGTCTCAGTCTTAAAACTTTCTATTTGAATTTTAGAATACTGCCTTTTAATAATTAGCCTTCAAGGCTCGTTGTTCTTGGGCTAACAGAAAGAATAAGTTGTTAGAGCAAACTGAAAAGAAGACTAGGACCTTGCACATTAGCCAGACTCAGTACTGTTTTCTCTGCTGACTTTAAAAGCAGTGCTTTCCTTTCCCATGGCAGTGCTGGATTCGTAGCAGTTGGCACCCAGTTTCTATTGTATGCCTTTTCATTTTTAAGCAATTTGTTTCCACCGCAAGACTTTTCCTGGAGCAGCCTGCATGGCAGAGTGGGAGATGGGTTTTTTGTGGAAAGATATGAGCCCTCATTCCTTTCTACGCACTGTGAGGTATGGAAATACCATTACTGGTGTTTACATAGGAGGAAGGGGAAGCACAGAGCTGTTCTGTGTAAGTAACACCAGCACTTGGTGACCCTCTCCGGCCTCCAGGAATAGCGTTATGTGCAGGACTGGCTGCCTCAGCAGGCAGATGAAGCAGAATGCTAAGATGGCTTGGATAGGGAATATTTGGTCCAAAATGGTTTTTGTTCAGATTCAGTGGCATCATTTATTTTCTGTGGATTTGGGCCATATTTTCTTTTTGCTAAGGCACTACAGAGGGAACGTTAAAGATGTGCAAGATTTCCTCTTTGCTGCTCTAAACCAATTTTATCCAAACACAAAAGCATCCCCTCCCATTTGAAAATGAGGTTACGTAGGGATTTTCACATTGGAACAGTTGCTAAGTTTAATGCTGAGAAATCTTCGTCCTGAAAGGAAACCTTTTTATAGTTGCCATGTGTGATTCTGTGAAGGAATATAAATAGATCTGTAGATCGAAAGGCTCTTTCATCTGCTTTCTGGAGTGGCCAGGACAGTGGCTGCTTGTGCCATGAAGCTGGTGGGCTTGCAGATTCCTTGGGAGCTGGGAAAGCCAATTAAAGGGAGAGCAGTTAGTGCTGTAAAGTGCAATGCTGTATATACGTTTTCAGATATGTATTCCCTTCCTCACCTTCTATTTTTTGTGGTATTTAATGAACAAATCCCACATTTTGAACAAAATCACCACCATTCTCTCTTTTTTTTTTTGTTTTGTTTTGCCTTTTTTGGTGGAAAATGTGACTCATAAATTATTGTAATCCCTGTTACTGAGCATCATTAAGATGAAGATTGTTCCTTGGCAGTATGTTTTTGGTTTAAGAACTCTTCATACTATGAGTGCTGTCTCCATTGAAGAATGACAATAAGTTAATGAAATGAGAAGTTTTATAAGACACTGTAATCGTAGCTTTCTTATGTAAATTAACATATTTTGTGATTGTTAATTTTCTTCGCTTTTACATACACAGGCACATGTTATTTGACAATATATAAAGCACATTAAACTGCTGTTTTAGCTGGGAAGGAAGAGGAGAGAAATAAACTCTACGCGTAAAGATTTTGATTATCTTGTCTTTAAAAAGTGTTCAGTCCTCACAGCAGATGTGACTTGAGGAAAATGTGTTTCTGGGGACCCACAGGGAAGTTTCTTATTCCCCTCTTCCTAATGCATTCTGGTTAAAAGGAGACATACGAGCAGAAATATGTTCAGTTGCCATGGTGAAAGGGAGCATGGGCCAGGAAGATGAGCAGCGGCTTTTGCCCATGGCGTCTGTGTCCTGGCCCTTGGCCAGAAGCCTGTGCCAGGATGGCCCTGGCTTTGGGTAGGTTCGTGCTCTCTGGCTTGGGAGCCCCTGCTTCTGCTGGTGGGAGGAGGGCAGTGTGTGCACAGCTTGTTAACACCTGCATGCCGTATTTGGGGTAATTTCTTCTGGAGTTTCTTCAAGGGGGATTTCTTAGGGTGTCTATGTCCACTTTCCATCCTTTATGGGTCCAGTCATTTGCTGATAGGTATGACAGTGGCCCCAGATCTCTAAATACAGGTTGTGTGAAAAGAAAACAAAATGCATAAACAATTTAAAAAAAGAGGGGAGGGACTGGGGGGAGAAAGGGAGAAGATGCAAAGATAGCAGATGCTTGCAACATCCTGTGCATTTAGCACACTCTTTCATTTAGAGGTTTATTTTCTTACTGTTAAAATGCTAAAGCTCCCTTTGAGAAAGAGCAACTGCTTTAGATGCTGCACATTCCAAACTACCATACATATTACTGGCATTTGAAGGCAGATCATAAAATGCACAGCAGCATAAATCCTTCAAGTTTTAGTGATTAAAAATAGCAAGCTTTTTTTTTTTTTCCTATGAGCTACCATTTCGTGTGCAACAAGCTTAAGATGCAGGATTTTTGTTTTCTTTATTTCGTCTAAGATTGTCTGCGTAGCTCCTTGACTCAGTGGCTGTAAACTCATTAAAGGGCAGAGGTTTCATTAGAAACCATTCAATTTAAAAGGAAACTGGTCGGGAGGTAGGAAACAATGCCGAGTGGGATGCCTAAATTGCTCAGGATGTCGTAAATAGGGTTGCTGCCTTTTGATCTTGTGAAGGGTCTGAGATGCCGTTGCTTTGACCAAAGGATGCTGGGTGCAAGTGGCAAGAAATCACCCACCTTCCATCCTGTTTTCCACTGCCATTACTTGGCTTAAGGCTGGTGTTATTAAGGAGGTGTAAGGAAGGAGCTCAGACAAGGCTTCCCTTTAGGGTCTTGGTGTCGCTAGAGAATTGGAAAGCGTGTCTGTTTCTGGTCTGTTCAGATGTTTTATGGCAGCCCATTGCTTCTTACTGCCTGCTTAGACCGGCTACTGGCTCTCATTAGGTGTAACATCAGGCTGTTGCTTAGGAAGGAAAGACAAGATGAAAGCTCATGCATAACTGGGTAGCCTGAATGAACTGTTAGTACTGGGAGATTGGTCTTGGGTTGCACAGAAAAGAAAACGTGGGTAAAGACCTCATGCAGCTGAAGCAAAGAACTCTGTGTATGTATTTATGCATAAATGATAACAAAATAAAATACATCATAGATTTTTTTTTTTAATAAATACTTTCAGTATGCTTTTTTTGTTAGTCTGGTTCCCCAAAGGTTTAGACAAAGACAGTTTTTCAGTGATGTAAATTAGACTGAAGCCTGAGAGTCAACTTAGAGGATAACAGAGAGCACCCCCTCTCAGCACATCACTACCTGACTTTCTTCAGGGAGGCAGAAGTAGCTTTTTGTAACCTTGGTCTGTGGTCATACCCTGCATAGAACTGGGGAAGTACTTGCTTCTCCACCTCCAGTCCCACAAGGAGGAGCTTTGGTTCACACTACAAAGAAATGTAAAGACTCAGAGCCTTCACTGCCCAATGGTTACCTTGTCCTAATGTTACAGGGATTTAAAACCAGAGCTGACTAACTGTGCCTCCTCTGCGGTTCAGAAGCAGCCAGGTTTGCTTAAACTGGCTTCAGCTGATGGCAAGAGGCTTCTAAAAATGCACTGCTGCAACCAAAGATGCCTTAAGTGTTGGTGAATCTCGTCTTATGCAGCGCAGTCTGAACACTGCCACTCAGAGAACACTTTTGCAACGGTGTTTGGATGTTTCTTATATACAAGATATTTTCTGCATTATTTAGGCAACTGTATGTGGGGGAATTAGTTTATGAAAAATAATTACTTCCTGTTGAGATAATACATCTGTATAGCTAATGTAGTAAACTGTTTTTTTTAAACATCCCCAGTTATTTACAGGAGCAATCTTCACAAATATGGGTGAAGTTGTAAACTAGAAAGCCTGATGCCAATCTGCTAAATGCCAGTGAAGATGGGGACAGAAAATACGTTCAGGCATTTACTAGAAAGATCCATATTGAATGTGAATAATCACATTCATGGGGTTTGTGAGCTACTGTATCTTAACTCGTCTGGGGTCCATTATGGTGTGGTTCATAAACAAGATGAAGCTATGTGGCTAATAGCATGAAATATTTCCTACTTTGATCTAATCAGAAGCCTGTCTTGAGCTGCTGGTTTAGATCTTCATCAGAGGAGAGGAGGATGTTGGAAACAAGTCCTTTAAGTGTTTCTCTCTTGGCAATTAGCCACAAGAGCTCTATTATTACTTTTTGCCTGGATCAAATGAGGTCAGTGGTGTGAGCTTCCTGCATGAGGTCTTTCTCAGAAGCAGCAGCAGATGGAAATTGTGAACATTTCAATTCTGCAGGTTTCTGTCCTGACAACAAGGGGCACAGGATGCAGTGTAGAACCTTGGAGGGAGGAGTGGGAAAATCAGACGAATGGCTTCAAGGCCTCTGAGGGAAAGAGCTCTTTGCCTGTGTTGTTTTGCATTAAGATAAGTATTAATAGCTTTCAGAAGGTAGCGATGATGGTGGTGAAAGAACAGGACTCGCCTGAGACCTGTCTACTTTAAAATGATGAAAGTAACTGAAATCTAAAATTCAACTTTTTACTACACTATTTAAATAAAAATTGGTACAATGTTAATTAAAAAATGAATGCAGTAAAACCAGTGTCTGCACATATATCTGTGGGCAAATGCCAAAAAGAAGGCATTACAATCTAGCTTACAATGAATTTTCACTATGTTAAATCTACGAGCCGAAAGAAAATTATTTAGGGCTATAATTTTAATTGTGAACTTGCATGTGGAGTATTTCCTTGAAGTGTCCTTGGGAGCTGCCTTAGCACCAGTCTGTGTCCTGGTGAGGGATACTGTGCAGATGAGTGGGCCAATGTTATCTTTGGCAAATTACAGAATCGTTACGTTTGGAAAAGACCGTTCAGATCATTGAGTCCAACTCCAACATCCGACAAATGAATGTGTTCAGTTTTAGTAGCAGTGTTAGCATTGACTTTCAGCTCTCCAGAATAAACAGCAGAAATGAGGAAATTGTATATTTGATAATGATCTATTGATGTGGCAGCTTTAACCCTGCGACCTATCATTCAGTTTCTGCTGTGCAGTATAATTAAGTTGCCTCATCAAGTGAGGAATTAGTCCTATCATAAACATCTTTTAAAATAATACTCAAATATGCAAATGCTTTATGCAATTGTAAACAGCAAATTTCATCAGTATTGCTG
This sequence comes from Tricholaema leucomelas, assembly GCA_013400475.1. Lineage (NCBI taxonomy): Eukaryota > Metazoa > Chordata > Aves > Piciformes > Lybiidae > Tricholaema lacrymosa > Tricholaema leucomelas. Next base: position 1,092,825 of record WAAF01013955.1, read on the forward strand.
CAAAGAATTTGGTTTGTTGAGAATTATTTTTTTGGGGTAGAGAATCCTGATAGAACATGAGTAACTCCATCATTTGTGTCTTTTTTCCTGCCTTTGATGTTTGAGTGTGTGTAATGACAAAAATTATTTGAGTTTGCTTGTTTGTTTTTCCTTCAGAAGCCTGAAGGTTTATTTTCAGTTGAGTGGTTTTTTTTTTTACCGGAGATAGGACACAGTGATCAAAGTTCTGTGCTCACCCAAATCCCTGGCTGGGGGGTTCTTCTCTAAATGCAGCCTCAGGCAGGTGTTTGGATTTGGGTTACAACATATCCTTTAAGTTGTTACATTCCCATTGGAGATCCAGGTAGGTTATGCCCATGTTTTTATTTGCCTTTATTCCTTCTGTTCCAGAAGAGAGATGTGCCTCTCTGCAGTGACTCAGGAGAGGATCTTGGAGGTTTTTTTCTTGTGTGAAAGATGTGCCCTGGGATGCAGGAGAGGGGAGCAAGGAAGCCAAAATATGGCTAGGGCTTAGCTGAGAGACTCATTTCTCAGACTTGGCACACACCCATGAACCTTGCAGAACCCTAACAAGGCATTTCTGAGCAGAGTTGAGGAAAGAAGCAATATCAGTTGGTGTGAATCTAGTTTCAAGTATTTGCAGGGTGTTTGTGGAGGGCTTGGGAAGTTTTTTGGATCTTGGTGCTATTCATACCTGTGTGAGAAAATCAGTTTTTGTTTTGAAATCAGTGTTTCAAGCTCTCATGGATATAGCGGGGAAGTGTCAACTGTCTGGCTGAACCGAAAGGTTCAAAAAAATGCTAACACAAATTATAATAATAAAAACAAACAACAAAAACCTCCCACAGGACCAGAGTGCAGAATATTTTCAGTCTTTACAAAATCCGAAAATACAGTATTAGTTTGGGAACCTGACACGTAATTGAGAAATCCTTTGGACAGATGGAACTGGTGTAATAAAATAATGCTGAAGAAAGGAAGGCAGAGAAATCTGCCAGAATAGAGAAATGGACAATAAAATCTCAGCAAGGCAATAAAATGGCTTCAGTCTTTCAGTATGCTGATGCTGGTGGCTAAAGATAATCTAACACTTGTTGCTGAGGAGTGTGGTTTTCTGATGAGCTGATTTTAAGAAGTGAGGATATGAAATACTTAGAGGATATTGTCTTCTGTCTCTGCAAGGAAAGATAGCATCTCTCTCATATAGGCTGGTTGAAATTTTAATTAAACTCAAGCCAAAAAGCATTGCTGACTGGAAGAAAGCAAATTCATTTAGAGACTGAAGAGACTAAGGGCAAGGAATTTCAATGTGAGGAAGATAAGGGAACATGATTTAATAGGTTTGTGCCATGTCCATAGTCAAAATATTCATATGCCAAAATCTTTGAGTAAAAACTGTTTAATTTGGGGTTTATTTGTCAAAGATGTAGGACATGAGTGGGTCAGAAGGCAGGGAGAGAGCATGCTCGATACAGGCAGGGAAAGGGAGAAGAATAATTGTCTCCCCACCTGACATGCTGTATTTTCCTCACGCTCTTTCATTTGCCTGGGTTGGTAGACATGTGCAAGCAAATTCTCTTTAATTTTTGTTTTGGTACTTCCTCCTCCCCGCCCCTGGCTTACTGTCATATGTGGCTCCAAGCTAGGATTCGTCCTGCATGGCTGCATGCAGTGACTGCTGCAGAGGGGCCAGAGCTGGCTCCGGGAGCACACGCGTTGGTGGGCACTGGCCAGGCACAATGCAGTGAAGGATGGAGCGTGGGAGCCGTCGGAGCCTCCTTGCCTGTGCAGATAGGCATTAGAGGGATAACTAACAGCGTGCCTGCTCCACTACAGAGAACAGTGTTTAAGCATGATTGTGATGATGTGTTGAAATAAACTCTGTTATGGTTATGTTTCTACGTTCTTGGCAGGCTTACCATAAACCACAGTGTGTTTTTTTGGTGTGTAGATGGCTTGCTTTCTCTCTTCTTCTTTTTTTTTTTTTTTGGTATGGGTAAGCAGCTTAGTTAATGCCTGCCTTTCATGAGCAGAGGCTTTCATCCTTAATGCTGGGGTTAAACTGATTCAAGCTGTCTATAGCCTGCAAAGGTCACACTACCGTTTTGATTTCTTTTCTTCTCTGCACCACAAGTTCCTGCAAGAGCAGGTACAGGAGGGGGATGCAGCCCTGGCATAGAAGCTGACCCTGCACCGCCATGCTCTGCTTGAGAAATGCTTTTCTATTCTGGCCTTTCAGAAGGAGGATTTAATTTTTTTCTCCAGACCACCCCCCAGCCCCTTCATTGTGCTTACATGTGTATTATTAAGTACTTGACTCAGAAGGCAGCAGCTCAGAAGTAGGACATCGATTTCTCTCCACATTTAAGAACTTTTGTGTTGGCTTTAAGAAGCAGCAACTCCTACCTGGCACGCTTAAGTGAAATGAGATGCCCTGAAATAGCTTCTGCTCTGAGGTCCTGGGCTCAGAAGGACACTGCTGCCTTCAGCCTTTCAGATATTTAAATATGCCAAGCCTGGACTAAGATACCTTTCCTCTTGCCTTCCCTGTCACAGCATCACTGCTGTCTCACCTGCTGGCTGCCTGAGTATTCATCATCTGGTCCCAAAAACCAAATTAGAGTGGTGTGTTGTTTCAATTATTTTCTGCTTGTGTGGTCAGGAGGTTATTTTGCCTGGCGAGCTCCACTTTGGGCCCTTTTTCTCATTAATACCACCTTGCACACATCCTGTGTGAGCACAGGAATGGCCACTTGTGTGGCAGGCTCTTGAGATGTCACAATGGCCAAGAGTAAGCTGTTACATGTAGATTATCCTGTATTTTTCTGCAGTCATAGTAATTACTTACAGAAATTTCCACTTAATTCTAGGACTGAACTCTCTCTAAAAATACACACATTAAAAAGTCCATTATCTTGGGGTAAATTTGGATCATTTAGGTGTATAAGTGGTATTTATTAAAGAGCTGCTTTCCTGCTTTGGAGGAATCTTGTGGAAGACTTTGCCTGTAAAACCCCACATAGGCTTAAGAAAAGGTGCAAGACATAACGGGAAAGAAGAGCAAAAGCTGCAAAGAAGAAAAAGAATTTTGTCAGCTTGTAGGATGCAGGATCATTTTTCACTGGAGCAAACGCCTAGAATGGAAACATTGAAGCTGGAAATGCCTCTGAAAGACATTCTGCTTGACTTCTTGGGTTTCTATGCATCCTTCTTGGAGATCAGTGCTAAAGGTAACAGACCAGAATTCACAAGCAGGCAAACTCTTGCCTCCTCTCCAAATCTAAACAGTTAAGTGATAGCTTCAAAAATGCCATTGCCATCTAGTTACCAACGTATGCTTTACTGCAGCAGCTTGGTACGGTACAGAAATACTGGCAGGACAGGGTTTTGTCTCGGACTGGTTTCCATCAGCCTTCTCAATTTCAGAAAAACAAACCCTAAGGGGGTATAGCTGGAGGAAAACAGTGCTAATTAGGGGCACTGTGCACTGAATTTTACTGAGACTTCTAAAACTGTCTGCCTCCAGCCGCCACCGCAGCAGTGGCAGCTCCTTCTTTGTAACTTTGGAGCTGCAATGGAAGCATAAACCCATACCAGGGACCTTTTTGGGTGCCTGCGAGGCCATTCATGCTGGATATTCGTGCTGGAGATCAAGAAAGAACTTGTTGCACCTTGAGAGTGAGAATAGCTGCTTGTGATGGTTCATGATTAAACTGATATGCTTCCAAGTCACCACGGGGCTTCTCAGTGTCAGTGTTTAGATGCTGTGTTCAGCAGTGGCCTTTTCAAATGGAGTAAATCCTCTCTGGTTATGCATGTGAGAGTTTGGTATTGTCAAATTGCAATTTGAAATGGCAAAGATTTCTTTTGTCTCTTGGGAAGCTCAGATTCCTAGGGCTTCTTTAATGAAGAGACCTTATTTTTTGATATTTATTTCCATTTTTTATTTAGGCTGGCTGTGTGCCTTGAATTATTCATAAAGCGTGGAAGGGGAAAAAACCTCAAGAAGTGAAAAAAAGGGAAAATCTTTGTACAACAGAGAGCAAACTCCGTGTCATTGGCATATTGAAGAGCCCTTGGACATTTTGTCCATAGTAGTGGGACATGAGGGAAATTCAGACTTCTGCTTTTGAGTTGGGCAGCTGGGTTGTGCTGTGTGCTAACGCACAGCTACTTCTGCATGAAGGGTAGAACACACAAGTCTGTGTCACAAGGAAACTAGAAAATACGTTCTTGGTATATTAACAGGAAGGTTTTGTGTAGACTTCAGCACGCATTTCAGGAAAATAGAAATCCAACAAAAAGTGTTTGTGGTTTCTGAGTTCCCTCACACCACCTCTTCAGATCCCTGTGATGCAAACCAGGTTTCGGTGAATTAATCTTCTTTCTGTCCATGCGTGCAACAGCTCACTCAGAGCCAGGGCACAGCTAAGGGAGAAGTGTGTGTGGGGGGGGGAGGTGTGAGTACCGAGGCTGGACCGTCTGTGTTTATGAGTAATGGTTATTTCCCACAGAATAATTCATATGCGGCTTTGGATAAAAAGAGGTTTTCATGGCATTCCTTCAGCTGGCATAGGTCATGTGTGTATGCTCCTGTTAAGAGTCCTTATCTGGGTGGGGTTTTGTTGTGTTTGTTTGGTCAGGTGTGGGGTTTTTCTTTGCTGTGTTTCTGTTTTGTTTCAAATTGCATCTGGAGCAAGTGCTTCCAGATCTGAAATTTGCTATTGAATTTAGTAGAAGCCGTCTCCAGCCATTTCCCTCTGAAGCTGTGTTCGAATTGAACGTTCTTTCTACAGTTTTCTGCTGTTAATTTAGTTTTTTAATATTCCCTTTTTTTTTTTCCTTTGCAAGACACGACAAAATATGTAAATTATTTAGAAGAAGCAAAGGCCAGGTACAAGATGTCTCAGCTTGATATGGCACTTTTCAAAGGATTATTATGACTTGTTAATATCTTTGTATGTAGGCTCCAGCTCTCTGCCTCTAATAGCTGGTGTAAGTGTATGCTGGCTGAGAGGAAAGCTACTTGAGAATAATACATTTGAGTACTTCAGAATTGTCCTTATGTATGGCACTAAATAAAATACCAAACATTAAATGGGAGGGGCTTGTGTCCTCAGTAAGTACTTCTTTAAAAATTAATCTATTTGATGTATGTAAACCCACAAATCTTTCATGTAATTTTGTCAGAATATGGCAGATGTTTTCACTTTTAAAGTATTGTAAAAGAAAATTAGGAAAACAGCAACAATTACCTCATTACTGGAAGACATTTACTATTTCTTGTAGTGATGCTGGATTCTTTTCATGTATCTTTCCAGATGAACTAGGAAAAAAAATACATAGTTATATATATTTTTTTTTTTCCTCCCCTTTTTCAACAGTTTATTGCTTGCCAGGAGTGTTGTGTCACAACCGCTGATCTGTAGGGATAGTCTCCTTACATTTCCAAGCTACACATTTTGCTTTTCTTAAGCCTCAATTCTGAGGTCAGATTTGCCCCAAATCACCTCTGAAAATCTCTGAACAACTCTAGCTTAAGTAAATTCTTGAAAATTTGGGCATTTAGACAAAATAAGGTTGGTTTTGTTTGTCTTTTAATTTTTTTTTTTTTTAATATCTTCTTTTTTTTTTTTTCTCCTTAGCTAGGGAAGATTTGTTACTCTGATAGCCAGGAGCTGAGTGTGTCATTGCTAGATACAGTGCGGTCTGAAATACTGAATGACGTGCTCCACGTGGAGCATAGCCCTGAAAATAAAGAGTTTTATAAGGGGAACGTTGGCACAACACAAACTTTATTAATAGTTGCGGTCAGTCTGCTGTAATGTTTAAAATCCCTAGTTTCCATGTCACTTTGTAAATACAGCTTTACTTCGTTTGCTCAAAGATTGACCCTTTTTGACTTTTGGATTTGTGCACCTTTCTACTTTGACTCAGGTTTTGTTTTTTCTTTTCTGTTAAGGAAAACATGGAGGCATCATTTTAAGATTTGAGGTGAGGGATAATGGTTTTCCTTGCATCATTTTGATTGTCCGAAGATAATTTGTATATATAATAAAACAGCTCTTAAAGAGACCCTTTTTTTTGGAGCCTCTTCAATAAGTAGAGCATTTGCAAATCAGTCTTGGCAGGAGACTAGACACTGAAACACTTGACACTTCAGTTCATCGCTGTTGAGAAAACATTACATATTTTGAAAGGTAAAATGTTTCATTAAGATGCAGTGTTCTGGTTATAAATACTGTCTGGGAGGCACGTTGGGAGATAGTTTGGCTGTGGCAGGCTCGACTGAAAGGCTGCCTGTGCTTCTCTCCTGACAGTTCCTGCATGGCGAGGTGCAGGGGCATGGGTTGGCCAATTTGCTCCAGGGGACGAGTTTGACAAGGGCTCATTCCCAGAGCAGCAGATGTGGTGTCTTTAGCTCTTCATTGGATGTGAGTGTATTAAAATGCCTGTATTTCTCTGTGCTGTAAGGACACAGGGAAATTGAATTCTCAGTGGTTCTCATTGCAGTGGTTGGTAAAATGTTTGGGAACCTGTCACCTTTGCTCTGTCTTGAATATGGTGCTTTCTGTTCGTGTGGATGATGCCTTCAGTATAAGGTCAAGCCCACATCTTATCCTTAAGTCTTCTTTCCCTTCAGAGTATCATCAGACATTCAATTTACAAATCCTCTAAATCTTCTGAGGTGTTTCCTTAGGAGTGTTTCAGAAAGTTTACATAATATCTGTGAGAGAGACTTCTGCTAAGCTGACACACCTTGTATTTGATTAAAACCTTGCTTCATGTTTGAAGGATAGCTTGGCTCATTTCACAAATCCACTGAGATTCCTTGTTTGAGATACAAGTCAACTAGAGTGTGGGGTTCTTAGTTTGTTTGTGTTTTTTTGGTTTCTTGTTTCCTCTTCTCTTTTTTTCCTCCTTGCTCCTAGTCTGTGTGTATGGGAACTGCAATTGCAGTGTGCATACTGGAGACACCAAGTCATGCAAGAGCTGTCTACAGCCAATTGCAGGAATTAATTTTGGCAGAGCATTTGACAATATCCACTGTTAGACACATTGTCAGTGTTTCCCATCTTTTTGCTCTTCTTTATTTTGCCCTTCTTACTTAGCCAAGTGGTTTGTGCTTAGTATTCTTTACTGTAGAGACCCAGATGACTTGTGGTAGGGCTTTACATCCTTCAACCAATCCCTGCATCACACGCTAGTATATACCCACAGGTATGTTCCCTCTGGCTGTGAAATGCCTTGGCTTTCTTCTGTCCCTTTTCTCTACTGCTCTGTCTGCCATGTGTCTCCCATGCATCTGCTACCACAGTTTGTCTTCCCATCTTTCTTCCAACTTATATATTTAGGACTTTGTCTCAGAAATCACAGAAACATTCAGGTTGGAAAAGACCTTCAGGATCACTGAGCCCAACCAATAACCTTGTTTAACAAGGTTCACCCTAAACCATATCCCCAAGTATCACATCCAACTGACTTTAAATGCATCAAAGGTTGGTGACTCCACCACCTCCCTGGGCAGCCCATTCCAATGCCTGACCACTCTTGCTGTGAATTTTTTTTTCCACTGTCCAGTCTAAACCTGCCCAGTTGCAGCTTGAGGCCATTCCCTCTTGTTCTAGCACTAATTACCTGTGAGAAGAGACCAGAACCAACTTGTCCACAAGATAGCTCCTTTCGGATGTCTGTAGACAGCGATGAGGTCTCCGCTGAGCATCTTTTTCAAACTAAAGCTCCTTCAGTCACTCCTCTTAAGATTTACTGTCCAGTTGCATTACCCTGTCATCTTCTTCAGGATACTTGTTCTTGTGTTAAAGGTCTAGACTTTTAATTGGCTACTAAAGGGTCATGTTAACTGCTCCAGTCAGAGATGGTGATGGCTGGGGAGAAGGAGGGGCTGGTGAATGATACTTTCCTCAGTGTGCTGTAGCCCAGAGCCTGAACTTAGGAGCTTCTTTGCTGTGAATGCAGGTGCTCCATGCTGAGGAAGTCAATCACTCTCGATTATGTTTTATTTTAAATGGACTGCAGTGTCACTCCATTGTGTTGTCCTTCCCAAAGGGATCATGACGTGCAGTTTGTGTTTCAGGGCAGATGCTAAGTGCCAGCCCAGCAGTGTTACCATCTTATGCCACGCTGACAGTGCTGGCTGCTGTCCTCTTGTATCTCACATAAGGTTCTGTGTGCATGGACTGTTGTCCATGGATGAATGAGTATGATCGTATCTTCTCCACTTGATATCCTTAAGGGCCTTCTTCAGTTTGCCATCTTACAGTGTTTGCTATCATCATTCCAGCATTCTATCACAGACTGGTAATTTTCTGGTAATATACCATATGTATAGTTTTATATAGCTCTCATATATAAATGTATGAAAAATATAAATGTGTGAAAATAAATATAGATGAGTATAGCATTTTTATTAAACTATACCCTGCAAAATGCTTACATAGTGCATGTTATTATGTGGTGGTGTTCCACTAGCTTTTTTCTTACCATCTCGTGGTGATACTTATTACTGCACTCCCTTGCAGCTCCCTATGTCTCGTTTTTACTCTGTCCTGCCCTACCATGTACGGTCTTCTTGTACAACAGCCTGGAGTGATGGGGTTCAGGTCATAGTTTGCATCTAGGGGGGCAGTTTTAGAGGATCTGAAAATAATGTCTGTTTAATGCCTTCTGTCCAGTTCATTTAACTGACAGTGTGTTACTTGGTCAGGCTTAGCTGTGGTGAAGAACTTCCTTGGCAGCTAGCTAGTGCAGGAGCTCCTGCATCTTATTTTCTGGTGCTGTGAAAGTAAAACTACTGTGTTTGGTCCCAGTGCTGTCAGTTGGAGCACTGACCCAGAAAGAATGAACAATTGACACAATTTTGTAAATGTTAGGTGTTTTAATAGAGGGAGATAACCTAAAATTTAAGAACAAACCTGTGTGATTCTGTGTGTTGACCTCATAAATAATTTTTCCAGAATAGTAATTTTTATACCCTTTGAAATTCATATCAGAAGCGATTTTTTTCCTCTTTTATAAAATTACCTTTGGAGACTGAAGTTTGGTACACAGTAAGAGGGAATTTTTTCACTACTGAGCCATTTAACAATTTTGATTCTTGTGGCAAAGAGCTTTGGGTTTTTTTTTTTTTTGTGGGTTTTTGTATGTGTGTGTGTGTAGATTGGAGAAGTGTGGAACTAAAATCTGGATGACTGGTAGATAACTGATGCTGTAATTCCTGCTCTGATATTGCTGAAAATGTCAATAGCAGGCTGCAGTTGGTATTTTTTCGTGTAACATGAAAATGTGCCTGTTGAGCACAGGCCTCCATGGAGAGCTGTGACAACATGTACAAGCACACACAATGTCTGTTTTTTCTCAACAGTGACATGCTTGTGCAACTCATGTTCAGCCTTCTGATTTTTTGCCTTCCGATGGCTCTCTCTTTTCAGCATGGAGGAAGGCTGCCTGCCCCATGTAGTCTAGCTCTGGATTTTACCATGTGCTGTCTTTCCTGTGCAACTCCAGATTATGAAAGCCAAGGCCTTGAGACAAACACTGTAGCTTTTCTGGAGATTAGGTACTAGTGGTTTCACCCAGAAGTTTGACCTAGAAAACATTTGTCTGCTGCTGGAGATTAAATGAGTAGAGGCAACGTGGAGGTGCTGCGTGAGTTGTTTGGAGTTTAGTGCTAGTCAGTGCCTGGGTAGGAGAGGACCAAAGCAAAGAGGTGTGAGGATTGTTACATAGGATGTGGGATCTGATTTCCTCATTGATACAAGCCGGTTGGGTCCCTTTCTCCTCTCCTTGCTGGCAGCTTGTCCCTTCTTCCTGTTTGTTGTTGGCATCTGGCTACAAATAAATGCATTAATAATTCAGCGGAGAGCAGAAGTGCCCCTGTCACCACAGAACTGAGTTTTTGGTCAGCTTAAGCCAAGCATAAAACTATACCCAAGTTTTGTCATCTCTGGAATCTTTCCTTCCAAGTATAGGTAAATGAATGAATTAATGGGGGGAAGGGGAGGTACAACACAGACCCCCAAACTCTAAAAGCAGCAATTGAAAACAAGTGGAGTTTAAGCATGTAGATTTCTGGAAGGCTGTTGGGTATTTTGTTTTTTTTTGTCAGTTGAGGAAGAGTAGACTGAATTAGTAGAAGAGAGTTGGTAAAAGCTAAGAACATTCAACTTCAGCCATGCTATGGGGGAGCCATCTCTGAAACTTAAAAAATAAAACCAACACACAAAAAAGAGTGGTTTTAGCATTAGAGTGGACTGTGTGTTGCCTGTAGTAAGTACAGACCTTTTTGATAGCATCTTGCACTACTCTACTAAAAAAAACGTTTCTTGTTTCATTGAAGTGGTGTGAGCACTGATCTGAATGTTAGTATCTTTTGAAAGACATAGGGGAAGCAATAATAGTTTTACCTTGAGGCATTATATAAACCTCCAAAAAATCACAACGTTATGAAAGTTATATTGATGCACATTACTGGAATGAGATGGAAAAATGATGCAAGGAGAAAAAGGGCAGTGTTGATATTCTGCCCATTAGCCTTGTAAAGAGTTAGCATACCTTTGTACATGTAGGAACATCTTACTCAGATTTGTGTCATCTCAGCTCACTCTATTCTGTTTGGAAAATCACTTGAAAAGCAGAAACCTTCCTCTGGAAATTCTGTGCCCCGGTTGTGTGGTAGCAAATGAGGTTGCTATGCAGAGGCTGCTGAGCACTGTGCTTGCAGATGAAGATCTGGGGCTTTCTTGGGGTCAGACTCAATGATGGAGAGTGAGATGAGAAATCCCCAATCCCTAGTATGTGTTCAGCACTTGAAGCGTGAAGCCTCAGCAGCAGCCCAGCACTGAGATGTGAACGGGGTGGGATAAAGTGGAGGCCAGTGTAGTGCAAAGGAGCATGTGGTCTGCAGGCTCCTGAAGCACATACTGCTGTTAGCAGGCAGTCCCATTTCACGCTAGCTGAGGTTTCAGAGCTATTTTTTTCCTTCAGTCTTTATTACATGAACCCTTGTAAAACAGAGATGCAAACAATGCATAAATATGCTCAGTCCTGTTGCCTCTTGAATTTACCCGTGAGTATTTGGGAGCTGATGGTACATCCTCTGTTAAAGGATCTAATTGGGTTAACATGAATGTGACCAAATGTTAAGATTAATGTGAACAGAGCTGCTGTGTCGGGGAAGTGCCTCAAAGATGGTTTCTTTCTATTCAGATTGCAGCCAGGTGAGTGGATTTTTCAAATGAATTTCAGTCCTTTGAGGTTTGTTTTATCTAGAGGTCTAGACTAGAGAGAGTGCAGGAGCTATAGGGATTTTTGTCTGGCCTGTGAGATGGTTGCGTATCTCCCATTTTTATGTTTCACTGATAACATTGCTGGCGAAATATATTTTTTGTTTCTTTGGGTGGGGTTTTCTTGTTGTTCTCTTTTTTTTTTGAGGGAGGTGGGTGGGTGTTGGTGTGTTTGGTTGGTTGGTTGCATTTTTTTCCAGTGGTTTTGCAAGTGGTGTTTCATCTGACCCTTTAAATAATGGCATTTTGGAGTTAAGCTTAATGCCATGTCGCTTGTTCATCTCTGCAGTACTGAGCAGATGTTTCTAAGAGTTAATGTCACTTCTCAGTTATCTTTGACAAAAGCAGAGTCTGCTCAGCATCAGAGGGTTTAGACTAATGCACATTGATCTTGGCAAGGAGAACACAGGCTCCTTGAGCTTGCTAGGCATTACAGGCCTGAAAATTGTTGTATTAACAAGAGAATTAATTAATAAGCAGGAAATTTATGTAACCCCTGAGGCGGTACTGATACTATATTCTTAGGTTTTTAAAAATAGATGTTGCTTTAATATATAATACAAAGCACCCTCCATGCCATTAAAGTCCAAGAGAGGAAAAGCTTTTCACCTTTAAAGTGAGCTGCTTCTGACAGTTGTCACTGCCAAAGATTGCTCTCTCTGCTCCTCACCCAGCCTTGCATATGTTTCCAAGGAAGCTGTGGAAGGGATAAGACCATTTCCTTGCTAAGTGGGGTGGCGCAGTGGGCTGTTTCTCTGCAACTTAACTACTTGCTTCTAATAGTTTCTTGTAGGTTTAATTTTGATGCTTTATAGGTGAAGCAGAGGCTGTTGCACAGAGGTGTGGTGAGAGCAGTAGGTGGATGTAGTAGAAGGAAGTTCTTCCCAGAGAGAGTGATTTGCCATCCGAGTGGGCTATCCAGGGAGGTGGTGGAGTCTCTGGACGTGTTCAAGGAAAGACTGGATGAGGCACTTAGTGCCAAGGTCTAGTTGATTGGGTAGAGCTGGGTGATAGATTGGCTTATATGATCTTCCAACCTGGTTGATTCTATGTAGGTTGGTGGCCCTTTCAGGGTCTGTCCTAAGCCACAGCTGTGACAGAGAGGGCTTTCTCTTCCAGCTTGATGCATAGCAATGTCTGAACAGGAGAGAGAACAAATATACCAGATTTAGGACAGTGTTCATTTTTATTTCTCATCAGTGTCTTTGTACTCCCCAGGAATGTGTTGAATTCATCTCATCTGTTTTTCATTCAGTGGCTCGAAGCTCTTCAGTATAACTTGTGTTTTGATGGTTACTGCACCTGTAAGAAGTAAAACTCATGCCATGATACACTTTGAATTTATCCGTAAATAGCTCTTATCTCTCAAGAAAATGTCACCTTCAGTGGTAAGCAAGCAAATATAAATATCATCTCCTTGAGAAATATATCACCTGATAACTAGGTCCTTTTTACAGTGTTGGTGACTTGGTTTGAAGGGGTGACATTAGCCTTTAAATTATTGAGGGGTTTATATACTTGGTCAAAGGAAATTAACTTTTGTTTGCAGTTGGCTGACTTCTGCAGTATTTTAATTGACTATCCCAGAATTCTGTACTCCTAATTTAGTAAATGACTTTTTGGAGGAATAACCCAGGTATACATTTGTTTGCAAGTGAGATTTCACTATTTTTTTTTTCACTGAATATATCCCAAAGTGACAGCAGGAGGAGAGCTGTGAAATGTGAGAGCCCCTGTGCACCGTGACTGTGGCTCTGCTGTTGCCTTGCCATCCACCCGTGTTTGCAAGACGAATTTGTTTTGTTGGTATTTTTTTCCCCAGGAAGGTTTCATGTGGAAGCCCACACTCTTGGCACACGCAGCTCTCTAGGCTGATTCTGCCTTTAAAGCGCTGCAGAAATGCCAGGTTCAAAAAGACTTTTTTCCGTTGGGAGGATATAGTTTACTATGCTTCCTCCCTTGCTTGGTGGTGGTGGTAGTAAATCACAAACTATGAATCAAAGGCAGGTTTTGATGCAAGGAAGTGCCCAGCAGTGTGCAAGGGGCTTTGGTGTTGTCTCAAGGCTGAGTGGGCAGCATCCCCCTACATCAGCCAGCCATCCTCCCTACATAAGACTGTGTCTGTCTAGACCTGAGTCTGCTGCTTCCTGCTTGTGCCAGCATAGTTACTTTTTTGGATTGCTCTCTGAAAGAGAGCATCATATTGGCCTACATAAAAAATAAGTAGGAAATAAAAAACACCTCTCAGAGCAAGAAACAGTTGTAGTGCAAGGAAGAGGAAGCCCCACTGAACTGCAAGTGTGCTGAATAGTATTTGCACGGCAGTTGCTGTCTGAAAGTGGGATGGGGTTTCTGCATCTCCCTTTCCAGATTGTGCCTGAGGCACAAAGACAGGGAAGAGTCATCCTAAATAACTGGGATTTGGGACCAAAAGTCAGCAGTATGAACTTACCCACAGGAGAAAGACCCTGAATACAAGACAGCTTTAAGAATTCATTTTAGAGCTGGCCTGGATGAAAAAGAAGCGGAATTTCTTACTCTGCTGAAATGATGGGGGGGACACCTTACGGTTAGCACCAGTGATAAATGTTGGACTGGTTTGTATTAAAAATGCTTTAATCTGATTTGGCCCCATTAATTTTTAAACTAGCAGAGGAGGTCATTAAATCACAAGTCCCTTTTTTGTTATAAATGCTTGCACCTCTGTGTTCCCTCTGCTTCCCCAGATTCTGCTTCTAATTAGAGCGGTGATGTGGTTCATGGCTTGTCAAGCAGATTAATGTGCTTTTGAAATCTGGATTTTTTTTTCCCCCCTCTTCTTCTGCCTGCCTGTCTTCCTGGAGTTTGGTTTTGATTTTTTTTTTTTGGGAGGGGGTGGTGGTGTTACTGCACCTGTATACAGAGCTTATGAAAAGGTTTTGGTTCCTACTGTGCAAGCTTAGGTGCAGCATTGAAGAGCCAGGGGGAGGGGAGAAGAGCTTGAAAGAAACCTGCTCTTCACAAAAGGACACATTGCTTTTGCATTTTCTTTGCAACTGAGCGACGTGTGCTTTTTTTGATGGTGGGGATGAGACTTGGAGATTTCAAAATCTACAACCTCCCTGTTTTTGTTCTGTCCCCGGTGGGACCATCCCTGCTTTCCCCTGGCTAAACTCAAATGGGGTGGGTCTCATACTGGTGCTGTGTAACTCCTGCGGTACCAAAGCCTCAGCTGGCACCTTGCCAGGAGCCTGAGGGTTGAACTTAATTTGCATATAAATTTACATAGGAGTTTAATTGGAGATAAATGCACATGTTTTTTATTTATAGAGCTTTGCAAGTGTTCACAGAGATTCACTTTAAAAACAACAACAAAAAAAACCCAAACCAAACCCAAAACCCCACAGCCCAGCACGCCAAGCCTGCCCACTTTTAGATTTGTGCAGGATAAGGTTATAAATGGGCTTCAGACCTCATCGAGTCCACAACTCCCTTACAGCTCAGTACCTACTTTGGCCTGGTGCTGTGTATTGCTGAGTTCCCTGCCAGCCTGCAGTCCTCATCCACAGTCTGCCTTCGTCCATCCCTGCTTGCTACGAGGAGTGGAGAGACTGCCGTAGAGCATGGTGGTTTTAGAGCAGCTTCAAAGCTCTCACCCTGTTGTTCTTATCTGTGGGCAGCCTCGTGCTGCTGCTATATTCCTTGGTCATGGAGTTACAAAATGTAGCCCAGAGCCCAAATAAGTGCCTTCTTTCCTCTTTTATGTGATATACAGCCCTGGTAGGCTCCATGGGCAGCTTGCTGGAAGATAAAATTAATTTTTGAGTAATGCATGTTAGAAGGAATAATCTGAACGAGACATGCACATCACTGGGTTATAAATTAACTGTTAACTACTGAGGAAAAAAGATGGGCATCACCCAGCCCGACTCTTGCAAACCTTTCCGTATTCTGTTAGAGTGTGCATCAATAGACAGAAAGAAAACAAAATGGCACAGAACAGAACGAAATACAATTATGAAACTTCTCTGTTGTTTGTATAGAATTTGGTCATTTGACAGCGGGTCTAAATCAGTTTAATTTTGCTCATCTCAGAATAGTGACAGAACATAAAGCAGGCCAGAAATGAATCATGCTATGAATAAAGGGCTAGAAAATTTTATGTTGGGTGGTGTGTGTGTTTGTCCCCTTAAAAAAAAACAAAAACACATCACAGTAGTTGGATGGGTGGAATTGAAGAGATGGAAATGAAAAGGTAAAATGCTTGCAAGGTGTATTCAGTGGGCTTAATGAAGGAATGTGTAAGCCACTTATGTAGGGTAGAAATTAAACGGCAGAAGCATGCAACATAATAAGCTGTACAGAAGGGGTAAATGGAGTGCCGCTGTGTTTAACCTTGCTGTATAATAGGTTGTCCTGCTTCTCTTGTGGCTCCAGCAAGGCTTCTGACACAATCCTTTAACCAGGGCAGGGGTAAATGTGACACAAGGAGGCATTGAAGTCAAGCCGAATGGCAATGTTTGAAATTGTTAAAGGGAATCTTATTTTCATGGTGAATAATTAAACTGGGAACGGATTGCCTCCTGTGCAGGAAACATCCATGGCTCTTTATAAATCAAGTCTTCATTGCCTGCAACATACTGTTCATTAAAATGGACAAACAACAGCTCAAAATGCATGTTAAGCCATTTTTGCTCAGTCAAGCTCCCTCGTTTGTTTTTAAGCTGCGTTTCTGGATTTTGGGCCATCTAAAATGGCTGTGGTAACTCCGTGATCTTGTGCTGTGGCTGTTAATGGGCAGCAGGAGCTCTCGTGGAAAAATTTAGTATGGCTGAGAGTGTGCAGAGGAAGGGAGGAAGATGAAAATGTTACGTCTGAAAATGCAGGCCTGCTTAATGCTTAAATACATAGATTTGACAGTGAAGTATGCTTTTAAATAGATTCTGGAAGTTTGTGTGTTTTCCAGGTGAATTACCTTAATCTTCATCAGATTATCCTGAAAAATACTCACTCTTGGATAACCCACACATGCATCTGTAATAAGTATGTGCAAGATCAGTAACAATAGTGACTCATAGGTTAAACACAATTTAATTTACTGGAACAGAGGTAAAAGGAGAGAAGAAAGCTGCAGCACGAGGAATGATTTAGGCTGTTCAGCTTCTTTCAGATTTCTGATGAAGGGCTGATGCGTGAGTGTGGGTTAGAGCAACCTGTAATGTCAGATGGCCCAATACAGGGTAGAAACTGCAGAAATCTAATGAGCAAAAACTGAGCAAAGCCTTGCCCTTAGGTGAATTTGGAAAAGTACAATAACAGCTCCAGCAGCAGCTTTATGAAATATTTCTCTCTATCATCTTGGTAAGTTTGACTCATTTTTTTGCTACAGATACCTCCCTCCCACTCTAATTTAAACAAAACAAAACCAAAAATTACTTCCCCCCCCCTGTTTGTTGGTGAGTTTTGGGGTGGCAGGGAAATTTGCCCTTTCTAAGCTCACCTCTCTGAATTAGAGACATACATCTTGGGTCTCCACTGTGTGGCTGGCTGAGGTGCTGAGGAGGTATGCAGAGTGCACCCACTGAAGAGGACCAGTATGTCCAGTGGGCTGTGAGGTGGTCCTGAAGCTGGTGGGGAGACTGTGCTGCCTGGTCTTTACTTGAAAGGGTCTAACATGCAAAGGATTGACAAACGTATCTGCAAACTTGTTTGTAGATCTGTTATCTGCTGAGCCCAGTGGAATAAACCTGGTTCTTCTGAGGTGGTTCCAGTAAGCCACTGCGTGTATGCCAAGTCTAGACCAGGGAGCTTGAATCGGTGATTCATGAGCATCTGGCCACTGCACAGTTTAGGTGAGGGCATATTTGGCTGTCATTCCTCCCCAGCTTGCCTTTCACTTTGTAGTTGGGGTTGAATCATACATTTAAATGTAGGTGTTCTATCATCTAATGAGTACCTGGTTGGTAGGAGGAAACAAAGATTAGGAGCTGCAGTTTCGCATTTATGTAAGTGGATCCAGCCACATGGCAGAACAGAGAAACCACCACACAAAGACAGGATGTCAGTCCCAACATCTCTCCAGATCGTATGTTGGAAATTACAGAATCTTGGAATTAACCAGGTTGGAAGAGACCTCTAGGATCACTGAGTCCTACCTATTGCCTAATTCTCCTCATTAACTAAACCATGGCACTAAGTGCCTCATCCAGTCTCCTTTTAAAACACCTCCAGGCATGGTGACTCCACCACCTCCCCTGGCAGCCCATTCCAATGCCAATCACTCTTGCTGTGAAGAACTCAGGATTCCTCACATCCATCCTGAACCTGCCCTGGCACAGTTTGAGGCTGTGTCCTCTTGTTCTGTCACTGGGAACCTGGGAAAAGAGACCAGCCCTCACCTGGCTACAACCTCCTTTCAGGTAGACAGCAATGAGGTCTCCCCTGAGCCTCCTCTTCTCCAAGGCTGAACAACCCCAGCTACCTCAGCCACTCCTCACAGGGCTGTGCTCCAGCCCCCTCACCAGCCTTGGTGCCCTTCTCTGGACATGTTCAAGCACTTCAACATCTTTCTTAAATTGAGGGGCCCAAAAGTGGACACAGTACTCATGGTGTGGCCTAACCAGTGCTGAGTACAGGGGCATAATGAGTTCCCTGGTCCTGCTGGCCACACTGTTCCTGATACAGGCCAGGATGCTGTTGGCCGCCTTGGCCACCTGAGCACATTGCTGGCTCATGTTCAGTCAGCTGTCGACCAGTACCCCTATGTCCCTCTCTGTCTGGCTGCTCTCCAGCCATTCTGTTCCTAGCCTTTAGCACTGCATGGGTTTTTTGTGGCCAAAGTGCAGAACTTGGCACTTGGCCTTGTTAAAACTCATGGCATTGGACTGCACCCAGGTCCCTTTTGCAGAGCCCTCCTACCGTCTAACAGACTGACACATGCTCTCAACTTGGTGTCATCTGTAAACTTACTGATAGTGGACTCACTCCCCTCATCCAGGCCATCAGTGAAGACATTAAACAGGACTGGGCCCAGCACTGATCCCTGGGGCACACCACTAGTGACTGGCTGCCAACCAGATCTGACACCATTCTCTACCACATGTTTCTTGCATAGTACCTCTGTATGGTGGGGGTGTGGTGCAGGTGAAGGATGGCAGGACCCTTGATAAAGAGGATGGGTTACCTGTGGCCTGCAATTTGAAGGATTCCTGGTGTGCTTTTCCTTTGGGAGAAGGAAAGCCAAAGAAATTCTTTTGTCAAGCTAGTCTCCCTCTGTGTCTCAGTAAATGTCTGCTATAGGAACTCTGCTATCTGTGAGCATGACTGCCTGTCATTAATTTGTTTGAATTACAATAGAATGATTTTTGTTGTTGTTATTTGCTTGTGGTTTTGTTTTTCTTTGGCTTTAACATCCCGAACTATTTGAATTCATTGATGTTTTGAGATGGTTTATGCTTTTGATTTTCAAAGGTGTTTCTTGTTTGGCTTGCGCAGTGCTGCGGTTTACTGGTACTATGAGATGCCGCCGTGCTGGTTTTGTTCTGCTCTGTGAAATATTGACATTCCTAGTGCTGCCTTTTGCTGTGTTGGCACGCACAAGAAAAAGCTGATTAAAGGTTTGCCACATGTTGCTCATCTGCGCGAGTTTTCTTTATTCTGTGACTTTGGGCAGTCCTGGGTATGTGGCAGTATTTCTGGATTGTGAGAACAGGGTCTGCCTGGCTTGATTCTTTTGGAAATGTGTGTGGTTTCTTTAATGTAACTTTACCGAACAATTTTAAATGCAGCTCATAGATGTATATTATATATGTATACTTGTTAAAAAAAAGAGGGGGGGGCAACAGTAAAAAAACAGAGTAATTCTTTCCAGAAGGGAAAAGAAATAGAAAGAAACACATTCAAACTGAAATACCATTTTCCCAAGGGATTTTCATAGCTGTTGAAGTAATTCTTCCTTTGTGTTTCCTTCTATGTAACATGCCGGCTTATTTCTTTTAACTCCAAAATGCAAATTACTGCCATTATGTTCTCTGTTCCTTAGGATTCTTAAAACATTTGTCTCAACTTAAATGCTGAGTGCCCCATAGCCTCCCAAGCTTACTAGAAATTGTGACCAGCTTCCTGAAGTTTTCAGGCATTTCTTTCAGCTGCACTGTTTTTTTTTTTCCTTTATTTACTTTTAAGCACATTTAAACAATGTTATTTCAGCCTGCAGTGAATTTTCCAGCAGAGAAACTTACTGAGAATGGATAAAATAGTAAAAAACAAACAAACAAAACAAAAACCCCAAACCCTAGATCACTGTTTTTTTGGAGACCACAGAAATTGCCTGATAAAGGTCTGCTATGTTTTAGCCTCCTCAGGCAGAAATATTGGTCTTAAAATGTTTTAAAATACAAAGAGCTATTCACCAATCAATATTTCTTCTAGAATTAATGTTTTGGAAGACAAAAGCAAAGGGATCATCCCAGCCTGGTATTTTTACATCTATTGGGGGGAAAAAAAAATCACCCCAACCCCCTGTGTTAAAAAATAACTATTTCTAAGCACTTCCAGACCTGAGCATCATGCTGCAGCTCTGAGGAAAATACAAATGGAGCGATAAGAGAAGCAGCTGTGGTGAAAGAATTAAATGGAAAGGGTTAACTTCATTATTAGGGGTGGTCTTAAGTGGTGGTCTTAAAGACACAAATCACCCATTCAGGTTGAAAGAGAAATAGCCATCTACAGAGTTTATCTCTTTGGGAAAGCAAAAATAATCTCGAGTATATGTGTCATGGATAGATGCAATTACGTGAATGCTTGAACTAAGTTTTTTGTGGAAAACAAAACAAAACCACTTAAAAATGTGGAAGCATTTGTGTTCTTAAATAATGCATCCTTGAAGTGTTTTAACTAATAAGCCAAATGCGTTTGTGTTGCTTTTTTCATAGGCTGCTAAGTAAAGCTAACCCTGTCAAATGAGTAACCTCTCTGGTTGTTTAGATCTGGCTAGAGGCTGTAAGCTGTGAATCATTAGATTGAAATTAAAATCCATTTATCACCTTTTCTCTTTCCAGCTAATTTAGGCAGTGGTGTTAGGTGGATTATTTTGTTCTTTCTAGCGTTAAAATCACATGTTGGTTGCTAGTACTGCAGCTGTTGGGTTTTTTTTCAAATGTTCTTATTATCCAAGGCTAGATTTCTTTCACAAAATTATTTTCCTATATTTCTACTTCATGGATCAATTATCAATATTCTTAAAAATCAAGACAAACCTTTTTTTTTTCCAGAGGAAATACAATATTAAATGGGATTTCCCCCACTAAATATTGTGGTCTGGCCTGGAGGACAGTTGCACATCAGCTTATGAGTTTCAGCCTTTTTGCTCTAACATGTAACGGTGTTACAACTGCCTAGCTTTCCTCTTGGCATCTCTGGTGTCCACATCCTACACAGTTACTGGCCGCCCTGACTTGCCTACAGAAGCATTTCAAGTGGGACTTCCTGCAGGACATTTTGCAGCATTTTGCTATTGCAGAAAAAGCTTCATGGAAAGTAAAGAACATTAAGGACTGATTTGTACTATTTTTACTGAAGCAGTGTCTTGAGGTACTGAAGCCTGAGGGGAAATTCGGAATACTTCTTGAAGAACCAGATGGATTCCAGATGTCTTTCCTTTTACCCAAGAACTCTAGCTGACCGTGCTTTTTTGGTTAATTCATCATAATTAGTTATCTAATTTGGTGGGTTGGTGAAGAAAGACCTGGAGATGAAGTGTATCCTTGTTGGAAAAACATTTCTGTTTCCAGCAAGTAGTTTCATGTAAATGCTGGGTTTAAAAAATTAAAAACAATGACAAAAGTGAAGTCCTCATAGAAATAAAGCTGGATTCTGGCACTGGCCAGCTTTAGAAGTGTAGTTTCGGGGCAAGTTTATAGGTTTTGGCTCGCCAGACATTAGAATAACTCCCGTGGAAGAGCTGAATGAAAGGAAAGATACCATAAAGGGAAATGAAGCCCGTGCAGAAGATGCCAGCACTTGTTTCTTTTTCTCCCTCTGCAGCTCTGGGTCAGCTAAACAAAGGGGCGGGCCGGGGGAGGGGCAGGCCTAAATGTAAGGGACTCAGAAAGCAGTTCTCAACTTTCAGCTCTGGTTTTCGTCTGGTACATCCCTTCTGTGTTTCCTTGCCAACACCTAGAGGTCTTACAAGTGGTGAAGCGCACGGGATTTCCAGTGGTGAGGATGGTATGTAACAAAGTTCACTTGATAAAGCCGTGCTTGCCGAGACAAAAGAGCTTCAGCGGCTTTACCTAAGCTGAACTTCTCTCTGCCCCTCTCACCATATGATAGATATGTCAGGAGTAATTAAGATACAGGGTATTGCAATCACTGGGTCTTCCTGGATGCACTCACACTCACTCGAGTGTGCAGATCCCTTAGTGCTGCCTGTCTGAGGAGAGAAGTGACTGGGCTGCCTGGCTTCTTAGAAGCCTGTTGCTGAGTGCCATATTCCTAGCAGGCTGCTTCCTGCCCAGTGTGGTTACTGGGCAGATCAAGTGTGTTTGATATCCTCTTAATTCATTATCACTTTTTTTTTTCTTTTTCCTTCCTCTTTTAAACCCAGCTCTTCCACTACTGAGTAGCAAGTGCATATTCAGAAGTATCAATCGCCAGCCCCACTTTTCCGCTGAAACACTTAATCACCATTTCCACTTCCCCTGACATCATGCAAGTACTAGATGTGCTTCTTGGGGAAATCCTCATTGATGAAAATCGCCCTGACTTCTGTCTTTGACTTCCTAAGAGTCTATAATTTCATACTGCACATATTTTTGGATGTTTATGCCTCTAGTTTTAAGAGGTCAAAAAAACATTTTTTCCATCCTAGCTGTTAA
The DNA here is from genome assembly GCA_013400475.1 of Tricholaema leucomelas. Taxonomy (NCBI): domain Eukaryota; kingdom Metazoa; phylum Chordata; class Aves; order Piciformes; family Lybiidae; genus Tricholaema lacrymosa; species Tricholaema leucomelas. The sequence goes on from WAAF01013955.1 coordinate 1,114,984, forward strand.
GGTGATTAGTGTGTGTGTGTGGTAATTGGTGTGCATGTGAGGTTTTAGTTTTTATAGTTTATGTAAGGATTTGCAGAAAGAGTGACAACACAGAATTTGTTGCACCCTACTTGGAGACGGCTGGTTTCATCTACTATTCTGTCAGTGCCAGTGGTCATTCAGCACTTAAGGTTGAAACTACACTGCAAAATCCCTAAACTGGTTCTTAACATCACAGGCTCCTCCCTTGTTTCCAACCATGTTGTTTCCACAGTAAGAAATCTCTTTGCATTACCATTTATGAGGGCAGGAACATTAATCACATTTGCAGACAGGTGCCTACTGTCCATCAATTTTCTCACTGCTCCTGCAACTCCAGCTTCTCTTTTGCATACTGTGGCCCATTTGGAATGGCTCTGTAGCCCTTCCGGTTTGCACCTACCTGCAAGTGGCAATGTCCATGCTCCAGCTTTTCTGCTATGGCTGAAGAGTCCTTACTCTGCATGGAACCGTGGTTTCAGGCAAGCTTAGATGTGCTCACACAAAGTGTTTACTAAACAAGATGCTGATTACAGGGGCTGATTTGAAATTCTGTTTTACATAAGAGGTTGGGGTGTTGTACCTGCATTTCCTGACTTGATTGTGTTTGTAATGAGGTAATAGCACGAAGGTGCAATTTCAGCATGGATAAGCATGGCCTGCTTTGGCTTTCACCTAGCAGCAGAGGCATAAATGTATGAAAGAAAAGGTGTAAGAATGCAGCAGTGTGGGTTTTAGCTTGAGCAAGCAACTGGAAGTGAGCCTTCCGGGGACACACAAAAGAAGTGGTGGTGGTGGTGGTGGTTTGGTAGCTGAGGCTGAAGCCTATGGTGTCACATCCTTATTACCACTTAAGTTACTAAAAATACTGGAAAATTAGACATACTTGATGATCTGTCTCAAAGGTTTCTTCAACTAAGAGTATGGGAGACAAGTTGTTGGTTGCTCAGAGTAAGAGATATTTTCCATTCAGTTGCATCTGGAGGCAGTCTGATCTGTGTCTAAAGGAGAAATGGGCTTAGCTCTTGGTCTACCAAGGACCTTGGCATCTGTGTGGATATAGGCCTTAGTCCTCAGGTTAGACCTCACTGATGTCCTGTATTTTCTTAGAAGTCCAATAAGTTTCCAGCATGGAAGGAAAAAGAGTTTTGCCATAAACATGTGAGAAACTTGCTTTATCAAGTTTAACTTTATTTTATCTTGATTGATATGGAAATCACAGACATTAAAAAGAAAAAAAAAATCAGTTGAAACTCTTGAGTTGCTCATGAGAATTCTTCTCCACTTTCTAGTTCTTTACAAAATTCATGTGAAAGATTTGCTAACCCAGACCAAAGCCTCTGCCCTTTTAGGTGCCCATAACACTTGCTTGCTTTGTTCACAAAATCGAGGGAGGTGATATCAGAATATGCAGAAAACATTTGAAAAAGGAACACCTGTTAGGTAATGGTTGGACTCAATGATCTTTAAGGTTTTTTCCAAACAAAATGATACTGTGATTCTTGGATGTTGCATCTGGAGAAATACACACCAACAAGAAGGTAAATCTTTTGAAAATGTGTGGGCTACATTCATAAAATGATAGCATCTCTGATGTAGTTTGCAGATATTTGCAAGGGTAGATGGTTGCAAGTGTTCTCTGCAGTTGTGCTCTTGGGCTGAACTGAGCATCTGTGCTAAAGGAGCAAGATGATGCCAAGAATAGACTCTCAACGTCCTTTCACTGTTTTTGTGAGTTTTCTAGCAATTATACACTTTGCATCTCTTCCTATATTTCCTTGTCATCTTTCCTGAAAGTGTAATGCTGATAGGTACTTGTTGAGCTGTTGCAAGAAAATCTGGGAAAATTACAGCAGTGTAAGTTGCTTCACAGTTGTCTCAAATGCTGTTCTTGGTGGAGACTGGATATGTATGAACAGAAATCCAGCGTGCTTTGTTAAAGAGGAGGAAAACTGGTGGAGAGCCTCAGGAGCTGATGGCTAGCGTGAGGATTTGGGCTGTGCTTGTGCTCCCAGATGTAAGGAGGAGCCAGGTAGGGATGTGGGGAAGGGAAGAGGAAACTGTACTCCTACCATCTTCTGCCCTTCACCATCAGGTTCATAACTTGTCGACAGATGTCAGTGAAGTGGGAAGGAGGAGATTCTCAATGATAACTCTTCCAAGTGGAATGGCTGAACTGAGGAGTGGGAGGGAGGCTAGTGACCATTCCCGGAGCAGCACTGGCCAGCCGCTGGCCATCGGTTGCTTTGTGCCGGCTAGCAGGAAGCATGGTGCTGGAGCAGTAGAGCGCATGGGCCTCCATACAGACAGGTCTTATTAACTGAGCTTCTCATGGGGAAGCTTGTTTTAATTAAGTCAAATTAAGTCAAAATAAATCTTTTACTTGTGTCTCACTTGATGCAGTAGCCAGAGAAGCTGCTCTGAAAGCATCATCTTGCCTCTTTTCTGCCAGCAGACAGGAGAATGCCCATGTTGCCAGAGCAGTGCCCAAGCCTGATTCTGATGAACGAGTAATTAAACAAACAGCTCTGCTTTTATTGCTGAAACACAGCAGCTGGGCCCTGTAAGATGCTTGGCTAAAATGGAGAGATGTTCATTCCACTTACTAATTGATTTTGTTTTCAAACTTGTGTAATGGTTTTATTTTCAGCTACATGCAGCAATAGAGATAAGAGGCAGACAGAGGAAAACAAAGCAAAGAGCGAGTGTAGCCATTTTGTCTCCTTTCTAGGCTGGTTCCCACCATACTGGCTCATACATCCCTGTGGGCAGGCTCATCTGTTTATAGGGCAAGTTTGTGTGCACTTCTTTCGCTGACAGTGGATGCTGTGGGTCTATGGGTGCCCTGCCTCTTGCCTCTTCCTCACAGCTGGCCCTGGCAGGGGAGCAGCAGTGGCAGTGGTTGCTGGGGTGGGTTTCTGCTGCTCAGACAGGGTGGCCTTTTGGACATGGTGGCTCATGACTTGCTAGGGCATTTGTGTGAAAGCATGAAGGGATGAGTATGTCTTTGTTCCCAAGAAGTGAAGTCGTACTAACCTGCTCCCAACATAGTTTAGTAATTTGAGTTTCATCTCAGGCAGAAACCACTTTCTTTCAAGCAAGTAGGAAAATACTATAGCCTTTACTTGAATGAACCTGTTTGAGGTGCTCTAAAGGAGAATGGTGGGGACAGCCACTTCTTCCCACTACCGCTTTATGCTTGATGCCTCCTCATCCTGGTCCAGGACCACTGCTTCAACTGTAGTCCCAACACCCCTTTTTCTATATTTCCATGCTGATGTCCATCCTTTCCTCCTTCCCCAGCTCTGCAATGTGATCATGAGCACCCACGCCAACCACCTCTAGCTTTGCCAGTCACTGTCATAAACTGCCTGGGTGGTCACTTCCTTTCCTGAACTTTGGCCCATTCCCAGTGTCCTCACCCAGTGCACAAGATCATATTGTGCAGGTGCTAATGCCTGCAGCTCCAGTGGATGGATCGCTCTCCCTGAGCATTGCCTAGTCCCAGTTAATTCATGTGTCTTGGATCTTAGAGCTGTTTTCTAAATTGCATCTTCAGTGTAGATGGTGCTGCATCCTTCACTGCTTGTGCTGGACCAATCTTGCTTCTCATTATGTGTCTGCAAAGCAAAGCAAAAGGGTAATTTCAGCAGAGGTAGCAAGCATGCATTGGCTTCTACAAAGACCACATAAAAATTATTGTGGGTGAAATTAGACATAGCAGTCAGCAGTGGCTTACTGTATGTGACATCATAGTATTAAACACTTTGATGCCTGTGAATGCTTCATTTGGTTAGACTTAGCTCTGCATACTGACATGTGCCTTGAGTTTCCCAGCACTGTGCTGGCTTTTCACCCAGTCTTGCTCTCCCACTCTTCCCTCTTCTGCCAGTCTCCAATGTGCAACAAAAGCTGATTATTATTTCACAGGTAAAAATTGTCCCTCAGGTTCATGTTTTGCCCAGATCATAGGCTCCAGTCAGCCCTCTCTGAATGCCAAATTCAAACTTTAGGTTTTATGTCTTTTTGTCCTCCTTTTTCATTACCTTGATCTTACGTGTGTATTGTTGGCCATAGATCTGAGTTTTTACCCAAGGAGATTTCCTGTAAAATACTCTTAGATTGTTTAACAATTAAGTTATTTCACACATTTTGACTTTCATCCCTTTTTATCTAGACTTCAAAATGTTTTCAATCTGTAAATCACTTTTCTACTTCTTCATATTTTGGTACTGTACATTTATTGTGAGCTGGAGAGAAAAGGATGTCTAACCTGGGAGGTAAATATTTTCTCCTCACTTTTCACGTTTGAATGTCTCAGCTTTATTCTTGCACATATTTTTTTCTTGTGCTATCTGGGACTGATCTTAGAAGGTAAACACTGGGGGAAGCTAAAGGAGATTAGAGCATTACTTGGGTAACCTTTCTTAGTGAATGGGCAGTTGATCTGCCCATAATGCAAAAGCACTTAATGTATTGAAGCATCTAAGAAAAAAAAGCTACTAGTTCAGCACTCAGAGTTCAATTCCTGGATAATAGCATTTATTTATAGGGAATAAAGAGTTAGTTCTGTGATGGTAAAGTAGATATTGTCACTCAAAGCATGGTCTTTTTATTAACCTCAGATTTATATGGTTAGGTAATTGTTGTATTAGTAGCAATTCTTGAGTGGTAAGGAGGACAAAAATAAGACAGATGTCTGTGAACAACATGCTGCTTGTTTATTTATCTGTAGAAGGCTGGAGCTGGTAAATTGGCCCACTGTCAGAGGCTGTGAGCAATAGCCTAAAGCTTAAGACACAGCAACTCATTTCTTTGTGTGTACATCTGTCCGTCCTTTTCTGGGCATAGCAAATGGCAGGGGAAACAGACTTATGAAAAAAAAACACGTACTGAATTTTTACTGAAGTTTGGTTTTCTTCAGTAAGTCAGCTGACAAAAAATGTCTCTTTCTGCTATTCATTTGTGTATGTCCTTGGCTTTGCAGAGGGACCTGGACAGGCTGGATAGATAGGCACAGTCCAATGCCATGAGTTTTAACAAGGCCAAGTGCTGGGTTCTGCGCTTTGGCCACAACAACCAGCCAGAGAGGGACCTGGGAGTACTGGTCGACAGCTGACTGAACATGAGCCAGCAGTGTGCCCAGGTGGCCGAGGCGGCCAATGGTATCCTGGCCTGTATCAGGAACAGTGTGGCCAGCAGGACCAGCCAGTTTGAGGACCAACCTCAAACTGTGACAGGGCAGGTTTAGGCTGGATGTTAGGAAGAAATTCTTCAAAGCAAGAGTGATTGGCATTGGAATGGGCTGCCCGGGGAGGTGGTGGAGTCACCGTGCCTGGAGGTGTTTTAAAAGGAGGCTGGATGAGGCACTTAGTGCCACGGTTTAGTTAATTAGAAGGTGTTAGGTGATAGGTTAGACTTGATGATCTCAGAGATGATCTCGAAGGTCTTTTCCAACCTAGTTAATTCTGTGATTCCATGACTTCCCATGGAAGCAGGACACATTTCTCCATGACAGAAATGCTCACATATTTGATGAATATGTAGCTCAGTAGTAACACATACAGAATGCCTGGACATACTTCTGGTGTGATACTGTTCATATTTTCAAATGAAGGAAAATTCTGCTAATATATCCATTTCTACTTTGTTCTTCCAGTTTCCATAACATTTTAAATTAGAAATGTCATAAAACTTGGTATGTGGCTAAAAGCTTATTCCAAAAAATAAGATGGGAGGATATTTGTAAAAAGAAGTATATTTAATCTGTATTCTTCATGGCTGTTTCTTAAACTTGAAGTAAATATGGTGAAATTGAGTGAATTTCTATTAATCAGACTCATCTGCTTTCATATCACGTACCAAACAGACAATTGATGGCATATTTCCAGCTGGCAGAGCTGTCGAAAGGTAGCATGCGACTTCAACTCCATTTCCCCCCCTTTTCAACATAAGATTGTGCAAGTCTAACTACATTCGTCAGAGAGTAAATATTCATTCAGTATGTAAAATAAAGAATAAATCTGCAAGTAAACAGATTATGGCGCTACAGGGTTTGCTTCAGTACAGCAGGTGCTTTAGGCACACAGATTTTTCAAACCTGATGCAGTGGTCGATGTGGTAACAACTGTTGGAGTCAATACAGAGTCACATAAGTCTCCCTTTTGCTTTTTGGGTTTGGTGTTTTTTTGGAGAGTGGGGAAGGAGGAGAGGAGGGGCAGGAAAAAGGGGTTTGCACAATGCATGTTTCCTACTGCATGTGTGGAAGAACAGCCTATGTAAATCTGTTCTTTTTGAGAAACAGTGAAAAACTTCACCGTGTTTGTGTGGCTGTTATTTTTTCCACACAAGGTACTTTTTTTTGGAACTAATAATGGTGTTTGCATTTACTGCTGGTTGTGTCTTGATGGTGTTTTCCCAAGAATTAGCTGCCTGTCTGAGCTCTAGAAGCTTCTCACAGTCTTCCTCTTGTAAAACAGTGGGAGGTGATAATTCAACTCAAATAAATTTGCCTCCAGGTGGAATTGTGCTGAAATCCTGCCTTTTCCCTCTGGAAAGTGCTTGGGTACCCCTGGGGCTATTTGTTTTGTGGATGTAAGGCCTGTGAGCACCACTGAGCTTCCCCAGTTTTGAACAAAGTCTTACCATAAGACTCTGTCTTGGGAGTATATAGCTCTTGATGTAGACTGTGCTGGCTGTGGGATATTTTAAGAGCAAGGTGCTCCAATGGTTTCTGTCTGAACGTCGTCACCTAGTGAAAACAGGTAGTGTCAACCCAAAACAAGCTTTGTGTCTGTCTGCAGTTTTGTTTAGTCACATACCAGAGATGAAAAATCATTGGATTGCTCTTTCCTGACTTGTGCTCCTTGAATGGAGTTGGTGCAAATGTAGTCCGTTCACTTTGTTGAGTATTGAGAGCAGTGTGATATGTAAATAAAGCTTTATCAGACAAGATAGATTTAAAATTCCACAGTTGGTGAGGAAGCGTTAGCAGTATAATATAATACAAATATTTACACAGTAACTTCTAAGTCTTCAATAAGTGCTTAATATTTGAAATACATGTTGTGAAAACATTGACTGATTAAGCCATACCGTTACTGCTACATCTGTATGCAGCAGCTTGCCATGGTTAGAATGCAGGAGTTGGCAGGGAGGGGTAGGTAGGTCACCTAGCAATGCAAGGGCATTTAAATAAGTCACAGCATTCTTACTGTTTTAAAAACAATTAATTAGAATTCAGCACAGTCTGCTCTCCCAAGGCATATGTAGCTCCATCCCTGTGCCCTACTGGAGCCACTGCTTTCAGAGACTTGCATTTGTGTAATGTGAGTGGATGTAAATCACAAGCTTGGTGCATCCAAGACAACTTAAGTAACAAAGTTGTGCTATGGAGTTTGTGCCTGCCCACAACATGGTGTGTAATCATAGAACAGAATCATAGAGTCAGTCAGGGTTGGAAGGGGCCACAAAGATCATCTCGTCCCAATCCCCCTGCCATGGGCAGGGACACCCTACTCTAGATCAGGCTGGCTGGAGCCCCATCCAGCCTGGCCTTAAACACTTCCAGGGATGAGGCCTCAACCACCTCCCTGGGCAACCCATTCCAGGCTCTCAACACTTTCATACTGAAGAACTTCCTCCTTATGTCCAGCCTGAACCTACCCCTCTCCAGCTTCGCTCCATTCCCCCAGTCCTGTCACTCCCTGATATCCTGAAAAGTCCCTCCCCAGCTTTTTTTTAGCCCCCCTCCAGATACTGAAAGGCCACACCTTCCCTAGTCGTCTTTTTACCATTAATATACCTGTAGAAAATCTTGGTGTTCTCTTTGACTTCCCTGGCTAGATTCAATTCAAACTCTGCCTTGGCTTTCCTAACCAGATCTCTAGCTGCTCAGGCAGCTTCCTTATATACCCCCCATTCTAGCTGTCCTTTCTTCCACTCCTTGCAGAGTTTCTTTTTGTGTGACAGCAGCGTGTCCAGGATCTCCTTACTCAGTCAGTCAGGCCTCCTAACATTCTTCCCTACTTTCCCCTTTGTTGGTATGTATTGCTGCTGGACACGGAGGAGGTGATCCTTGAATACTAACCGGCTGCCCTGGGCCCCTCTTCCCTCTAGAGCTTCGTCTCATGATACTTTGGCCAGCAGATCCTTGAAGCAATCAAAGTCTGCACACCTGAAGTCTAGGGTCGTAAGCTTAGAATACATCCTCCTGGTTGCCCTGGGGATCTTAAACTGAGCTGCATCATGTTCACTGTAAGCAAGGCTGTCCCTCAGCCTCACATCAGTCACCAGCCCTTCCCTGTTGGCCAGAACAAGGTCCAGCATAGCACCCTTTCTTGTTGGTTCCTCTATCATTTGGAGGAGGAAGTTGTCATCTGTGCAATCCAGGAACATCCTGGATTGCTGATGCCTTGCTGTGTTGTCCCTCCAGCAGATGTCAGGGTGGTTGAACTCCCCCATAAGGACCAGGGCTTGTGACCTGGAAGCCACTTCTATTTGCCTGTGAAGGGCCTCCTCTGTTTGATTCTGCTGGTCAAGTGACCTGTAGCAGACCCCTACTGTAACATCACCCTCCCCTGTCTTCCCTTTAATTTTAACCCATACACTCTGAACCAGCTCATCATCTTTCCCCAGGTAGAGCTCCACTGATTCTAGCTGGTCACTGATGCTGAGGGCAATGCCTCCTCCTCTCCTTCCCTGCCTATCCTTCCTAAAGAGCTTGTACCCATCTATCCCTACATTCCAGTCATGGGAATCATCCCACCAAGTTTCAGTAATAGCCACTATGTCATGGCATCCCAGCAGCACTAGTCTGTCCCTCCTCCTCGTATCTGTCAAAGAGATTTGATCAGGAATTGAAATGAACTGTAATGATGGATGCTTAATCTTTTGCCTGCATGCAGCATCACAGGCTTGGTGCTGGGCAGTAGCCAGTCCACTTGTTTTGCTGGGAGCAGAGGCTGGCAGCAGAGATGGTGTGCTTTTGGGGTGGGTGAATCTGTCTTGCCCAGTCCATCACTGTATTCAGCCTCCAGTTCCAATATTACTCGTGAGTGAGCTCACAAAACAGTAAAATCAATAGACTGCAAATTAAAACAAACAGAAACACAGCTCCTAAACTTGCCTGGGTGATTCTGTGCTGCTGCCTCATTTGCCAAGAGACTGCAAGAGCTCTCTAATCTAGTCTTTATCTCCTGTTTTTATTCTTTTTTTTTTTTTTTTTTCTCCCTCATTTCTGCCTACTTTGTTTCACCTTCCACAAGTGCACAGCAAAGCCAAAAACCGTAGTGGTTTAGAGTGTGCTTGAAATGTGAAAATCAGGGTGAGTTTATTGTAGGTGGAGCAGGTCTGGTCTGCCCTGCACATCACAGATGTGATCACAGTCTGCTGGCTTGACATTATGCTAGATATGATTTAGCCACTCCCTGGAACGTTTTGGTGTAAAACTCTTATTGATAAGTTGTATACTGCTTAGACCCCCATGACAATTTTCCCTGTTCTTTTCCACTGAGAGGCTAAGAGATAGCCCAGTCTTTTCTCTAGAGAGAGGTGAGATGACGTGGCTGGTTATGCAGGAAACCCAGCCCAATTAATGAAATGCTGCCTCTTTTCTTACTGCAAGCTAAGGCAAACAGCTGCACCTAATGCCGGTGATGTGTGGGGAGGTATTTATCAGCCTGTGCTCTGCCCGCTCTCTGGATTGCTGCCCTGCTGCTTGGCTCAGTCTCCAGCAAGGCTGGAAGTAGATGCAGCTGTGTGGGATGTGAAGGACACATAGAAATGCCCCCAAATCCTAACTTGACATTTGCTCTTGCAGCAGTTGCAGGAGGTTTTCACATCTATGTCATTTGTGCTGGTAGCACGCAAGCCTATGTTTTGCAAGAGGGAAGGGAAGTAGGAGGTGATTTTGTCAGATGCTGATGCTGGAGATGTTGCTTAGGATAGTTTAGCAGGCAGATGATGTGCTGTGGTTTTCACCTGTGAAGGACCATTTCCAAGGTAAGGTTGCAGTGTCTGCCCATTCCAGTGACACAAGTGAGATGACTGCAGTGAGCTTAGATTAATGCTAACAAAGAGAGGTTGGGGATTGTAAGAAAGATGATGCAATTCTTGTACTGCTTATGATGTTTTTGCAGGGTTAGGAGCAAATAATCTTGAAATGAGCTGGCAGTTTTATGATTGGGGTTTATGGGCTTTTATGGTATTTATAATCTGACATTGAACTTGCATTTTAAGAGGTTAAAGGTTTAAAAGAAGACGGTAGCAAAGGTGTACCTCTGAATTTCTGCTGGGTGTAATTTTAATGTACATCTCAGATTGCGTCCCTGACATGGTGGGTTTGCTAGAGTATAGGTGATGCATGTCACAGTGTGTCAGTGAGTAAGACAGACTCTGTTCTTATCTACTCTGCCTTCTCTAGTGAAAAGCATGGACCAAAGGTAACTGCCTTGTGTAGTGTAACTGCATAGGTGCCCAAATGTAATCTTTGTGTTCCTATTTAAACCTCATTCACAGAAATACTTTATGTTGTCCATGCCCACTTGTTTTCTTGTGTATTTTTTTTCTGATATCAGTGGAAATCTAAGGTCCTCTGTAGTCTTCAAGCTGGAATTCTTAAATTATGACCTTGCCCCCTGGCACTTCTGGAGAAAATGAATAATGCTGTCTGCTCCTTGTCTTGCAATCCTTCATCTGCTTCTTTTGACAAATGTGTGCTTCGGAGGTCCTGCCTGCAGATGTTTGCATACCTACAGCACCAACCTGTTCTTGAACTATCCATTTCTGGTTTCCTGTGTTATCTCATATTGCTCTGCGGGGCTCAGTGAGCAGCAAGTTTGCTGCTGGCTAGCTTTTTGAGGTTTCTGTTATGCACCGTACTGTATTTGTCTCCTGTTTCTTTGATTTGCAATGTTTTGCCTTTGATTGCTGCTGAAGGTATAAACAAGCCTGTCAAAAGCCTTGTTTAGCACACAGATTCTGTGGGGGCGGCTGGCAGCCTCAGACCCGAAAATAGATGTAGCAATGAACTGAACGGCTTAAAACCCTGAGAATTTAATTTGATCTTTCTTGTTACTTTAAATACTGAGATTGAATGAGGATTTCTCTAACAGAACAGAAGGTGAATATGTTGGTATATGACAGTAATAGAAGAAAGGTCCAGACCTGCTGTCGTTGAGATGCTCTTCTGCAATTAGAGGCAGGGCTTGGCCACTGGATAACAGCTCACCTGCTGTAAATCACCATACCTGGGAAGGAGAATGCTGTGTCCCCTGATTTTGCTTCCCTGAATCTTGCTGAGGGGTAGTCACTGGAGGAAAACCTGAAGCAGTCACTCACATTTTGGTGCCTATTTGATGCTAGCTTTGTGAAGGAAGAAGGAAGGAGCTGCAAAATCCCCTGGTGGTTCTTCCCCCCCCCCCTTTTTTTCCCCTCCCCTTTTTCATGTAGCACCATGCAGTTTGTAATATTATAGCTGGGATTTTCATTTGTGGTGGTGTGAAGGTAACAATGATTTGGCTTTGACGTGCCATAACAGCTGCAGAATTCATTGGAGCTTAGAAGCCTCTGAGTTATAGCTGTGATACCATTTACAGCTTTTATGGAAGAGCCCTTAAATTTGTGAAACGTGTTACTTTTTGAAGTGAATTATATTTGTAATTTGGATTCTCTAAAATCCTCTCAGGGGAGGGAAAAAAAAGGGTGCTTTGAAAATCCTTCTTTGCCCCCTAAAAACATAGGCAGCTCTTTACCAGCTGGGGAAGCAAGTGTCTTAACTTGAGTGGTAGAACACATAGATGGATTTGTAAGTGCTAAAATGTCAGTTAGTGCACTTGAAAACTTAATGGTTGTCTTTGATGTGCTTCTAATATCTTCAGTAAAGTTTGAATGTTGTCACTGATCAGGGAATGAATGAGGATGAGGGACTTGAATGCTGACCCAAACAGTTGTCCCAGTGGCATGAGCAGTGCCAGCATGGGCACTGAGCACTCGCCTGTTGTCCTGGAGTGTCCCGTATACCCCAAAATTCCTCTCCCACTGTGGTCTCAATGGGAGAGGAAAAAAAGGCGCCAAAAGACCTGTTCCCCCCACCCCTGCCCTGCAGGCGTGAAGGGGGGGGGCAAGGGACCCTTCCGGCACGAGGGGTGCCCGGTGCTGGGCCCGCGCTGCAATCGGCTGGGGGCGCCCAGGCAGTGATAACTCAGTTCTTTGTCTAGGACTGCGTCTGCCTTAAGCACCCCTTTGTGTAGCTTTATAGCTCTTAATGACCCTCAGAGGTTTCTGAAAGACCCGCAGGGACAAGCCTTTGGACCGCCCTGCCGTTCAAGCCAGCCTGATTCTGCTGTGAGTAGCTTTGGCTCAGCCTTATCTTGATAGTGGGGGAACGCTATATTTAATAGCTCAAGCCTTTTCCAACTTCTGACTTCTACAGTAGTCAAGTCTACCTGTGGCATCCGTGTAGATATTCTCAACCAACTAAGAACCTGCTAATTAAGCTAAATTAATTTCTGTATATAGTTTTTTTTTTTTTTTGGGGGGGGGTCTGGGAAAATAAAATAACTCTATTTTTATATAAATTCCCGACTCGGCCACATTAATTCCCTGCCTCCATAACACCTGTGCGTCACCCCTGCCCTGTGCTGTGCATCTGGCACCTAACCCCAGTGCTGCTTGCCATGAAATGGCAGAAGCAAAGGAAGAGGAATCTTGCCATTATTTAGGAAGTTCTCACACAGACTTGTTGGCTTAGGAGAAAAAAAGGATCATGAAAAGGTCAAAACTTGATTACCTTTTTCTTTATCAGTTTCACACAGATGCAGATGTGAACACCTGTGTGATTTAAAAAAAAAAATCAATCCCTGTGTGCAATTAGGAAAGCTTGATATCTCCATAACAAAGAACTTCTTTTTCCCCCACAAAGCCTGCCAGCTGCTCCTTATCTTCTCCATTTAACTGTTAGGGGAGACATAACCTGCCTTCACTTGGGCCAGATCTTTGAGTTGCTGGTAGCCATTCTCTCTTCCTCCTCCTTCACGTTTGAAATTGTAGCAAGAATGGAAGGTTGGTATGGTAGAGCAGCATTTCAGCCTAGCTCTGTCTGAGATTATGGCTTTGGTACCCTGAACAATGTGCTGTGGCTTCAAATTTTTTGTTTCCCTATGCTACTAAAATACCATCATTTATTTGCTGGGTAGTATTCTCGAAGTAAAATGTGTTTAATACTGAAGGGCAAGCTTGGTAAAGCCTTAGAGTATAGATTTTTACTGATTACATAGCTTATTTTCAAGCAGAAAATTTGCTGATGTGACTAAACTAACCTGAAAATACATTTAGAATAGCTTTAGAGTTTCCTCATACATCTTATTTAATTGGCTTATGAGTGAAGGATACAGGTTTAGTTTACTTCTCCCAGCTTCAATGGATACTTCCCCCCAGCTTTAAAGGATATTCTGCCAGTTGGGAATGTAAACAAAGACACAATATCTGATAAAATCTCACTTTGTTAGTAGTACCTCAAGCAAAATCAACATGACATGCTCTTAGTGCAGTACAGCGTGTCCATCCCAAGACCCTATGTCAATACAACTGATACAGCTCACCAAAATCTATTCAGGCCCCAGTATCCTGAGATCTCCCAACAATAGGTTCAGTGTATTTGAGTTTGTCACTATGCCTCCTGAGCTTAAAGATTGACAAGATGGGTTGGTGGATTTTGAGTTGTTTTGGTTGTTTGGGTTTCTTGGTTTATTTGTTTGTTTTTTGGTAGTCTTATAAATCTGATGATTGCCTGAATGAAGGCCATCCTTTAGATTGATGTGAAGGAGGAGGAAACTAACTTAAAGATTTCCAAGCTAAGATAAGGCATTTCTTGCATCACTCAGATTGGATTTGAAGCAGATTCACATGAACTTAAGGTCTGTCACTGTGCAGGTTACCCTATGGGTAGAGTATGCCATGGCTTTGGCAGTGCTGCTCTTCCCAGTTCTAGTCATGATCCTCTTGCAGGGCTTTGGTGGTTGAGCTACTCATGTAAGCATGGTTTACTTCAGTGCCATCAGAGTGAGTCACATGAGCCAAGTCCTCTTGTTCACTTTCTTTAAACCAGCCCAACCAGTACTAGAAAGTTTTGAATGGCAATGAGTGAACAACTCTGCCTTGCGGAGGGTCATCCAGAAGGGTGTCTCCAGCCTCAAGCCTGTGAAAGTGTCATGTTCCTGATGGGCACAGCTATATTAGGTAATGTAGCTGAACCATGTAGGCGTTATTTCAGCGAGGAAGTAATGTAAGTTTTATATTGGCATATCTTTGCTGGTATATACAACTGTACTAAAGGGCAGATAGATTAGCAGATCTTTTCCTGTGGTAGGAATGGCTTCATCATTCAGGTACCAAGTCTCACCAGAGAAGTGGCTGAAGTGCTGACCTGCTGTTGTAGTTGTGGGGCTAGATGCTAAACACATCAACAGTTGTCCAGTTATCTTTAATGTTGATACCAGTGACCTTTCGGACACTGTGTAATGCCAGAAAATTAGATCTCTTTAATTATGAACAGTGAAGACAAATTCCTAACAGATGGTTGTGTCTTTCTCTCTTCCATACTGAATTGACACTATTTTAGCATGCAAAAGCAGCTAGTATGTCAGAGGTAAAGAATCAGGCTTTCTGTTTGAGGGTGAAAAAAGACATCTTAAGGTAATAAGTAATATACAGCAGCCATGAAGTAGCCATGTTAAACTTTACATGTGTAGGTCTTACTAGCAGACATTTACACTGCAGAAGACACTCTTCTGTTGGACCATATTCCTATACTTGCATACTGCAGCTTGAACACCGTATAAAGATATGAATTGAATAAAAATTAAATTAATTAGAATATATATAAATTTAATTATGTTGAGCTGCTGAATACTCTGTGCATACTGGATTTTGTGTGTCTATCTGAAGTGTACTTGATGGAGAGTTTTAATTAGAACTGGAGACAGAATAAGAATATTTGGAACGTGAATTTTTTAAATGGCAGGGATTTTCAGCTAGGAGTGCAGAGGATTTTTTTTTTTGGACCTCATTCCCATTTCTCGCTTCTCTTTTTCCCCCTCTTCCTAATAAGCTACTTTTATGTTCAAATTAATACCAGATCCTGAAAAAGAAAAGAATCCTGCTGTGGCTCTCAGTCTTCTGCAGCAA
Source organism: Tricholaema leucomelas (assembly GCA_013400475.1). Taxonomy (NCBI): domain Eukaryota; kingdom Metazoa; phylum Chordata; class Aves; order Piciformes; family Lybiidae; genus Tricholaema lacrymosa; species Tricholaema leucomelas. The sequence continues at coordinate 1,130,188 of WAAF01013955.1, forward strand.
GATCAGAGTTGTCAGATCCACAGCTGCAGGAGATTTTTTTACCTTTGTATGTTTAATGGTTCATGCTACTCTGTTCTTTGATGGTACCATTTAACCCTAAAAATGTAGGCCTGTGGATGGCACAGGACATGTGGCTGCTTTGACTACTGTCTCAGATGTCGGACATGCCAAGACTCAAAGAGCTGATTTGGCAGCTGCCCAGAAGATTTTTATAAAGGCTCAGTTGGTGGCCAGAAACTCAGGCTGTCAGAGTTGTATTATGCAATAAATTGTTTCTGAGCAGAAGTTTCTAATCCAATTTCAGCTGTAGTTTTTTAGTAGTCTGTAATCAAAGATAAGTATACATTATTTCATGGTCTCTTAGAGAAGTGAAGACATGCAGTGTGAGCATCCCCCATCAGACTATGTTTGCTTTTAAGAAGGATGTAGACCTGTTCATCTACATGGGAAATGATGTTTGAATTATTTTAGCTTCTGCCTGAGAGACATATAGCTGTGTGCAGCATATCCTTTCAAAGATATTCAATGCATGTTTTAAGGAACGTTCCCTTTTATTTGAAGAGAACATCAAATAAGGAAACTATCAACTCTCATCTTCTGCATGGACAAAAATTAGCTACAAGTGATGGTGAAACGGAAAGTTGTGTTTTGTCAGGCTGTGGCCTACCTAAAGCATTGCAGGACCCATCCCTCTGACGGATATATCCCTCCTGTGTATTTCCCACTTGTTTCCCTGAAGTAAATAAGTAGCTGTGATAAATGGGTGGGGCGGGGAAGTATGGTTCATCTGAATGCAATGAGATATTTGGGGTTTACAACAGTTACTTTATAGTGAAGTGATTGTAATTTCCTGAATACCAGCTGCAATGCCCTCTCTGCCTTACAGTGTCCATGATGGTTTGATGGTAGGGTGGGCTTGCATTGCTCCAAGCATGGATTGCTGCTAAAAAGGTCAGTCTTGCCTTTCTCTGTGTCCTGGCAGGAGCTCCCGTATGGCCATGTGGCTATAATAAGAGAGCTGATCTGACTGAGAACGATCATTTTTCTTGCCTTGAGGTGAGATTTTGACTCTACCTCAGTCAAGCTTATCAAATGGTTTTATAAGGGCTAATGCTGGCATTGATGTTGGGGCAGGTGCATCCCACCTAGAAGCAGGTGAAATTGTTTAAGCTGGCCATGAAAAACACTCCTGGTTTGAATAATTATGTTGTACCATCACACCTCTTTCTTCCAGCACTCTGCTACCCTCATCTTTCTGTTCCTTGCTTCTACACATTCTTGATAGAGCCCAAACCTCTGGCACTGTGGTTGCAAAATGACTGATGAGATTCCTGGTCTGGCCTAAGAAAGTGGTAGCTGGTGGTCACCGCTGTTGGTGAGAGAAGGTTTGAGTTGAAATCCTGCTGTAAGTTGATAAATTGAGACACTTTAGACTTGGCTTTAGTCTGAATTTGTTTGGGTTTAGCCTTTTAAAAAAACCACATCTTTTGTTTTAAAGTGTTTAACTTCACAGGCTAAAGTGGAAAACAGTTGATGTAAGCTTTCACTGGTTTTGTATTGAGTAGTAGTTTCCTAGAGGTGCAGAAAGATCACTAAGGCCTCTAACTTTATGTAAAAGAAACAAACACATGAAGCAACTATTTAAAAATACCTCATTATTAGGCCTAAGATAAACTTAGGATTTTTTTGTTAATGTCTCAATTCTAGAAGCCTGTATGAAGACACTAGTGAATTCTCTTTGGAGATTTTAATGGTAACTCATCTAACCCTAATGTATTGTTGCAAGAGCAGGTTGAAACTCTCTGGTCCCAAAAGTGCCAGAGGCTTTCACTGACCTGAAAACCAGAGCATTTCTCTTTGATGTTGCTCTTAGAAGAATTAAGTCTGAAGGGAGGAAACACAATCCCCAGTGCAGCAGGAAATGGCAAATGAGCAAAACCAATGGGAGCTTGGAGGAGATGAACACTGTGGAAGTGCTAAAGGAGGGAGGATAGAGGTTTTTATTTGTCTCCACCATTTACTTGCCGTGTTAACGTTGGGCCTGCTAGTCTGGAGCTGTAAAGTAATGTGACTTCTTTGGGGATGTCTTATGGAAGTACAAGAGAAAAAGCTGTTGTAATTACCAGATACACTTAAATGCTATAATAGAACCATTAATAAAGAAAATTTCCCCTTTATTCATCTTAGTTAGCACATTTTAAAAACATGACCTATTTTCCTAAGATAGACAGAACAGATTACATTTTCCAGAAGGCATGAGTCACTGTACTATAAAGTCTCCAAGCCATATCAATCTTCATCAGCTTAAGCCATTCAAGAGATTTTATTTTTTTCTCACTGAATATAAGCAGTTTGTTTTAAATGAGGAACTGCTACATCCTCTCTAGATAGCTAAATATTAAATAAGTGTGAACTTTATTCTGGGAGGAGAAGGGACTTGAAGGACCTTGATAGTAGGCAAAAGACTGCAAGGTTATTACTGTGGGTATACATGGGTATATCCAGTTTACACCATGCTGTGTTTGGCTATAAGAAGTCCAAGCAGGATGATAGCTGCCAGAAGGAGACAAAAATCTTTATTTATATAGCTTCATCTGAATGTATTAGAGTCTGATTTCTGCTCGTTGCCCTGGAAGTCCAAACTTTTTCTAGGCATTTCTGCTGCGAATAGCTTCTGCTCAGTGTTTGTGGAACAGCCCCCTTGCTCCTGCAAGTTATATAGAGAAGGAGTTTGCACCCATGGGCCAAGGTCAGTCAAGGTTTTGCCCTGTGAGTACTGTGTATACATTTGGGGCAGTGAAAAGATTGATGAGACTTTGTAATATGTTGGAGACCTCTGCTAATGCAACAGGGGAAGTATGTTTGCTGATAAAGTAGTAAGACTGCACTTTCTCATGAGGTCCACACCATGCCGTATGCGTAACAAGGAAATGAGCTTTGTAGATGAATAAGCGTGCTAATTGCCCTTCGTGGTAACTCACCCAACACTGCACAAAAGATTTCTTTCAGCCTCAGAAGCACGTCTAGGTTTTTCTACCAATTATTCTTAGTTCTGCCTTTTAGAGAAAAACAGGTATAACTGTTTTTCATTGATAATATGCAGCCAAAAGGCAAAAATCTGTTGCAGGTCTTGAATCTAGTAAACAAACACTTCCATGTTGGTGAGAAGTAGTTTATATGATCTCTGAAAATGTGTTGTCTGTTTTTCATGCAAGAGACGAATTTTTGTTTTGTTGCTAACTAAACACAGAAAAAAAACACCCTTTGAAATAGCTCTCCTTCAAAAATATCCTTGAGGAAATGGTAGAAGCTTGTGGTTTGTTTTTCACGTTGCTTCAAAATGACCTTCTTACATCTGCGAGAAAGATTCTGGGGGCTGTTGAACCATGAAAACTTATTCATTTAGGGCATTGGGTGCCACACTCATTTTTACCAAGCATTGGCTGCAGTGCTGGAAAAAAAGAAAAAAAAGAGGAGGGTTGTGTTTTGTTGTTTTGCTTTCTGCAACCTGGCACGAAGAATGGGGTCAGGAGATGCGTGCTTGGGAAAGACCCAGAGAGTGGGCTGGAAACACATCAGCCACACTGAGTCATAACACACATGCTTCTAAGTATCTTTGTACCTTACAAAGTCCTGACTTTTCAAATAAAGCCATCACTGCTGTTGAAGTATTTACATAAAAGTAAAACAAATAACATGGAGTGCTGCATGCATTCGCCCTTGTTCCAGCTCTGTTTTACCCTGTGAACTCTGACTCCTGTTTGCTTAAGGCAAGGCTGGGCCAGGCTGAAGAATGCCTTATCTGGCGATGAATGAACGAAGGAGTGAAGGAGTTTGAGTCCTGTATATGTTTCTTCTGCTTCTTGTTCAGCAAAGTGGCATGTAACAATGCCTGCTGCTTCAGGCTGACGTTTCACCTACCGAGGGGTTGGTGTGAAGCCTACCTCTCACTTCTGCTATGCCTTTAAAAATGTTTTTATTTAGAATTTGAGTGTCACTTCAGAAATAGGAAGGCTATATGTAGGCCACGTCTGTAAGCCAGGTGGCTCAACTGCAGTGAACCAGCACCTGAGGTGTAGGTGAATAATGAAAGGTACAGGTGATGGATAATTTGATTTAATTTTTCAATACACATTATTACTGTGCATTATTTTGTATACATGTATACATGCACTTAGGTATCAGTTAATACACGTACATTAGTTTGTATACATGCTTTAATATATGTGAGGTAAAGTATTTTATACATTTAATACATAGCAAAACCACGTGCGTGTGCACGTCTGTTTCTTCTCAAATTAGCAGTGTGTAGTAATAGCCTGTTGCACTATTCTGCAAACATCACCTCTGCAGCTGTAGAGCTGAAATCAAGCTGCCAGCCAGATGGCACAAAGGAGAGCTACTCTGATCCCTACCAGGTTGCATCCTGTGCAGGAATGTACCATGTAGGTAAATGGAGGCTATGCTCCTCCTCCCCACCCTCTCAGACCGAGCTTGCCAAACTGTTTCTGGGCTGCCCTGGCACCTGAAGTTAAGATTTCAGTGCACGACATGTGATGCCCTGAAATGGCGTAACGAAGAAAGTGGCATGATTTTATTTTTCAGCTGTAAAAGAAGTGACAAAGTTCTGTTTCTTAATTCTGCCCCAGGGCTTCCCTTGTTGTTCATCTATTTTTACTGGGTTTATAAACTAATCTTATTGTCAGATTGGGAGGCAGAAATAATTTCAACTGATGTGCACAGTGAAGGCTTGTGATGATGAACTTGCAGTTTAAGATGTTACTCGGCCCCTTTTTGGGTCTAAGTCAATAACAGACAATCCATTAGTTCCCTGTAAGTTGTTTCCATGGCTAATTACTTGCACAGTTGCAGAAATTGGTTTTTTTTTGATTCTGTCTTACGTTTTTCTGAGTTTGAGTTCCAGCTGTTGGGCGATGTTAAGCCCCTCTCTGCCAGCCCCGAGAGCCATCTATTATGGAATTTCTACTCCTTGTGGACATACTTACAGGCAAAGATCAAGTCAATCCCTTTGATGGGTTGGTGTTTTTTTTTTTTTTTCGTTTGCTCTTGTGAAGTTACATAGATTAAATTCCTCAAGGGTTTCACTTGAGGGTATTTCTAAGCGGTTCTTTCTCTATGTGTTGTTTTGTTAAAGTGAGAGAACTCTTCTATTTGCTGATGGTGTGAGTGCAGAGCAGGGCAGACGGCAGCTCTCCCTCCGCTGGCGTGACAAGGCAGAGACTATCTGACCCATGTAATTATGGTTAAATGTGTCGGGAGCTGGAGCTGTGCCGCCGGTGGAGCTGCAGCTCAGCTGGGCTCCGAGTCAGCTGCTCGCTGGCTTGCGGCTGCTTTTGTGCCGCAGGCTCAGGGGAAGATGCCATTGACGATTGTGAAACGTTTTCATTGCTCCTGCATATGGAACTGTGTGAATGTGGGTGTTGGCAGCAGCTTAGTCCCTATTTTGCTGATCCTGGATAATATGGTGCTGGGGAACTTGAGGTCCTTTTTATCAGGCCAAGTTATAGGTGTGGGGAAAGCCCACAATGGAGTGGTGGAGACGAAAGGGTGACTGCAGTCTTGGCAGCACTGGTCTGGTGGGAGTTCTGGTGTGGAGAGACTCCTTCATGTGCATTTCTGTTGAGAGTGCTGCTATTAAAGAGGAAGGATGAAGCCAGTATGGTTCACCGTGAGTTTTAAAGCTCCACGATCTGTGCGTGGTGTGAAATACTGCTGTATTGCTTCAGGAGTTGCAAAGGGAGGTAGTTGTGTCTGCCTCCTGGAACCCAACTCTTTACTGGTTGCATTGTGGCCCACGCAGCCCCTGAGTTGGTGGTAAGGCAGGAGCATCTCCTGCAGCAGAGCTGAAGCTTCCAGCTGACACCAGGGAGATATTTTGGTGGCCTTTTTCCTCAGAAAAAGTGGGTGTTGCATTGCATGCCATCCTTCTGTGTGTCCGGCTTGTGTGGGGAGAGCTAAGTGACTTCAAGCCATGCACAGAAATACTTGGATAGGATTGCCTAGACCACAGGCCTCTGTAGTGTGATGGTGGTGCTCTCCTTTCCTGCAGCATGGACTGCAACTGGCATATCTTAAGGCATGGGTTTCCCCTGCCAGCAGTCACTCAACTGCTGCAGTTGGCTGCATGGTGGGCACATGCCAGTTTAAAGAACCTGTCAGCAGGTTTCACCCTGTTGCTGCTGAAACAGCCAGCACTGCCATGTGCTCCTTGTGCTGAGCTGCCGTGGCAAAGGGGATTTAAGTAGGATTAATTTTATTGGATATTTTTTAATATTTATTTTAGCAGGGCTAAAAGGGCCAGTGGGATCAGGAATCAATGAGTGTTTTCATGCAAATTCCATCTCCTCGGGGATCACAGGGTCTGGTGCAGGAAGGGGTGTGTTTGTGGCTTCAGGATGGGCTTGGTGTTTCACCAGAGAGAGGCCTAAGGAGAGCAGCGTGTCTTATGTTAGCTGTGCTCCATCCTTACATGTGCCTTGTGTACATTTGACTTGAAGTTCATAAAATACAAGATGATGCTTTTGTTGCCTCTTGTTAGGGTTCTGTGTAACTCATCTAGGCGGCAGTGTTGGGAGCAGCATGCCTAGCCACAGGGCTCTTTTGTCCTCTCCCATTTGCTCTCCCTTATAATAGAATTTGTTGAAATGACAAGGAAAGGAATAAGTGGTCTCTGCTGGTCTGCGTCTGTAACATGGACAGGTGCTGGAGATGCTTATGACTGTTTCTTAAAAGTGTGGTGTCCCACCAGGCCCTTGTTGGTAGGAACATAAATGGAGACTCTTTAGGCAATCCCTCTCAGGTTTAGCGTTGCTTCTAATTAGGGATGAGGTTGCATTAGCAACAAAATGATAGGCCTCTGTTGGTTAAATAAGTAAATGTATGAGTCCTTCAGAAATGCTTGCCTGGGGATTTGTTTGTTTGTTTGTTGCTTTCTTGGCCCAGAAATGCCTGTGCTCTAAAGCTCCCAGGGGATAGCTCATCCTTCTTCAAAGTATTGTAGCTTGTCCCTTGTATGAAATGCACATCCTTTTGCCAAACTATTTGATGCTTTCACTGCACTTATTATGTTGTGCCTTTTTTCCCCCTTTCTTCTCCCTCCCAAGTAATTTGTTATACTTTTCTGAGTGGCAGATACTTTAGATCACATATCAGCAGCTGAATGCCAGCGTCTCGCTAGAGGAGCTAAGAAAAAGCTGTCAATGGTCACCCTAAACTATGCTGCTTTTTGGGTTTTTTTTGGAAGTTGATGGTGTTGGTCACTTCACTGAATCGTGGGATGACAGAAAGTTCCCAGCCTTCTGGTGGAGATTGCTAATGGAGCTTTCTTGGGGTTTCCAGTGTGATGTGGGAGTATGCTGTGGTGGTACGTTTACCTAAATAAGGCCTGCCTAGAGATTTTAATCTTTTACCTGATGATGGTGTATCCCTTTGAGGAGTTCAAGGGCAAAAATGCTGAAATAGTGTTTTTTAAAGACCTCCAGATAATTATAGGACTTATGAAAATATGATCACTTACCTGATCTCACTTAGGTCTTTTATCAATTTGCTGAGTTAATTTATTTGAATGCTGAAAGCTTTAGGGAAATGCTTTTCCAGGGAATTAATCTTTTAACTAAAGCAAGTTCCAAATATGACATATACTAGTATTCCTTTTGACAGTATAGCATTTGTCTCCTGAAAACAGATGCCCCATGGGCCAAATTCCACTCGACTTTACACTCAGATAAATTCAGAATAAATTCATTGTTATCAATGTGGAACTTCATTTAACACAGCAATAAATGCAGATTACTAAAACAGGGAATAAAAATTCCTAAGTCAAGAGGCACAAACCAAGGCCAAAAAGGCAACAAGATAACTTGGTACACAAAACTTACCTCTTAAATTTCTGTGGCATTCAATTTAGCACTTGGTTTGCTGTTTGTTTGTTTATTTTTGTGGGGATTTTTTTTTTCTCCCCTCTCCTCTTAATTATCTTGGAGAGCACTTCCTGGCTGTGATAAATTTCTCCATAAGGGATTCATTATGAGGATTTTAACAAATAAGTTTTACCTCCTGCCTGATATGTGGTACATGACATGTTTGCACAAAGAAGGATTAGAGGGACTAATATTCAGACTTGAAGATAATAGATATGTTTCTGTTCTCTGTTAGAGCTGATCAAGTTTAGGTTGCATTGTGTTACACAGTATTTTTCTTCAGTTTATTTATCTTCTTTATTTAAAATAAAAATAATCTGTGTAGCCTTGGGCTTCTGCATTTGTTTGTTTTGGTTTTGTTTCAGGTGCCTGCAACTAATGGCTCCTTTCTGTTTTTGTCTTCTCTAGGATGACAGTGATGGGATTCCCTGGTCAGAGGAGAGGGTGGTGCGGAAGGTCCTTTACTTATCCTTGAAGGAGTTCAAGAATGCACAGAAGCGGCAGCATGGCGATGGCATTAGTGGGAGTCTCAAGGCAGTGAACGGTGAGCTGCCTCTGTGGTACCACTGAAAGGACTCTGTCCTTTTCAGTGCAGCTCTTCTGCTGTAGTCAGGAAGGAGACCACCATGCCATCTGGCATGTGCTGTGCCCTTCTGATCTGCGCAGAAGAACTTCTTTCTCAAGTGCTTTAAACACCTGGTTTGAACAACTCGTGTGTTTCCACTTCTGGGAGACTGATTGTAAAGGAGGCTTCTCTGGTCAGTCTACTCCCTGAGTATGTTGACGGAGAAGATGCCCATTTAAAGGTGATGATTGACTTCACATGTCTTGAGAAAGGACAGTTGGACAGAATTTACCTACTCCTATGTCATTTAGATGCAAGTAACTGACTAACCAGTATCAGTTTCTCTGATCTCAGTCCACACTGTCTGTTGTCCAGAGATGGAGTAGTGTAGCACTTACATAGGATTTAAAGGACTGAGAGGACAAAGACACTGGAATATTTGACTCCCCTGGTTTAGCAGTTATTTAAAGGTTTTGAAAGGAGATGCAGGCAAGCCTAGATGACAAGGCCTTGAAGTTTCATTAATCCTTTGGCCAATCTGTTGCTCCCTCTTCCGTTGCAGCTTGCTTAAAAAAGCTGTGGTTTCCTGAGTAGTGAATATAAAGTGTTGTCTCTTTCAGTCACTCATTGACACAATGGATCTGCTCTTGAAAAGGCCTTGTCTTACTGGCTTGAGCCTTGAAAGTCACAACTAGCAGGATTCAGATTTGAGGGGAGGCTAACAGTTTTCAGTCACAAGAGTTTGTTTCTTTATGGAGGAGGTTTATGGCAGTTCCTTTTAGGCATGTGTGTAACAATATGTGTGCTAATGCATTAAAGCAGCAGCTGGGAGCTTCCTTGGTAGGTTATTTGTATTAATATGTAGCTTGTGGGTTTGATGTGGTGAGTCAACTTTTGCTGTATTTTCACTGAGTTTTATTGCCTACAAGGCAAAAACCTAAGGGAATGGTTGGATAACTACAGGCAGCATGATAAAGTTACTGTGTTTCGTAAGCAACTGCAAACTTCTTAATGTGATTAAAGAAGACCTTACACTTCTGAGTTCAGCAGTAATATCAAATACTGATCTGAAGGGAAGGGGCATTTAGGTTTAGCAGCAAGCCATTAATAAGCTTGGAGATGTACACAAACCAGTGCTAGCTTTTTTCCCTCCCAACATCTCTGCATCATTGATCTTCTGTCAAACAGAATTTCTCTTGGAAAGTTTCTTAGTCCATTGTGGGGGTTTTGTTTAGTCAAAAGGAAAAAAGTCTAAAGGCGTGAAGCACGATAATAGTGTGTTACGAGGCTTTGATGATATGCCAGGTTACAGGATGACTGAGGTTTTTATGGTGTCTAGTTTCTCCAAAGGCAGCTTAGATGAAAAGTGAATGGGCTGGGAATGCTGTGTACCAGACGTGGAGTATGCCACTGACAGTCTCTGGCACTGGCATGGGTCACATCTTCAGAGCTTGCTTCTCTCATTGAGAACTGTAGTGTTCAGTGCTTTTTCTCCTTCATAGAAGTAGATGATCAGTTCCATGGAGATCTGAGTTTTTTTGCTTGCTTGTTTGGTTTGGTTTTGGGGGATTGTTTGTTTGAGCCAGGATGACATTCTGTGTCATACTTTGTTTGCTAAAGGGTTCTTTAAATGTCTTATTTCAATGTTGTAGCATTTCAACATCGCTTCCCAAAAGTGGTTTTTTGTCCACGTGGGAGAATATTTAATTATACGGAGAAAAAAGATTTACAAGAGAGGAGGTTTGATGTTGTGCCATAACATTAAGGAAATCTATTTGGACATAAAATTTGTTTAGTACATCTTTGGAAAAAATGCAGCCATCTATTATCAAATCCACAGGTCTCTATAGACTGGGAAAAAAAGCAGGTTGCCTTGAGAAATGACTGAGCTATTTTGAGTTTAGGGAGAGACAATATTTTAAGAATGAGTCTTAGATTCATGATGTCATACTGCTGAAATAAGAAATATTTCCTTGCATATGTCCTTTGTTCCAGCACCTAGGCCACAACCAGCATTGGTGCTGCTACTTGAAAAAGTAGCATGATACTAAATACGGTTTTATGTGAGTGATCTCTGCTAATACTCAGCACCCATAGCTCTCAAGCAGGGGAGCAAGGAGAATTTAGCCTTTCTAAAGCTGGGATCCCCTGACTGGAATTCTGGTTAGAGTGCTTTGCCTTGACAAACGTAAAGGAAAGCATAGGTTTTGTGCTGCACAACTTTGATATCCCTAGTGAACTCTAAAGGGTATTGCTCCTTCAGCTGTTGAAAACTGAATAGGTCACCTTTCAGTACTTGGCAAATGTAAACACTTTGAGTGGGAAGGAGGCATCTGGGCAGTGTTCAAGCTTGCCAAGTTCCCTTCTTGGTGTGGAAGCATGGACTGGTCTTGTATCCTTCTGAGAGCTCTTATGTGAGTTCAGATGACTGAACTAGGTAGCAGGATTTGATCTTCGTGCCACTGTCTATAGAGAGAGATTCTTTGTTCTGCTTTTATAGCTGTTTTCTCTTAGATGTATTTACTTATAAACTTGCAACTTGTAATTTGTTTCAGTAGAAAGTATTTAGTTTTGGCAATAGAGGAAGGTTAAATATGTACCAGCCCCTTGCAAATGATATCTTTAGAAAGTCGCTGAATTAGCTAAACATGCTACAGAAGTTGCTTAGCCAGCATTTGCCAAGCTACAACTAAACATTGTCAGTGGTGTTCCAGCTGGTGAGTACTGTAGTGTCTTTAATAATTGGGTAGCTGAAATAATGCCTCTTTGATTTGATGGTGCAAAAAGCAAGTTCATTTTAAATGTAAGAGATGAACCCATTCCTGGGAGTATTTTCTGTACCGAAGTTTCTGCAAGCTCAAAGATGCTAGTGGTGGCACAGAGACAGTCAGCTTCCATGCCACTCTGAATAATAAAATAAATGAAGTAGATTCAAATTACTCTTGGAGATTGTATGTACCTTGGCTGTCTCCACTACTACTAAAGATACTTGTTGTCCTGAAAGCAGTCTTACTGTTTTCAGTTTGTGTCTGAATGATCTTGATGAGGAGTTAGTGCACCATTAGTAAATTTGCACATGACACCAAGTTAGGTGGATGTGTTGATCTGCTTGAAGGTAGGGAGGCTCTGCAGAGAGACAGATCAGATCAATGGGCTGAGGTCAGTGGTATGTGCTTCAATGAGGCCAAGTGCCAGGTCCTGCACTTAGGTCACAACAACCCCATGCAGTGTTAAGGGCTTGGGAAAGTGTGGCTGGAAAATTGTCTGGCAGCAAGGAACCTGGGAGCAGCTGAACATGAGCCAGCAGTGTGCCCAGGTGGCAAAGAAAGACATTCTGGCTTGTATCAGAAATAGTATGACCAGCAGGAGCAGGGAAGTCATTTTCCCCCTACACTTGGCACTGATGAGTCTGTGCCTCAAGTACTGTGTTTGATTTTGGGCACCTCAATGTGAGAAAGACAGTGAGGTACTGGAATGGGTGCAAAGAAGAGCAGCTAAGCTGGCGAAGGGCCTAGAGGATGAGTCCAGTGGAGAGTGGCTGAGGGAACTGGTACTGTTTAGTTGGAGAAGAAGAACCTGAGGGGAGAGCTTATCACCCTCTATAAATATCTGAAAGAACAAGGCAGAAAGGTAGGTGCTGGTCTCTTCTCAAATGTAATTAGTGATAGAGCAAGAGGGGCAGCCTCAAGGTGCACCATGGTAAGTTTAGGCTGGACATGAAGGAAAAAAAACATTCCCCGAAAAAGTGGTCAGGTGTTGGAATGTGCTGCCCAGGGAGGTGATTGACTCCCCATCCCTGGATATGTTTAAACGTCATTTAGATGTGGTGCTTGGTGATACAGTTTAGTGGAAACTTGGTAGAGTAGGGTTAATGATTGGACCTGGTGATCTGAAGGGTCTCTTCCAACCTAAATGATTCTGTGATTCTATGAAACTGTTATTTAGGTGGTTCTGATTAAAGTAGCAGAGTTATGTTTGGGAGTGGCAGTGTGTTTGTAGGTCTCCTTACTCCTACCTTTTTTATACCTCCTTTTCACCTAGTGGTAGTTTTGCTTAGCTGATTGTGCTGCTGGATATTTCTCAGCCTAGTTTCTTTAGTGTTATCCCAGCCCCACTCCCAGCGAGCAGTACTTCAGAGAAAGGCAAGCAGATGTATTATGGCTGTGGTATAAGTAGGTATGTTGCATGCATCTTTACGTTGTCTCTAGATATTTTTGGAGTAGGGAATGACGCTCTACGGTTTGCCTGTTTTGTCAAGAAACCCTCTGCAGCCCTAAATGGGGTACTGGAACTCTGATTATGGAAACAAGGTCATGGCTGGAAAACCCAGAGGGACTTCTTTAGTGATTTTGATTACTGCTGCCTGTCATTTGCATTAGGATTTTAAGAATAGGGATTGGTGTTTGGCACAGTGATACCAGATTTCAAAGATCCTCGTCTAAAAGGAAAACTAAATCCCTTGGGAAATTGTTTTCTTCTTGTGTAGCTCAGAATGGGAGATAAGGCTATAAAAAGGCAGTGAAAGATGTAATTATTGCTTGTGTTCCATTTATGCGAATAAATCCAGTACCCTCAAAAGAGTACATCCAAAAGCAGATTTTTATTAGGTAACATTTCACATTATGCTATTCCAAACTTACGATAAAGAGCAAATTTTTGATACAGAGATGACAAACCAGATGGTAGAATTACTGAAGCAGGTAGTCTGTTTTCACCAGCTGTACTTTGTCCTAGAAAAGGGTCATGGCAATTTCCAAATGTGCCAGCTTGGTTAAGCCTGTGACAAACATAATCTATTTGGGAAATCCAGTGTAAATGAGGAAATGTTTTGACAGAAGTTGGAGGTCTTGCTCAGCTAGTAAATGAAGAGATGAGTAAAAACATGGGATTTTGCTGTTCTGAGAGCTTTCATCTTAGGGCTGTTAAAATATTTTTTTCATTTAATGTGTGTTCTTTAAACAGAAACAGACTGATGTCAGCACTTTGAAGTTGGTGACAAGTCCATGGATGGCTGTGGTGCTCCTTCCTCCCTTTTGCTACTCTGCTTCTGCCTGCAGCAAAGCTAGTGTGACTTCTGTTGAAGGCTTGCTTTTTCCAGAAATCAAATCACAGAATCATAGAACGGTTTGGGTCATAAGGGACCTTAAAGATCATATAGTTATAAGCCCTCTGCCCTGATCAGAGACACCTTCCCCTAGACAGGGTTGCTCAAGGCCCTGTCCAGTCTGACCTTGAACACATCCATAGAGGAGGCATACACCATTTTCTTGGGCAGCCTGTTCCAGTGTCTTGCCACCTTCACTGTACAGAATTTCTTCCTCATCTAGTCTAAGTTTTATAAATCTTCCATCTTAGGGCAATTGCTCCTCATCCTATTACTACCAGCCTTTGTAAGAAGTCCCTCCCCACCTTTCTTGTAGACCTGCTTTATGTACAGAAAGGCCACCATAAGGTCTCCCAGGAGCATTCTCTTCTCCAGGCTAAGTAGCCCTAACTTTCACAGCCTGTTTACATAGGGAGGTGCTCCAGACCTCTGATCGACTTCATGGCCCTCCTCTGGACCCGCACCAGCAGTTTGATGTCCTTGTGTTGTGGCCCCAGAACTGGATGCAGTTCTCCAGGTGGGGCTTCACCAGAGCAGAGTAGTGGGAAAGATTCACTTTACGGGTCTTGCTGGTGACAAGGTCTCTGCACAGAGGCAGGAGCCTTTGAGGCAGCCCGTGGCAGGATTGTGGTGCTGGACCCAGCAGCAGTAGCATGCTCTCTTTCCTGGATCTGCCCATCCCTTAGCTGCTGGGCTGACTGGGGCAGACAGCAGTGCTAACTGGAAACATCTGTGTTTGTCCCTGCTGCATGGATTTTCAAGTATTCTTTGTGTGATACATGGGGGTTTCCGTCAGTGTTCCTCAGTGGGCAGTGTCAAAACAAAGGTGCCCTGTGGTAGAGTGCTGTAGGGGCTGGGTTAATCTGATCCTGAATTGTTGGTGAAACCTCTTTTCCCTGGCCATGTTGCTAGTATCGTGAACACAGCATACAAATTGTGACAGATGTGGTAGAAATGCTTCAACCCAGCTAAGCTGGGTGCTTCAACTCTGTGTTGTGCATTATTTGCCAAAAGCCAACTACGTGGGTGTGGTAGCAGCTGCCAGCAGGGTAGGGTAACCACATCTTCTCTGGGACGAGGCCATCTCTCTTCTTTACCCACTTCTGCAGATGAAAGCACCATAGCTTGCAGGAAAATGCTGCTGTCCCCTGTGTGCCCAGAACCTACTTCCTCCTTGGTGCAGGCACTTAGGCTGAACAACTACCCAGTCTTCAGTTTTGATTAAGAAAGTACCTGTCTTCATTCACTGTGATGATTCAGATATGCTGGTAGCTTCATCTCTCTTATTTCTGAAGGCTGCAATTAAGTAGTAGAAGAAGGTTTTATGCAAACGTTTGTCTAGGGAGCTTTTTACTCCATCAGTGATGTGAAATTGCATTTGTTGACAGTGGGTAAGGTCTGTCTGTCTCCTGTAGCTTTAGTAGAAGATTGTAAGTGTGCCAAGGACCCTTGTCTGTGTAAGTGGATTTCAAAAATGCATTTACAGAAACAAACACCTCTTTCAGCTTTGCAATGTCTCCCCTTTACATTCTGAGTAAACAGCCCTTTTTGGCTAGTTTTAAATTGTGATTAAATGTCGATGTTTTCACTAAAAGGTTCAGAAAATAAGCATTTGAGCAGATTTGTCATGGCATTCAACATTACTTTCACTTTGGTGCTTGCTGTCAAGTGAATTTAAAGTTTAACAAATAAATAATAGGATACTGGGGTTGGGCTTCATTTAAAATTTCCAACTCTCTTTCCCTTTCTAGTTAGTGTTGTGGGGTTTTTTTTGTTGTTTTGTTTTGTTTGTTTTTTTTTTTTTAAATAACAGAATTAATTTTTGAGCCTGCCAGGGATCTGCTTGTTGATCGTCTGACAGCCACTTCTTGCCTTTTCTATCATCACCACTTTTAAAAATTCTGCAGGCCAAATTATGCGCTGGGTGATCTCAACCCAATTTGATTATGTCCAAATTGTTCTCCTGTCTTAATGCAATTTCAGTGCTTGGCAAGACTGCCAGAAATTTATCTCTTGCAGGACACTCATCATCCTTTTTCTCTTACACATAGCAGAGGTGGATTTTTTTTTTATCAAGAAAAACAGAGGAATTGAGTAATTAATTTTCCTAAAACTTCATTTTGTGGCCATCTGAAACGAGTTGCTGTTGCCCCTGAGTGCATTTCTAGTCAAAGTAGTTTTTAAAATTATCTTGCCTCCTTGTATATTGCTAATTGCAGGTAATGGAAAATGAAAATGGCAGGGAAGAGTCTGCAGAGGCGTGTGCATAATCTGTAAGAGGCCGAGTTACAGTAGGTCTAAAATAAATACAGTGAGGAAAGGTTCAGCAGTGGCTGATGGGTATGGGCACCCTCCTTTTGCCCTCTCTCTTGTGCTGGCTCTGCCATTTGTCTGCCCATACAGTACAGCCGGTTCAGTGTACTAATGTGGCAGAAAACTAGACTGGAAAATTATGTAAATAGTTATCTTCTAGAGGTTCATTAAAAGGTCATATTAGTACCAAGTGCGCTTTCGGTGGAAATGAGAGACTGGAGTATCTTGACCAAAAGCTGTAGGAGGAGACCAGGCTTGTTCCCTTTTGATAGCAGCAAGCTGCTCCTTTTGTCTAACCACAGCCTTAGGATTGGTGCAGTCATTGCATCTAACCACAGCCTCAGATGCTAGAAGGGACAACATTTGCCAGAAATAGAAGGGAAAAAAGGCTGCAGCTTAAAAACTCACTGAAAAAATGCCTCACAACTGTAGGTATTTGGTTTATGGGTTTGTTTAGTTTTCAAAAATACCACACAAACCAACTCCTAACACTGACACAGTGGTGAAATTCATTGTAGACTACCCATGAAGACAAACTCTACCTTAACCCCAACAGGTGAAAAGAATTTTGTTTTCCTTGATTCAGGGTCACTCTGCATAGCTGCTGCCTTGGATTTATTATTTCTATCATCAGTCTGGGGAGCATCCTTCAGTGTAGACAAGCAAACTGCTTCATTCCATCTTTGGCAGCCATCAAATCACCAGCCAGCCTAAATTTACACCCTGGCATCTTTTTGGCTGGCATGTACAGCCGAAAGGATGATGGTGGTTTTATCTTGTAGCTCTGTCAAAAATGGTGTCTTTCATCAGTTCTGGTTTGCTTATTTTAGAAATGAGAGTAAGGCATAACTTAGGCAAAGCTGCTTTTGTTTTTTTGACTGCAGAAGAGATACACCACTTTGGATTCTAACTCAACAATTTCTTCGGTCGACTGGTAAAGGAAGTTTAAAATTGTTAATAATTTCATTTTGACTAGTTTTTTACTGGCATGTTAAAAATCTGAAAGATCTGCTTAGAATGTTGTTTTTCACACTAGCATGTTGGTCTGTATGAAGTTCATGTTAAGATCTGAGAACTAGTGGTTGGTGTTGGCCACGTCCTGAAATTGTTGAGTTAGGAGGTAAAAAGATAACTTACAGTCTACTTGGAAATCAAAACAAAGTTAAACAGCTGTTAAAGGTAGTGTAAATGATCGAGTTCCACACCATTATGTGCCTGATGGATCCTGTTATTGAAAGGACTGGAAAATATGCACAAAGCCAGAAAACAAAGGAGGCAAGAATCCAACAGTATGCTCAGAGAAAGTAAGCACAATGCTTCTCTGTCTAAGAGCAATAGTTCTCAGAAGGCATGGGTGGGGAGCTGTCTGATGCCAAATGCTCATCATTGTTACTGTTTTAATGTTTATTAAAATATCCTAGTGGGGATCAAGGATCTGCAGGTCCTATGTAGCTGCTGTAGTAAAGAAGGTTTAGATTTCAGTATTCCCGTTGCTCCTCTGTTGTCCAGGATTGACAAAAGGAAGCTATGCATTAAATAACTAGTGTCTTTAATTTGAAGGACAGACAATAAGGAATATAACCAGAAAAGCAGCAGGGAAATAAAAAGTCAGTCATTGAAACAGCATACTCTCTTTTATTAAGAAATTAGAGATGTCACAGGAAATAAAATCAGTATCACAAGTAAAAGCAGAGAGAAGTTTTAGTCATACCCACAGGCTGTGTAATGCAGTTTATTGCAGTTGGTGTCCTAGGGAACTTGCCATAGATTGGGAACCATAGAGTTAAAAATCCTCTAGGGACTAGAGGCGCCCAGGAGATGGACCCAGGAGAGTGTAATATTGTTATTTTGTCTCATAATTCCGCTATCGCTTTATAAGCTGGCAGCAAGGCCAGCTCGTCCTGCTTTCCTCTCTCTCCTGCCTGCTGTCTCTGGCAGGCACTGCTTACCTAGGCCTGTTTGTGGCTTCCAGAGGTTTTGTTTTGGCCTGTGGGTGGCAGAAGCACTGCAGGGGGAGGAGAGGAGCACTGGGGATTGTAGATTAATTTTGTGTTGGGGGAAGGTTTAAGGGGGTTGCTATGTATCCTTTGTATGCTCTGTAATGCTTCTGCATCTTTCTTTTCAAATATAATTCTGTATTTCTTTCTAGTTAATTTGAGAGCATCTCATTCTGTCCACTCTTTAAAAAAAATCCCTGAGAGAACTGTATTTTTTGACACTGTCTGTGCTTAGATTTGCATAAGGCTTTTGCTAATTGTTTGTCACTAGAGCTTTGAGCTGTTAGTGCAAGAGTACAGTTTGTGGAGCCCTTACAAAGTATTGGAGAGAATATGTTTTCAGTTTTCAAGGACAGTTTTTCCTTGGTGTAAGGAAATGTTTTAGAAATGGCTTGCTGAGCCATTTGGTCCAGCAGGATATTCTTAAGACCATTAGTCTGTGTTTAATCAGAGCAGATGTCGTGTGTACTGTAAATGTTAGTGTGTCAGCCCTGGCAGTACAGTCAGTTTAAAAGAAAAAGCAGATTAGTGACAGATGACTGTAACTGCTGATGGGCACAGCAGCCATTGCTGCAAGTTGCTGTACACAGTGGCCAATGCACCTTACTCTTCACCTCAAGTACTATGAGTTCTTGTGTTTCCAGGCTTTGGCTGGTTAAGTGTACAGGTGGTTGCCAATCAAAATGGATTTGGTTATCTTTGTAGTGATGTGGAGTAAACTGAAAATGTCAGTTGATCGGTATTGCATTATTTGTGTCATCAGCCCACATTTGAATGTAGAAACTGCTGTGCGAAACAGGAAAATCAAATCACCTCTCTGAGCAGAAAACCTCTTCAGGAATTAATGTTCATTTCACAGCTGATAACAGCCTGGGAGACAGGTCTTTGCTCTAAGTTTATGCTTCCACATTTCAGTTTGGTTTCAATGGGGTATTTTTGATTTAAAATTTCCAAGACACTGTTCTGCAATTACTACTCTTTTGGTAATTGATGATGATGATAGGTTCATCACATAGCAAATACTTCCCATAGCTTGTAGGTGAATATTACTTCAAAAATAAATACAGCTTAGCATGTATACTTTTACATACAATCTGCTATGTTAAGTCATAGCAGATTGCTCTACATCATAATTGTGAATGCATTTCTAAATCCTTTTTTGTGTATCTCATGAGCACAGATTTATTACATGCAGTTAGTGTGATGTCGTATCCAGAATTAGTTGAATATGCATTTTCAATAGCTTGCTTTTCATGTCTGTTATTATCCAATTCAAATGAATTTAATACTGTGAAGGAGGTGTCCAGTCAAAGGTGCAGCTATAGAAGGCTTGTGCTTAGGGTGACAGCAGATGACAGCTTGACTTGAAAGTGTTGGTTCTTGTACACCTGAAAGAGTTCCCACCTCCAAGAGCTAAAGGCAGCTGATTTTCTACCTTTATCCATCCTGTTTTCTCCTCTCACAAGACTGTCAGTGTCACAATTGCGGTTGGGACCCTGTGATGTTTCAGATCTGTCCACTAAGAGGCTAACTCATTCCAGATAAGCCTTGAACAGACAAGACTCATTTTCTGCTTTGCTCAGAATTTCCTGTGCTTTGTTCTGCATCTGTTTGTGAAAGGCTGTGTTATCTTTGAGAGCCTTCATCTTGTTTTCTTTATTCAAGCTATACGCTAAAATGGAAAAAGGGAAGAGCTGGAAGGGACCCAGCTGCAGCAATCTGACAAGAATCCCACAGAGGGAAAGAGCTGGCAAACTCTTCAACTGACCTCTGGTGCAATTTGGGAAACCAGGAGATAAGCCACTTTCCCTGCAAAAGATTTGGCCTAAGCCAGCCGTTCTACGTAACGCTCAAAGACTGTGCCAGCGTTTAATTGCGTTTTTCTCTTCCTTCAGTCATCCTTCACTTAGCTTCAGTAGCCGTTGGTCTTGAAAATGTTTCAGTTTAGCCTCTTCGTAGTCTTTGTGTGTGTGAGAGGTAAATCACACCTTGACATGCTCTTTCTCAGACAGGTTGCCTCAAAAGCAGTTTCTTCCTAAAATACCTCCCTCAGACAGTAGTTGTCTCCTGCGGTGCTGTGAAAGGTGAAAGCATTTCATAGCCCACTGTTTTTAAGGATGCTCTGTTTACTGTGACTGCAAAGCACCCTGGTGTTTTTATGTGATGTCTACTCTGCACATGGAGAAATATCCACATACACTTGATAGAGTGATGAAAATTGCACAGAAGGAGTTTTTCCTTTTTTCACAACATGAGCATTTTCTTTGTTTCCGGGCAAAACTGCTGTCACAATGTTAGTAAGATATGGTTAGAGCCATGATAGAAACTTGTCCCCTCATACAAGACATTGAGAAAAGACATCTGGTTTGTACTGATGACCAGATGCAGGTGCACTAGATGGAGAGGACTGAAGAGAAATTTCATTCCCTTCCAGTTTTTTTCCTGGCCCCTGCTGCCTTGCTGTGATGTTGGGATCTTGTTTCAAAGCTTCAAACCCTTAGGCTTCATATGCCAGAGAGAAGTGGTAGGGTTGCACAGAGCCTCTAAACTGAGGCATCATACAGGAGTGTTGGGGAGAACCATATTCCTGTTACACAGTCTGCCTGCAGAGCTTGACGTCCCTTCCCTCCTGTTGATTGCCGTGTTGTACCTATCTGTGAGACTCTTCCAAGGAGAAGAGTCCCAATTCTTCTCTTTAATGTGACAATCTACTTGACTGGATGGTAAGTAAATAATTTCATTGTTTTACCTGGTGCTTTTTACAGTAGTTGTTCTGCCTCTTTACATCTCAGGATGTCAGCAGCAATTATCTCCAAGTGGAAGCCATGAATAAGAAATAGAAGCTACCAGAATGTGTCTTGAATTCCAAATCTTCTTGAAACACAGCTGTTGCTACTCTTCTCCTCCAACTCCAAAATCAATTGAAGATGGCCTTTCGTGCAGCAACAAGATCTGTGGTTAGGGACTACTTGTCATGTTTTATTTAGGTAGAAACCTGTCCCAGAAGCTTTACCATGTCTCATTGTCCTGCAGGGATGAACTTCAAATGCCAGTTTACATTTGCCTAGAGCTGACCTACTCTAATTGAAATGAACAAGGCTGTCTTATCTAAGTAGATAAACACAGCCCATTTGCAACTGTAGATTTAAATGCACTCTTTCATAGATTACCTTTGCGCAGTATGGCGGAGTCCTCGAATATTTAAAGTCTCATTAACAAGAGACCAGAATTGAAGAGTAAAAGTTCTTTGTGAAAGAGAGGTTTTTGAGCTGCAAGCTGATGTTGATCTCTCCTAGGCTAAAGGAATACTGTTTGGTACAAAGTCCCCTTTATGCCAGTGTGGAAGGCACTCCAATAAAACCGGCCTGCAAAGTCTTGAAAGTTGATTAACATCCAAAGCATAGCACAGTTATATACAAATACTCTGCTCATAAAACAGAATAAATGAGGCATTGGTTAAGGCATTGCTTAGAGCAGCAAACCACCTTTCTTTCCGTTATGGATCTTGGCGTTTGCCATTAACAGCCTGGGAAGCAGAATTTTTGAAAATAGTTAAGCAGTGTTGTGGAGGCAGGGAATTGATGTGGCCGAGTCAGGAATTATGAACATGGAATTACTTTGTTTTCCTGAAAACCCCGCCCCCTAACTATGTACAAAAATAGCTTAGGCTTACTTACAGGCTCAATTCGATTGTTAACAAAGAATGTTATGGCCAAATGTAGAGATTTAGGAAGTCAGGAAATGGAAAAGGCTAGGCTATAAACACAGCTTTACCCCACTATCAATCAGGCTGAGCAGAGAATTAAGGGAACAACAGGCTTTACTCACAGAGGTGTGAGATAGGAAATTGGAGATGATCCCTTACTGGATTCCTCTGCAGCTCGGCTGCCTTCTGAGCTGCAAGCAATGTACAATAGTGGATCCAAACGGCAGAACTCTGAGGCAGGTGGAAAAGCCGCCAAACTCAGAAGTGTATCAAGATATGACTTCCACAAGACAGAGATTCGTGGAATCTCAGCAGTGGCAGGGGAGAGCAAAACTGCTAGGGCCTCCCCAGTTAGGAATAGCAGCCAGGAAGTCAGCTGCAGCATGGTCCAAGAGTAGCTGGGTCCGGGTGCCATCAGCAGCTCTCTCAAATGGACCCCGGGACTTGCCAAGCTTGCAAATTTGCACAGAGTGGTGCAAAAGTGGGGAGAACCAGCCAAAAGCAGGGATGGTGCAAAAACTGACAGCTATGCAAACAACTATGAACTGTCCAAAAGCGGGGACGGTCCAAAATGGGAACTCTGTCACAGCAGGAGCTCTTTCAAGGCAGGAACTCTGTCGAGGCAGAAACCTCGTGCCTTTTCCCCTTGTTCTATTAATGCTTTTCTAGACAAAGTGTCCATTTGCCATTTTATACTGGGTGCAAAGAACCCAACCGACCACCAGCCTGATTCCCAGTGCGAGCTTCCACACGGATCAGTACATGTATGGAAAAGGTGCCTTTTGCTGTTCCCCCTTCAAGCCCATGGAGTGGGGGAAGCAGTTTTCGTATCTTCTTCTCCCCATTCAAACCTGTGGGGTGGGGGAAGAAGGGAGGAATTTGGAGTGCTCCAGAACAACCAGTGGGAAATCAGTTACTGTCTGTGAACTTGAATATTGGGTTTTGTAGGAAAAAGGTGGTTTTGAAGTCTTTTAATTTCGCAGGCGTAGTTGGATGTTGAGGTGGTACTGCATTGCTGTCTGGCTGAATCAAGTAATCTTGGATTCTGTGGGGATATTCTCAAGAAAATGAAAGCTGCAGGGAAACATAGAATGGAACAGAGTTTGCTGAGAATAGATATCTATCAGATGTCACCCACAACATCCGTCTCCTTAAATTGGAGAGATATGGATTCAAAGGGTGGGGACAAGAGTGACAGCAGCAGTTTGAAACTTGATGGAGCTGCTATTCCAGTGAAGTGGCTGAGGTGAAGGGCTCCAGAGGAGACTCCTGGGGTGCCTTGATGATAACTTAAGAGAGTGTCTTGGTTTTAGCTGATTGGCCTCATGAGAAGGAATGAGGGGAGCTATCCTCCCCCACCCTGCAGTGGTGCAGTTGTTCAATACCGTGCTTACAGCATGCTTGCTGCAAAGGGAAGGAAAGTGCTGGCTGAGGGTGAAAGGGATTTATGGTATTTGGAGTGTATGCTATGGCTTGTAAAGCTTCCTGTTCCAGGTTTTCCCTTCTTTTTTTCCACTCTCATGCAGGCTTGGGTTCACTTGTTTGTGTGGTTTGGTTTTTGTCTGTTCCATTGCTACTACACACATCAGTATTTTTCTTTGTATTATCTGGTACCACTAAATCTCCCGTATTTCAACTCTGTATCCTGAGTCCTTTTTCTCCTTGCCCACCTGGAGAGGGTGGATGGGGGGAGCACTGCAGTAGTGGTTCAGTGATAGAATTCTCACCTGTTACACAGGAGGCCCAGGTTTAATCTGAAATTTGTGAGCAGACTGTTACAGCTCAGCTCTGGCTGAGTTAAACCAGGACAGATAGGAAATAGCACTACTCAAGGGAGTGCAGCACTGGTTCTGGTGGTCACCAATGCAATCAAAGGTCATCAGGGATTTCAAGACTGGAGACAGCCTGGGCTGCAGTGATCATGCACTGGAGTTCTCAGTCCTAAGGGATGTGAATGAGACAAGAAGCATACTAAGGACCCTGCATTTTGGGAAAGCAAAATTCTAGCTCTTTCAGTGAGTTAGTCAGTAGGACTTCCTGGGAAATGGTCCTCAGGGACATGGGAGCAGAACGGAACTGGCATATCTCTAAGGACACTTTCCATGGAACGTGAGAGCTCTAGATCCTCAAATGTAAGGAAGGGAAGAGACCATCATGGCTGAATGGAGACCAGCTGATGAAACTAAAAGGCAAGAAGGAGCTGCAGGGCATTTCAGGCAGGGACCGTTACATTGGGATGTACCCAGGCAGGGATGCTGCCCAGTTGTGTAGGAATGAGCTCAGAAAGATCAGGGTGCAAGTAGGGCTGAACTTGGCAAGGGATGTGAAGAATAATAAGAAGGACTTCTATGGGTCTGTCAATGGGAGCAGGAAGGTTGAAGCATACCTTCCTTGATCAGCTAGAATGGCAAGTTAGTCAAAGCCAACAAAGAGAAGGCTGAGGCTCTCAACAGTATTTTTGCTTTAGTCTTCACTGGCAGCCTCTCTACCACACCTGCCAAATTGAAGGACCATAGGATGGGGACCAGGAGGACAAAGTCCCTATCACTGTAAGCGAAGACAAAGTTCATGATCTCCTGAGGTGTCTGAACGTACACAAGTCTATGAGACCTGATAAGCTGCATCTCAGAGTCCTGAGGGAATTAACTGATGTAGTTTACATAATCTAATGATTATGTATAAAGCATATCCCCTCCACTAAAGCTCGTAGCTTACTAAACATAAGTACTGTTTTGAGGAGGAAACTGGTTATGGCCTGTCTGATTGAGACTTGAACAGAGAGCTCATGCCTTGGTCAGGGACAGAATTTCATTACAGAAGCACACACATGCATCAAAGAAATTAAAGAAAAGATGCTGGCTTAATACTCTGTCGGCAGCTACAGTGGTAAACAAAAGGAAAGCTGATGGAACTGTGTGGATTGCAGAGCTTCCAGCAATTCATGTTTTTCCTCTTAATTCACTCAACTACGATCTGTGTTTGAGACGACGCAAGCTACAGCTTTGTTTTCTGTACTAGCTAGTGATGCACAGCAGATGTTGCTGAACATGTTTTGTGCCATCTCTAGAAACAGAGCATCTCAAACCTGCATAGGTCCCTGAAACACTGACATGTGGTTTCTGTCCCAGTTGCAGAGAAGCTGTTCCCAGTCCAAATCTGTGTCTGCTGCTGATGCCTGTTGTGAGGGATATTCCTATTTGTACTTTTTCCTCTCTGTTGAAATGTGGGTCAGGATTTTTAACTTACTATGGCTCATAGGACAAATAATTCTCAGATACTTCCATGTTTATACCAGGCAACAAAGATTGTTTCTTGTCTTTCTGTTTGCCAACAGTTTTTCTTTTGTCATCATTGGTTTTCCTCCCTTCTTGTCAGAAGGACGAAAGTGTGTTTTACTGTTTCTCTGCGTACTTTTCTTCTCCAGCTACTTGTTTTTCATTCTGTCTTTGTCCTCATATTTTCTGTGCTCCCTTTGAAGTGAGAGTGTCTGTTCCTGCACTGTGCCGTGCTGTGAGGACAGTCCAGGCTGCTGGCTGCAGGCTCAGTGTTAGAGTCATGGAGATCATAGATTTCTTTTTTTCCCTTCTTTTACTTTCCCCTCCTCCCACAAACTCCTGGGCCATCCAGCCTAATGTGATAGCAGATTTGCCTCAGTATTTGGAGAAAAGATCTATAATAAGCACTGGGGACATGCTGGTAAAAAGCATCAGCATGGTATGCCAGCTCAGTTGGAGTACTGACTGTACATTAATTCTCTAACTTATAATTAGCTATATTAAATTCCAATTTTCTGAAAGGAACCATTATCAAATAACACTCTGTTTGAAATCTCGAAGAAACATAAGGAATGAAAGCTTAGTCCTCTTATGCTTTCATCTTTCAGAAGCAATCCCTATCTCAACATCTTGACCTACATTTTCTTTTTACCCTCTCCAAGAAACAGAGTGTGGATTTAATGTCTCAGAAGGGAGGTAAGGATTTTTTTCATCCATGTGTATGTGTTGACATATAAATTTGGGGGAAAACAATGAGGCCTTCATGTCCCTAATGACTTTTTTTTAAACTTTAAAGTGTTTTCCATAATATCTCTGAGGCAGAATTTAAGTTCAGAAAGAAATTAAATGGAAAAAGTCCACTCCAGTCTTTCATAAGTGGTCCACTTTATCCAGCTTTTACCAGAATCTTTCCTGATTTTATATTCTAGTAGAGAAAAAAATTGGTCTGTCCTTCCTTCCCTCCTTCAGTACCTGAGATCCAGTCATACATTTTCTTTTTACCACTGAACGGGATGTGCAGTCTTTCTGGGAGGGAAGGTCTTTGAAATGATGATTTTGTTCACATTCATTCTCATTCTTACTATGTAGCTGTTTGGTTTTACCAACAAACAGTTCTACATGGGAATTAAATCTTCGCTTGGATGGCTCTTAACCTGTGAAGAAGCAAAGGCTGTCAGTGCATCAAGCAGCTTTTGCAGGTTTTGGTCTAATCTGGATCCCAGCTTTGACAATGACAAGAAGGATTCCCACTCCTTGTACTGTTGGTCTTCCAAAAGGCAGCATGGCATTCCTGCTGTACAGCTTTCCCATTAGATTTACCCATCCTGGAGAGCAGCCAGGCAGAGAGGGACCTGGGAGTACTGTTTGACAGGTGACTGAACATGAGCCAGCAGTGTGCCCAGGTGACCAAGAAGGCCAGTGGTATCCTGACCTGTATCAGGAACAGTGTGGCCAGCAATCATAGAATCAACCAGGTTGGAAGAGACCTCCAAGATCATCTAGTCCAACCTATCACCCAGCCTTATCCAGTCAACTAGACCATGGCACTAAGTGCCTCATCCAGTCTTTTCTTGAACACCTCCAGGGACGGTGACTCCACCACTTCCCTGGGCAGCCCATTCCAAGCAGAACCAGGGAGGTCCTTCTGCCCTTGTACTCCGCACTGGTCAGGCCACACATTGAATACTGTGTCCAGTTCTGGGCCCGTCAATTTAAGAAAGATATTGAGGTGCTTGAATGTGTCCAGAGAAGGGCAACGAGGCTCATGAGAGAACTGGAGCACAGCCCTGTGAGGAGCGGCTGACAAAGCTGGGGTTGTTCATCCTGGAGAAGAGGAGGCTCAGAAGGTTGTAGCCAGGTGGGAGTTGGTCTCTTTTCCCAGGTTCCCAGTGACAGAACAAGAGGACACAGCCTCAAGCTGTGCCAGGGCAGGTTTAGGCTGGATGTTAGGAAGAAGTTCATCATAGCAAGAGTGATTTGCATTGGAATGGGCTGCCTGGGAAGGTGGTGGAGTCACCATGCCTGGAGGTGTTTAAAAGGAGGCTGGATGAGGCACTGTGTTAGAAATTAATAATAGGTTATGAAAGATGAATATTATTTATGAATGCTACTTTTTATTATTAATAATTGAAAAACTGGGGAAATTCCCTGACATTTGTGGAATGAATCATAGAATGGTTTAGATTGGAAGAGACCTCAACCCCCTGCCATAGGCAGGGACACCTCCCATTAGAACAGGTCGCTCAAGGCCCCATCCAACCTGGCCTTGAACACCTCCAAGGAGGGAGCATCCACAACCTCCCCGGGCAACCCATTACAGTGTCTCTTCACCCTCATTGTAAAGAACTCTTTCCTAACATCTAGTTTAAATCTCCCTTTTTCCAGTTTAAACCCATTACCCCTTGTCCTGCCATTACAAGACCTTGTAAGTAGTCCCTCTCCAGCCTTCATGTATGCCCCCTTCAGATACTGAAGCCTTCTCTTCTCCAGACTGAAGAGCCCCAAATCTGTCCTCATAGCAGAGGTGCTACAGCTCTCTGATCATCTTCACGGCCCTGCTCTTGACTTGCTCTTAACAATTTGATGTCCTTCTTGTGTTAGGGGCTCCAAAACTGCACACAGTACTGCAGGTGGTGTCTGACAAGATCAGAGTAAAGGGTGAGAATCTCCTCCCTTGCCCTGCTGGCCATGCTTCTCTTGATGGTGGCCCAGGACCCAGTTGGCTGTCTGGGCTGCACATGCACGCTGCCAGCTCATGTTGAGCTTTTCGTCAACCCAGACCCCCAGGTCCTTTTTATCAGGGCTGCTCTCAGCCATTTGTCACCCAGCCTGGATTTGTGATCCAGGTGCAGGACCTTACACTTTGCCCTGTTGAATGTCACGAGGTTGGCCTGGGCTCACCATTTCAGCCTGTCTGGGTCTCTCTGGATGGCATCCCTGCCCTCTAGCAAGTCAACTGTGCCACACAGCTTGGTGTCATCTGCAGGCTTACTGAGGGTGCTCTCTATTTCCTCTGCCCATATCACCCCCCATTAAATACATACTTTTGAAAATGAAGCTGCCCAATAGGCACTAGCAATATTGTTCTGGCCAATGAATTCAAAGCTTTGTGCCTTGTGTGACCAAGAACGCACATTGAGGGGCAGCACAAGACACCTGACAGGTGTGCTAAGCCCCTAGCCCTCAAGGCTTTGCTGGGGCCAAACCCCCCATTGTTTGCTCATCTACTCCTGGACCTGCAACAAGAGGAGAGCAAGGGTTAAGCCAGCCTGGAGGGATTTATGCCCTACCAGGGCAGGCACTTAGTGCCATGGTTTAGTTAATTAGAAGGTGTTAGGTGATGGTTTGGACTCAATGATCTTGAAGTTCTTTTCCAACCCAGTCAAATCTGTGATCCTCCCCTCTCCTGAGAGCAGCTCCAATACTCACAATGTGCTTGATGCCATCCTTTCTTCCACATCCCACCACATGGGACTATGGTTATAAAGTAAGACGTCATCTCCAACTGCAGGATAAATGTTGCTATAGCCTTGCTGCATGTGGGGACAGGCAGAATTCCTCTCACATTTGTTCAGTATGGTTTTGTTTGGTGTTTTTTGGGAGGCTGGGAGTGTGTGTGTCTGTGTTCGCACTTTGAACATACAAAGTGTTAAATGCATGTTAAGCATTAATACTATTTAGTAGCCTTTGTAGCTTGAGTTGTGCTTGGTAGAGATGCCTTGAAACAGTGTAGAGACAGAATGTTTGAACTCCAGGAAGACTGTTGTGGTCTGAACTGTTTAATATGTCTTTTTAGCTTTTTATATGGCACTGTGAATGTACAGATGGATTCCAGTTGTCACTTTAGTCTCTTTTATTTTTTCTTCCCAATATTGTCATGTCATCTTGAAATATAGTAATAGAGGTTTTTTTGAATATCAATAGTGTACTTTTGGTCTTAAATCGGAGGTGGGGGAGGGAGTGTTGATTGTAGTTATGCAATGGTGAACTTCAGCATACACACAGCCTCTTGGGTATATTTTGAAAGCTCACTTACTGTTTTCATCCTGTATTTCTAAGCTGTTTCAATGCACATACCTCCCACCCCCTCAC
The DNA here is from genome assembly GCA_013400475.1 of Tricholaema leucomelas. Classification (NCBI taxonomy): domain Eukaryota; kingdom Metazoa; phylum Chordata; class Aves; order Piciformes; family Lybiidae; genus Tricholaema lacrymosa; species Tricholaema leucomelas. The sequence continues at coordinate 1,159,180 of WAAF01013955.1, forward strand.
CCTATTTTTCTGATGCTGTACTCAAAACAAGAAATATGCTAAGGGATATCAGCCTACAGTTACATGAATGGATGGAAAGAAAATTCTGCACAGATTCTTGTTTTATGTGGAGAAAACGAATCAGTAATTTTTTTTCTTAATAGCAAAAGAGCACTTATCTCCTTTGCTTAGTCAGAAAGATAAAATCATTTAATACACATCACTGTATAGTCATGATTGTGTAAGTATGTGTTGATGGTCGTTCTAAGGCTTTTATTAAGTCAGGAAGCAGATAATGTTGTTTTGCTTCCCTTTATGATGCCCCAAAGTGTGAGCTAAAAAAGCTGTTTAATGGCAGCAGAATGTTTCATGGTGGTGGAATTTCTTTAACTCTGCTGGGGGGTGGTGTGTCAGGAAGTCTCCTTAGCATTTCAGAAGCCTTTTCTCCAGCAACAGATTTTCAAGTGCTTGCCCCCCTACCCCAGCTCTCATCTCTTCCCCCTGTGGTTTGTCTGTAGAGCTCACAAAAGGGAGGTGAAAGTAAGGTTAAGCTGCTGGTCTCAAGAGCTAGAAATAGAGATTGAAATTGCTTGGCATATGAGTAGTGTTTCCTTAAAGGCTATTAGAGTGCTGACATTTCGTATGCCAGTGCTTGGGAGAACAGCGTTAATGCTGTGGAGAATCAGGTGTCCCCCCAATTAAAATGAGAACGGTCTCTGCGTAAGCTCTGGCAGGTGGCTCAAGTTGACACAATCCAGTGCCTTTAAGCTTGCGTTGCTCTTGCTTTGGCTTGTGTCATTTCTGTGACATTCTCAGAGCTCAGTTCATGGCAGAGTCCTCCTTCTCTGTCCTTTCACCTGCTCTCCAATCACTGCAGCACTGGAGCCAGTCTGGGATCACATGGGTTTTTCCCAAGCATTTTCCAGATATGATTTACTTCCCAGTGGTTTTTTCCACTGCACATGCCCAGCATGTAGATGGATTCTGTGCCTTAGAGAGACGTCCACCAACCTCTACCACTGCTGTCAGTGTCACATAGGATCCTCACCTTAGGCAAAGGCTTAGTGCCAGAATAGAGGTGAAATGTCATTGCTGCCACGCATGCCTGTAGCAGAACAATTTGTTCATTTGCATCAAGCTTTCATATCACGCTTGTGATTTCAGTTTGCAGTGGTTGTTCTCAACATTTTACTGTCACTGTCATGAGCCTCCTCTGACAATAACTCTGCAAACAGGCTACAGGCAGCTGAATCAAAGAAGCAGAGCAGCTTTTCATTCTGAGCATAGAGTGTACTCCTTTGACCTTTAAGGAAGTGAGGAAATTGTATTCTCTTTTCTGCCTCCACTAAAAAAGAAATATATATTTACAATCACAACTAGTGATGAGGAGGATCACATCCCTGAAGTTTAAAGGTGTGTTTGAGCTTTTGTGTTTTATGGTGCCTTGTAGGTGCTTTCTCTCAAGGAGAGGAAAGAAACGGTACATGGGATAGAAGATGTCAAGGGGAAAGGTTCACTCCCAGAAAAAGCAGGTTTTTGAAAAACCTAAACCGGAAATTCAAGTTTAGTCTGAGGAGAAACATTTTTCCCTGCTTAGCAGCAAGGCCCTGAGCATTGTAGATGAAATTTTGGGTTATGGGCAGAAAACTGGGAAACCAATGTGTTGTGGTTTTGGTTTTTTTGCTTTGTTTTGAGAGGTGTTTGAAAATTGCTCAGGCAGCATTCTTCCCTCTGTTCCTCCTGGGATGTCATAGGAGCGTATGCTGGTATGGTTGTCAAGCCTGTGTTAGGGTTCTCGACAGATACGTGAGCACTCAGGCTGGCAGGGAATTGGAAATTTGGCTGCAGGCAGTGCTGGAGCATCCCTGTCTGCCTCCCTGCTGAGTCGCATTGACTGGGCTGTCTTTGGTCCAGCTGAGCTAACCTGACCTCCTGGGGCAGAGGAGGGCTGTCTGATGTGTTGCTGAAGAGGCTGGAGTGTTAGAATTGACTGTGGTCTGTTTTTTTTAAAGTCAGTGGATATTTAATTGCTCTAAACTCAGCATAATTCGGTCGCTTAGTAGAAAGCGACAGAACAAAACACTAACTCCTTGTCAGCAAAAGGGGTTGACATCTTGACTCCTAGAGCTAGCTGATGGATGATCTCAGAGTTAGGGAGGGCATGTTCACAAAAAAGTTACTGAAAATTTGAAGTGAAAGTAATTTAAAAGGTTTAATTCAAATATCTGCCATATGTAACTGGAGTTCTTGTACAACAGCTAGCATTTAGCTCAATTATTTTTTCCCAGAACAGGAAGAAGTCTTCTCCCCTCCTTTTCTTTGAGTGAAATCTCAGAGCATCACCAGTGAAGAGAGGGCTAAATCAGTACCAACATTGTCTGGCTGTGTCGCCAGGCTGTGTGTTCTTGCAGCAAGCAAGATCTTCATAGCTTGTGTCACATCATGGGAAAAAATACTTCTTCTATCTGGAGAGCTGCCTGTGCTCCTGGCAAAAGTAATGAAAGGCAAATCCTTGGTGACATGCATTAAAATATCAAATGGGACTGTGCAATTAGAAGTATGTCATTCAGTATTTGCCTTTCATGGCTTTTGTCACATAGGGGCAGAATTAGGGACAATTAAGCAGAGAAAAACCTCCCCAAAAAGGGATTTCTGTCACTTCTCTTGTCCTTCTCCCATCTTTTTTCTTTTTAAATGCTACGCTGCTCTGCTAGAACACTTTTCCTGATCCAGAGTCTGGTGTTTTGCTCACTTTTGATGTGTGTAGAAGTCAAGTCTGACACTTAATGCTCTGATAATTCTTTTTACTTGAGAAAAAAGTAACTCAGGCTGCCTGTTACTGCTGCATCCCATTTGCAGATATTGGAGGGGTGGCCTGGTCCTTTGGAGAATTACAGAGGTAGCTGAAGTGCTACACCACAGGCTTAGTACCTGCTGCCAGCAATCCATGCTTCTCCGAATTGCTGGGCTTCTGCTGAAGGGCACAGCAAAGGCTGTCCAGTCGCTGTCTGCTGCTGCCAGCAGCTGCCTTTATAGAGGGGAAAATAGTGGCTGTGATGCCCGTTCCAGAAATGGGCCTTTTGTCACCTCTCTATGCTTGTAAGCCTGTGCAAGCCCTTGCCACCGATCAGTTGGAACCTTCCTTCATTAGAGGAAAAGTACATAGCAAATGTTCATCGAGATGCTGTTTTGCTGTTGTATTCGGTTTCATGCAGATAAACTGGTTTTGAATTTTACAGCCTGTAAGAGTTTCCTAGAAATCATAACAAATACAGCTAAGCCTTGCTAAGCCTCTGGATTTTAGCTGCACATCTCTCCTTTTTCATTTTCCTGCATATTCATTGTTAGTAGTGAGCCATCTTGTGCCTTTTTATGTCCCTTTTTGCACAGTGCTGTGTTGTATTTTCTCCATTTAGCAGACCCTTCCGTGTTTCACTGTGTCTGCCTTCACCTTCTTTCTTTCTGTTTATACTCTCTGGAGACACAATTGCTAATGTTCACTTTCTACTGTAGAATAACTGTTGTCTGGAGACATGCTTCTGGCATAGCTTTCCTTCTCATGTTACTTAAAATACCAGAATGTCTGGTTTTAATTCTTGTTTGTTTGTTCAATTTTTACTAATGGGTCTAGTCCCTCAGTGCTGGTACAGGTATTTTTGAAATGTGGATTTATTGTTCCTTTCTCCATCCATTCCTAGTGAAAGCTTAACTTTTCTGAAACGGGCTAAGATGTGTCACTGAGCCTCAAAGCACATTCCTATGATGCTGAGGTGGGGGGTGAATAAATGCCAAGAACTGGGCCTGTTAGTGATTTATTGCAGTTAAAATGGATTCAGAAGGGGGAGTAATTGGTCTCATTCATGCTTGCATATAGGTGACAAAGACCTATAAATGCTGACTTTCTTGCTTTACTAATTATTTACCCAAATAATCCATGCTCTCCTTCACATGGGCAGATGTTTAGATGTTTATGAAGAACAAGCGAAAAAAAAAGTTTGGAAATAGTCAGTAGCTTTTCTCAACATTAACTGTCAGATAGATACAGACCAAATAAAAGTGAAAGAGACAAAAATAATTTTCAAACTAAATGCTTTCTTTCGCAGGTGTGTCATGGATTTTCTTGACTCTCCTCTCATGGGTGGTTGCCCCATTGCTTCTCCACTCTGATGTAAAGTAAACAAGACATGATGGCATAAAGACCAAAGAATTATTTATTCATATGTCACTGATAATCTTGTTAATACCTGAGAACTTAGACTTTTCTCTCTCTCACCAGTTATGCTGATTGTTCTGTCATTGATACCCTCAAACTAAGTAGACAAATTACACCTGTGGACATGCTTGTGCCTGTAATTTCAAATCAAATGCATGTTTAGCTCTATTTCCAGATTGCCTGTGTAATTACAAAATGAGAGAAGATGTCCTGTAAGACAGATGTCTCTGGCATAGCTGCAAATCAAAGGGCACTTGTTCTCCTCAGGGAGAAATAAAGTCGTTCTGTCCAATGCCACAGTCAACACGAGGCACACATTGCTCAGGGATTTCAATAAAAAAACATGTCTCATGTCATGCTTACTGTCTGTACCTCTTCCTCTGCTTCACCATGGAGTCTGATATCACTACCTTTAATTTTAAAGGTAGGCAAACTGAGGTCTGTGGAGGAAAGGTGCCTTTTCCAGGGGTATCCACTTGGCAGCAGCTGCATGTGGATAGAGTCTAATCTCTGTCCCCTAAATGGGCTTTCTTCTGTTCATGGTGTTCTTTTGCTTCTGCAAAGGGCATCCTGCCTTCTCCACTCCTATCTCTCTCAGCAGCAGGTCTTGCACTTGGAGTCCTCTTGTTCGTCCAAAGATTTCTGACTGCAGTCAAGGGTGGATGCCAGCTGCATACACCAAATACTGTGATTCATTGGCATCACATGGGAAGAGTACATGGTGCTCATTTCCTCAGTGCTAACAGGGAGTGCTTATGGTTATTATAAAACAGACTGCATTTGCTAGTCAAAACTTAATGACCTTTTTATGGCCTGATACCTCCTTATTAGATAATCTGCTGCTCTCTCCTTATCACACAGCTCCAGGGGCAATTGGTAGGAGCTCAACAGTGCAATGGTACAGATACAACAGATATGGTAGCAGCTGGTAGGATGGTAGCATGATTGTTCTTTTTCCTCTTCTCCATTCTGCTTAATCCAGGACAAATCTGGCTTTTGTGTCTTATGTTTCCTTTTTTCTCCTCTTAAATTTTATTTTTTTTAACAAGGGTAAGTTGAAGGTAGCTATTTGTGGTTTTAAGCTCTGATTCAGCTGTGTAGGAAAGGATTTAGGAGAGAGCTATTTGTTGCCTCACCTTTTTTGAGTCAGCATTACCACTACTGTCTTCACTTGTTTGTGAACACCTCTCCTACTGCTCTGTTTTTTTGCTATTTCTCTAACCTCTCATCCAGGCTACACCACTGTGATGCCCAGGGTGATGGCCTCCATCATGCCATATGAAGAATAAGGTGCCAGCAGGAGTCATGCAATTTCCTGGGGGGAATCAGAAGTTCAGCGCTTATTGTGTCCTTAATGCAGAGAAATGCCTTTAATCAGAAAGGTGTCCCTTTGAATAGATAGTTTGTTTTTCTGACAAACCAAAAATAAGGTAAATATAGACTTCAGATGAGGTTTTTCTCTGTATGTGATGTGTTGTGAGCATTGGTACGTTTCTCATTTCCTCCAGATATTGCATAAATGGAGACTCTTATGTCCTATGGACAGGTTAGTTTCCTGGCAGAATTAAATTAGGCTTGTTTTTGACCCTTACATTCGTATTTCTACAAGTTTAATACTGCCATCACCATCCAAACTCCTCAGATGAAAACAAACCAAAAAACCTTGTAAAAGTTTTGTGCTGAAACACCAAAACAAAATAATTTCAATGAACACTGCTAACAGATACTTGATAAAGAACTCATGCAGGGAGCAAAAGCACACAGATATTTTTTGGTTACTTAATAGTAATTTGGGATGGAGATATAATGGGAGCAATGAGCATCTTTCAACCTGTATTATTTAATCAGTTCTCTTTTGGTGATCTTGTCTTTTGACAGGCTGACAAACACATTTGTGCTGTAATGTCATTCATGCTTGGCTTCCATAGTAATGATGTATGTCTACATATAAAAGCACTCTACCAGTCATTTGTGAAGACTGTACAAGCTATTTGCTAACAGGTTTTGGCATAATGGGATTGCTTTATGCATATGCTCTGTTATGTTCTATAATCAACCTAATGTCCAGTGGCTTTTCGTCTGAAAAGCCCATGTACTGTTAACTACCATCATGGCAGCATCACAGCATCATGCAGTATAAACAATGACTGTTTCATGCTGTGGGTTTGTTTTTTTTTTTTATTTAGAGACAGAAAACTCTTGTGGTTTTGCATTATCAAATGAGATCAAAATAGCATTTTCTTTGTGACAGACATCCTTAAGAAAATGGACAGGGAATTGGTGTCTTTTATCCCAGAGAAAAATGTTTTGGTCTGGTTTTAAATGCTGTTACTATCATGAAAACTCAGTTCTTCAGTCTCTAAGACAACCATGGCATGAAAATAGGCCTTATTTTCGAGGCATGTTGTCTGTTTAATATGTAATGTGATACCTTGTCATGCTGTGACAATGTGACAGATGGCATTTGCACTATAAAACTAAATTATCTTTTGTGCATAGCTGTACAACAGCTAAATACAGTAACTCTGTACGGTGTGCTGATTAATGCAGGCTGCAGATGTTTTAGAGATACCAGTACATTTTAACTTGGCATCAAGTGATTAATGGTTTTATTTAATGTGTCTACCAAGACTTTGGTAGCGTTTCATCAAGTACTCCAGTAAGTAAGGGCGTTTTTGGTAGAAGAGGCATTTAGGGTAGTGGGATCTGAATTTCTGTTGTATTGCAGCTGTTTGTTAGTTCTGGAAAATGGTTGAGGACTATTCATTAAAGATCGTTTGAAAGGAAATGTGTGTGTAAAGTTACAGCTCATAATACACTGTTAAGTCCTGTAGTTTTTAGGGTCAAGGAAAACAAGAGGTGGAGGTGAGCTATCAGTTTATGATATGTCAATTTTATCATATTACCTACGTGAAAGTAAGCACCAGAGTAAATACGTAGAGCTGAAAGTAGTGACTGTTTTCTTTTTTAGGCACAGATCTCATGTTTGTGGTGCTTCACACCCCAGTTATACCCAAGGGTTCAGGGGACACATACCTTTCAGACTGTGGTGTGTAATGGTGACCCTCTCATCTTTCTAACATTGTGGCATCTCTCCTAAATGAGACTGAAAAGAGAAGAAACTCACTCTTTATTAAACAATGCTTTGCTGTACAACTCACAAGACTGCACAGCTAACATTTGGACAGGCAGGTGACGCCATATGTGAATAAAGCTTTAGCTCCATGCCTGCCTAGCTACAATCCATGCTTTGCATACTCAGAAATAACACTGTTGTCCCAGTGGGGTGAGAATGCTGCTTCGAGTGGATCCACTTTTTAAACTTCTTGTAACTTCTGCTTGTTTGTTTTGCCAGTCACCCTGGAAACTGGGCCTTTTTACCGGACCAGAGCAGTTCAACTTGCAGGGATTAGAGAGGAATGTAAGGAGGGGTGTGCCTGAGAGGCAAACCCAGTGTTGCCTGTAAGTGGGTGTCCCTATGTGGTCAGGAAGTACCCAGGAGCAGAGTTGTATATTTCACTGCCCTGCAGTGTACTTGGGGTGTTCATCACGGTTTGAAATCCCCCTTATTCAATTCAGTCAGTGCTTTGACTCATGTTTGTGTGGTGTTGACTGCTGATTTTTCTAATGTGATGGATTTGTGGTTTGCCTCTAACTGTGAGGACTGAATGGAAATGCACTTTCTTCTCCTAAGCTGCCTTTGGACTGGGAAATAGCAAACTGAAATAGGTGTTGCTGTCATGTAAGAACATGGAATATGGAAATGTTGATGCTCAGATGCCTTGCTGGTGTTTGAGTAAGTGATGTAGAAATACTGTTGTGGAAGCGTTGTGAAAGTCCTGTCACCCAACCACTGTGTTCAACTAACCGTGGAATACTAAGATGTGTTCAGATGCTTCCTTTTGGTTTCCTGATGATTTAGTAACTTTAATAATGAAAACCATACCAGTAATTGTAATCTTAAGCTGTTCTTAAAACCAAAAACTTTTGTCTTCCCTTATGGTGCTGATTTCTGCTTCTCTGTTTTTCCTGTGTTTACATCCTATGTATTTACTCTTACATGGTAGTTTATTGTGTGGTACATTCCTGGGAACTGAGATTTTGCATCACACATTCAGGTACTTTCAGGACCTGCCCTTTAAGTGCCTGTCAGCCATCTCTCCAGCTGATCAGAGATGGAATAGATCATGGCTTGAAAATATGAGTTGTAGATTGCTGCTAAAAGCATGTGTAAAAATGGTAAGGTTAGCAGGTATGTACCCATATAAATAAAGTCCAGCATGCAATGGAATAGTAAATCTTACTTGCTAAGCTATCCTGAGAAGCAATCTGCTTGAATAGGTACACGCCCCTTGAGGTAAACTCATTTAAACTGATCTAACTGTTTTTTACACTGTGTTTTTGGTGAAAGGGACATGGCCATTGCTGGAGAAGGCTCAGCAAGACCTCTGCTCAGGTAACAGCTACAGCTAAGAAGCAAAAGGGATAGTGAGATACCTCATGAACAGGAGGGAGCGTGCTCTGCAGAGGTTGCAAGGCTGTGATATTCTCTAGCTGCAGGGAGCACCCTAGATGGTATGGTTCAGCTCACTGCAGAGCCCTTTGTGCATTTGAAAAAAAACCCAACCACTTGTAGATAGATTTGGAAACATTAAGAGTGTGGAAGGCAAATCAAAAGGAGGTGATATGGGGCTCTTCAATAATGACTGGGGTGCAGAAGGCAGAAACAGCTTTCCATGGCTTGTAGCAGAGTAGATTTTTTTTTCCTGCTGCTTTTTCTCAGTGCATTTAAAAAAGCTTATAGGTGGATTTTTTTCTTTTTAGTTTTGTCTTTTTAAGCAGCATGTAATTAGAATTGTAATTGGCTATTGTGGTGGGTGTTGAAGTTTAGAAAAGTATCCGTCAAAACCGTAAGTTGACATTTATGTGGCTAAGATAGTTTTTAGAAAAAATGTCAAGATTTCCATGGTTCAGTTTTAAGCTACCCTTTTTAATTACTAGGGAGTTAGTAATTGGCCTCTCTGTTAAAGCCTTGCTCAGTTAGAGCCAAGACAGTGTATTTAAGAAACCTTAGATGTAATTTGATATCTGAGTTCCTGTATTTGTGACTTAATTAAGTAATTCATTATTACTGACTTGGTTAAAGCAATGTTTACTCAGTGACTTTGAGCTGTTCGGTGTTTCAGTTCCTTTTAAACTTGGTCAGCAAATATGCACTACTTCATTCCCAATATAAATTACTACTTCACGTAAGTCATTTTACTGTATGAAATCCTACACTGATGTGTAATTCAAGTTGCTGCGCCTTCAAATTTAATTTTAATGAGCTCTAGTTTTTTAAAAAGACATTTTTAAATCTAACCTGACTTTTAAAACAAATACTTTCTATTACAGAAATGCAGTCTATTTTTATCAACCCTGTTATTTTTCTGCCTTGTTGTTCAGGCATCGTGGCTGGTCAGGAGTGCAGCTGCCAGGGGAGAAGGCAGTGAGAGCTAGGGCTGAGATGAGCACAGTGGGCAAGAAGCAGGCAGCTGCTGCCAGCTTGCTGCCAGCTGAGAAAGTAACCCGTCACGGGCTCTGCCATGAGTCAGGGCTTGCTAGCATTGTGATTTAGAGGTTGAAGGGCACAGACGTGGAAAAGCAGTAGAGGAACTTTTTGTCCTTTTGATTTTATTTGACTCTTGATGGTTCTCTGGTTCCTTGACTCTTGCCGGGTGCTTCAAAGTAGCAGGGATTTAAGAGATGTTCAGCTCTCCAGACTATGCAAGAGTGTTTTCTTAGTTGCTTTTTGCTCTTTATATCTGTATACAAGTGCAGTTCTTGGCTTTTATGAAACATGAATGCCTGCTGCTTCCTGTAAGTTGGTTGTCTTTGGAGAGTCAAACCCATGTGGATTGACATGCATCAGACTCTGTTCCTTTATGTCCTGTCAGCTACACTGCTGCCAACTAATTAAAGGTGATGAGGGTGTCCAAATGTCACATTGCACAACTGTGGGGTCCCCCACCTTATCCTGGGGCCTCCAGGCCCTATATAACCTCTGACTGATTCACAGCAAAGAACGTGGTTTATTGCGGTTAGAGATAGCAGGAATGGCGTTTGAAGGAAGAGGTATCTGGGGGCAAACTGAACACATTCAATGTAAAAATGATTGAGTGGCAATAAACTTTATAACAGCCTGCTTCAGCATGTGCTTTCTCTCCAGTGCTTGGAAGGAGACTGTGGTTGTCTGTGTCTTTCATCACTTCAGAGTGGATTTTGCAATTATGCTGGCCCTGAAAACCTGTAGAACATGACACCCGTTGCCATTATTCATCAGTAGCTCTCCTTTGTAGTTCTCTGCCTCTGTTTTAGGGCACTTGTTCTGACTGGTTTCAGCTGACCATAGCTAACTTCAGTTCTCAGCAATATTCCTGCGTTTTTGGGTGGTTCTGGTTATGATGAATAATAGAAGACAAACCAATGTGTTTCCTCAAGGGACACAAGTCACACTTGTCTCCCAAATGCACTAATGGTTTAGCAGAGTGAAAGGAGGAATAAAACTTGCCTACCAAGTGCGTGGAAGTTGACAGCCTGAAAGGTGATTTTCTTGACTCATATACTTGAGGTTGCTGGGTTTTACATATGGCAAGTCTCCAGAACAAATACTGCTTTTGGAAAGCCTAATCAAATTCTGCCATAGGAGTTAAGTTACTGAGTATCAGACCTCAAATGATATGTTTGATTTAGATGTCTCTGGAGTTGAAAAACTGTAAAATTTATCAGCAGTGGTTTTATGGGAAAAATGCAGAACAGAAGTTGACACTTTTTAAAGAGTAAACTTGGACATCAGAGTTTCTACTGAGCGTGAACTTGGCATGAAATATCATGTAGTTAATGAGTTAGAAAAGGTCTTAATTTCCTTAGGAATAACTTGAAGGGATGCTGTCACCCCGTGCTGTATTGTTGGGTTACAATACCAGCCTCGTTGCAGTATTATGTGCTGATATTGGAATTTGTATGATTTGTTGGGCTGCAGTTTGTGATCTGGTAGATATGGGAAGAGTCACTGACCTCATCTACCTGAACTTGTGCAAGGCAGTTGACACTGTCCTGCATGACATCCTTGTCTCTAAAATGGAGCGATATGGACTTGATGAATGGACCACTTGGTGGATACAGAACTGGCTATATGGCCGTGCTCAATAGAGTTGTCTCCAGGTAGAGATCAGTAATCAGTGAAGTTCTCAGAAGTCCCTCCTGGGTCCAGTGCTTTTTACCATCTTTGTCAGTGCCGTAGACAGCAGCCTTGAGTGCACCCTCAGCAGGATTGCTGTTGACACCAAGCTGTGTGGTGCAGTGGACACACTTGAGGGAAGGGCTGTCATCCAGAACGATCTTAACAGGCTTAAGAAGTGGGCCAGTGCAAACTGCATTAAGTTCAACAAGTTGAAGTGCAAGGTCCTGCATCTCTTTTGGGCCAACCACAGGCACAAATACAGGCTAGGTGGAGAGTAGCCCTGGAGAAAAGGGCTTGAGGATGTTGATTGATGAGAAACTCAACATCAACCAGCAGTGCATTCACGCGGCCCAGAAGGCAAACCATTTCTTGGGCTGCATTAAGAGGAATGTGGCCAGCAGATCAAGGGAGGTGATTATTCACCTTTCCTCTGCTCTTGTGAGACCCCACTTCTGGTGGTAGTCCAGTTCTGGTGTCCCCGCCATAAGAACGATGTAGAAATGTTGGAGTTAATCCAGAGGATGGCCACAAAGATGATCAAAGGGCTGGAGCACCTCTTCTATTAGGGCAAAGAAGAGAACAGCCTCTTCTCTTCGGTGTTAAGTGACAGAACTAGAGGAAATGGTTTCAAGCTGTGCCAGGGGAGGTTCAGGCTGGGTATTAGGAAATAAGTCTTCACAGAGAGGTTTATCAAACATTGGAGTGTCCCTGGAGGTGTTTAAGAAGCATGTGGACTTGGTACTTAGGGACATGGTTTAGTGTTGACCCTTCAGTGCTGGATTGAGGGTTGGACTGGATGGTCATTGAGGTCTCTTCCAAACAGAAGTTTTCTGTGAGGATAGGCAAAGGGAGATGGGGTTGTTCAGCCTGGAGAAGAGAATACTCTGTGGGGACCTTATAGCTGCCTTGCAGTACCTGGGGGGAACCTGCAGGAAGAGAAGAACTTTTCATAAGAGCATGTAGTAATAGGATGTGAGGGAATGGTTTCAAGCTGAGGGCGAATAGGTTTAGACTAGAACATAGGAAGAAGTTCTTCAGTATGACAGTGCTGAGACTCTGGAATGGGTTACCCAGGGAGGTTGTGGATGCTGCCTTCCTGGAAATGATTCAAGGCCAGATTGGATGAGACCTTGAGCAACCAAGCCTAGTTGAGAGGTGTCCCTGCTCATGGCAGGGAGGTTGGAGTAAATGGTCTCTATGGTGCCTTCCAATCTAAGATATTCTGTGATCTCTCTAATTGAAAGGAAGCATCAAAAAGAACAAAAGGGGTCATTTAACTTCTCCTTGCCAGTCTTAGGCTGCCTGAAAGAGACAGTGTAATGGAAAAATTGGCACTTTTGCTTTGTGGGCTGCATAGTAGGAAGAAGGAAATTAAGACACCAGTTCAGGAAGTCAGTGAGGCAATAGGCTTCAGAGCGGAGGAGCCTTCTGAGTGGCTGACCTGCAGCAGAAGAGCAAAGAGAATGAAGGTAAAAGCACAGAGAGCATGAGGGTGTGTTGTGTCTCCACCTCAGAGGGGAAAGTCCGAGCTCCTGGCCAGAGGCAGCTCTTGCTCACTGCAGTGGGGAACAAGAGTGATAGCGGCAGTTTGGAACCTGTCGTAGCTGCCATTTCAGCAAAGTGGCTGAGGAGAGGGCCTTCAAGGTGATGTAACCTTCCCAAAGCAGCAAAACCGTGGCAAATCAGCAAAATGAGCAAAGGCAGAACACAGGGAGAGTGAGTATATCTCCAGTTACCCCACAGTGCGGGACAAAGGAGAGCTTCTGTCCAGGGGTGGCTCTGACTCACTGTGGGCAGGGGCAAAATGGCGGTGGCAGTGTGAGACCCGCTCTGCCCGCCATTTTTGTATTCACTAAGGTGAAAGTTTCCAAGGTGGAGGAACCTTCCCAAAGTGGCAAAACTGCCTCAGAAGAGCAAAAATAACAAAGACAGAAGCAGGAGGAGAGTGTGAGCTCCTGAGGAGAGTGTGAGTTTAGCTGTGTATGTAATTTTAGCTCACCGTGGGTGGGGACAGATGTGACTGCGGCCCATGCACTCTCACACAAGAGCAGGGGTGACCAAGAGAGGCAAAGATGGTGCGGTGCAGCAGTTCACACATGCAGGTTGTGCAGGGCCGGCAAGTCTAGTGGCGGTCATTTCTCTTGCTCTGGATGTCCTTCCATATGTCTCTGAGTTTGGTTGAATGCTTGGTTATGTGATGATTTACCTGAAAGCAGAAGTCAGAAATGTTGTAGTGCTGATGTATCACTGATGGAAAGTTTTGGACTGCTATTATTAGTGTTCTCGGTTTAGTGCTCTTCCCAGTCTTTCGGCCTGGCTTGTATTGGAGTGGGTCCATCCCCTCCCTGTTTCCTTTTCTAAGATGCAATTATCAAAAATGGGACTGAAATGGCCAAGGGGACAGTACTTACTAGCATTTCTCTGAGGAAATAAAACTGAGAAATGAAGCTTTGTTATGCCATTTGCAAGTGTTTTGGTGAAGATGTGGGAAAGCATTCTCCCGGATAAAATTGCAGCTCTTAAAACACTGAGTAAATACTGAACTGATAAAATAGTAATTTTCCTCCCTCTTAACCCAAAATCTAGTGAACAATATGTTACTATTTTATTTCTTCTTAAGTATGAGTGGTTTCACTGTCAGCTGTTGTTTGCAAGAATCAGATTAAATTATAGAATATGAAAAAATTGTTGAATATTATGCCCAATGCTGATTTTTCATTTAGGTGACACTGTAAATGCACAAAAAGGAAGGCAGCTGTGAAAGAAATTTCCCCTACCTTGTGTACCTCTACTGGCAGTCTGGAGTTTTGGCAGAGGAGTGACACTTAGCCAGAAGAATTAATCAAGAAATGGATGTTTCTGTATTTGATGTTCATCCCTTTGGGATTTCAGATGTTTCTTTTTTTAAAGGATCATAAATTGCAATAGTTGGAAGCAGCAGGGTGAAGAACAAGACGACAACAAATTGAACCAAATGGCACCTTAATTTTATATTGATCTACATCTACATCTCATCTTTGTCAGTCAATTGGAGTTCTGTAAAACAGGGATGAGTCTGACTAAGCTGCCTCCCTTTTCGAATGAGGGACGTGACAAGATTGCAAATAGTGCTGCAAACACCCATACTGTGGTCATTTGGGATTGGGGCCTTGCAGTTAACCAAATCAGAAACACACAAGCAGACAGGTTTTTATTGAAGTACGTCTGGTGCAAAATCAATGTTGTCAGTGTATCTCTTTGCAAGACTCTTGCTTTGTTCATCAGCTCTCTGTTTCTAGTGTCATGCCTGAGTTTTTTGTAAAATCATTTGGCGCTGGTAACGCAGGTTTTGAATATTGTGTACTACTTTGTCACGTTTGCAGGACTTCTCACTAACGGCCAATCTAAAGGATTAGGACCAGGATCAGAACAGCTGGAGAATGAGAAGGATGATGCTTCGCAAGTGTCCTCAACGAGCAACGATGTTAGTTCTTCAGATTTTGAAGAGGGTCCCTCAAGGAAAAGGTCAGTAACATGTTATGATTAAAGTATAACCTTTCTGCTTTGTCCCTTTTGTGCTTTAAGGCTGCGATTATGTTATCAGTAGGGTGTGGTTGCACATACTGCCCTGCCATAAACTCACTTTTCAGCATGGAGTCCTTCTTGTAACAGTGAGGATATAGCAAATTCTGCTTCATCTATCTGTATGGATTGTTCTTGTTGTTTTGGAAAGCATGAAAAAGCAGTTTTGCAGTAGGTGATTGCTAAATTAAATACTTTTAGATTCTCCCCTCCTGCCCTCTTTCCTCCTCCCCAGCTTTAGCCTCTCAGGATCATGCCAGTATGTATGTCTGTGTAATTTCAAGGAAAGCATCACAAAAGTAGTTACTGTTGTTATCTTTAATTTTCTGTGAAAGAAGCCATGTGAAGTTAAAAAAAACCCAAAACCAACAAAAAACGCAACAGAGCAGATGTTCCTGAGAAGAGAAACTGTATAGTGGGGTGGGTATTTGTTGCAAAGGACTGCCTTGAGATGCAGCTTGTAGCAAGCTGCTTCCTCTTTCCTAGAAGTCAACTGTGAGGTCTTTGTTTTTCACTCTTATGAATTATCCTGAAAGTGCAAAATGCAGGTTAAAATAGTAGAACTCAGTATTATAGAAAATACGCGGAGAATGTAGGAGGCGAAGAGTTGTCCTCTGTATGAAATAAGAAGCAAGGCAAGCTGTCTGAAAAATGCCATTTGAAAGAGAAATAGAAATGCTTTCTCAACCTCTTTCCTGATTGCATCTTAGTTCCAAAATGAACCATAAAATAATTTCCTTTTTGAAACAGAAGGAACTATCGCTGTTTTCTGTCCTACCTTATGATTCCCTCTATGAAGAGGGGAGAATGGTGCTTTCCTGGATGCTTCTTTGTTTCCTATTCTCATCCCCACTCCTGGTCCCCACAACCTTTTCTACCCCTCAAACAACAACTGAAAGTGTAGTTTATATGCCCATTAACCTTCTTAGGTGTGTCAGATTGAAATCTCTGTACTCTTCCGTACTAGTAGAAGTTTTTGTAAGGCTTATTACTTCTTGCTGCTGGTCAGGAGAAAAGTACTTCTGTGTGTATTTTTTGCTTTATGAGATGCAACACGAGCTTGAAAATTACTTCTGCTTAGAAATTCAAGTGACATCCACTGTAGATGTGACCCTGGAAGACAGTGGTCACAGTTTCATGTTGTTGCCACTGCTGTTTGCGTGTTATCTTAAGGAATTTTTGCTGCCCTCTGCACTTGCTTTGTCCCTTCATGCCTCATACATGCTGATACAACTGAATGGACAGTTACACCATAAGCAGGTTCAAGTTGCTGGTCAAGATTAAAAATAGTATCAAGGAATACAGATTCAGGCTTTTTTACAGAGTTCTTTATTGTTATCTGTGCAGGTTTTCATCTCTTGTTCACAGCATGCCAGTGCACCTGTGGGGACATCCCCTTTCTTGGGGCTGCTGTCCCTGCTGCTGGTGCCCTGCGCAGCGCAGCTGCAGAAATAAGGGGGATTGCTCCATCAGTGGTCTTATGAAACTGCATTTGAGTATTGTGGGGGATTTTTTTTTGAGGAGTATTTGCTGTGGGAATGTAGACATTTGAGAAGCAGCTGGGTGGTACAGGCCTCCTATATGGGACTCAGCATCTTTGGTACTTCTTGGGTTAAACCCAAAAGAAACACCCAACTCCCAAAACAAGAGGCAAGATGAAAAATGTTTTTCTGTCTTTTGTTTAAGGCAAGACATCATTTTCAGTTCTTCTTCATACTTTGTGAACTGTTGAAATAATACTACATTTGTTGCTGCAATTGCTGTGAGGAGCATTCCTGTTTTGCTTCCATATACACTCACCATAGACTTTATCTACTTTTTTAGCTCCCCCAGCTTTTGCTTTGCAGGCAGACTTCTTCTTTGCTCTTTCTCTTAAGCCATACTGCAGCACATTAAATGTTTGAATGTCTTCTTGTCCCCTTTTATTTTTTTTTTGTTTAGCTGTGTATGTAATGCTTCCTCTTCCCAGGTCATTTTGGAATTGCACAAAGCATTGTGAGAGAAGGAAGAGGGAGAACAGGACTGGAATGGTATCTGTTTGATCTCTATGGGTTGACAGCCTCAACTCACTGAGTTTTCAGAAATTGTGCCTTCCTTGTTTTCTCCCCTGGGCTGCTTCAAGCAGCTGTGCGTACAGCTAGTGGCACTCTTGTACTAAAATACACATTTAAGCACTGTGGATTTAACATCTCCTCCAGTCAGGATTTTGTCTTCTGCAAACAAGTATTTGTCTTCTTGAAATACTGTGGTTTGTAGCTGGTAGTATGTGCAGTGAAACGATTTTAGGGATTGGTGCATTTAGTGAAGTGTATGCATAATACAGTGAGTGCTGAAGTACCAGGGTTTCCTGTGGTGTTTGAACTTGTCCCTTGTCAGGGCTTCTTTGGGCCCCTTTGACTTGATTCTTGCTGCTGCTCATGCTCAATGAAGATAACCCTCATCTAGAGGGAGGAATCTTTCTGGACTCCAAGGACAGGGATGCCCTTTACATATTTATAAACATGAATGAGGTCACCCTCAGTCTCCTCTTCTCTAAGCTAAAGCGCCCCAGCTCCCTCAGTCTCTCCTTGTAAGAGAGATGTTCTATTCCCTTAATTATCTTTGTAGCTCTGTGCTGGACTCTGTCAAGCAGCTCCATGTCCCTCTTGAACTGGGGGGCCCAGAACTGGACACGATACTCCAGATGTAGCCTGACCAGGGCAGAGTAGAGAGGGGGAGAACCTATCTTGACCTACTAACCACACCCCTTTTAATACACCTCAGATGGCTTTGGCCTTCCTGGCCACAAGAGCACACTGCTGTATCATGGTCAACCTTCCATCCGCTAGGACTCTCAGATCCTTTTCCCCTTCACTGCTCTCCAGCAGGTCAGTCTCCAACCTATACTGTTACCTGGGGTTGTTCTTTCCTAAGTGCAAGGCTCTACACTTGCCCTTGATGAATTTCATTCAATGTCTCCCTGCCCAATCCTTATCCTATCTAAGTCTTGCTGAATGGCAGCACAGCCTTCTGGTGTGGCTGCCACTCCACCCAGTTTGGTGTCGTCAGCAACCTTGCTGACAGTGCACTCTGTACCCTCATCCAGGTCATTGATGAATATATTGGACAGAACTGGTCCCAGTACTGACCCCTGTGAGACTCCACTAGTTACAGGCCTCCAACTAGACCCCATCCCATTGACCACAACTCTCTGACTTCTTCCCTTTAACTAGTTCCCAGTCCACCTCACTACCTGATCATCCAGACCACACTGCCTCATTTTAGCTAGAAGGGTGCTGTGGGAGACAGTGCTAAATGCTTTACTGAAATCGAGATAAACCACATCCTCTGCTCTACCATCATCTATCTGCCTGGTTATGCCCTCATGAAAGGCTATCAGGTTGGTCAAACCCCAATCTGCTCTCTGCCAAACAACTTTCAAGCCACTCTTCTCCAAGTCTGTAGCATTGCATGGAGTTGTTGTGACCCAGGTGCAGAACCTGGCGCTTGGCCTTCTTGAACGCAATACAGATGGCCTCAGATCTGTCTAGATCCCTCTGTAGAGCTTTCCTTGTCTCCATCAGACTGATGCAAGCTTACTGAAGGTACACTTGATCCTCTTGTTGGGGTTATCACCAGTGATGTTAAATAGAGCTGTCCCCAGTTCCAAGCCCTGTGGAACACCACTTGTTACTGGCCACCAACTGGATTTAACTCCACCACCACACTTCGGGTCTAGCTGTGCAGCCAGTTTTTGACCCAGAATGCCTGTCCAGTCTATGGGCAGCTACTTTGTCCAAGAGGATGCTGTGGGAAATTATGTCAGACATTTTAATAAACTCCTGGTACACAGCATCCACTAAGTGGGTCACTTTGTCACGAAGATCAGGTTTGTCAAGCAGGGCCTGCCTTTCATAAGCCCATGCTGACTGGCCCTGATCCCCTGGTTGTCCTGGATGTGCTACATGACGGCCTTAAGGGCGATCTGGTCCATGACCTTCCCTGGCACCAAGGTCAGACTGACAAGTCTGTAGCATCCTGGATCCCCTCTACAGCCTTTCTTAAAAATGGGTGTCATATTTGCCAACCTCCAATCAAGTGTAACTTCTCCAGGACTGCAGATAGATGATGGAAATGGGGCTTGGAGATCACTCCCATCAGGTCCCTCAGCACCCTTGGGCGGATCATGTTCAGCCCCATAGATTTGTGTCATCCATTTTTCCATCACACCAGTGATGAAAACAAAAAAAAAAGTGCTAAACACGTTAAGCACAGAGTTTGTGTAGTAGTTGAAGGCTCTGGTTTGACCTTCCAGTTATGACAGACCAGTACTGTGGAGGCAGTCTCTTCCCAGTTCCCTCTTTTCTCCCAGCTGTCATGGCAGTCTTCTGGCCTTCTGGTTGGTCAGTTCAGTGAGTGATCTGGCAGCATTTTCCCCTCTGCTGGAGCAGGTCACATTATATAAATGAAATAGGGAGATAGATTCATGTGTGTGTTTTTAATTTGCATTTATAGTTGATCCAAACTCCTGCCATTTCAGAGACAGTTTGCACAAGTGCCTGTAAGAACAGCAAGTGCCAATTCTCGTAGCAAGCTGAGTGGAGAGTGAATTTGCTGGCAGCAAGCATTGCCTGGTGTGTCACTGTGCCAGCCATCTCTGTTGTAGCTTTTCCATTGGTCAAAACTAATTAATGTATGTTGCTAGTGAGTTGCCATTCAGAGGACTTACTTTTAGGTAGGTAGGTGCTGACATGCATCTGTGGGGGAGTTAAATCCTTACCATCTTGTCCGTTGACCAATGAAGGGTTTACTGCCAAGTATTCCTTATTTCACAAATACATGGCAAGCTGTGTAACACAACAGTAGGACCTCTAGCCAAGCGGTACTTCTGGTTTATCACATCTATCTTTTTTCAGTTCCAGCCCTGTTCCTAGTAATACAACTTGACTGAAAAGCTACGCATGCCCTAAAGAGAGCATCACTGTGGGAGGAAAAGAGTATGCTGATTTAATATAATGCGGCAGGTTTTGTTCAGAAACTCACTTTGTTTGATGGAACAGACTTCTGAATGCTGTGGCCTAGTGTTAGGCTTCAGATGTCTCCAACTAGTCTGTGGGTGTTTTGTTAGTAATTTACACCTTTGCATGCTAGGGACTGGAGGAAGCTTCCCACATAGCTGGATTTGCAGCCAGCGGAAAATGTCCCATCTCCATTTCTTTTTAAGTATAGTGTTTTAGATTTGCAACAGAAGCCATGGAGCTGCCTTTCATGATGCTGCAGGCTTCAGCTGTGATACCTTGGTAGTGTTAAGGATAAGAAATGCAGAAGCAAAGCTGTATCTGTAAAGTTTCCATAACAGACCAAAAATTGTAAGCCCTGCTTGCAGAATAAATGGGGATTGGAGGTTATTGGTAGTGGCAATAATGACAAGCTCAGGACTTGAAAATACTTGGATTTGTTTGAGTTTACGCTCAAAGCATGAAAAATACCTGTTCTGATTGGAGTTGTGTGCATTACCGGTGACCAGATCTGTGGTGAAGCAGGGGGTTGATCCCGAGTAATAAATACTGCTTTCAGTGTGTCAGCATTATTCTAACATTTGCAAAAGCTAAGCATTGTGATGTTGGACTGAATGGGTTGTGTAATGGGTTGCTGTCTAATTGCCATGTAAGTAAGTGTGGTTGCTGGTTTGATCGGTGTTTTGGGGAGAGATGGTAAAAAGTGTTAGTATACACCTGGGTGAACTCTTAAGGTTGGATGGTCTTTGCTGAGTAGGGACGGTCCATTTTCAAACCTCATAAAAAGGGTAATTGCTGAAGAAGTGCAACTTCATTGTAGCTCCACCTTCTTGCTGTAAATCTCCAATTTCCAGCTTTGATTCTTGGTTGAGGTACCAGACCAAATGTGTTCGGTCACTGTGCTGGATACTTGTATGTCTTTATGGGCAACTTAAAGACTCCAACTGCTGGCAGTTAACAACAGTGTGCAGAGACAGCTTTATGTTTTCTGTCAACAGTTGCTCTCCTTACCCAAGAAGAGCAGATGTTAGGTGACAGTGTATTAATCTTTGGTGATAGTAGGCCATTGCTTGCTTCCTGTTACTAATCAGGTAGCTACTCATTCATATGGTCTCCTTCCCAGAAATGCACACAGGGAATTGCCAAATGCACAAATGTGTTTCTCCTTTATTGTAAAGGCCATTAGAAGGAAGGCTGTGTGGGAGGAGGTTGACTGATTTTACTAGTTGCTAAGATTCAAATTTGGGGAGTTTTAATGTCAAAATTTCATTTTCTCCATTAAGAGGGACAAAAAAGTCTGCTTAGTTTAGAAAAAAAATAGGTTAGAAGAAATATTCCTCCTACCTTGCAGGAGCAGCAAAGTGGGTAGATGTCCCATCTCTGGATTCGAGGCTGTATACAGCTCCTGGGAGAAGGCACTTTGTTCAGTTCTACAACTGGGAAGGTTGGTGGCCACCAGAGAAAGGAACAACCCACTGGGGAGTGGTAGTGTTTTAAGCTGCGACAGCTAGATTGGCCAGAAATTGCTTATTAGGAATCTTTTGAGGCCTTTAATTAATACAGCAGCTTTCTGCCAACAGTCTCAAGCATGTCACCATCAGAAGTGTGATTGTGTGCTATAGCAAGGCCAGTCCACTGGATGTGCTTCTGCTCTTTGTCCTATGCTGGTTCTCTGCTGCCTGCTGCATTTTCCTGTTCGTCTTTTTTTTTTTTTTTTTTAATGCCAGTTTAACGCCCTGTTGCTGGCTTATTGTGGGGCAAAATGAGTGTCAAGGTTTATCAAATCAAAAGGTATGTGCTTAAGGAGGGGGAGGCATGCACAGTGATCTCCTTTGGCTGGTGACTGCATAGCTGCTAGGCTGGCAGAGCCCTGTTGCAGCACAAGAAAAACTCCATTCAAGAGTAGGCAATCTTCTGCTAATTTAAGTGTTTTTTTTAGTGATATATCCTTTTCAGTTTGAGCTGCAGAAGACTTTCTTGTGGCAGAGCTGTCGAAAGTTTAAGGAGAGTCTGGATTGTTTTCTACTTTATTTTTTCCAGGTTGTTTTTATACTTCATAATGAGCAGTGTCTTTAGCACTAGACTTAGCACCATCTATGCAAGATGTAAGATAAGGTCAGTCCTATTTCCACATACGTAATTTGTGAGGGCTTTCTTCTCAGTGTTGTATATGATGGAGAGGGCAGTGTGTTATGACTTGGGTGTGAAAGCAGGAGACTGCTAGTAATATCCAAGTGTTTTTTCCAGGACCTTTTCTAGTGAATGATCTTTTAAGTAATTGAAACACTATATAATGCATTTTTTTTCAGCTGTTGTCAACTACTACATAATGTAATCCACTTACCAACCAGGTGCTTCTGTTATTTTCTTCCAATTTCAGTTGGAAGAACTACATTAATCCACAATGAAACCCAAATGGCAGTCTGATTTTTATTTATTTTTTTTTTAAATGCTCACCTCCCTCTGGAAATTTTTATATGAATGGAATAAATTTCTAGTGCAGCACATTTATAATTAAATAACAGGCCTTATAAACAAAACAATAATAGTCAAATGGAGTGAATGTGCACAAGAATAGTAAGAAGACAGATGACCTGCGTTATAATGCAAGTTGAGATCTTTTAATGCAATTTGAAAAGAAAAAAAAAATTCAGGAGATTAATGTTCTTTCAGAATTTTCATAAGGAACAAACAGAAGTTGTTGACATGGATTATACTATCCAACAAGTAAAGATGTAATAAGGTACAAGAATCTGGGAACACTAACTTTGTGGATAGGCAGCTATGTAAACATTTGCCCTAGTAGTGGTTTAATAATTATGAAGTATGATTTACAGCAGCTGAGAAGTCTTATGCAGTGTTTGGTTCAAACTCGCCTTATCCTCAACTGCCACCTTCTTTTCAGAAGTCAGAGTTGGCAGGAAGTCTTCATGACCGTGAGCTTGGGCTTGTTCCCTGAGGGAAGCAAGACTGGAAAGGCACAGTTGTTTCTGTGGTTCTGTACATGGCAAATACTATTTCAGCTGCTTCACAACCCATCTCTACTGTCATTCACATTATTGGTATGTCTCACCCTTTTGTTTTATAGGCCAGATGTTGACTGCTTAAATACCAGGGAGAAGTTCCTCTGAACCAACTTGGGAAATGATTGATTCTATACTGAGCAACATTTTTTTCCCAAGCAGATTCATGTCAGTGTGAAAGATGTTCTTTAATGCACATAAGTGGCTGTCTGCATAAGATTCTAGGCTGATGTTTGGGTTAACAAAATGTTAACTCAGATGTTGCCTCTGCTTTCTTCTGTCATGCCTCTGTGCTGTTGCTTGGCTTTCTCTTACTTTGGCATTGTAGTTCAGCTACTGGCTGATGACTCAGCCCAGTGCTCAAACTGCTGCCTCTTGAGATCTAGATAACTTGAAATCAAGTGGTTTTGTTTTTTTTTTTCTTATTGTTCTATTTTATTTTCTTTTTAATTTGAGTCATATTACCCTAATAGGTGAAATGTTGTCTGCTCACTCCCATTAATTGATTTTCATGATCCTGTAGCATGAATGGGTAAAAAAAAAAAAAAAAGCCAAAGCAAAACCAACCCAAATATTTCCATGTATTGGCAGTAGATGTCTTTCCACTCATTACTTCATTCATGAGTCCCTCCGAATGAATTTAAAATCAAAGACGGGAAGAAAAAAAAGAGCATGTAACTGTGCTTTGAAGATCACAGCAATGTTGTGTTTTGTTTTGTTTTCCTCTTAGTTAAGTTAAAAGACTGTAATTCTATTTTAATATTCTGATTTTTAAAAAATTAGCCATCCTAGCATGTGTAGTGGACTTACTCTTTCAGAAGAGATTACTTAAAACATTCAGCACCATCAAATATGGGTAAGATTTCAGAATGAAATTAAACAGTTCCAGTATCTTGCATTAAATTAGAAATTCATCATAAAGAGATCTGAAGAGATAAAAATTATTGTAATGAGAATAAAAGACCAAGAATGGAAAAGCAGAAACCTGTTTCTGAAATAAAGGTGGGAAATGCTTGTGATATTTGGCAATAAGTAGTTTGTTGAGACTAAACTTAGTAATAACTTTGTGAAGTTAGGCCACAGTTTAATGTCTGTCTGAAGGATTAGGTAACAAAGCATATGGGAAGAGAAGTACAGTCTGCAGATTCTTGGTCCTCTAATATTTTAATTCAGTGTAACATTTGGGTGTAAGGCTGATTTCCCAGAAGAAATGTTTCATTTTGTTGTAGTAGGCTGGATATAATTTAATAGGCACAGTATTGTATCTTCTTCAGTCTCTAAACAGTATCTCCAAAGATTTTGCTGCTAAGCTGTATAAAACCTGGTTTGTGTTGTAACTAATACTCAGGCTAACTGGTTTTCTTTTATATGAACATTTGGAGAAGATTTACCATGGGCTGTTTGCATGCAACATAATTTCTGCTCTAATTCTGACCCGAGTGTTTCATATGTGTGCTGAGCTGAAAGCCAGCCTGGGTTGGAGTAATGTTGTCCTATGTGCTGATTGACCAAAGCTGGTCATAGTGTGTGTTTCAGTGTCATTATAGAATCATGGAATGCTGTGGCCTAATGTTATGGGTCACAGAATCGTAGGATGCTAAGGATTGGAAAGGACCTCTGCAGAGGGGGTTGGACTCGATGATCTTCTTGGGTCCCTTCCAACTCCTAACATCCTGTGATCCTGTAATCTAGTCCAACCCCCTGCTAAAGCGGGGTCACTTAAAGCAGGCTGCACAGTATTGCATCCAGGTGGGTTTTGAAAGTCTTCAGAGAAGATTACACAACCTCTCTGGGCAGCCTGTTCCACAGCTCCATCACTCCCAAAATAAAGACTCTTCCCTTATGTTTAAGTGGAACTTTCTATGTTCTAGTTTGTTCCCATTGCCCCTTCTGCTGTTGCCGTGCACCACTGAAGAGAGTCTAGCCCCATCCTCTTTACCTCTGCTCTTTAGATATTTATGGATATTGAGAATATCCTCTCTTAGATCAAAGCACATGCTGTTCCAAGTAGGGAATGGATCTTAGGACTTCCAGATGGCTAGAAGTGTGGGGTGATCTGGACACTGGTCGGAAATAAGGTAGCCCTCATTACCGTCATTGAAGCTTGGCAATGTAAGAGTTTTCTACCTCCGAACTGAATCTGAAAAGCATAGATCTTTTTCAGTGTAAATATCTTCTCTGGAATCTTCTCAGGTCTCTTGTGTTGACAGAAAAATCCCAGCTGTTTTACATATATGGCCTGTCTTACACTGGTGTAGTGCTTTTCCTTTATTTTCTTCTATGGCTGCATCCAGAAGCACAGGGTTTCTTGAGGGGAAACTAATGAAACTTTTTTTTCTTGTTTTGTTTTATTTTTTTTTCTTTTTTACACCTGAACATTTCTATTTTTACTGTTATGTTTGTTTTTAAATAATTTGTACAGTAGTGGCCATGACATTTGTATGTTTCAATTTTACATTTTCCTTCTTTGCTTTTCTCGGTATTTGTTGTTGGCTCTGATTACATAAACTGATGCTTAAAAGATCACTGTCAGTGTGGCAAATTATTTGCAAGATTGGTTCCTCCCCTACCCCCATTGCATTACAGTCTGTTTCCACTGGTAGCATTCTTTCAGCTTTCAGACAAGTTCTCCCCTGAGTTTCATAGTGGTAGTTACTATGGAGATGACTGTCCACTTTTCCTATTTTCCCTCCTCCTTTCCTGGAGCTTCCTCAGCTGTTATTTATCTTTTCAATCAAGTAAGTAGATTTGGTACAGACCTTGTTTCTAGCATCTCTTCCATTGCAACAAGTCTTTTGCCTGTAACACTTTTTCATGAAATCCTGTAGATACTCCCTTATATAAATGAAAAATCTGGTGTATGACTAGAAGGTGAGGAGATCCCTCATTAAAAGGGTCAATCCTGAGGCTACTATCTGATTTGGTCTTTTTTTCACAGTCATTATTCTGCAAGATAAATTAGCTGGTAACATGCATGTGTGTATTTATGCTGAGTGTCTAGGAAAGCTTTTAGAATGTATTTATTTTAAATGGCAGCTTTTGGGGTTTATTGTAAACATATTCTGGTGTAAGTTAAAAATTCTCTGATGAAGAAGTGAAAACTTGAGACAACACATCATTAGCCTTTTAGGTATGAGAGTCTTTTCTTTTCACCTCATCATAGTTTTGATAGCTCTTTATACAGTTCTGTGTAATCCAGCTTTGAGTATTTGGCTGTTCTGCAACAGACAGGATATATTCCTTTGCACATATGCAATTAAATATCTGAACCCCCTGTCTTGGGGACGAGTTGTTTCGCTGGTGTCAGAGGTTTGCTGAATGACACACGGATTTGAAATGTGTTCTCCAGCCAAGAATTTCATAGAATAATAAACTGTTTTGGGTTGGAAGGGACCTTTTAAAAGCCAAGTAGTCCAACTGCCTCCTCAGAGTCCTGTCCAACCTGACCTTTGCTGTTACCAGGGATCACATATCTGCCACCTCTCTAGGTAACCTGTGCCAGAGTTTTGCCACTCTCATTGTAAAAAATGTTGACCTTTTATCTAGTCTGAATATTCCCTCTTTTAGTTTAAAACCATCACCCCTTGTCCTATCACAACAGGCCCCATATTTCTTAGAAGGTTCTTTAAATACTGAAAGGCTGCAATAATGTCTCCTTGGAGCCTTTTCAGCCTTTCTTCATAGCATAGATGACATCCATAGCTCTTCCCTTGTCCACTGATGTAGTCACTCTATCATAGAAGGTCACTGGGTTAGGCAGGACTTGGAGGAAGAACGTTGGCTGTGTTGAATCACCTTCTTGTCCCCTCTGTGCCTTAGTATATCTTCTAGAAGGATCTGTTCTGTGATCTTCCCAGGGTTTTCCCTCGTTCTTTAGGGAGACTTTGCTTTAAGTGATTACGAATGGTAGTGTTGCACTGTTCTCCTTTGGCTTGCTGAGCCATATGAAGGGGCCTACAAGAAAACTGGGAAGAGACTTTTCACAAGGGCTTTTTGTGATAGGACAAGAAGGAATGTTTTTAAGCTTGAGGAGGAGAGAGTTAGACTAGATATTAGAAAGAAATTCTTTACAGCAAGGATGGTCAGACACCAGAACAGGTTGTTCAGGGAGGTCATGGATGGCCCCTTCCTTGGAAGTGTTTAAGGCCAGGTTGGTTGGGACCTTGAACAACCAGGTTTAGTGGAAGGTGCCCCTCCCTGCCTATGGTAGTGGGGTTGGAACTAGACAATCTTTAGGGTCTCTTCCAACCCAAATCATTCTATGATTCTGTCTGTGGATTTCTGCAATCAGAAGCCTACAGAGAAGTCCCTCTCTTTTTCAGTTGCATAAATACCCTGTCTTGGACTGTTAGTCAGACAATGCAAATCACTTTGCCTCCTGTTGAAAGTGTTGGGTTGAAATTACAGCTTACTGGGCCGCTGTGCAGCCAGGGGATGGACACATAAAGAGGAACGTGCATCCCCTGACATTCATTCTGGCTCTGGCATAGTTTGCCACCTAGCAAAAGCAAAGGCAGGTGCTTTTCTGCTATCTTAGTAGTTTCAGAGACATCCCCTGGGCAACTCAGTAAATGCAGCAAAGGTGGCCATGGGGAGAAGGACAAACAGGAGGAACATCAACCCTTCTGGGTGGTGGCAGGCTGTTCAATCATCTCAGCCCTCAGGGATAACATGTTCTTGGATTTATTCTAAGCAAGCAAACACCTCATCTCTTTTGCTTGTTCCTCTTCCCTGGTGAGGTGAGGAATAGACTCTGAAATCCTCTGTTTTTTTCCGTGCTCTTTTATTATGCTGTAGATTATTCCTGGCACCATGGCAATTTGTTCTGCAAGTTGTCAAGCAAAATGCGTATTTAAAAATAAATTACTCTAAAATTTTAATCAACTCTTTTTTTAGAAGGGAGTCTTATGTTTTTCTTCTGCATACGTCTAGCTTGCTGTGAAAGTAAGCAGCTGGGACTTTCTTGATTACTTCTATTTTTAGTGTTGTCTTCTTTACACCTGCAGTTTGAAAAACATGAAGTTTTTCTAACTGGCTTTGAGAAATCTCTCTGCTTCTCCTCAGCTCTTAAGTCAAAAGCCTTGAAACCAACCTGGCCTGCTAATTGTGGTGTATCTGTGTGCTTGGACTTTCTATGTTTGTCCTTATGCTAGAAAAGCTGACCACTATTGATTTTTTTTTTTTCTTTGAAATCTAGTCCATCCTCTACCCAGTTGATTTGTAAGAGAAAAAGACATATGAGGTCTTTTGTGGCACAATTTTCAAAAAACTTTCTTTTATGTGTCTAGGTCTATGAAAACTACTCACTGCCTGAAAATGAGATAGTGAGCATTGTGTGATATCTAGGTAAATGTTACCACGCAGTCCAGGTTTGGATTTTGTCAGTTTTCTATAATCTGTGTTATATAGCAATCTTGTTACCAAATTAGCTCTTGATGCATGTGTTACATGCTGTATTAAGAATATTTAAATTGCTTCCAGTTTCCAGGTAGACTGCAAAGTAAACTTCAAAGGTGAATCAGATCAGAAATGGAAAAACAGGGGGGGAGTGTTTTAAGTGAAGGCCATGCTGTTCTTCTCAGGAGAATTAACTCAGAAAAAGGCCATGAGAAAAAAGTTGTTCCTTTCTTTCAGCTTACAGTTAGAAGACCCTGATAGAATGTGAATTCGAACATTTCTTCCTCTTTGTGCAGTAAAGACATAGTATCTTTGTAGGTACAAGGCAGGGAACATGCATGTTCAAGTTCCTGCTATACTGTTCAGCCTTGCAAATCACTTAATGGTAGTGTTCCTTTTCCATCTTCAAAATTACTTGGCAAAGTTTTGAGGGATTTTAGATTCTAATAATACCTGTTTATTATTTTGATGAGTAAAGTAAAAATATTATGTATTTATATCAGTTTATTTGTATATAGGTCTCTATTTCTTCCACTTGTGTATTTATATCTCTGCTTCCTTGTTCCGGTATTAAATGAATGTATATATTCATAAACAAACAGCAAATAAATCATCTCCCTGAAGGTGGATTTTGAGAGTGCTTTATCAGCACAAGTGCATTTTTAAATAACAAGAGTTAGCTCCTGGATCTGCTGACAGACAGTGCTTATTTATTATTGATTTCAGTGGGTCACACATTTTCCTAAGACTGGCTGAAGAATGCTGTAAATGAAGTGCTCTTGGTGTCTACTTGGAGTAGCCCTGCTTAATATGCCTCTATTTTCCTGGATTCTTCAGCAGAGAGTCTTGCTTATTTTCCTTTTCAGTTATGTTATTCTGTGTATGCTGGAGTTTTGCAGCACAGAGTGAGTCATCAGCAAATGATGCCACATAGTGTCTGCCATGAATTTCCCCAGGCTCTTAACCTGGCTCATATCGGCTTGCGGCCTCTGTTGAAGTTGTTCATTGTGAGTTCTGTGAAATTGTTTGTTGAATAGATGGCTGCCGTCCTAGGTCTCTTACTTACTGGGTACTTGATTGTTTTAGTGGCAGAGAAGAATGTCCTCTTCACCAGTAGGATTGTGATTCTGTAACTGTTCAAAGACTTCTGTGCCGAGTATGTGCTGGTCTTGAGAGTCCTACATTGCATTGTTTCATCTGAATCTACAGTTTATGTGCAGGGTTACTAATTCAGTGGGAGTACAAATTCATTGTAAAAATGGGATAATCTCTGCTTTACGTTTTTATTTGTTGTGATTCAATGAAAATATCTCAGATAACAGAAGAAACCCCTGTTTCCTAAACCACAATGTGTTCTCTCATTTCAGTCACAGAAACTTACCAATATGAACCTGAATTCCACGCTCTAGTGGTTATTTTCAGCTTCTTGGTTGCACCTTCTGGAGCATTGGTTCCACACCCCAGTACTGAAACTCTCCAGTTTCAGGAACTGCTTTAGCTGTTGCGCATATGTCTCAGTCTTTGGTGTTACATACTGTCTTCAGTTAAAGGCATCAGATTGATTTGCTTCTGCATTGAGTTTTTATGTGCTGTTCAAAGCCCTCTGCTAGCCTGGGGATGCAGCTGTATGCTAATTTGCCAGTCTGAACGAAACACTGACAGGTCACTGCTGAAATACTCAGTCCATTTGCCATGGAGGAAGGAAGTTCTTTGCTGGGGCGAGTGAGAAATACCAGGTCTGGGCCTGCCGCTGTTTCTTATGTCTTAATTCTTGGAGACAGTGACACTTTTCCTGAGACAGACCTCTGATCTTGTTAGAAATGCATCTCTGTCACATCATTATTTCTAATTTTTAACATGAAAAAGGCAATTAAAAGGGAATTTTTCAGAAGTTCATGTTATCCTGTCTTTTTTAAAGAAGCATGAATTTAATCTTCATGTAACAATTTTTAAAGGCTCTTTGGGCTGAAGTAGCATTTGATGTGAGTACGGACAACAATATTTTGTATCTGGGCAGATTTCCAGACCCTGATATTATCTGCTTGTTCTCATCTGTCCTGTCCTCTGGGTGTGCTTTTTTCCAAGACTTTTCTCAGTGTTCAGGGACACATCTTTTAGAACTTGACATTGCCAATAAAAACTGCATTGGCTGGAGGACACACATACATTCAGGAAACTTTTTTTTGTCTGGTACAAACCAGAATACCCTGTTGAGTCAGGGATATTTCTTGAGGTGTAAGATTATGGGAAGATGTCTAGCTTGTGGAAGAAAAAATAGTAGTAGTGTAGGGATGGTATCTGTGCAGTAATTTGGTTCCCCACTTGCCTCTTTGATATCACAGTATTTGCTTCAGATACCAAGAAGGCAGGACTTCAGGAACATGCACTGAAGATGTAGAACGGTGCTGTTCATGGTCTCAAATAAAATGTAGGGAGAAAAAAATTCTTACCTTGCCTTTCTGTGTTTTTTTTTTTTTTTTCACCCCCACTAATAAGAGTGGCAGAGTCTCTTTTACTCTTTCCACCAAAGTTCTTTTTCTTTTTTCACACAGTGTGAAGAATGTATTGCTCTTTTGAAGTAATCTCTTTTGAGAGTTTGCTGTCATTTTGTATGAACAACAACAAAACCTTTAGTCTGTAAAAAGACCTCAATTTTTTGTTTGTATTATTCTCTGCGCTATTTTAGTGGCTATTAGACAGTCCAGGATGTGTGAATTAATTGTTGGCTTTTCTCCTTCATTTTATTCCTTATTTGTTCCTTACTCTGCTGTTCCTCTGAGCCATCCCAACCTTCTATACTGAAGTGTTTTTCTGTTAGGCTTTATTCAACAGAATCTGCATGGTTTCTCAGTATGAGCCTTAATGAAAACAAATGTTTGTGGCGTATCCTGAACATGAGGTAAGCTGCTATCTTTAATTATGAAGGGCTTGGAGATGGAGGAGGAAACCCACTGGTCTCATTTGCCTTATTGGTAACAAAGGGTCCTAGGACTGTTTGTGCTTGGCTCATTTAGCTCTCTCTGCTTTGCAGACCAGGGAGACTTTCTGAGCATTTGAATACAGTTTATTCTATCAATTAAAAAAAGAACAAAACAAATCCTGTCTCTTACATTGCTTAAATGCCTATTAAGCCCATGAACAGAATACTAATTTAGGTAGTTCTGTATAATGAGCCCTGAATTTCTGAGTCATGTTGACCATGGAACCTTTTAACAAGTACCAGGAAAACCCCACCAAAAAAAAAAGTCAGTCTCAGTTCCTTAATTATTATTTTAATGAGTATAGAAATAAAAAGCTCCAAAGCATTATGTTGCATTGGTTATTTTACAGATTGCATATCAGAGGGGAGGATTTATGAAGATTTTCAGCTCTGTTGCTGAGGTGGATAAAACACAGAGGAAGAAGGTCTGAGCAGTGGCAATACTTATTGCCAGTAGCACACCTCATCAGCTGACAAGCCCTTGAGTTTTTCATTGCTTCTTTTCTTTTTCCCCTCCCTTCCTCAGTATGCATGCCACCACATAGAAATGAGTGGCATTTTGCTGGTGCAGAAAGGAGGTGTTGCGTTGCAGAGCTGCAACCAGCTTGATAGGTAGGCAAAGGTAATAACCTGAAATGTGTACATGAGAGTTACCTCTGTATGGGTGTTGCTTTGAGTCCCTGTGTATTTTAATTAGGCAATGCACTGCTGCTGAACACTACCTGCATTTCATAATGTGGATATTACTTGAGTGTAATCTATTCTTCCTTTAGTACAGCCATGAGTTACTTGATTCTGCTACACGATCCTTGTAGAAGACGCTGCTGAGTGCACAGTTGACAGCTTGTACACTCCCTGTGTATCACAGAAAGCGGTCTGCTGGTTCCTCTGGAAGATGTTATTATATAAGGCAGTATGGGGCTCCACTGTGTCTGCTGGGTGATCACCCCTTTGTTAAGAAGGCTGCATTATCAAGTTGGGTATTACAAGCTTAGAATTCGACATTACTTAATGATACATGAAATGTAACTTAACGCATTTATCATCACTTTGAAATTTTCCACCCTTACACAATGAACATCCCACAGTGTGAGCTTCATTTTCTCAGCAGACTATATTTGTATTATTTGTAAATATCCTCATTTATACTAGGGAGACAAAAACAAAGGCAAAGAACCTTGAGAAATGCCAGCTAATAAAAGATAAGACAGTTGTGTTTTCTGGTAAACAATGAGCATAGTAAAACTGGTAATGCTACAGACATCTTGTGTTACTGATGAAAACAAACTGCTTACTGTACATGTGCAGCAGCCAGCCCCTGACTGGTGGTATCCCAGAGCCCCCTGTGCCAGAATTGCTGGAAATCCCATTGTGAAAGTTGCACTTTTGGAGGGTATTGTTTGGAAGGTGTTACCCACCCCTTAAAGATTTTTCTCGACAATTTAGGTTTCTCATAGGAAATAAGGAAATAGCTGCTCTTTTCTTGGAGGTAGTATTGGAAATCATAGCTGCTTCTTTTCAGTAGCTGATTAGCCATCTAAGATTCACTTTGATAACAATTACAGCTCTGCAACAGCATTTCATGTACTGTAGACCCTCACTGCCGCTCCTCAAGAGTTTCTGTTGTCTACTGCATCCCACTGCCCACTTCAGAAATTACTTTTGTTTCCTCAGGTCATGAGTGTCTTTTGCTTCATGAGCAGACTTGCTTTGGTATCACAGCTTCTATATTGAGTTGCTGGGAAACTTGAGTTTAGCCAGTGTTTTCCCTGTAACTGCTATTGCCCTTCTGTGTTATGAGGCTGATTAATTCAGTTTTCATATTTCAGTTGTTTCTGAGATTCTATAGATGAAGATGCCATAGTTTTACTTCGTTTTTCTTGTCTAGGACCAAGGCAAGTTGAAGAAGGACAGAGAAATAGTTTTGATAGTAGCATACAAATGATTCATTTAAATAATAAGGAACCCAAGCTTTTGACATATCTCACTTTCCATTGCAGCTGTCTAGATCAGCGAAATGGATGCACTGGGTCACCTCTGACTGATTTGAAGATTGCACTTTGTGTGTGATTTTTCCATCACTAAATGAAACGGGGCTTTGGAACATTGCCAAAAAAAAACTTGTATAGAATCCCCTGCTATCTACTGAGAAAGTGGGGGTAGAATCTGAGCTGCCCTGACTAGTGTCTAGTTGTTCATCCTGGGTGACCCAGGGAACCTCATTGCCGCTGTTATCAAAATGGACACCACATACCTTCTCCTCCACTTCTCTTGGCTTGCACTTCTCTTGGCTTGTTGAAGTCATCACTCACTCTTTTTTTTTTTTTTTCCTTCTTCTTCCCCTGATGGTTTTCACCTTAACACCTCCTTTCTTCAGGGAAATGATCGTATGCAATTATTGGCTGCTAAATCCTTCTGAAGAGGCTGCTTAGTAAAACTGAATAGTCTTTAATTTGACATTCCTAATCCTGGGTGAAAATGTGAGCAACAACAGCTGCTTTGCTTTGCATCTGCACTTTGGGGGTCATAGCACTCCATTGGTTTAATTCAGATTTAGAAAATCTCTTTTAAAGGACTAGACCTGGAGATGGGCTTAAACTCTCACTTCCCTCAGAGGCATGTTTGGCAGGTTGTTACAGTGTCTGCTTCACCAATATTTCAAAGATGGGTTTCTTACTAAGTCTGAAGGAGTGTTGAGTTTTGGGGTTTGATCATTTTTAATGTTTTCTTTACCCTCAGGGAAGGGGAGAGGTATGTAAAATGCAGTTAATGCTGATGGTTTATTATCTCATTAAGTTACGAAATACCTTCTGCAAAGCTCATTACAGTAATCTAAAAATTGGATATTCCTATTTCTGATCTTTGTCTCTAATGGTTGCTTTTTATTGCAGATAACATACATATGTATATATGCTTGTGTGTTTGCATATATAAAACACTGTTAAGTTTTACTTTATTCAATATAGTTTAGTTTTTTTTCAGCTTAAAGCTTTGTGAATAAGATCAGTTAATGCTGGGCTTGGATAGGGGCATGCAGTGTCTATGAAGAGGGTTATTGTTGGTGACCCAGTTACTTCTAGTGCAGCTTCTGATCTTGCAGATTTATATAACAGTGATGCACAGAAGAGCTGGAACACTTCTAAAGCTGCCTGCCTGCACAAAGTCCCTTGTGGGTAGGGAGAGCCTTGGTTGAATGCACAAAAATATAATTAGCATGTTGGGCAAAGCTCATACCTAGATTCTGAACCCCGTATGAGACCAGGGATGTTTCCATCTGGTGTGTTTTTAATATTGCCCATATAGATTAAAAATGCAAAGCCCGAGTCAGTACTTCGCACAAAGTATAGAGTTTGAGCTGGAATCATGGCTTAAATTTCCTACAAAGACAAAATCTTCTGTCTGCAGTAGAAAATCATCACAGAAGACAGCAGGTCGTGGAGTGAGTGGGCTGGAATCTGGAAGAGTTTTAAAGCAATTGTGGATTTACTGATCTAAAATCATTCAAGTCTTAGTGGTAGTGCTTTGCAGAGATTTCTATATGGCTTATGTTAATTTAAGGTAGGAAGTAGGTTTTAAATTAATGAAGTTAAACTGGCACAAGAGGCTATGTGGACAGGCTGTCTTTTTGATTTATCTGTCAACAAGGCACTGGTTTAACCTACTCTTAACCCATAATAGTCTACGTGGATTTGAACCGATTTAACAAAACTTATTTAATTAAACTGGGGCAATCTTGTGTTGCCAGCAAGGCCTCAGGAGAAGCATCTCTAGTTCTGCCTTTTGGCATTTTCTTCCCTTGGTAATAGTGCGATAAAAGATGCATTTATTTTATTTGTTGATTCTGTTGACTTAATTCGCACCTTCAAGCAATGAAGATTTCCTTTAGTGCTAAGGGCAGTCACTTACACAACCCATTGTGGTTGCATTTGTTTGTTATTTTGAACAGTATCAGTAGCTGCTGAACCCCTAATTAATGTAATTTAAAACAGAGAAAATACTTGGGGGGGGGTTTATGAAATCTTCCACATATTTGTTTACCTGTGGCTCAGCAGCTGGCTGGGTATGAAGAGGAGTGCATATTTTGTCAGATCTGCCTTTTTCTATTCAGGCGTGTTGTCAGCAGCATTGTTCTATCCTCAGTTGTCTGGTCCTTGCGGGATTTGCATTTTATCTTCAGGTACCTTCCACTTCCCTGAACATACCAAGAACTCTTTGCACTCTCTTGCAGTGTTTTACTTTCTTTATTGCTCCTGGGCCTTATTGCCTGCTTTCTCTTACTGCTCAAGTGCTCTTTCCAATTTCACTTCTTTCCTTCTTCAGTGGGGTTTTGTGTGGCATTTTCACCAACTGCCTTAAAGATGCACAGCTTTTGAGAGCTAAATGAACTGGTGCCAAGAGTTCATCAAATGTTCACTAGCGGTCTCAGCTGAAGTAATTGCCAATTTCTTGCTGCTCCTATGTGAGAGCACTTTACCATGACCTATTGTATGGCCATGTGGCAAACTGACTTCAGGTCCTGATCCGACTTAAACAGGCGTGGGTACACACACACAGTTCACAAGATTTTAATCCTTCTGCATGCCCTCCTTTGGTCAATGTCTGGTTTCAGCCTGAGAAAGGAACAGAAAAGAACACAATTTAAGAACTCAATCATTGACCAGCGTTGTCTCAGTGCTGTTAAGGATAAGAAGTGGTATTGGGAAGCACCACAGGGTTTTTTACAGGGTTTTAAGACTCTGCTTAGTGCTGTGGGGTTTTCCATCCTGAGGGGCCTTCTGTCCCCTAGAGCCAGAGCCACAGGTGCCAGAGTTGAATGGATGCTACTGGTGGGCTGTGGCAGAGGCAGTTTTGAGTCCCACTAGTATTTGAAAGATAGACACAGCCAGCTGTAGTGATGCATGGGAACCTCTTGGAAGGATATTCTGAACAGACGCAGATCTGGGAAGAAGTTTAAGTGTAGCTATACAATCTTCCATGGAGGATCAGGTTGCTGTGCTAGGATGCAGTGCAGAGCAAGGTGTGCACTGGCATTATCACATTTGAGACTTGGTGTCACAGTTCGCTTTTCAGACTGAGTGTCAAGGATGTAGAGCAGGCTAATGAGTGTACATGTGTGGAAGTGCTTAAGTTTGCAGTGCATCATGGTAAGAGGAAGGCACCTCGCTGCATTCAGAGTGGGCTACCAGCAGGTTAAAATGGCTGAAGATGGTCTTCTTTTTAAGTATGAGATTAGTTATCAAAGTGTGTTAAACCAATGGAGACGTGCACTGAACATGGTCCTAAGATAGTTGTAAGTGTGTGCATTCCTGGAGGTTGCAGGTGGTCTGCTTTTGTAGCCCTTCCTTTACTCTTACTGTCAGGTGTATGCTGAGGCAGGGTCCTGACATGAGGTGCCAGCTGACCACAGCTGATTACTTGGCAGGTCAGCCACACCTCAGGGACACTTTCTGGAGTCTAGTAAGGGCCGGCATGCTGGCCACAGCCAAGCAGAATACATCAAGATGCGGCATCTAGATCAGCAAGTGGTCAGCCTCCATCCAGCATCATAGTCAGTATGGGCAGAATCTGTCTTAAACATTTGTAAACTGGGGCTTTGCATATGATGAAACATGGAGAGTGGTGTGGGTGCAGAAGTGCAGGAAATCAAACATTTTCATTACATCTAAAGGATCTCCCCCAAACCTGAAGGTTATCAGCTAAAAATAAATGCCCAAATCCTTGCTGCAGAATCTTTGTGGAGTAAAGGTTCTGTGTTGCAAAAGGGTTGACAGCAAAGGGGACCATACTAGCATTGCTGCCAGGCACATTTTCTGTTAAAATTTTACAGTTCAGTAACTAACGTGTTTCTCAGTCAGTTTAGGGTGATCTCAATGCAAGCTGCTACTGGAAAAGGCAGTCATGTTCTTCCCTTCCATGTGTTCTTGCCACATCTTTTGTGCCAACACCAGCACTTCTGTTCTTACGAAACCCAACCCAACAAAGAAAAAAAGTAAATCAACCTATAAATTAATTTTCAGCTAGGTTGACTTCCTCAGCCAGCTGATTATGGGATCTCAGGGGCTTTAGTGCTGGTGTAAGCAGGAACATGTGGCTGGAGATGAAGGGAAGAACATACACTGCACCTTTTTTTTTTTTCCTGTAGTAGCCCTCACTGAAATCCGTTTAAGCCAAACCAAGTCCCCTCATTTAGGATGGAAAGGTGAGGCAAAGTGGTGGTTTGTTGCTGCCTTTGCTCTTCTTCCACATGGACAATATTCTTGTGCCTTCATTGTCTGACTTCACCTGACTCTACAATGGAATGCAGGACTACAAGGACCATGTCTTTTTTCTGTCATCACCAAGTGTTTGCATTTTACCACCAAATTCCAGGCATCCTGCTGCTTACATATCACCATATCGTAAGTATGAAAGTAAAGATGATGTTTAGGAAGATGAAGCACTGATAAATGTCTCTCCTCTGTCAACAAAGTCTTCTCAAAGGGACTGTATTTTTGTCATTTTCCAGACAATTGTGGAGTGTGTACACATTTTTACTGTGATTACCTGGTACCAAAATGACTTTGATATCCACTGTATGATTTTACTAGGGCCTCCTGGAGCAGGAGGATGTGATGAGTGCTGAAAGAAGCAAGATAGTATTGAATACTTAGTACTGCCAGTAAAGGAAGTCTATTCATGGGGAAGGCTGTGTATTGTGATGGCACAGAAATTGTTACCATAGTATCCATCCATATCATTAGTTATGAACTTCATCAATGCTTTATCAGGCATTCAGGGAGAAGTACAGCATTCTCTGGCAGCCCAGCCAGCCCCCTCTCACAGGATTTAACATCCCTCAAAAAAGAGATGTGGGGTGAATGGCTTCTTTCCTTTCAGGCAAGTTTTACTAATAGCAGAATGTGGCATGGCTTGAAAGAAGGCATGAATAGAGCTAGTGGAACTATTGACTCTGTCTGTCTGATTGACTTGGAGGGGTGGACTGTTTGATTTCTGGAGAGAAAGCCCAGAGAGGGTCATGGTTTGCTTCCAAGAGAAACTTGATGCAAAAAGTTACAATCTTGTATGGAAAAAGAGCAGGAAGTGGAGATAGCACCTCCTAAAGTTTATCTTTTATCTTAAGAATGATACAAGGATCATATAGGTTTGATGTAATGGACTGATTTTGATACAATTTTTCCCCCTTCAATAGCTCATTCATGTGTTCCTATTTATTTAGTAATCCTTTTTGGCAAAATGGTGAGTGTGATTGATAGGTGTTTTATGCAAAAGCGATCTGCTTATCAGAATAAAGTCTGTGTAGCAGATAGAGGATGACTTTTATCTTTATTTATTTCTTCCTCACTGTGCATCTAAACGTTGTGGTTTTATAATAGAAACGTTGAGTCTCTAGTACTAGCCAGGTGGTAAAGGAGTCTTTGAGAGATTTGTCTCATAGGAAGTGCAGATACCTGGTTTCAGGTGTGGTTAAATTGCAAGCTGCAACTTCTGCAAGAGGTTAAAATGCCCTCAGCCTACTGAGTAACTTTTATAACTTCCTGCCAGCAGCTGGAAAATTTTATTCAAATGGTAGGCATTAATGGAGTACTTAATTGAACAGGAAGTTTTTCGGCCATTGAGATGATGGCTAAAATGATCCATGTTTATTCTGACACGTCTGCTAGAAGTAGTCTCTAACTTTCTGGCTAGTGCAAGTTGCTTTTAGAGCAAAGGTGAAGGAGTTGCTGGAGTTGAGAAATGCACGTTTTTGTGAGATTGGAAAACAAGACTGAAATAATCTGTAAAATAGATTGCACAATGGCAGAGAAAAGGCTGCTCAAAGTGAAAAGAGAATTTTCCTTCAGTCACACAGCTTTGATCTTGCATCCTCTTGAGTTTTAGTAGTTGATCAGATTACTAGGGAGGGAGCTGCAGATGCTTTTGGTGTTATTTGGCATGTCATTCACCATTCAGTCTGACTCCGCAACTATTATAAAGAAGAATGTGTACTGAAGAACGGCAGTGAATTTATCAGGAATTGGGCCTTTGGGTAATGCCAGAGGGCATTGCAGGAGTAAGGAAGTGGGAAACTGTCAGCCAAACCATACTGGTTTTGTTTAATGTCTCCTGGTTGGGAAATGGGAAGCCAACAGCTTTTGCAGGTATCTGAGAACACTGAAAGTGGTACTAGAAGAATCTTGAAGTTGCACATTGTATTATGCTAAAAGTGGCTTTGGCTTCTGTGTAATTAAACTGGGAAAACACTCCAGTTTTGTGAAAATGGGCAGGCTTTAGCGTTCTGTCAGCTGTCTTCAATAGGGTGTGAAATCTTTTTGGGGACAAAAAGGCTTTTGAGAAAACTCGGTGGTAAATAACAAGGTTCCTATTACACGTAATCCAGCACAGACAGAAGGGTGATGTTACAGGGTGAGTGAAATCGTTGTGCACCCCTGGGCTTGCCCATGATGGCTTTACTCTGAGTACTGGAAGACTGGGAGGATGACTTCTCTCCTCCACCTGCAGTGAGCCCGGGCAGCGGGACATTGTCGATTCTCTACCAGTAGATGGAGACTGTGCAAGTAAACTGAGAATTACATCCTCCAACTGGGAAAGGGACTTGTTAGCGTCGAGTTCACCTTGTCAGCTTCCAGCATGTGGGTCATAGTTTGTTGTGAACAAGCAACATGATTTTTACGCTTTTCTCCTTAAAGTCTTTCAGAAAATAATAATCACTTGGACAGATGTGTTGATCTGCTACTGATTATTAAAGAAACAAGCAAATATGAACGAGTTCCTTGATTATTTTTTCTTTCTTTCTTTTTCTTTTATTATTTTTTCATCTTCTCTTGCCCCCACGCTCCAGTGGTTTTGCTTATGAATTTTCTGACGTGGTGATGCTCTTCTTTGTGCAGTAGCATGGCATAAAATGACAGGCCTTGCCTTGAGTTTCTCCTTGGTGATGTACTTCCTATAAAACTTGCTGGTATTGGGTGGTGGTTTGGGCTTAAGCTGAAAAGTAGGAGTCTTGGGCCACACCACCAGAAAAGAGGAGGAGCCTCTGTTCCTGGATGCAGGGACCAGTAACCCAAGTCTCTGTGTGTTGAGTGCTTAGGTAAATGTCAGTGCTCAGGTGTGCTAGGTAGAGAACTAAGTAGCTGGCGAAGATGAGAAACACTGAACAAAGGAAGGCTCCAGAGCATGGCACAGGAGCAGAAGCAAACTGCATAGGAGGCAGTGTGAGTAGGAGTCAGAAGGTGTTAAAGCTGACAGTACAGTTGAAATAAGTACTCATCAGATGGTACTCGGTACTGTGCCATACTAACATGGTGACTCCCACTGTGGCTTAGTCACATAGAGTCAATTTGCCTGCCTTTTCTGGTAGCATAAACTCTTTCTGGCTAGCAGTTTCTACAGTGTGCATACCCTGATGGAACAGCACAGAGAGCAATATGTCCAGGACACAACCCTCCAAGGCGGACTGCTGGCATACATTCCTGTTTCTTGTTCCTTCTCAGTGCAGATGCTTTTGTGTTACTGTGTTTGTTTGTAGCTTGTGCAAGCATATCTGAGTTTACACAGTTGAATGCTGTTGACTGTGGTGGTGAAGATGTCAGCAATAACCAAGATCTTTAGAGGAGCCTTGTAGGACCCACAGTGAAGTCTTTGCAGCATTTTTGTTAGATTTTGATGTGTACTGATGTATTTGAAGGATTAGCCTGGGTGGCTTTATGCAACCTGCAATGTCATGGCAGTGTAGACATAACTGAAGTACAACCCACTGCATTGGAAGATTCAAGTA
Organism: Tricholaema leucomelas; assembly: GCA_013400475.1. Taxonomy (NCBI): domain Eukaryota; kingdom Metazoa; phylum Chordata; class Aves; order Piciformes; family Lybiidae; genus Tricholaema lacrymosa; species Tricholaema leucomelas. The sequence goes on from WAAF01013955.1 coordinate 1,200,327, forward strand.
CCTGTGCCTGTGTTCTTAGACTAGAAAGGAAGCTGCTGCAAAATGAGATTTTTTTAAGAACCATTGCAGGACAAAGGAAGGGTGGCACCACCTGTCTCCGGTATTCAGAAGGATCTCTTCTGCCATCTATTGCCATGTATAGATCACCACATGCCCATATGGAGCAGAAAAAAAATTCCCTGCCTGGTCTCAGCTAGGACAACCCTGAAGAAAGTGGATTTAAAAGAGCTGTTGGCTTCCTGAAATAGTTTGTCCAGATCCTGCACTGAGAAAAGGAAAAGCTTTTAGACATGGATTCACAGACAGTCTGTAGGACAGTTGCTGTAGTGTGATCAGATAAGAAAAGCAGATAACTGTAGGAAAATGGTTTCTCAGAAGCATCATTCAGCTGCCATATCCTCATTTGGTCACACTGCTGCTGTTCTTTTCTCCATGGACAGCAGCTGGTAAATGCTCCTGTGCTTGCAACAACCACCAGCACATGGGGTGGGTGCAAGTGTTTTGAGTATTTGATGGTAATTAATCTACTTACATCTGACTAAAATAAATAAATATGCTTAAATTGTTTTCCCCAGCTTTTGAAGGCTAGGCTGGAAGCATCCCACTGTTGAGGTGTTTAAAGGTAGATGCATAGTTTTGTTTGTGCTGGAGTTGCACATTGGAAACTCAGGATCTTATTTTGGACTGAACATGACAAGAGAACTTAACCTTTCATCCAGTGCTGCGCTGGTGCAAATTGTGTGTAAGTATAGACTGTTCCTGTATCAGATCCAAATAAAACTAATTGCAGCAATAGGATGAGAGGAGAAGGGCTGCAAGATTAGCTCTCTGTTTTTTTGGGTTGGTTCTTGTTCCTGTATGCTTTTGTGTGTCCTGAGGTCTGTGGAGGGAATTTAAGTTCACATCATGAAATCCTGCTGCTACATCAGTATAGCATCAAAATTCTCAAGCCACCATAGATGTTTCAGGGCTAAACCTATGGCGTTTAATACCCAGTGTCACTCGTCCCTCTCAAGGTTCCCTGAAACATGCTAAATGCCTGGATCCATAGCTGAAATGTGAGTGCAGTGTTAGTTTTCTGCACATTCCTCTACACCATCTAGTGTGGTCTTTATCAGGAAAGGTTTGTGTCCCTGTGCCATTGTGGCTGCTCTTACATGTGAGGTACAATTTACACAAGGTGAATTGGTGGAGTATACAGTGGCTGATTTTTTTTGTGTAGCTCTTCCACAGTTAACATGATTGGGGTTGTAAACAGTGTGCAGTGGCTTTAAAGAATTCCCAATTTGCCCAAGGCTGCCATGTAGGTTATTTGAACTGCTAGCTATTTAACTTAGTGTGTATAGCTCTATCTGCTAAACTTGCATGAGGTGAGGCAGTTTTGAAGACTGGAAGTGCCTTCTTGTGATCAGTGAGCATGGTCAGGAAAAATTGGTGATTCCAGAATTAATGTTGATTGGAGCACTTTTTAGCAAACAACTTTTAAGTTGCCAGGTGTACTTTGAACTGGTCATAAAGCATACGGGTTACCTCAGTTATAATTTGTTAATGTCATTCCCAAGTACCTTTCCATTGTTTGCAGGACAAGATGTTCTCAGAAACAAACTGTTTCACATTTAAAACAAATACAAACCAATCCAAAAGAAAATGTGTATCCATTCTTTATGGCTAAAATTTCAGAGCAAAAGGTGTTATTTATGGATGTGTGCCCACATGCCCTGTTAAGTTCAACAATCAAGACCTAATGGAGATGAGATTAGTATTTTACTTGGTTTTGCTCACCTGTGAATGTGAGGCTGGTTTAAAATTGTGTTATTAATTTAGGACTGATTATACATTCTTGGACCACAGAAGGTAAAGAAGATTGATTTACTAAAGGGCTTTTTGTCTTGGGAGGCCAAAATAGGCCTAATATGTGTCCTGGTATGACCAGGCATGTTCCCTCTCCTCCTGTTCCCTCTGCTGGAGTGAGAAGCAACAGGGGAAAAAAAAAAAAACCAATAGAAGGGCCTGGAGCCACCCAGTCTGCTCCTCTGGTGAAGTAGATGCATAGACTTGTTTAATGTTTTCCCAGATATAGGTAAAGCAAGCCCCTGGCTTCACCTAATGTGGTTAGTTTTGGCAAAGTGCCTCTCTGATTAATGAATCTCTGTGGTCAAATAGAGCCATCAGACTCAAGCAATTGATAAAATTTGGTCAGAAGTTGTAAACGACTCACTTTGCCATGCTATGCTGCTTTTGCCTCGCTTTGCCTTGGGTACCAGGAAGCCTTACAGCTGTGTAACAAGCTTTGATGTTTGAAGCTTGTCTACATGAAAACTTTGCCAGCCTCAGTTTACCAGTGAGAGGCTTTAACTGCCTTCATGCCTTAGGCAAGAGTCATTGCTGAAAGCTGCCTGAAACTGGCCAGCCTAGCGTGAGCTGAAAGCAGAAGGCTGCTCCTCGGTGGAGAGCTCACTTACAGAGACCTCACCGCAGCCTGCATGGCGAGAGAGAATAGGTTACTGCCAAGCAGCAAGACACCATGCTTGCCTGCACACCTGCCAACCCCCGTGTCAAGTTGAGAGCCCTGGAAAGGACACCGTCTGTCTGAGAGGGGATCAAGATCAGGGCAGAGGCTGTCCAAACCCCAGCACCCTGCCAGAGTTCTGGGGAAACTCCAAAAGCCTTCAGTGGGTATCATGCTACAGTCAGCAACCCTCCAAGTATTTTGGGTACTGTCTGGAACTGTAATACAGCCCCGGAAATCTGGAGATACTAGTTTGTGAGTAAATATTCTAAAAAGCTTGTGTGAAATCAAAGCTTTTTGCTTTGATTCTGTTTACCTTGTATTTTGTTTATCTTATTTTGTTCTGTATTGTGCCTGCTGCTTCAGCAGAAAGTATCCTCTCGAGTCTCACTAGGGGGCAAGCAGCATATTGAACTGCAAGAATCTCTTTCCAAAAGCTCAAATTAATGTTTGTATTTCTGGTTTTGCGTAACTGTATACATTGCCTGTTCCCTGTGTAAGTATCCACAACTGTGCATTCATACCTTATAAATAAGTTTTCTGACACGAAGTAATATTAATAATTTTCATAGTTTTATTAATATTTTTGCCTGGGTTTTATATTATTACTACTACTACACTTATCCAAGTGATGTTACCCCTCACAGCTGGGGGAAAAAACTGTGTTAAGTTTTGGCAGTAGGCATGTAGGTAGCTCCTTGGTTTGAGTTCTGGAGTGCTGTTCTTACAAGCTGGTGGTCATCTGGAAGATTACTATTTGGAGTAAGTACCTAGGCATTGTTCTTAGGAGTGAAAGGCTGGAATACAGATTAGCCATGCTGGTGCATGCAATAGCGATAAGAATTCCCAGTTGTCCTGTAAAGAATGATTCTGAATGATACCTCTAGCACCAGGTTTTGCATGGTTACCTTGGGTGTGCCTGGAAATGCCTGTCACATGGTTGACTTTGGGCTGGAAATTACACACTTGATAATTATCTGATCTCCAGCTAATGCTTGCCTATTAAAGCTTAAATTATTATTCTGTCTCTCTTTTTTTTCCCAATTTATTGAGGGTAGAACATATCTACAAGTTGGTCACTTCCATGTATGTTTACCTTAATAAATGAAGCTGCACACGCAAACAAATCTTGGCATACAGGCTTGTGCACTGGACTCAGTGTTGCACAGTACAATTAAACTCAGTGCTTAGTTGTGTATCAGCTCTGATGAGAACAAGAGATGATGTACTTTAAACCTCACAAGTAAAAATTAGAACTATTTTGCCAAATGAGCAAAGTGTTGTAGTAAGGGAATAAATTTCCCAGGTACATGGCAGAGTGGTTAGTGCAAACACAAAAACTGGTGAGACAGAGCACTCTGTGCCAGAGCTCTCCCTGTAATGGATGCTAGTGCCTGATGGGAGGACAGCTGTAATTCTGAACTGTGGCTACGTGTAGTCGTATGGGATGGTCAAGCTGAAACAGCAATATGGGAAAGGTCCTACAAAGCATAGCTCCAGCTAGCCCTAGATCAGGCAGCAAGCAACTATCTATGCACTGTTTGGCGAAAACTGATGCCAGCTCATTGTTGCTAGTTAGTAGTAGTGACTTTAATGTGAAAGAAATGTATATCTACAAATACTTAGTATGCAGTTTCTAGAAGTGACAAAAGCAAAGTAACCAAATACCAACATTGCTTTTAGAAATACAGAGGTGTAGATTTCTTTGTATTGGCTTCCAGGTTGCTTGCTAGCACATCAGAAAGTAAAAAACACACTGTATTGAAAAGGGAAATGAGAATTGATCATGAGATGGTGACACTCTATCAGCTACTCACGCTGCAGTTCCCATAGAGTTTGGAAGTGTAACTCTAGTGGTGCCATTATAAAGAAGAGCAAAACATCAGGCAGTAGCGAAGTGGAAAGCAACAAAGGTAATAGTCAAGTTGAAGGAGTAAGTGAAAAGTCGTGCGCCCGAAGAGCAAGCAAATATTGACATGTATAACAAGCAGGAAGTTTGTGCAAACCCCCAGAATGCTGGAGGTCAGAGAAAACATTTGGAAAAGGTAGTTTGTTTCATTCCGCATGTCTCTTAGGTGTGAGGACAGCCTCTCAACCCCAGAATTTATTATAAACAGATGAGTGTGAAAATATCTATATTATCAATTCAGTTGTGCATGTTGTTCTTTGTGTTTCAGACTACTTATGCTTGTCTTTCTGTTAGAACTGGTGGAGTAATAAATGAATTGGTGCAACTAAATCTCACAGACTGATAATTGAATACTTGGTCTGTATGTAGCAAGCACAGTGTACGCTGTTATCTGAAGTATTAACATTTACTAAATTTAACACAGATTGGTATTACTAGCCCGAGGTTTGCTTTGCAAAAGAAAGACTGCCGTTGTCTGGTATGTGTTTTCTTCTTAAGCATGTCTTTTTCTGCAAGCTAAAGGAGTCATGCTAGGATATCCTATTTTAAAAGACGTTTCTGACGTATTTTTAGCTCACACAAACTGTAGTGCAATTTGTTTAAAATACTCAACTAAAAATAAGTTCCAGTCTGGAAAAGCTTCAGAAATACATTTTACATTGTAGAGAGATGTTTTCCAGCCTAGTCTGAGCTTGTAAATTCAGGTATTGTTATTGTGGAGTATTAGTCCTTGTCTGTAATTTGCAGGTTCACTGGAGGAGAAGTGTATGAAAAGAGGTGACGCTTCCTTGGGCTGAGACTTCTTTGAACTTTCTGTCATAGGTAGATGTTTTAAATCTCTGAAGAGCAGAAAGAAAAATAATGATCTGTGGAGAGAAGGGGAATTATTATTTAAATCGTTGGGATATTTCTGGATGCATGTTGGATATTTGCATGGTTTAGATACGCTATTGAAAGTTTTGAGTTGTCCCTGCGTCCTTACCTTTCTTTCTTCTGTTTGTCGGTTTGCAAAGTTTTATGTAGTGTATACCTGGTTGATGAGGACAGAATATGCAATTTATTTTGAGTAAGACCAACAGGACTTGTTCTTTTTGCCGCCAGTGCCTGTCTGTCTTCTGTTAACAAATGTGTGCTAAATGGTCATTCCAGCAGAAATGGTTGCATTAGCAAGCAAAATGCAAAGCCCTGCTGGTGGTGGAGTGTTTTTATCACACACAAAATGTCTTTCTGAGCACTTTTATCACCTCTTACCTATCCCGCCTTTCTTAGAAGTGGTTTGTGAGTTTGACGGGCTGTTGCACTTGATCTGATGTAACCAGAGTGGTGCTGGGCGGGAGAATACCTCCTTTTTTGGCAGCAGCTTCACACTTACATTGGATTAAGTGTAATGTGAAACCATACCCAAAATAATTGGTTTTATGCTTTTAGAGTTTTTTTGGTGGGGATGCATGAGGTTAAATGTATGTTTTTGCTTCACTGGCCTGGTTTTGAAACTGGTCACCTTTATTCTATTCTCTATTCACCACAATTCTAGAGTAAAGGCTAGTTAAAAGCTTGGTTCCCTAGCTTTGGTGCCTTATTCTAGGAAATTGTAGCTACAGCATAGGTTGTTTCTTGCTCAGAGGTGTTTATAAATTGAATTGGTGAAGCTTACATCCTGTAGCTGCTCATGATTTTAGTTAAAAAACCAAGAACTGTATTTCTTGAGGAGCACATCTGGTGTTGTGGCACTGTTGACTTCAAACCAAGCAGGAACAAGTACAATAAACATCAGCAGAGGTGTGAAACGAGAAGCATATTTGGCCATAGATCAACAAGTCTCCACAACTTCTCCAAGAAGCAGCAAAAGTTTGTGTTTGAAGTCTGAAATTGGGTTGGGGGAAGGTCCTGCATTTTTGCTGTCTTCATTGAAATGATCATGATGAGTAGTGAAGAGTCAGTGACACTGCCACACGAAGCCCCATGGGAAGTGGGCAAGCAAAATGAGTGGGAAATGGTTGTGCCAGAGGAGGGCAGACCGCGGAGAGTGTATTTTCAGAGACAGACCGAATCAAAAGTACCAGCAATTCACTAATTCATTTCATGTCTGCAGAACGTCCAAGTAGTTCTCTAATCCTCTTTCAATGCTGATAATAGGAATGCTGCAAACAGCCCTGGCTGATCTCTGCTGCAAAGGGTTAATTTTGAACCATGTAACAGGCTTAACCTTTACTTTTTGGGGTAATGATGGTTGTGAATTCTTCCTTGCTACTTATCTTTGATCACATGCGATTTGAGCAGGTACTTTCAAAGATGCAGTGAGTGGATAGTGTATGTTTTTAACAGCTAAGCTGAGGAAGCGCATGGATGGGGGAAAATTGCTGTGCAGATGAGAGCAGCAGGCAGGCTTGCTTGCTAACCTTTATAGTCTGTTTCTTGGTGAGAGAGCGTGCATTTTGCACAGAACAGAAGCCAACACAAAACGTTTTTCTCTGGCAGCGTGTGTGGGTTTAGTGATAGAATTATAGTCGGTTGAAATTAAAACCCCATTCTTCCTGTATAGGAGTTCTCCATCTGCTTTGGAATAGAGCTTTGCAAAGCAGTCCTGAGTCATTTTGGAGATACACAGGCAGATGTATACAAGAACTTCATTCTGGAAAGATAATTGTTCATAGACATGAGGAAATATATATGTTAAGCATGTTTTAGTTCCAGTTCACAAGTTGTAAGTACCATGATGGAAAATAAAGATTACAAACACCATGCTGTATTTGCTACTAAGGAGATGAAAATAAGCAGTAGAAATGGCTGGTGATGTTTGTTGTTTGTGGAGGTGGGATTCGGGTAGTGAGGACATGGATGATTTTATACAGAGTTTAGGGAGGAAATCACAGATGCTACTTTTGGTGTCCGTTGTTGTCAAGGGATGTGAATGTGGGTATACAAACTGCTGGGATTTTCATTTTTTTTTCCCTTCTGTTTTAGCCACAAAATTGTGGAAGTGTAAAATACACTAACAAACCTCTTTTTGCCTAACTATTTAATATCCACAAAAAACCAAGAGGTTTCCCAATCATGTGTTTCATCCACAGTGAACAATAACTATGTTTTCCTGAAGTCATAACAGTTGAGGCTGCCATGGAGTAACAAGACCTGGCTTTTCATGGAGTCATTTCCTTCAGTGTTATTTGATACGTGTTTCAGTTTGACATTATGTAAATACTCTGCTATTAGGGAAGAAAATGGCATAAAATTGCATCCTTTCTCGACAAGGTCTTAAGTTCTTTCAGTAGCTTCTTTCCTTTTTGAAGCTGTAATAAAGATTGTAATTAGAATCCTAGTTATTTAAGTGAGAAATTAGCATGTTCTTAAATGCTGAGTTGAGCCAGGTTCCCAGTGTATATTCCCTTCGAGTATATGGCCTGCCCCAAAGCGCTTTTCCTAATACCAATTTGTGTTCTAGACCTATTAAAGAAAATCATATTCATTGCCACCTAGCAGTTAATCAGATCCTTCAGATAGGCTTGAGATAATTTGCAGCCTGACTGCCAGAACAACCAGCAATCCATTCATTGCCTATGTCCATACCCAGGCATGCTCTCAAATGCATTAGAAAGTGTCAGTACATCACTCAGTATCAGGACTGGGACAAATTAATTCCATGCATGTCCTTCACTCTTAAAATTTGTCACAAATACTATTTAACCCTCCCTGGGCCTCCTTGCCTTCTAAGCTGTGGCTAAGGCAACAAAAGTCTGATGAGTTTCAACTGACATTTTCTCTGTCAAAAATACCTTTCCATAAAGGATTTGTTTTTGTAGAATTGGACACTAACATAGATACCTTATCTGTCAATATGTGTTTTACCAAGTAAAAAATATTGTAGCAGATTGGAATAAATTAAAACCTTAATGGAGCTAAAATAAACCTAATTTGTTAATTAATTAAAAACAAGCAGCAAAGAACACTAACACTATATATTTTTTTTTTTTAAAGACAACACTTCATGGTGCAAAATACAGATTTAATTTCCAAATAAGTGAATGGTAAACTGTAATTGTATAATGTGCAAGAAAATACTTGGAACATATGTAACAGTAGTCACAATTTCTATAGCCAAGATGTTCTTTTTTCTGGATTTCCAAGTTGTCTCAGAAGACACAGAAGGGTAAAGCAAATAAAATACGGTCTTTGCAGCTGACCCAGGTAGGGATATGATATTGGTAGGCAATGGATTTAAATCTATTTAATTTTTTTCTCTATAACAGTGAATATTTATGTTCTAATGTCTTCCCTGCAAGTTCTGCCTAACATGCTTCTGATATGCTTTCGTTTTCTACAGGCCGAGGCTGCAAGCACAAAGGAAGTTTGCTCAGTCCCAGCCAAACAGTCCCAGCACAACTCCAATAAAGATAGCGGAGCCGTTGTTACCCCCTCCCGCCACTCAGATTTCTGACCTCTCCAAAAGGAAGCCCAAGACAGAAGATTTTCTCACTTTCCTCTGTCTTCGAGGTAGGAGTCTCACAGCAACTTAGGGGGACAGTCTCATTTGAAGAACAAACTGTAGCACTGCCACACTGAGTAGCAGCTAGACAAAAGGGGCCCTGAGGAACCTGCTTTAATTGAGGATGTCCCTGCTGACTGCAGGGGATGAGGATTGGACTAGATGACCTTTGGAGATCCCTTCCAGCCTGGACCATTCTATGATTCTATGAAATGCAGTGATGCTAAGCTTGAATATATTGTGTGCATTTCAACTCAGCACACTGACTACCTGCAGCAGGAGCATTTGAGCTTGTGTTGTACAGACGATGAAATGAAGCTGGTAATAATGCAACAGGAGCTTTATTTCATGTTTAGCACTGTTATCGTGAGTAGGTTTTTTGTCTGGCTCTCTTTATTTGTCCCCATCCTCCTTTATTTTGTCTGACTATAAACTGACAAATTGCTTAGTTTGCCTGAGTAGTTCTTGCAAGAGGAGACATCTGGTTGAAAATTCTGCTTCTCTACCTACTCATGGTCCTTTATTTGATCAGCCTGTATGAGGCTTTTCATTTGACAGCGGGTGGAGGGATTGCCATTGTTCTTAGCTGATCCAGGTGCCAGATTGTTCCCATAGTGAAAATTAAAACAACTGAGCCCCTCCACTCTGCAACTGAAGTGCTGATGAGGCACCTGAAGTTGTACAGCAAGATACCCAAATTATCTCAGTAACAGGTGCCTGAGCCTGGCTGGAGCTATATGATGTGCAGCTGGGATCATTGGTGTATGTCTGCAAGCCTGCATGTCAGACCTGGGGACCTTAGTGTGAGGTACAACTGACTGTCCAGATTAAGCTAAAGAAGGAGACCTTACCTGAGTTGTCATTTTTCTTGGGATTTCTCATGTCTCTGTGTCCCAAGTCAAGCCAAAGACTTTCTGTTTGATCTCCCAGTTGTCTTACTGTCTCTCATGATGTGCTTTGTTTTTGACAGATCGCCTTATCTAGTCACTGCTCCATCCTTGAGGTCCCAGAGCAATGCCACTTGCTGTTGTTTTGTCACATTATCTGCTGAAGGGTGCATTCATTACAGATAGGGCTTGTTTGCAAAAGTCTTACCCAGTTGAATCCTTCAAAGCTTGTGTTTGAGTTTCCCTTTCCAATTCTTTTTTCTTCTCCTCCAAGAGATTTTAGGCTAGTGGTAGCTTTTGACTCACTGCTAATTTGTCTGTCTTGACTCTGGTCCAATATGGAGCCTCCATCCTGTTGGGATTTCTGGTAAAGCGGATGGGTGGAGGGGATGGAGGGGAGTGGTTTGCTAGCTTTTGTGTTTGTTTAAAGGAACTGAATCTAATGGAGTTTAAAATGGCATCACAGTTCTCTGAAATTTAATCTCTGGCAGTGTATTTCTAATTTAGTCTGCTGTAAGGTTGATCAGTCTGTTGGCAGCATGTCACTGCTGTGATCTGGGCCAACTGCCACAGTTGTTGGTGGGAAAATTCAGATGGTGGGGGGTGTGGTGTGTGTATGTGTGTGAGCACACATGGCTGCATTCACACACTTGTTTCCACTGCTTGCTAACTAAGCATGTGTTATTTATAGCTTTGGAGGCACTTGCACTTAAAGAAAGGCAACCTGTGTGGATGTGACTTATCTCTGGTTTTATTTCCTACTGTTCCTCTGCATTCTGTTTTAACAATGCAAATGAGAAGCGTGGGTACTGTTGTCCTATTCCAGTGCTTTATTCAGAAGGCCTGTGGGTTGGATCGATTTGTTGTGGTTTTTTTTGGTTGATTTCATACACTCCCCTACCCCCTCCTTTAATCAGTGGCTGTGTAGCTCTTGCACCTGTAATTTTCTTCTTTGTTACTCATCTGTAGGGTAATTGATGTTTTGTACTGTCAATTAAGAACTTCCAGTTCATTCCTAATTTCCTCAGTATGCAGGAGTATGCGAATATTCTAGACAACACGTGCGTTCAGACTGCGAGATCCCAATTACAATTGTATTAAAAACCACAAGGCAAAATCTGTGCTGAGTGTCACACATGGCATGTTCTTGGGTTGCTTAAGTCCAAGGAAAGCAGGAAGACTGTCAGCTCTCTGTTCCATCACCTCCACAAGCTTATTGCTGCATCACCCCTATGTAAAGCCTGGAAAAAGGCGGTGAGCAGCAGGGAGAAATCTCGTTGAACATGGCTACCTGGATGTGTTTCTGTGGAGAAGCAGGAGAGCAGCTGTAGCTTGGAGGGAAGAGGAGTGGGGATTTATGACTGTTACTGGCATGACTATGGCTTCAACATCTGAACTGCGGTGTCCCTTGGGAGGTCTTGGTTGCCGGTCATTGTGCTTGTTGGCCCCCGAGAGGTTTTAGCTCCAGGTGGTTGTCTTTTCAAGGTGCCCACTGAAGAAAAAGGAGGTGGGGGCTGGTTCTTAACATGCTTGCAGGGAGTTCATGTAGCAGCCTGCTGGTAGATTCAGCTCTAGAAAGGTCCCATAAGTAGCCTTCCAGGGCCCTGATAAGCTTAGTTTGGTGTTGCTTTTCTGTTGATCTATGGTGAACTTCGACAGGGAAGAGCCAGAAGCTTATTGAACACCTGTGTAGGGAAGACTTGTGGATTTCTTATGTTGGAAGGGATTTGGTTTGGATTTGAACCTCTGTGCTAATATTTCTTGAAGTGTTGAGGGATTTAAAATTGCTTGCACCGTGTGGCATGTGGTTGTTCTGACTTGTGTTGGTACATGTCTGTCCATCCCTGGCTGTTTGCACTTTTCTAATGAAAAGTGACACAATTACATGAAAATAAGAGCATGATTAACAGTGTTTAAGTTCAGCACTTTGAAAATTGTTTAGTATTAGGTGTGATAGTGATAAGGTCCAGGACAGTAAATCCTGTGTTTGTCTGATCTTTATTTAAGATGAGACTGTCCTAGGTCATAGTCCTTCAAGATGCTCTGATGATATACCTCTGCATTCACTGTCAAAGTTTTCTTTGACAAAAGAGTGGGAAGACAGCTCTGTGGTCATATCTCTGTCCTTGTCCCACCACACCCAGCAGCAGTTTCAGAAGCACAGTGTAATTCTGTTGTGCAGTGTCAGTGTGTAATTTATTTTCTATTTTTAAACAGAGAAACTTAAACATCCCATCACCACTAGAAGGTCACTCTTCATTGCTCTAGGGGGTTTATTTTAAGCAGCATCAGCTGGATTCTGAGAGTGATGGAGCAGTAACATCATGCAACAAGGCCTGTGACATATGTAAGGTCCCATACTTAGGCCTGGTTTACCTGACCTTCTGCTATGTGTCAGAAAATCTAATGATCCAAATCACTTTTACTTAGATTTGTTTTTTTAGCATCCTGAAATTTCTAAGGGAAAAAAATATAACCAGGATGACCTGCTTGGTTTCAATATCTAAAATACTAAGGGCTTGAGGCACGTTTTTAATTAGACTGTATTTTGATCTCTTGATTAGATAATACAGTGTACTAAAAACACCTTAAAAGGTAAGCAGAGCAGAATGAAAGAGCTGAAGAATATCTGAGCGCCCTGCAACACATCATAACTGACCAGACTTGGCAAGGCTCCTCCGCTTTCTAGTATTTTAAAATTACTATTTTTCTTACTTTATTTGTTTTTTATTAAATTGTGACCTAGACTTTTCAGCATGAGAAGGAAGAGAGTAGCATGGACAACTCTGAGGTGCTTGTCTGCGGTGTCCTTATCTTTAAATAGGTTCTCTGATGGAGCCCATATGCCCTTTGCCAGAAACATAATTAGTATGTTTCAGCAGTACATGTAGATACAAGTGTCATCTCTGTGTGGTTGTACAGGGGCTTTCCCTTCTGCTGTATTTTCTGCCTCTGATCAATTTTTTCTTAATAGCTTCTGTTACAGTACATTCCAGTTACCTTTAGTCTCCATAATTGTTTGCAGGTTAGAAGTATTGCAAGCAGAGTAATACCAGGCTAAAGGGGGGAAAGGAGAAACAACTCCCTGTGAGCAACAGATCTTTGGCTAAAGGTGATAACAGAAAGGTGATGATTAGAAGTCTACATTTTAAGACATTTTCCCATGATCAGTTTTCTAATTGAGCCAGGCCTCTGGGAGTTACATGCTAGAGAATTTCAGGGATTCCTAAATAAAGATGATTTGAGAGCTCACAAATGGAGTGTTCACACTCTTACAACAACTGCTCTGCAAAATACATGACTGTTCCTTTTCTTTGAGTGCTGCAATAACTTAACAATCTGATGATTTATTACAATTGGAACAAAAATAGAAAATCCAAACCTCAGTAACTGTTAAATCGCAGTGCCCAAGTCCTCTTAAGCAGACTCTTTATTTTTTTAAACACTTTGTTTGGGTGATCAGCTCTGGAGCCTTTGAACCCAGTCTTCTCTCTCTTTTGAGTCTTAATAGAAGAGGATGCCTGTGCCAGTAGAAACTGCAGGGGCTTTCCATTAAAATGGGAGAGCCCTCAGAATGCAAAACTTGCGAGGTATTGATCTGGGGCATGTTAGGCACCAACTGTTAATTTGCAGTTTAGTATCAATAAGCACACTGGACTTTCAGAGCTGGTGGATTCATCAATCGCATTCTTGAAGTACCAGCCTTCTGAGGGAACACACTGCTGCCATAGAGACACCAGATCAGACTAAGCACATGAAATTGCACACCAACTTGATTAGGCTGGAAGCAAAGCAATGATATTATGACACTGTTATAAAATGTGAGCTGCTTTATAGTCTGGTTTAGTTTTTATAATTCCAAAATAATACTGAAACCTGCAGATGTGCAAGAATTTGTTTAAATTACTAGAAGATTACATTTTATCAAATTTGTCATGAAATTACTTGATATTTGAAAGTAAAATTTTGGGATGGATTGAAAACCACCCCAAAAGTAGATTATTTGATGTTGGATCTTAATTGCACACAAAATTTAATAATAATTTTGCATTTAGTAACTACAATATTAACAATTTCAGAGGTTTTATAAAAAGTTAGCAGTAATAGTGAAGTGTGGACTATTTTTCCTCCATTAGGCCATCTATGGAATATGCTAATCTGGGCTGGTAAATCACTCTCATGGTGGTTTAGGACAAGAATACTTTAATCAGTGTTGGCAGGGAAAAGTGGATGTGTGGGCACACAGTGAGCAGCACATGTGTGAAGTACACAGTGAGAGCCTGGCCACCAAAACCATGGCATCATTCCCTCCCGGGGATGGCATTGCTGCTGGGCAGCCATCCCTTCAGGCATGCAGTACAGGATGCATGGAAAGAGCTGCTGAGTGCCAGATAGACTAACCTGTGTGTAGTACTGCAGCTGAATCAAAGTCCTTTCCATGCTTTTCCTGCTTTGAAGGCTCTTTCTGAAGTTAATGATTCCAATATCTACATCTGCAAAAGCTGCAGGATGAACTAGCTCATTGAAATGGGAGACTAATCTTGCTGCTCAGCTTTTGTATTTGCCACAGTTGCCACAGACTCAATCTGAATCTTTTGGCAAGCTGCTTAGTTTTTCTTTAAAATGTTTAATGCTGTATATAGGTATTTGTGTCAGCTGGGTAGTGATTATGGATGAGCTACTGGCATAAAATCCAAGTGTGGCGATGGCGGCAGCAGCAGCACTTGCTGCCCACAGTTTTTGGTGCCCAGGAGGGCAATGTAAATTATTCTGGGAAAGGAAATTCTTGCCCTTCCTCCCAGCCAGAAATCTGTTGGTTTACCTCTGTAACCTATAAACCTACCAGAGGTTTAGTGCTCCACAAAAGAGTTATTTCACATGTTGAAAATGGAGTTCAGGATCTATTGAATATGAAACAGACTCTTGTAGACTTTTGCAAATGGCAGTGTGGTGGTTTGGGACTTGCAGACTTGTCTTATTTACGTTGGAGGGAGCATAAAGTCGGGGGTTGAAGTGGTTTTGAGGTTTACTGCCAAATCTAGCCAGGTTAGTGGAGGTAAATTGCCTTGAGATTGTCAGATGTGAATTGTAGATGCGAGAAGCACTCCACTTGTTTTTTTCTCTAGTAATCATCAGTAATCTGTTACTCTGATGTGTGTTTTGTTAACTTCTTCCTTGCAGAGTCACACGTTTTCCTCATCCTTATTCCATTTCCCTAGAAAAGGAACAAATTTCCTTGGGTTTTTGATTTTTAGCTTTACTGCTTTGAAGAATGAACCAAGAAGAAAAGGGGAGTTATGTCACACTAGCTGATAAGTTAGCCATAACATTAAGCATCCTGAGATTTATGCAGTGGCAGGGGAAGGAATCGCTTGAGCATCAGTGTATTCAGGTTCTTTTTTTTCTGTACTTGGGACAGCCTTTTTCTCCTTCTTGCTCATGCACTGGGGAGCTCCTTTTGGAGCTGTTCCTGCAGGGGGAATCAGACTAGGGAGACATAATTAAGCTATCCTGTAGAGTTTTTGCAGTTCATTCTGTTTTAGTCTTGCTCTGTTAAATGACTGTGAAGCATGGATGTAAATTACTTATTTGCACTTCAGGGACTTGGCACTGTCCAAAATGTAATAAATAAGACATATAATAAATGAAATGCAGACCCTAAATTTTAAGCATTGAGATGCTAGTACATCAGGACCATTTGAGAGGCAAGGTTTTTCCACCTGCATACAGCCCTAAAAATGGGGTCGTGTGTCAGAGGAGAAGCCAGAACTCTGGATGTGACTCACTGTAGGGCTTGGCATGCTGCATGTTTATGGGGGCAGGCTTAAGTCCCACATACCTCAACCTACCTTGTGCTTAAATCATTCTGATGTCTTAAGTTGTTTTAAGACTTTTCCAATCTACATCTGGGTTATGTTTAATTTGTTAGCAGAGGGAAAAAAAAAGAAGGAAGAGCTAGTGGGGGAGTTGATGTAAATAATTCATGGATAAGAATCCTCCAATTTTGCAGAAACCACAGCCCAAATTGCAAAGAAGACTTTTGGATTGAGATGATTTTTTGTTGTGGTTGTAACATACCAGTGTTTGAATCCTGTCCAGATGAAAACATTTGGTTTGCACTTCAGTAAATATTTCAGAAATACTGCCAGCTAATTCTGAAGAGTAATGAAATAGTGCTTTTGGCAAAGTACGTGCACTTTCCATACTTCTGATTCTACTCTTCGGATCCAAATTCAGAGTTAAAAAAAATATGTTTAGGTAGTCCAAGACAAAAGTTAATGTAATTTAATGAGAAACAAAGCATACTGTGATTTAGGAGAGAAAATTAAACATTTGTAAAAGTTTTAAAGAAAGGAAAGAATAACCTCATTAGTCAAATAAAATGGCTGAAAAAGAGTGTAGTTTAGTCTGCTAATCAGGTGCTGAGGTCAACACATCTATATATATGGGCTGCATAAGCATCAGTTCTGCCTACTGATAGTAGCAAGCCTGAATTTTGTTCAACCAAAAGGGCATCACCTTTCCAAGAAAAATGCTAAAAGTAGCACCATGCCTTAAAAACTGTTTTACTTTGTACTTATTGTCATATAAGCATCCAATTATTATAACAGAGGACATAAAATGCATTTGTCATCCTTTTGTGTGCAATAAGCAACACTTTGTGTATAGTTGTGGTAATTGTTTCTGCTACATAGTTAGATTTTCTTTTGTATTGCTCTCACAATAGGAGGGAAGACAAAAATATGTAAGAGAATTTCAACAATGAAACTGCAGATACTGATGGAAACAGTTGCCAAACATACTTCAAACCTCATTTTAAAAGAGCTGATTGTCCTCCTTTTTTTTTTTTTTTTTTTTTTTTGTAATAATTCATAGCTCATTGCAACTGTGATGAATGAATTAAAAAAAATGAGTCATCGTTAAGGACTTTCTGAAAATTTGCCATACACAGTGGTGTCTAATCATGGGAGCAGGAGCTCCTGTTCCAGTAGAGGTGAGGAGAGACTGCCTGCAATTCTGTTGCTTAGTCAGTGTGGTAGGTTGAAATTACCCCCAAAATAAGATCACTAGACTTGTTCAGAAGGTTTGGAAGCAAAACGAAGCTGTAATTTACAGGCAAGCTAAAATCTAAGAGCATAAAATACAGTGTATATGTGCAGAATGTATTTCCATGTATTTACAATTATTTACAATTCAGAATAACACATACACACACACAAACCTCTTAAAATTGTTCCTCCACCCCTCTGAATAAGGGAATAAAGGAATAAGGGAATAGGTCTCCCTCCAGACTCCAGAAAGAAATCAGGCCCCACTGCTATCTACTTAGCCGTAAACTAGAGTCTTGGCCAAGGTTAGTGAAGCCATGCATAGGGACGAGCCAGCAGCCAGAGCAAAGGAGAGAAAAGGAAGGGAACATCAGTTTGTGCAGCAGATTACATACTAAACCAGCAAGCAAGTGGAGTGATATAGACTTATCTATTATTTTGCTTTTGCATCCAATACATTTCTTTATATACCTTATACTATTCTGTTCAACAACTCTGGAATTTTCCTATTTCTTGTTTATAATTAGAACCAGGCTAGAGTATTGGCTGTAAACCACCAGTCAGCTATGACAATTTGTTATGCTTTCAAAATCACATGGCTAGGGCCAGCTTTGGTGATTTGGACTTCCTGCGGTTGTGGAGAGGGAAAGGGACGGGGAGTTCCTTCCAGGCTGCTGCCTGGACTAGGCCACCACATTTCTGCCCTTGAATGTGAGTTAACAGTGACTTAAGTGGGGAAAGTTGAGTGGCATGTGTTCAGATTGGGGCAGCAGATCAAAAGTGCAGATGGTCCTGTTAAAGCTTCTCAATACAAGGTATTCTTCCAGCTTTACTGGATGTGTTACCATTTAATGTCTGTAATTCTTTCAGTATCTTCCTTCTCTTACTGTTCTTGCAGCCTGTGTCTGTTTGCTCTCTCAACACACCTTTCTCCAGTCCCAGCACATCTGGGCCCCTTCTGTTGCTGCTCCATTCTCTTTCTTTTAGCTTACTACTTCTGATACAGCTTCTCCTCACTTCCCAATGTGTTGTGCTTGCTTTGGCCAGTTCTCTGGTGATGGTACATCCTTTTATGCAAATACTGATACAAATAAAAAAATCGAATGTCTTGAGGTTGGAGGGCAAAGCATTTTCAAAGTGTGTGCCTAGACATCATCAAGACAGAATATAAAATGTGCAGCTCCTACAAGAGACTGGAAACATACTGCTTTTCATGTTTTGTTTAATAACATCAAGTGATATATTAAGCCACACATTCAATAAGAAAAAGTGTGCATAGAAATTTTCCAAATCTTTCCTTGAGAGCTTGTAACATTACATTGCAGTTACAGCATTTATTAATGGACTTTAATTTCCTTAGTCTGTGATTTTAATCTGAGTCAGTTCCCTGGTCCGATTCACCATATGGCCCCACAAAAAAATTATACTGCCACATTCAAGGTGGTGGCACAAGAGTATGATGAAGAGACCAGATGGAGGTAGATGCTCTGCAGACCATTTTTGATGCCAAGAAAAATGTCCGCCCAGCCACAGACAGTCTAGATGGTTCCTTGCATGAAATGTCTTCTAAATAAATGGTGTGAAGTCAAGTTTTACTTTCTAGATTGCAATCAGGTTTGCTGAGTGAGCAGCTTTTTCATTCACCTGCATGGCCAGGTGGGTTTTTCAATATGGATAGCTGCTCATCTGCTGTCTTCAGGCACTGGAGAGCTGCTCCTCTGGTCTGGTCTTCACCTACTGTGGTGCCTGTGATAGCAGCTGCTACCATGGGGGCTGCCGGCACAGGAGACATGCAAAATGGAGTACAGCCACGGGTCTTTAAACTCTCACAGTTTTTTTTCTGCTGTTTGCTTGGGAAGGGAAAGCAAAGAAGGAGGGAATTCTATATTAAGAGCACTAGGGCCAGACGTGCACCACCTCCTAGGCATAGATGTTGCCCTCTGCCGGCAGCACTGCAGCTTTTCTCTTTTGCTGTTGCCTATTAATTAAATCCTAGTGTTGTCCTTTAGGTGGCCTTTAAGAATCATGCCTTGGTGCTGGGGATGACAAGAGAAGAGGTGGGATGATTGCTTATCTTTGCACTTACTGGCTGGCTGACAAAATGTGTGCAAGAATAAACTGGCGTAGGTGCTGAGTGTGTCCAGGCAAAGACAGAAATATACAGAATAGTGTATCGTAAATTTAAAAAGTCACAGAATCACAGAATGGTGATGGTTGGAAGGGACTTCTGGAAATCATCCAGCCCAATTCCTCTTCTAAAGCAGAGTCACCCGGAGCAGGTTGTCTGGGATCACATCCAGGCAGGTTTTGAATCTCTCTGGAGAAGTGGACTCCACAACATCTCTGAGATGTCTGTTCTCAGCGTCAGCCACCCTCAGAGGAAAGAAATTTTTCCTCATGTTCAAATGGTTACATTTTGTGCCCATTGCTGCATATCCTGTTACTGGATACCACTGAAAGAGCCTGGCCTCATCCTCTTGACCCCCACCCTTTACATATTGATACACATTGATAAGATTCCCTCTCAGTCTTCTTGTCTGCAGAATAAACAGCCCCAGGTCTGTAAGCCTTTCCTCATAAGAGAGATACTCCAGTCCCCTCATCTTTGTTTCCTCTGATGGATTCTCTCCAACAGTCCCTTGTCTGTCTTGAACCACAAAGCCCAGAACCTGACACAATGCTCCAGCTCAAGTGCCTACAGCTGTATGTTCTGTGAATGTACAGAATCATAGACTCATTTTGGTTAGAAAAGCATCTAGTGAACCTGCAGTTTTCCTTATTCTCGTGCAGTTTTGGAGGGTTTTTATCATCTTGCTGTGATACATAATTTTCATTGTAAACATCTTGTTACATGTGGAGAAATCTAAAAGCAGCAACTCTCTGTGAGGTCTCTCAGTAAGGAAAACCACCACGTTCTTAACTTGAGGTGCAAGACAGTCCAGATGTATGAGGACGTGCAATGTATTTTGTTAGGCCAGATGATATAATTGGAAAAAAGAAAAGTAGCTCTTGAGAGTACATTCTTCTCTACGTCTCCACTGGACTTAGACGTTTATGGCTACAGTAACACTACTTAGTACTGTTCATATAAATCAGCAGCTTGGAGTAACAAATGGGGTCTCCTGTAGAGGTAGGCAATGAAATTATATACACATTCCTGTATGCTCTTGAAGACAGTGAGGAATATTTAGGATAGGAATCTTGATTATGGTAAAGAACTTAAGTGATCACCTATCTCCCACTCTTACCAGTGCAGTTTAAGCTGCTTGCGTGAGCTTTACTAGTTCATCAGTCATGACAAGTTTTGAATCTCATTTCTATAAGAAGAGTTTTGTGTGGTTCTCTTAGCTCTTTGCTTGGTGTGAACCACCAGTGCACATCACGTACTCATACTTACAGATTAGATACTGCCTAATCAACATAACTGTCATTCTTTTAACTTCAATGAAAACAGAATGTGCTTACAGGCTTCTCTTAGCTGGCTCATGAGGGAAATTGGCAGTACCTCAAACAGCCTATTTCAGTATTTTAAACTAGTTTTTTCTTGGTTGTTTGGATGTGTTTAGCTATATGGATTTAAAGTGAAAGTGGTTTTAACAAGCTAAAGCTATAGGTGTGAACAAATTCTCAGTATGTAAGGTTAGTCCAGAACTGAAATCGTATTATAAAAGATGATAATGAAAGTAGTTCTAATATAGAAAGTGAGCAAGAAAACACAGAGCTTTTATATTTCTTTCAGCATCTTCTATCCATAACAATGTTTAAACAGAATAAAATTCTACAGGTCCAGCCTTTTTTTTTTTTTTCTTTCCTTCTCTTTTGTATGTCAACTTTAATAAATATATTGGAAAAGCTGATGGGGAGGAGGTGACCCTGACTCAATGTCAGCTTTTCTCTGAGGTCTCATATTGCAGAGCGCTTAGATCAGTAAAGGGAAGACTAGCAGGACTCTCCTGTGTTATTGGTTGTTGCAAGTCTAATTTCTCTGGAAATGAACTTCCCAAACAGTCCCAGCTGTCCCAGGAATGTAGTTTAACCATTGTTGTTCATAGTTCTCGATTGGAAAGTATTAAAGAATGTCATTCCAACTGATGATTTATGCACTGAGATTACAACAATTGAATGCCAAGGGTCAGGTGAAGTTTGAGTCTGTTCTTGTACTTGGTTAGACCCTCTTTTTTTTTTTTTTTTCTAAGCAGAATGGTACAGTATTCCATTTTATTCTGTCCTTTAGGAAAAGTAATTGTAATAATCACATTTGCATCACAGATGATGGGTTTTTTGGTGGTTGCTGTTGAAAGCAGCTGACAAAAGCTTGGGGAACTGTAGGGAAGATGAAGCTTAGAGAACAGATACTCTGTCTGGTGTCTTAGCGTCAGAAGGATAAAATTTCTGACTGTTTCTCTAATGATAATGGAGAGATTTTAGTCTGTGAATCTAATTTTGAGGGTTCCTAATAGTAACTTTCTTCTACTGCCATCATTTGTCAATGCGTTCATGCACTGATGGTGCTAGACTTTAAATTCTGATTAGAACTGATGCATGGTACAGACCTGCAGAGCTAGTAACTTCTGAATCCATATCACAGACAAGGCTACCTAGGTGGAAGATAAAGACAATTTATTTTTCAGGCAACACTGTCTGAGAGAATCTGTTTTGGAGTCATCTAGTTAGTTGCTGTTGAGACTTTAAGCTCCTCTCAAAGCAGAAGAATTAATGTGCCTCTCAGCACCTTTTACCCACTATGGTTGATTGCTTAGTCTGTGCCAGAAAATTCTGTGCTTGCATAAAAAATGCAAAGATTTTTGTTTCTGTAAGTTGTTATAGCTCCCATGCCTTGCAATATGTCAGCAGCCTTAATTTGATCATTAGTTATAGAAATATGAAAGTTGTGGCATGCAAAAGGCTTTCCCCCTAGAATACACATATTTGTCCATACATTTATGTCTAGGTTGGATATGTTCATTACTTCAGGGACATCAGGCCCTAGGTGCTGCTGCAGTGTTTCCTCTAGCTGTCCCAGGACTACCACCAGTGCATAGCAAAGGATGCTGATGGGGAGTTAATGCTGCTCCCCAAGGCAGTAACAGTCCCAAGGGGGCTGTTATAGGGACCAAACAGAAAAGGCCTTTACAGGTGGGGGTAAAGCTATGTATGGCAGCTCACAAACTCCCTTTCATTGGGATAGAGAATCAGAAGTGTAAAAGTGAGAAAAGGCATGGTTTGAGATAGACAGTTTAGTAAGTAAAGCACAAGCCATGCATGCAAGCAAAGCACAAGGAATTCATTCACTGCTTTGCATCAGCAGGCAGGTGTTCAGCCACCTCCAGCAGTGCAGGGCTCCATCATATATAATGGTAACTTGGGAAGACAAACACTATCAATCCAAACAAGCTTCCCTTCTTTTTCCCCTCAGCTTTGTGTACTGAGCATGACATCATATGGTATGAAATACCTGTATTGTCAATTGGGGTCAGCTGTCCCAGCTATGTCCTGTTCCAGCGGCTTGTCTATTCCCCAATCTACTCACCAGTGGGATGAGGTGAGAAGCAGAATAGGCCTTGGTTCTGTGTAAGCACTGCTCAGTGATGGTTGAAGCATCCCTGTGTTACCAACACTATTTTCAGCACAAATTTAAAACACAGCCCCATACCAGCTACTATGGAGAAAACCCCATCTCAACCAAACCCAGTGCTTTTGGAAAAGGATAGTTCTTTGCAGAAACAGGCAGTTCCAGGTTTTGTTCCATATTTAGATATAAATTCATTACAATCTAAATTTTGTAATTCAGAATATTTTCGTATAAACCTACTGGGAGCAGAAAATATGCAACCCCCAAAGAAGCTTTTCTTTAGTTGTTGGGAGTGGCAACACCAACAGCTCAAAACCAAACAAAACACAGAACTGTTGTTCTGGAAAGGTCAAGATCCAGAAGTGTTTCCCAAAATATCATCATCCAAACAACCAGCACCTTATGGTGCTGATCTATAGCCCAACTCTCTTTGTCCTTTGTTTTATTTAGCTGTAGAAAAATGATTGAAGCAATGACTTCCCATTCTTCTTTTCTGTTGACTTTCTGGTGTTTTCCTTTCTTTACCAGAAAAAACCTGTCATAGGTTTTTGTGCAAGAGCATGACAGACGTGAGATTATCTTACTTTACTCTTTTTCCGAGAGTACCACTTTACTCTTTTTCTTCTGGAGAAGAAAGTACAGAAATGTTGTGTTTAAAAATGTGCAAGAAAAGATATGACATACATGAATCCTTAACTCCTAATACAGATACAGGATATGTAAGAATTCCCCCAAAACCTTCCCCACAGGCAAATTAAAACCTACCAAAACCCCAGTGCTCATTTTTTCCCATTCTCCATTGTCTCCTAATTAGGCTCCAAACAGGCCGGAAGGCCACGGCCTACCACAGGTAACTCCACCATAGTTACTGAGTTACCCAGATAAGGATCCCTCTGGAGGGAATCCCTCAAAGGCAGGGAGAAAAGAGAATGAATTGACCTTGCTGAGTACTTAGAATCATAGAATCAGTCAGGGTTGGAAGGGACCACAAAGATGATCTAGTTCCAACCCCCCTGCCATGGGCAGGGCCACCCTACCCTAGATCAGGCTGGCCAGAGCCTCAGCCAGCCTGGCCTTAAATGCCTTCAGGGATGGGGCCTCAACCACCTCCCTGGGCAACCCATTCCAGGCTCTCACCACTCTAATGGTGAACAGCTTCCTCCTCACATCCAGTGTGAACCTACCCATCTCCAGCTTCCCTCCATTCCCCCTAGTCCTGTCACTCTCTGATATCCTGAGAAGTCCTTCCTCATCTCTTTTGTCAAATAAGAGACAGTCTCTGGATGACATGCAGCAAAGTCCGGGTGGCAAATTATTCTTTGTCCTGGCACTCTCCAAAACTGTCATCCACTCAGGATCTGGAAACAGCGCTTCCTAGCAGATAAGATGAAACAAGATTTCACAGGGCTTATGAAGACCTCACTGTACACAAATATGAACAATATAAGTTGTCCATGGGTGCCACAGTTACCTGGGAGAGAACTTGAAACAACTTTACACATATTCTGAGCTCTTTCAGTTAAATTATCTTGTAGAATACACTGGATTTTGCCATATGTAATGGGTTTTTTGCATTACCCAATGAATATGACTGGCAACATAAACAGAAATTACCAAAAGAAGAGCAAAACCCATACAGTTTTCCTTAGGAGTTCTGCATTAGACAAGAAGAACTCTACTTACATCTTTCTGTAAGTGGTGGAAGGCCCCTGGGGCACCTGTCCTTCTGAAGGACACTTTCACAGTGGAACCTAGTATCAGACATAAGGGAAAGTGTCCGTTAGTTGCCACCAGTGTTTGTACACTAGAAATGGTTGTTAGATCGCTGTTAGTCACATTATGTGCCCTGATGCAGTGCAGGGAAATCTTTACACTACTGCATAACAGACGTTGAAGAAATTTTGTGCGAGAGTTACGTTTAAATTCTAACCCTGTGTTAGAATTTAGAATCTAACACCCTGTGTTAGAATCCTGAATCTTCGCTTGTCTCTCATTGAATCGTGTGCTGTAACTTACCCTTGTGCAAACAAAGTGGGTTAGGGAGAGCATTGTGAGAACTTGGCCAGAGATAAGAAGCAGCAACATCCTCAAGGGGAGCATGGAGAGGGACTTGGAAGACCAGTACTCTTTTCTCACTTTTGCTGGGGGCCTGTGAGACAAATGTAAGCATCTGAATGTCTTGGGTTTTCTGCTTGAAACAGAACTGGAATACTGCAGGGTATCGTCTACAATAGTGCCAAGGTCTGCAGCAAGTTATGAAGTTTACTAATAGTTTAATGTAGTAAGAACCTAAAAATGTTACCAGAGTGCAGATTGCTTTGTAAATGCTCTTTTTTTGCTTGTTTGGAAAAGCTCTAAGCTTCTGGTTTGTGCATTAAGACTTCAGTAAGGCACTTAAGAAAGCGTTCAAAATTATGTGCATTAGTTCTTTTCTGAATACACAAAACTATTAATTAAGCCTTGTAGCAAGACTTTTATTGTTTAAAGTATGAATAGAATGTTTCTGGTGGGGGGGAAACCTTGTATTTCAAGCATGTATTCGTCCTATTGGTAAAAAACTAATAAATAAAACCTCTACAGTTAGTCTTGCACTAGTGTGACCTTCCCTCTCCAAGACCCCTCCTCTTCCTTTGCTCTGCATAATACTAAAGCAGGTTGTGATCGGTGCAGAAAGTGAACGTAGTAATGCTATTAAGCTGTTTCTTTATCAGGTTCTCCAGCCCTGCCCAGCAACATGGTGTATTTTGGAAGTTCTCAGGAGGATGAGGATGAAGAAGAGGAAGAGGAGGAGACAGAGGACACAAAAACAGCCACAAACAATGCTTCATCATCATGCCAGTCAACCCCGAGGAAAGGAAAAACACATAAACATGTACCAAATGGGCAAGGTAGGTCCTAAATAGTCCTGTTCTGCAGTGCCTGCCAAAACAAAGTTGCAAGCTGAATGTGCTTAATCCTTCTCTGTCCTTCTGGATCTGAGTGAAAAAGGATACAGGCAAATGAAAAAAGGATAATGGGAATATGGAGAGGTGTAGTATTAGCATCTTCTCTTCTGACATGTCTCTCCTGACATCCTGTTGTCAATTGAAAGATTTTATCTGAAACTTTTTCAAGTTGTCTAGATGTTTCTTTACAAATTAGCAGAATCTGCGTTCATTGCACACTATCTTTGTCACAGTGTCCTCCTGACACATCTTGATAAAAGGAATAGTGGATATTGCAATATCACATAGTGTAGAATGGAAAACTTAAAAGACAATGCTGAAAATTTTCTGAGCCTGCTGTAATGCTCCACTGGCAAAGTCTTGTGTGATGTGGTTCTCTCTATAGTAAGAGCTCTTGTGTCTTGTGTCATAACCATTCTGTACCCTTTCTGCCTGGTGGAATTTCAAAATGGAGCCTGTGCTCTCCGTTCCCTCCTTCATACTAGTTTACTGTGAAAATCTTTGCTTCTATGAATGCCCATTCAGCTCTCCTCCTAGTGGAGGACTGGGAGGAAGATCTCTCTAGAGAACACTTCAGGAGAGAAGATTGTGACCTGTGCCTGCTTCTTTTTCTTCCTTCATGCTACTTTGCTATGAAGTGATTAGCAGATCCCAGTTACTTCACTGTGCCGGTCCTCATCTTTGCTTTTCAGAAGGTGGTGTTCAATACCTTTGTAACATACACCAAAATGATTTTTTCATGACCACATCTGAATCAGATTTTTATTGCACACCTAAGCTCAAAAATGCTTTTTTCGTGAACCATTTGCAGGGAAATGCAAGGAGACGTTAAGCCTAATAGTGTTTCAGCTGTCAGCTATTAGCAGGAGCTTTAGTGCTGTGAAAGCCATGGATCAAAACATGGCACTTTGGATTGATTTCTAAATAGACTCCCCAAAATAACAGGCGCAAAACTCTACATATGGAAAATGAGGTTGCACGTAACAGAGCTGCTGCCTTAGAGTTTTAAACGTGATATATTGTTACAAAAGGAGCTGATCGTGTTCCTTGAGAATGTCCCAGATGGCAGCCACTTTGAAATTAGCTCAAAACCAGAGACACCTGAAGTCTTAATTGGGGGTAAGTAAAGGCAAACTTAATGAGCCATCTAATGGCTTCATAATCTTTATCAATATAGATCAGAGTGAGCATAAATGAAGCCGCTGCTTTAATAGATCTGCAAAAAGACCTTTATAAAATACATAGGAGACAATGTGAGATGTTTTGACAAAGGTGAAATGGGAATTCCCAGGGAAGGCAGCTGCTTCCTAATCATTGTAATTTCTTTTTCTCTTTTTCTTCATCTCCCCCCGCCCCTTTTTTTTTAATTAAATTTTTCTTACCCAAGAGTATTCCTGATTTTCAATGTCTGTTATTTTGGTTAACAACCAATAGCATTTTTGTTTCCTGTGAATAAAGTAGGTTCTGGTTCATGTGTGTCTATGTTAAATGAGACCACACACAAAGGCAGAGCAGGGACGGGTGCAGCAAATGAATTTAATCTAGCGTGAGCGTCTATTTTTAATGAATTAAAGTCTTTTGGTTTTAATATACAATGTGTAGTCAAGCACTTTGGACCTGAAAAATGCTAAGCATTTGCTATGATATACAACAACAAAGGTTCAGAGCTTGATTAATGTCATTAGACAGTGTCAAATGATTGCTTTCTACTAAATAGAGGCCAGAACAACTTTCCTGGGTGAAGTCATTTGTCAGTATCCTCATTTGGTGCCATTATGGACTATTATTAGGATTGCACACCAAACTATTTGTTATAACTTAACCCGTTGAGAAACATTTGGACAGCTAGTTCAGCCAGAAAAGCTGTAGTATAAATAAGAAGCAGATAGAACACATGACATAACTTGCTGCATAAATTGAAGTAATTAGCTCAACTGACTTGGCACCTCTCAACCTTACTGCTTACATAGATGTATTTAAAGCACTGAGCTGTTACCTGTGCCTTTTCATTCTCCAGTCTTAGTGCTTCTGATGTGCTGCGCACATACCCAACTGTTAAAGTGTTTGACAGAAGTGTTTATCTCCCCACGTTTATCGGAGTGTGGAAAAGGGACATGTAGCCAGGTACAAGCCTTTCCTTTGTGCATTATCTCAGTGCAGGCAGTCACAGTCTTGTGGTTAAACCATTTTCTAAGGTCTTGCTGTGGTTGTCATGAATGAAAATGGTAGAGCTGTGCTCTTAAAAATTGGTATTATGTCCTTGCCAGACTTAAGCCGATTATTAGGGTGGATACGACATATTTGAAGTAAGCAGCAGATAGTCTTGGATGTAATTGGTACTGCTTCATCACTTGGTTAGAACCTAGCATTAGATCTGAGCAGATATCTCTGTGGTGGAATGTTCTGTGTGTAACTCTTCTTATTGCTGCTATTTTTAGCATGCTTCAACTCACGATGAACAGTTCTTGCTAAGAAATCACAGTATCACAATTTCACCAAGGTTGGAAGAGACCTCATAGATCATCAAGAAAAGATACAGTCTAAAGAATTTCAGTTGTTTGCACAAGAATTGTTTTCTTGTAATTATCTTGTTTTACTTGTTTCTGGATTGAGGTATGATCTTACAGTATATCCTAGATTAATTCATGCCAGAGAAGAGCACGAGAGGTTACCTAGTCTTAGGTCTTATGCAAAGTACTGCCAATAAATTTTCTGACAAATGCAGCAATAAAATCAGCAGAGGTTTGTGGTTTTAATTACATGTGTCTTGAGGAGATAGAGATTTTAGAAATTTTCTGGCCCTTGATGAAGACTTTTGGTACTAGTCAGAATAATTTTACCTGGGTTAGGATTTATAGTGGAGTGAGAGGCCAGAAACTGATCACTTGTTCTCCATATAGCTGCTGGCTTTGAAAGAATGTTTTCCTAGCTAAGAAACCATATGAATATTTATTTGGAATAGAGAAATCCCTCTTGCTGTTTCAGTCAAGGGTTTAATCTTTTTACGTAAGTTTGTGATGAGTTTCCAAATTAACATATGGAAAATTAGGGATGATAAGATGCTGTATATTGCAGCCCTGTTACTGACCCTTCTGACTCTGGCTGTAGGAACCCTGTAAACCTTTGTGTTTAGATCCAGAATGCCCATCCATGGGACACCTGCATGCTGCTCAAATGGATATGCTTATTTTCCAGCTTTCATTCTGTACGCATCTCAGATGACCATCAATCTGTCTGAGACTATTACACAGCTTTGAACACAAGGAATTTGGTGGAAGAAGCAGGCAGGAGTGCTGGATTAAACAAAGGGGGTTTTCTTCAATGTAGCTGCCAGGTGTGGGGAGAAATATCTCAACCACAATCTGGATGACAAGGCATCTTGCCAGCATGGAGAAGGAGATAGAGACACTGATCTGTTAAAAAATTGACCTTATGCAAAGGGAGGAGAGTGTCAGTCATCAGCTGCTGCAGGCTGATGTGCAGAGAAAGCATATTCTCCACAAGTGAGCTATCCTTTGCTTCCCTGAGGGACAGGGAGGTACCAAGTCTAAATTGCATCTCCCTGCTGCTTGGAGGAAATTCCACATGGTAGGTAAGAAGGTAGGGTTAGGTCTCTGTTTCTTTAAAACCAATTATTTGAATTCCTCACAACTAAATAAATCTTACTTTGATTTCATTCTGTGGCATGATGGAAGGTTTTCTCTGCTGTCTCCTGAAGGAAAATGTTTGCAAGTGCCAAATGTTTTATTAGGCAGGCTAGGATCAGGAGCTGGATGAGTTAGGGAGTTGTTGGCTCACTGGTCCCATCACAAGAGCAAGAGGATAGGTGTCAATCTACTTGAAAGGGCTTGTGGACTGGAAAAGGGCCTCAGGAGGAGCAGTGTACACAGATACAGTTGCGTAGACAACTTAGAAATTGCATGCAACAGGTTACAGTTCTTCTGATAAAGGTCGTCTTAAATTTCTCAAGAAGGATGATTGCAGGATTAGGTATTTCTTACACTAACACAGCAGTTCAAAGGTGGAGACAAGTGTACATCTGGGCCAGCAAGCCTGATGCTGTTGTGTTTGTCTTGAGATGCCTGAGATGGACAATTAAATTCTAATTTACATTTAAGGAAACAGAGTCGGTTATTATTTGTCACGAGAGTCTTGTTTCCTTAGCTGGAGCAAACCAGCTCCAGTGTGGTAGGAAACCTACTGAATTAGAAACAGCTACTGGTCTATACTGTGTTTCATTGACTTGGGGGTGGTGTAGGTCGAATTTACACCCCAGGAAAATGGAAATTTACCCTCCGGAGTAAATTTATCACAGTTATTCAGAATTTTGGAAGTTAGATGAAATTGTATGTACAAAAGTGGACTAAATATAAAAGTGTAAAATAAGCATGTACAAAGTATATTTACACATATTTACAGTTCAACAGCAACACAATGCCCCCTTGTACAATATTTTGTCTCTCGCCCTGCCCCCACCCCCTGGTCACAAAGAGATCTGGAGCCCTGCTGTCTACCTTCCACCCTGTACCTTACAAAAACCAAACCAGAAGAGAGTTAGCCAGGCAACACAAGGTCAGGAACAGAGGGAGAACAGCCAGAAGCCAAGCAGAAGGCAAGCAGAGAGAGAAAGATCAAGCTTGTACTGCAAAATGTAAGATAATCAGCAGACCAATGGAATTAGATAAATTTACTATTATTCTGTGTCCAATCCCCCAAATTGTTTATCCTTTAGACTGGAATTCTCTGGAAAGACGTAGACTTATTTACAGTTAAGACACTAGGCTAGGGCACTAGCCCTAAACTGTAACACTTGTTCAGATAAAACCTGCTCTGCCTACCTTTTGCCTGAAACGAGGAGGGAAGAAAACTGTATTGATGCCTCTTTACTTGGGGCTGAAATTTCATAATAGCTCTGGCATGCACCGTAAGCAAGCATCACTGCAGATACCACACTCTGCTCTAGTGCTGTCTTCCTCACCAGAAACACAGAAGAATATTTTGCTTCTCAATTTGCAAGGAGTAATTTAGCAAAGTAATTTCCTTTCCATGTGTAGTGACAAAAATTATGCGGGCGAAGGCTGCGGATCTTTTTTTTTCACCCCTTATTTCAGGATATCATTCAATGGGATGTTTGTGTGTCTTGGACTTAAATGGCATCTCTTTTACATACATTACTGTTTGAGAATGTTGTGAGAAAACCCCAATTTCTGTTTGCAGTTCTTCACGCAGCTTTGCTTTTAAATATATTTGCTATTTGTGGGTGGGGGCATAAAACAGCTTCTTAGGGTTGTGCATCTCTTTTTGGTGAAATGGAAGAAGAAAATATTTTTTTTTGACATACAGCTAAAATACAGAATGAGAAAATTTCAGGCAGAGAGCTACAGTAGTTAATGGGTAGGCAATTATTTTGATGATTTACAGCCTTTTGTTGAAATAGCATGGAACCAGTAATTGTTGCAATAAACATTTTTTTTTCCCAGAAAAATTAAATGTGCAAAATATGTAACATGAAAATTACCCACTTTGTGATAGTTTGCATATTTAAGTATGCAAATCAGAAACAACACATTTGGGGATTTGTGGATTTTCAGTAGCTAGATGCATGACCTGTGGAGAAGAATTGGGGAGCTGGAACTTGCTCAAAAAAAAAATGGAATTGTTATCCTGGTGTCAGACTTGTGATAACAGTGAGACACTTCTTGTATGGACTTGCTGCTTAGCGAGTGACCCTTTTGATGTTGTTTGTGTCGTAATGGTTAGGTGAGAGTAATGAATTTGTGCTAAGATAAGACACTTGGTATTGGATTTTTGCAAACGGTGGTGTGGTGTCTCATACCAATAATGCTCCTCTCACTGGCCCGAATTATTCCTCTGCATATAGAGGTTTGAGTTGTGTTATTGATAGTGTCAAAAAGAAATTCAGTGTTATCTGCCACTGTTCTCCTGTTTGACTTCTGTTAGCATGCAGCAATGGAAATTTTATTGTGGAGTTGTCTGCTGATGAATTGCGCAGAATTGGGTTTGGGCTGGAGAAATTGCAGTTCCACAGGTTTCATATGATGTTGCGGTGTCCTTTTCTCCTGAAGTATGCCTTTGTCACTGACCCTGAGTAGGCAGATTGTGTTAGGGGGCTCCAGAAGACAGCTTCTATCTCTGGAAATGGTTTTGAACATCGCCAGCACTTCAGGAAAACAATCGTCAGTATTAAAATACTCTGGTTTATGGAAGTAGATAATTGTTTTATGGAAGTAGATCATTGTTTTAAGTCCTCTGGGAGGAGAAAAGAATTACTGCCTGGGTCCTTTAAGACAGTTTGAGAGCCACATAAATGTTTTCACAGTGACGTAAAACTGAATTAAAGCCAGAGCAAGAATGTTTTTGTGCAGTAACGGATACTTAATGCCAGAAAGTTGATTAATATTACATCTCTTCCCAAACACGATCTATATAACAACATGAGGTTTGCATTGGAATAGCTGGCTCAGGTTCCTAGTATTGGCAAGGCTCCCTCTTCTCCTTCTAAAATCAAAACTTCTCCCTTTCACTCTTATCTTCCCTCTTTGTTTTGCATAGTTTTATGAATACGCAATCACTTTCTTTACACGGAATGAGCTCTGCAACATGCAGCATATGTGTACATGTTCAGTCCAGCCCTCCATCTTCCAGATGCTGGCATAAAGCAAAAGTGTTCATACATCAGTACTCTGCTTGTTCCTGCAACAGACTCCCCTGCTGTCTCAAATATAAAGCATATCTGGGGCAGGAATAAATCTCTAGAAGGGCTTGAAGAGAGAGCTTTGCCCTTGGAGTCAGTAGTTGGCTGAACCCAGTCCAGTAATTGTGCTGCTTGTCCAGTGAGAGCCTGATTATTGCAGTTACTATAAATTGGCTTCTCAATGCCTGACTGGGTGTATCCTATAAAATAGTTCTGTGCAAATTAATTAATATAAATACTTCAGAAAACTGCTGAAAACACAATAAATGTCTGTCGCTCACCACAGTGTCAATTCCTAGAGTAAATGCTTGGCCAATCTGTAGTAGTTGAGCATATCTGTGGCTTTGCTTGATCAAACATTTTTGCAGCCATTGTTATAGCTGTACCTAGTATACACACAGTTTGCATTGGTGTTGTTTGCATAGGGATTCTTTGTAACTGTTTCAAATGAGATACTTTGAAGTCCCTATATGGGATCCTGGGTGAATATTGGTGTCCAGGAGCCAGTTGCCTGGATGCAGAGAGCACTGTGATGCACCATGGGGATCATGTCTGCCACATAGTTTTGCTCTGCTGCCATAAAGTGCATTAGGGGTTTAAAAACCCATGAGCCTTGCGAAGTTTGCATGTACTGGTTCTGTTTCTAAGCATTTGATCATCACTGCTAACCGAAAGACCCACAGGTATTTCACTCTGGGACTCTTACTGTTTCAGCTTAATAACAATAATAATTGCTTTAGAGGACTTGGCATTTTGAGAATGAGCAATATGGATAGAAGGATAACCATTTATTCTATTTGAAGTGTCTGAACATTAATAATTTACTTGTACTTCTAATTATTTGTTAGTAGTGCTCTTACCTTTAAAAGATGTTCTGGAAATACAGACTTGATTAAGGTAGTATAAAATAATCATAATTCAGTAAAAGATTTCTGCTTTAATAATTAGAGTTTCACCACTCATGTGGGTTGGGCTTCTTTTTCTTTCTGTTCTTTAATGCAATTACTGCTTCAAGGATGAAACCTTTATTGACATTCCTCTTTCATAAGGAAAAAAATTAATTGGGAGCAGAACATTGGATATTGCACATCTAGGGTGGAAGATTGTAGCTGGGACATACCTATATGCAGGCTTAGTAAAGCATGAGACACACCCTTTTTAATTCTCTGAATGCCTCAGAAATCTGGAATAGCTGGCAGATGTGAGACAGAATGCAATTTGCTATAAGAGAAGACACAAATTAATTAATAGTTCTTCTAATGATGAATCAGATTTGGTCTCAGTCGTATTTAAAGCAGAATTTGGGGATTTGATTTTTTTTTTTTTTTTTTAATTTCTGTCTGTCAAGAAGTGGGTCTTCAGTTACTACCCAACAGCAAGGTTTACTTGGGGTCTTTTTGGCCTTTCCTAGCAGTTTCATCTTTTCGCTGAACTGTTCTATTAGCTATTAGGGCCAGGATTTAATCCTGCGGTGTACTGAATTTCTTGTGTAAATACCTTCCTTTTACATTTTTGCTCTTGACAGGAGCACAATCATAGTTAAGGGTATTTGTCCCCTTTAAATGCTTGGCTTGTCATAGTGTTTTATGCTTAGGCTAACATTCTGATACTTGTTCACATAATAAGTTTGTGAATTTTGCAGAAAGTATTATTGCAGTGAAGGTTTTCATAC
The DNA here is from genome assembly GCA_013400475.1 of Tricholaema leucomelas. NCBI lineage: Eukaryota > Metazoa > Chordata > Aves > Piciformes > Lybiidae > Tricholaema lacrymosa > Tricholaema leucomelas. The sequence goes on from WAAF01013955.1 coordinate 1,234,068, forward strand.
CTGTCTAGCTGGATATAACAGCATTGTAGGTCGTGAAAGAAACGAACACTTTTTTATAGAAACTGATACCATCTATAGTTTAACTGGAGACAGCTTGACTAGGACGGGCTTCCATCTCTGTCTCCCCTTCTATTGTGTTTCCAGGCTTTAAGCTTTTTAAGCTTTTCCAGGGAGACTCAACATTTTTTTTTCTCTCCCATTTTGCTCTTTCCCCTTTCAAGAATCTTAGAAATTAAGACAAAAGGTAATTACTCAGAGGGTAAAACTGGCAGGGTTCCCACGACACTTAAGATTAATGAGCTGTTGCATATAAAATATACCTTGTCTCACGTTCACTGGCTTGGTGAGTGTTTGGGGTTTTTTTGTGAACCATAAAAATGCACATTTTGGCTTCTTGGCTGTGTTTTCTGTTTTAGCAATTTTCAGTTTATAAAGTGGCAGCCGAATCCAGAAAAAAATAATCTCTCTGACTTAACGTTTCTGTATGAGCAGATCAGTACACACAGTTTGTTCCCTCTGAAGGAAAATATCAATTGCAGTGATGAAATGCATATTAACGAAGCTGCCATCAGTTGTTTGTGCTGTCTTATTAAACATAAATAGTTGTGCTTCGTGCGTCTGTAGCGCCTTCCATCTGATGTGAGAACTTCTTACAAAGAGGGATAAACGCATTATTGTGAACTCCTTGAGATGGGTTGGGGGTTATTATCAGTTCCGTCACTGGAGATGAGACACGGAGGTTACGCGGCTTTCACTGAAATGGCTGAGAAATCCTTGGCTGGCTGGGGCAGCACCAGTTGCTCCTGAGCTCAGGAGTGACAGTGTGTGATGGTTTGGATGTTACCCACTCCCTCACACTTTAGGAATCACCCAGACTAGACTCAGCCAGCTCTGGAAATTGAACAAAGCTTTAATATTTACAGCTTAGCACAATATACGAGCAGATATTTACAGTATATAAACAGTTATATACAGAAATATACAAGTTAAAAGTAGTACGGAAACATAACACCCCTCCCAGAAACCTGAGTCCCCAGGANCCCCTCCCAGAAACCTGAGGCCCCAGGAGGGGCTCCCAACTGCCCTTCCACATTCTCCCACCCTTCTACCTTACCCCAGACGTTGCCTTGTGCCCAAGGAAGAATGGAGGGTTGGCCAGGGGGTTTAGGAAGCAGGTGAATTAATCAGGTTAGGTTAGAGAGAGAAGAATGCAGCCCACAGCCGGACAGAGAGTGGCTACCTTATCTATGTTTGGATTCTTGCTCTTATACCTCTCAGCAAGCCTATGAGTGAAGTAGACATCAGCACTGTTTCCCTTTCACAGCCTGTAATCTAGTTCTTCTCACCAAAACATTCTAGCTGGCTTGAAACTAGCACACAGAGCCATAGGGCAATTTGCGGTGACTTCTCTGCTGATGGCATTGCTCTCATTCTTACTCACTTTATGTAAGAAGGAAGGAAGAAGAAAGAGCAATTGCAATTTCTAATTTTTACACAGTCTATGTTAACATTACGACTGACTGAATATGAACAAATCTTAGGAGGAGCAGCTGAAGGAATTGGGATTGTTTAATCTGGAGAAGAGGAGGCTGAGGGGAGACCTCATTGCCCTCTACTACAACTACCTGAAAAGGAGGTTGTAGTGAGGTAGGGGTCAGTCTCTTATCTCTAGTATCAGCTGATAGAATGAGAGAAAATGGCCTGAAATTGTGCCAGGGAAGGTTTAGATTGGATATTAGGAAAAATGTCTTTACTGAAAGAGTGCTCAGGCATTGGAATAGATTGCCCAGGGAGGTGGGGGAGTCACCATCCCTGGAGATACTGAGAAATGCGCAGACTTAGCATTTTGGGACATGGTTTAATGGGTATGGTGGTATTAGGTTGACAGTTGGAGTCAATGATCTTAGGGGCCTTTTCCAAGTGAAACAATTCTATTATTCTGTGATACGTGACCTGAATTACAAAGTTGTCAATAGCTTGTTGGAGTTCAGGATTTCAGAGGTGGGAAGATTTTGAGGTAGGCATCAGAAGCAGCTTAGATGCCCCTCTTCTCTTCAGCAGAGTTGTTGGTTGTTTGTTATTACTACTATTACTGTGGCTACTGCTGTAATGCTGCAGCACATCTATAGAGACAGCTAAGCTTCACAATTCAGATTAAAAGGTAGATTTTGTAGGTATGTCTTGTTCAATGATAGAAGGCGGCTTTCATTTTACAAGAAAAGAATATTGTTACTAATTTAGTTAATATCCCAAACAGATTGTTTGTCGTGCATAATAAAAATGACTTTTGGGATACTTATGCTATTAACTACTCCTGAATGGTCTTAGATCCCTTTCCTAAGCTGCAGCAAAAAAGGCAGGAGTGAAAACAGAGTAGAATAGAGAAGGCAGAGGGCACTTGCACTGTGGGTGTTGGATCACATGCCTCATGGACCTCTGTCAAATGCTTTGCTGAAGAGAGGGCATCGCTGACATAAATTCCCCTTGTTTTTGACAAACAGAGAAGTGTGATGGTTTTCTTTAACTTCAGGTTTTCATATTCCTGGACAAAAACAGAGCAGCAAGTATTCTTAAATTCAGCAGAGGGACAGGAACAAAACTTGCTGAGATAAATGTGTATGTGCTTGCATAATACTTACTGTACCAACAATGTGGTTTGGTTTCTGTGCTTTCTTATAGCTTCACTTCAGTGTGTTCCAAAAACAGCTTTAGTGTTTTCCTTTCTTTGTAGAAGTACCTTTTTCTGTTTGCAGCATGTCTGCTATAGGCAAACAGCTGTCAGTTTGGTTCAGCAGTTTGGATACTGATAAAAACAAACCTTACTTTTTCATGGAACATTTTCTTTCTTGTATGTTAATGTAAACATAAATCCTTTTTCTGCTTAGGTTGTGTTTAGAATTCTTTTGCTGCAACAGGAAAAAGTTAATTAAAACTGTCATAAATAAAAATCAAACTGATAAGGCTATATTTGGGTCAGTCCAAGTAGTAATATACATTATATGTTTTAATCTGGATATTGAAGATAATGTGTGTTAACAAGCAAAGGAAATACTTCAATGAATCTGTATAAGGGAATATGCAAAATATTGCTTCTATTTATGAATCGATTTTAGTTTAGGTATGAGATGACACTCACTAAATAACCAGCACTGACAGAGTGAAAGAGCTGAATGAAGAGTTTGGTCTCATATGTTGGGATTTTCTTTTTCTTTGTTTTTTTTTTTTTTTTTCCCTTAACAGCCTGTTTTTCTCTCTTCTCAGTTTTCAATGGGTCCAGCAAATCATCGAAGGAGAAAGAACCTGCTCAGAAACACAAAAGCAAAGAGGCCACACCAGGGAAGGAGAGGAACAGTGAGCATAAGGCTGAAAGCCGAAAAGACCAGGCTGCTGCTAATCACCATCCTACTACAAACACTGGCTCCTCTACAAAAGGGCTCACCGCTAACAACCACCACACTCTTCATAGATCGGCTCAGGACTTAAGGAAACAGGTAATGAATTGTACTCTACTGTGGACACACGGGAGACACAGACTTCTAAGGTTCTAGCTCAATTTCCCACTGCTTGGCCCAGAGTGAAAGTGGTAATCCTTAAAAGCATGCTCTGGAGACAGAAATGATTTAATTTTCAGTGAAAGAGAGAAAAAAGAAAAGTGATGCATACATGGGAAGTTGGTGTGACAAAGTAAGCTTTGCAGTCTTCTCTTTATATTATTCAGTCTGTACATTGAAGTTCACATTGCTGTTTATTAAATCTTTCTGGCTGGCACTCTTGTTGGCCTCTCTGCTGACAGTGCCAAACTGGCAGCACATGGAAAAATGAACTCCTTTTCTGTATGACTCGTTTGGTTGGGTTATTCATCTGAAGAGGCTCACTAGTATTTAGAGAAGCTGACATTATGCTCAGGTGCCTTGTATTTCAAAATACACAAACCTTGGAGTCTGGGGATAAATGTTTTGCCTGATGAAGATGGTGCTCCAGGATATTGCTACCTTTGCAGTGGAAGTCTCAGATGGGGAGAAATTCAGAGTTTAATGTTACCTGTCTGGAAATCAGCAAAAAAAATTCCGGCAGTAGGTTTATCTTCACCTGATCTGTATTTGGGCATGAAAGTTTAGCAGACCAATCTTTTGGTGCGTGTGACTGGCATTTGGGCAGGATGCATCTCCATCTCTTTTTGGTGATTGGTTCAAATAGCAGCTGTCAAACTTTTACCAAAGACTTTGTAAATCCCTGACGGATGTCTGTCCTTATACAGTCTGCGGCTGGGTTAGCAGAGTACCTCTGCTAGGGCAATGCAGAACAAAAAGCTTGGTGCACTTAGGCCTTACATTTTATTTTGCAGTGGTTAATTCTCAACATGCCAATAAGAGACAATTTTTATTTGCTGCTGTCTAAGGGGTTTTCTTTTAAGTAGGCTGGCCTGGACTTCAGTGGAGCTGACATGGCCATCGTGTAAGACTGTCAGTGCCTTAAGTGGCACCTCTCAGTCACAGGCTTGGAAATTAAAAATGGCAAAAAGCAAAACAGTGGTGCTCTTACTGAGGAAATTTTTCATGCCTTGTGCTTCAGTGGTGTTTAGCTTCTCCTGAAATGCCTCCACTAGATTTGTATTACCTTCTAAATCAAATCTGAGGTCCTGAAAGCTGTCTGCAGTATATTTCTCTGTGCTTTTGTAAGACTCCCATTCTTTATTCCCCTGTGAAAATTTTTGCTTATGTAGTCATCAGCTTGAATGCCTGCTGCCTTCTGCATCCTTTCAGCTGTTTCTGTGACTACCAGCATCCTATGGTCCTTGCTGTGACATGCTCTGCCATGAGCTCTTTGTGTTGAACAGGCTTCTGGAAACATAAGGATGCACATCATACTTAATTATTTGAATTCACTGGGACACGTGTGCAGTGCTTTAAAGTTCCCTTGTCACAAGTATGAACAGTTAAAACTTTTGTGAACGAGTCAACTGCTTTCACTTGTGGAGGTAGTTCTGAGAAGGAAACAGACAACTGTAGAAGAATTTCAACCACAACCCAAGCGGGTTTTGTTTCATAGCATATTAGTTATTTTCAATTGTGCTGCGTAAAATGAAGAGAAATCTTAAAGCCTTTCAGTGCAAGCAAAAGTTACACCACACAGGCAACTTGCAGAGTGTGTGTGGTCCTCAAGCTTCAGAGAATAAGGGGGGCTGTAAGTTGAAAGGATGATTTAAAAAAAAAAAATGTTAGGGATTTTAATTTTCTTCTGCAACCCACAGTAGCATAAGTACTTCCTTACCAATTTTAATGAAAATGTGGCTGTGACTAATTAAAGGTGGATTATGCCTGACGTAAAGACTTAGCTTTGTGCAAATTCTTAGGCTTACCAGTTATGTGACACTGCTAAATTTCCTGCCCTTGTCCTCAGGTTTTGTTGACTTTTCAGTATTTCCCAAAAGGAGATCTGTTTTCCCAGTGTGCCAGCCACATGTTCCTCCTCCTTCCAATATGTTTTTGCTCCTTTTTCACATACATTTACATGGTTTATTTATGTGCGTGGTTTTGTTCCTTTCAGTTTCACAGAAAATAAAAGCAGAGCACTAGAAATTACTTGAGATTTTTTTTCTCTCTTCCTTGCTTTCTTTCCTTTTCTGGTGTACCTTTGCATTTGTCACATGTTCCCTTTCTCTCTTTCTTCCTCTATCTTTCCAAATCCCCTACTTCAAAGGGGTTGTGGGCAAAGGAAATGTAGTTCGATGGGGCCCTCTCTTGGCCTAATATGGTAATTTAGCTCTGCACAACTGACCAGCACTAAAGTATTTTTATGAATGAATTCAAGATCATTTCCACAACGTTAATTTGCTTGGGACCAAAACTATTGTTGCTATTGCTAATGTTGTGGTTATTGTTGTGGTTGTTATCTAACAGTTCTTTGCTGGGTGGTTTTTTGTGTGTTTTCCTGTGTCTGGAGCCTGGATCCTAGCTGCTATGCGGAGATGTGCACATAGACCAGTTCAAATCCAATATATAAAGTGCTGGCCCTGTTTGCCTTTTAAAAGGCAATAAAATGTAAAATCTATCATACTGTCTTTCACTGCAAGGCCAGTATTCAGTAAAGTGAAGAAAAGGATAGCCTGAAGACAAGTACATGTCAGCAAAACTGAGAAAATAGCTGAAAAGCAAAGATAATCTTATTTGTATCACTAGTTTCACCTTCAGCTTCAAGTCATGTAAGGCATTTGTCAAGCACTTTATTCCTGCAAAACAACCCTCTTAGTGGATGAGGGAAAGTCTCTGAATGTTGTTTACCTAGACTTTAGGTAAAAAAAAAAAAACAAACAACCTTTGACATCATTCCCCACAGCTGCCTTCTGTAAAAAGTGGCTGCTTATGGCTTGAACAGGTGTACTTTTTGCTTGATAACCTGTCTGGATGTCTGAGCCCAAAGAGTTGTGGTGAATCCAGCTGGCACCCAACCATAAGTAGTGTCCCTCAGGACTCAGTGCTGGGCTGAGTTCTGGTTAGTATTGACAATCTGGACAAGGAGATCAGGTGTTCCCTCAGTAAGTTTGCAGACGACAGCAAACTGGGCAGGAGTGTTCATCCCTCCACAGAGGGACCTGGACAGGCTGGATCAGAGGGCTGTGGCCAATGGTACAGGGTTCAGTAAGTGCCTGTGTCACGGCCACCTCTGCAACTCTACAGGCTTGAGGAAGAGTGGCTGGAAAGCTGTGCCTTGTGAAAACAGTTCTAGGTATGTTGGTTGACAGCCAGCTGATTGTGAGCCAGCAGCATACCCAGTTGGCCAAGGAGGCCAACAGCATCGTGACTTGCATCAGAAGTAGTGTGGCAACAGGACTAGGGAAGTAGCTGTTCCCCTCTACTCAGCACTGATGAGATAGCACCTCAAATACTGTGTTTTGTTTTGGGCTTCTCGCTACAAGAAGGAAATTGAGGTGCTGAAGCATGTCCAGAGAAGGGTGAAAAAGCTGATGAAGGGGTCTGGAGAACAAGTCTTCTGAGGAGTGGCTGAGGGAACTGGTGTTTAGTCTGGAGAAAAGGAGGCTCAGAGGAAACCTGGCAACTATCTGAAAGGAGGTTGTAGTGAGGTAGGGGTTGATTTGTCCTCCAAAGGAAGAAATGACTATGACAAGAGGAAAAAGCCTCAAGTTGTGCCAAGGAAAGTTTAGGTTGGATATTGAGAAAAAGTTTATTTCCTTAAAGAGTTTTCAAGCCCTGGAACAGATTGTCCAGGGGAGTGATGGAGTCACCATCCCTGAAGATATTCGAAAGACTTGTAGATGTGGTCCTTAGGGATGTGGTTTAGTGGTGACCTGGCAGTGCTATGTTAATGGTTTAACTCTTATGATCTTAAAGGTCTTTTCCAACCTAAACGATTCTGTGGTTCTATGATCCTATTTGAATTAAATTGACTTCTTTCTTATGTGCTTAGTGTAAGCACTGCCTCGTGATGGAGCTGTGGCATAGACCCCAGTTTGGTGAACCTGCGCACCTGGCCATATGGCCAATTTTTTAGGCTGACTGTGAGTGTATGTTTGGTTTGGGGGAAGACATATCAACAGTAGAAAGGTAAGAAAATGCCTACCACAATTTCATGTTTTTTTTTTTGGTTCCAATCACCTGGTGGGTCCTCAGAGGCAAGTACAAACCAGGAATGTGCAGGTGATGGCTGACCAGCCAGAATTTCACATTCCTCAATGTGAAATCCTCAATCCACCTGTTGCTTTGATGGTGGGCTATGACCACATTGCTCGTTCCTCTTGCTTCCACGTGGAAGACATTTGTTGCAGCCTGTTCCTATTGCAGAGTGGTCTGTTCTGCTCTACATGGTACTGCTGTATCTTAAACATTATCTCGTCCTGTTTGAAAACACTCAACTTACTTGTGGACATTTGGGGAGGGAAGAGGGAGAAGCATTTGAAAACCATTGTGTTGTGTTTGCTTTAGAAAGGTGATGGTCGTAGGGAAGTTTTCATCAATGTTTCATTCTTGTGGGGTCTCCTTATTTAGCAATCAGGAAAAAAAAAAAGTAAATTCTTTTGGTATTGTCAAGTCTTCTCTACTTCAGGACCTGTTCATCACTGGAATAACTTCACCAAGTTAAAAAAAAAAGAACCAAACAACAAACCAACAACAACTCAAAGTAGCATGCTTATAGTCTAGAAGTGAAGGTTAGATAGCCCAAGTTTATGTACCTGTTCAGTTCAAGGTTTGGCCCTGAGAGATCGTAACTTTCATTGTGTGGAGGTATTCTAACAACTCTAAACAGTTGTGATAAGTTGCTGTTTTCTTAATGAATTCAGTTTTCCAGAGTTTTGTATCTTGGCAGTTTTCATTCCAGCCTAAAGCTGATAGTGTAGAGGCATGTTTTCCTTTGAAGAGGAGGAACTGTGGGGAGCTTGCCTTTCTCCATGAGTGCTTTCTCCAAGGCTGTCTTTTGTTCTCAAGCCCTGTGTCACCACCCTTTGCTGAAGGAGTGCCCCAAACAGCCCTTCAGACTTCTGGCTACAGGCTCCTCTGAAAAAAAACACAGGAAGGCTGGAGTGACAAGGTGCCTCCTTACAGCCTGACTGCTCATTCCGAGGTGTTGCCTTGACTGTACTGGACAACGCAGTAGTTATAGCTCTGGCTTCCTCAAAACCTTCTGGAAAACCTCCCATAGAGGAGACTCCAAAATATCCAGTGACAGCCTCTTCCATCTACTTCTTTTTCTACTAATGAACAAGTTCTTCTAGTGCCTTAGATCACTGTAGATAATTAAAGCTTGGTGGTTTCTTCCAGTTTTCCCAGTGAGCATGGAAAGAGCCTTTACTGTCTTTTTCTCAAAAGATCATTACAGAATTGTCTCATAGTTATTTTGTTCATACTAAATAATATCTTGCTTAGCTTTTCATTAAGCTCATATTTTCCAAGTACTCGAGCACTTTGCACTGTTTTAGATGTGCTTCACTGTCTAAATTTCTCTCACAATGTAGGCATGATGCTGGACTCAGTCCTGCTTGAAAAGCCTGTGCTCTTTTCTCTTGGTTTTGGCCTTCTTCATAATGGGTCTCAGAAAGTGATTTGAGTGCTTTGTACTTCTGTCACATTTTGCAGATCACTGTGGTCCCCAAGTATTTTCTCTCCCAGGCAAGTATTTGTTTTGTCTTTCCTAAGAACAGCTCTTCCTCTTATTGTAGAATTGTTCTGAAATAAGTTCTTCAGGACTGCCTTTGATTTCAACCTTGTCTCCAAAGTGCTAACAGCCTCTTCCAGGTGTGTGTCACCAGCAGATTTTATGATAATCCAAGTTACTGATGGAAGTTCTTGGTAGAATTGAGGCCAAGACAAGTCCCTGCAGAAAGGCACCTGAAATGTGCCTTCCCAGGATGGCAGTGAACTATGACAATGGTAACTTCTCTTGAGGAAGACTTTATTCCTGGGTGAAGCCATTTTAGAGTAATTGTGTCTAGGACATGTCTGAGGAGCTCGTTTGATGGAACATCCCATGGAACAGTGACTGCAGCCCTACTGAAGCACAGGTGTTTCTTTAGCTGCTCAACCAGGCATCTGTCAGAAGATAATTGAATTAGCCTGTAGTGCTGTTTTTGACAAAACTGTGGGCCGAGTTTGTTGTTTGTTTTTTTTTCTCCTTAATTGTGATTGATTTTGTTTTGTTTTCTTTTAAAATTCTTATTATAAAGTGTGTGTTTACAAGTCAGTTGTTTGATAATTTGTTGCGGAATGATTGTAGGGGGGTTGAAGTTAAGTAGACTCTGTCTCCCTTGAGTTTATTTCTGAGAGCCATGCCCTAAGTAGTCTACATCCTTTTAACTTAATGGGGGTGACTTCCTAGCTCTTGTGCTGAAATTGGTTAAGTTATGTATCCATCAGGTATTCAGTCAGTGGTACTTTTGGTAAAGGCTAATGCAAAAGAAGCATAAACACTAGAGCCAAATTGTGGTTAGTTTCTACTGTTCTTTGTTGATTTTGTGTTTTTAAGGTATTTTTTTTTTTTTTAACTTTCATTTTATGTCCCTTGCTAACTGAAGTTTCTTTAGCTTCTTAGTGTTTCTGATCTGCCCTAAGTGTGCTTTTGCTGCTCACATGTAGCTACCCTTAGTCACATAATAGGGTTTCCCCATTATACTGTGAATCTTTTCCCGTTTTCCAGTCATTGGAGAACTTTGTGAACAGGCATAATGACCTGTGCCTTGTACCTGTCCTCTGAGTTTGGTTCAGATTTTTTTTTACAGGCTTGTGGTTTTTTTGGGGAGGTTATTTTGGTTTGTTTTGTTATGGGTTGGGGTTTTTGTTTTGTTGGTTTGGGCTGGTTTTTTGTTTTGGGTTTGGTTTGGTTTGGTTTTATTTTGCCTTTTTTTACAGTTCTGCTATCATTGTCACAGAGTTGAAAATTTATTTCATGATCACTGTCTCCCAGGTTACCTCACCCTTCCAGTTCTCAATACTTCTCTACTAGTTGAGATGAAATCTGTAATCAATGTTCCTGGCTATTTATAAAGCCAGAGATGTTTGATGCTTTTTCTGACTGGTGCAGGCAACAGGCAGTGTCTCAGCAGCTCTCTACCCAGAGCTGCTCTTTGGCATGAAAAGTGCTGTAAAAGTCAAACGCAGGACTTCATTTCGCATGCAGAGTACTGCCTGAATTTCAAGGCAAGTGGGTAAATGCATTTCTCATACATCTTTGGAAAGCTCAAGGTAAAAACTCCTGTCCTCAGTTAATTTGGCTTAAGTGTTGGAAGGGCAAGAACATGGATGGGTTTAAAAATGGTACTACTTCTGCTCCAAATTTTTCTCCACAGAGGAGAAAATGCAAATGGTAAATATATACACATACATGTGTGTGCATGTGCTTGTGTGTAGAATCCATGGCTTCCAGTCCTCTTCCACAGGGAGCTTAAAGCAAGACCATAGCATGATCTTTTCAGTCTCTATTTGATCTCTATTCTATAACATCTCATTCCTCCTTTATAAGTGACTACAACTCTTGCATTTATTTGAGAAGCTGCCATGCTTACTGATATGGCTAGGGTTTTGAAATCCCACAAGGAAGTGTTAGAGCTTTGCAGAAATGGTGTTATTCACCTGAGCACTGGTGAGGGCTGACTGTACTGTATGCTTTCACTTTGAGCACTTTAATCAATGTTCCTAATTTCTGGATGCATTTCTCTGCACTCACCATAGTTGAAGGAGGTGAGAAGACAATGTTTAAACTTGTTTAAATGCTGAAAATTGTTTGAGATTTAAACTTGAACTTAATTTTCTTAGTAGTGTGGCTTAGCTTTGGCAGTGCTGATCCATCACAGTTCCCTTTGAAGTTGAAGGTTCTGTTTGGTGATGAATAGATCTTACAGTTAAAATATAAATTTTAGTTTCATAGCTGGGTTGAAACATCCAACAGCAGAGTCCAGCAATTCTGAGTTGCAGTGGCACATTAGTGAGCAGTGAATATGATGTAATAAAATGTGTGTCAGCAAAACTGCCCAGATATCAAACTTAAAATACATTGAGCTACTGTCTGCATTTTTGTTTCAAATTAATGACTTGGCAACAAAGATGCCTCCCAAGATTTAATATGTGTGACAGACTGGATCCTTCATGGCCATCCTGATCTGTTGGGTGCATAATGTGTTCAGTATTTCTTTTTATGTGTATGTATAGACAAGATGTTGGTTTGAATCTGTGTGTGTGGTTTTTTTGCAAAACATGCCCATTCCAGTTAGTTTGCTAGTAGACTCTCTGGTTTGTCTGTTAAGTAGTAATAAACTGTATATGCACTTAAGAAAAATTGGGTGGGGAGAGTGTTTGAGGGCCAGAAGAGGAGATACCGAAGGTGTTCATTTGTTTTTGCCATAACATAACAAGCTTCTTGGTAGATAAAGAAGGGGGTAGGGTAAACAAGGGACATCACCCTTCTTAGTGCTAGAGGTTTCGTACTCCCTGGAAGCAAGATGTGCTTTCTGGGGACTTCTTGATTATTTTTCTAAAAAAATATTTCTGTTGTATCTGTTTATTCTCTAACCTGAGTGAAAACCACTATATGAAGATAGTAGAAAGGGTTCAAGAGTCAGAATGGCAAAATACAGTTGTCCAGCAACTGCGATGCTGTGGCTGAGTTGGCAGCATTATTAATTTACTTTTCTGTTTTCTGTTTCCTTCCTCTGCTCCCCCTGCCACACTCCTGGCATTGCAGATTTCTAAAGTCAACGGGATCACTCGAATGTCATCTCCGAGTGCAAACGTAGCCAGTGCCAAAAAGATGAGAGAAGTCAGACCTTCACCGTCCAAAACTGTGAAGTACACTGCAACAGTGACAAAGGGAACTGTCACATACACCAAAGCCAAGAAAGAACTGGTCAAGGAAACCAAACTAAATCACCACAAACCCAGTTCACCTGTCAACCACACAATCTCAGGGAAAATAGAAAGTAGCAATGCAAAAACCCGCAAACAGGTGCTATCCCTTGGAGCATCCAAGTCTAACAATACCGCTGTTAATGGTGTAAAAGTCAATGGCAAGTTGAACCAAAAGACATGCACTAAGGAGGTGGGGAGACAGTTAAGGGAGGGGCTGCGCAATTCAAAGAGGAGGCTGGAAGAGATGAACCACACAGACAAAATACAGTCGCCCACCAAGCGAATGAAAGGGGCCGTCAACTTGACAGAAGCTGCCAGCAAAAAGGCAGCCATAGAAAAGCCTTTGCTGAATGGACATCTTAAAAAGGAAGTGCCAGAGAAGAGTTTGGAAAGGAATAGGCCGAAAAGAGCAACTGCTGGAAAGAGTACGCCAGGGAAACAAGCACATGGCAAAACTGAAAATGCCTCCTGTGAAAATCGTTCTACCTCTCAAGCGGAGTCCTTGCACAAGCCACAAGACTCAATGGGAAAGCACGAAAAGGGCAGTAGTAAGTCTGGGTGGGGGATGCTGGGGGAAATTCCCATCCTTAGGCCCTCCACCAAGGAATTTCATGACCCACTGATATACATTGAGTCAGTCCGAGCTCAGGTAGAGAAGTATGGGATGTGCAGGGTGATTCCTCCTCCAGACTGGAGACCTGAGTGCAAGCTAAATGACGAAATGCGGTTTGTGACCCAGATTCAGCACATACACAAGCTAGGCAGGCGCTGGGGACCCAACGTGCAGCGGCTGGCCTGTATCAAGAAGCACCTCAAATCTCAGGGCATTACCATGGACGAACTCCCACTCATAGGTAAGGGCTGTGGTCTCATTGGCCTATTGCCAATGTATAGTGTCCATTTACAACTTTGTGCTCTCTTTGCCTTTATGCTTAATCAAACCCCTGTTCAATTAACACTGCAGAGCTCTGAATGTCTCTCTTTATCCCTTGGTCAGGCACGATGCAGGTAGGTTGCTGGAGAGCTTTCCAAAGAGACTTTATATTGCCACTTTCCTCTTACCAGCTCTTTATTTCACCCAGGACAAAAAATGTTATGTGGGGGTCTCAGTCTCCAGATTTCAGCATCTTCTCCTTGCCCTTCTGTTTATTTTTTTGTAGGTAGTACAACTATGGATATTGATAGCCTCGGTTTAAATGTCACCTCAAGAGTATTTTCTTGACCTTTCTAAAGGTGTTTTCCAAACAGGTTTCAGTGCTGCCGAGCTTTAATACAAATAGTTCCACCACCCTCCTTCCACCCCTGCTTCGTTTAAAAGCATTTAACCATGAGGGAAAGAAAATATGGCAGAACTGACTTCTATTTGGGTACTCAAACACTTAAAATCACAAATTCGCAGTGACCTGCTGACATTTAACAACCATTAAGTGTCAAGAATAGGCAGTAAAATGTGGTTGATTGCAAAATGGAGGTTTCATTATTTCTCCCAGCAGGTGTCTGCCAGGGCTAATGCCTGAGTGAGAATCACTTATTTAACAGAATCCTTGGTTTATGGTCTGCTGTCAAATATGACACGTGACAAAAATGTGACAATAGTTTGTAAAAACAAGACAACAGCAGCATACAAATGAACTGTTGAATGAGCCACCTCCATCTCTGCTGCCTTTACAGCAATGACATGATAACAGACTTGTGGGTTTAATTTTTGTTAGCCCTTCCCTTTGTTTTTGAAGTGTTTTGAGTCAGAGCTGGCAGGACCACATGTTGCAACTTGAGGCTAGAGTTTTGCCTTTGAGGCATTATGCGACCAGAGGCAGCTATCAACGCTTGTTGGATTAAAGGACACGCTTTTCTGCCTAAACTGTTCACAGCAGTCCCCCCTCATTTTCAGACTTTTATATCGCATGTGAAAGTAAGTGAGAAAGCATAAAAAGCACACAAAGAGATTGCTGAGTTTATGGTGAACCAATTCAGGGCACTACAGAGACATGACAGAATTTAAGGAGGATGAACGAGAGTCAGCTCTCTGTTGCAATAGCCATGCACAAACGTTCAAGGAAGCCTGAAAATTAAAATCACTCAAGCAGCAATAAGTGAACATTTAGTGTGCCTAATGTATGCAATGGTTATATGTTAATAGAGAAGAATAATGAATTAAATTTACATTGGCAAGAGAAGGGAGAAAATGTGCAAGACAGCTCGATTAACGCTCCTGGAACAATGTTAACTTTTTAATGAAATACCTTAACTCAGCATTAAGATGGCATTACTGTTAATTATTTATATTATTTAAGCACCTAAGAGCCTAATTAATAGGCAAGGATTCTGTTCTGCTGGGTGCCATATAGCCAGAGCAAACAATGGTGTCTTATAAAATTTGCATCCTATGTATCCTTTATGCGATTAACTTCCTACCTATCTCATGTTTAAAATTAAAAGCCAAATGAGGGAAAGAAGCAGAAAATCATTAGTGTACAGAGATGAGAAATCCATTGGTTCCAGCAAGAAAGTGCAGAATAATGTGGGGTGGTACATCTACACTTAAGCAGACATCCATACACATCCCTCCTTTCAGGGCCAAATCACGTTGCCATTGAAATAAGTGGGAGTTTTGCCAATGTCTTGGCATGGTGCCAGCATTTGGTATTAAATGCATACATGAAGATTTAAGATTTTATTTGTTTTAAATGATCTTGCTCACTAGGCAATTTAAAAATATTCCTAGCTTAGTGAAATGAAGACCCACTAGAAAAAAAAACAAAAACCAGATGCTATTTCTGCATTATGTGTGCCGGGTTTCCTGTTTAAGCCATTTTGCTATAGGTGCTTAAATGGGGTTAAGACTTTTTTTCTTTTCTTTTTTTTTTTTTTCCCCTCCCTTTTTTTTCTTTTTCTTTTTTTTTTTTTTTCCTCCTTCAGCCTGTGAAGGAAAGTGTAAGCAACACACTTAGATCAATCCTGGAAAACATCAGCCTGAGATATAAATGCTTCTAAAAGTTACGAGTGTGTGAAATGGAATTACAGTTGAGATCATTTTGTAAAGCTTAGCTGTAGCTGGCCCTGTAGAAGATCTGCCAGATCTGCGAGGCTCTGGTTAAATGGTGTGCTACTCAAGCTCTAATATTGCAGGGGATTATGAGTGGTCATTCCATGATGTGGGAGAAAAATTGTATTTCTTAAATAGCTTATAAACAGTGTTGAAACTAGGACCTTACTCAAGCTGAGTGAGTGCTGATTGTCCCTCTGGAGAACCTGTATAATGTTAAACCTGAAACTCACTTCTTTCCAAGTTAGGAGTGTGTTACTCAGCTTCACGTAGGTCGCTGACTATTGGGATGGAAAAGGTATCTTGAATTATGCCTTCAGCTTATTTGTGAACTGTGCATGTAAAACACTAGACCGAAAAAAGTAACAGCCTGTAGTAGAGGCCAGTTTGAAAGTTGTTTAATGGGGAAGATTAAAGAGGAAAGAAAGTTAACCTTTCAGACTTTTCCTCTTTTTTTTCACACCTTTGTCCAGCATTAGCAAGCAGACTCTGGTGCAGCTGTCCCACTGTCACAGCTGTTGTCATCACAAAATACTGCCTACAGGTTTACTATTCCTGACTGGATTGGCTTAAGTAGTGGAAGAGGGGAAAATAGAGAGAAGAAGGAAAGTTTGGATCAGCTGTGAAGCATCTGAGGTGCAGCACAGGGTAGCTCAAAGAAAGTAATAGTGCTTGCACTAACAGGCGAGATGATGTGACTGGTCTTTAAGACACTGTGCATCTGATGTAAATATTTAGCATAACACTGCTTCTTATGTTTCTCTGTTGTGTAATCACATGTCCAAGTGCTCTGAGACAGCAATGATTTTTTTACTTTTCCCAAAGAAAAAAGAGGAGGAGAGACAATGTGGCGGCAGCGATGTTGACACGAGTTTTACATTCATTCTCTTTTTTCCTCTAGCAGTGCCCTGTTGAATTGTAGGTGGTCTTCAGTCTTGTTTCTTCACTCTTTCTCCTAATGATTTATTTCTCCACTTTGAGAGTATTTATGATGTTTCTTTTATTGCTCCTTGTCCATTTGGCTGCTTTTTATGCTGCAGTTTGTATAATCCTCCATTTTTATTTGATGTTTTTTTGACTGGAGTGTGAAATGTGCTAGTCATCTTAAAACATAGGAAAACATAGTAGGTATAAAGTATGGATGGCCTCAAACTGGAAGAATAATGTGTCTGGAATTTCTTCTATGCAGTTGCAAGCACAACCCCCAAACAACTCCCTGCCTCCCTTGGGTGTTTTTAAATTGTTTGTGTCTTTTTTAACTTTTTTTAACCTGTGAAATTAATAATGCTACTGTGCTTCTTTGAAATACCATTTTAAAAGTGTAAATGGTAGCTAATGGACATTTCACCTCCAGGAAGGATAGGTACTTGTCTTTTTGATTGTCACCACCTATCCTGACATTTATTTTGCTCTTTCCTGCTATAAACCAGATGTGGAATTTGTGGTGGGTGTGGGAAGAAAGGAGGTTTTTTAGAGGGCCACATAACTCTCATGTGCCTGATCAGTGCACAGTGACAAAGGGAAGGACCCACGTGAGGAGATAGCTGGAGATAATCTGAAAAGAGATGGGAATGAGACTCTGTGAATGCAAATTTAACCATAGGGAAGTCTGTTGCAAATGGCCAGTTATGATCTGCTGTATGAATTAAATTATCAAAACAGTGGTGCATACCTGTCTTTAGCAGAAGACCTGTGAGTCAGGGACAATCCTACTCTGGTGCCCAGGTGACTGGACAGGTGGCATGTCCTGTATGTGCCCGGCTCAGTAGTGCATTTGACACAAGCACCTCTACAACTTTTCTAACATGCTCCTGTGTTTCCCTTTCCCCTCCTCTGCTGCCTGGCACACATGGACCCTAGGAGGCTGTGAGCTCGACCTGGCCTGTTTTGTCCAGCTGATCAACGAGATGGGGGGGATGCAGCAAGTGACTGACCTCAAGAAATGGAACAAACTGGCAGACATGTTGCGCATCCCCAAGACTGCACAGGACAGGCTGGCCAAGCTGCAAGAAGCCTACTGCCAGTACTTGCTCTCCTATGACTCCCTCTCTCCCGAGGAGCACAAGAAACTGGAGAAGGAGGTCTTGCTGGAAAAGGAAATTTTGGAGAAGAGGAAAGGACCTTTGGAGGGACATTCGGAGAATGCCTACAAGTTCCATTCCTTGCCCCGTTTTGAGCCCAAAAATGGACTCATTAACGGCGTGGTTCACAAAAATGGCTTCCGCAACAAGTTGAAAGAGGTTGACGTCCCACTGAAGACGGGCAGGCGGCGGCTCTTCGCTCAGGAAAAGGAGACCACGAAGGAGGATGAGGAGGAAGAGGAGGGAGTTCTTAGCGACTTACACAAGTGTATATACAAGGTAATGAGGTGGGCTGTGCTGATTTTGTTTTGCAGAACTGATGATGCTGGCATCTGGTAGTTTTTTCCTGATTTGCCTTCCTCTTGTGTGATGTCTGCAAAAACTGGAAGATGCTATTTTCATAGTGAAATGCGCTGGGCTCTGCCTCCCTTCATCCTTATAAGAGGTTCCTTGAATAGCTCTGCACAATTGTTCTTTGTATTTTCATTTTCTTGTGACACTTGAGGTAATGTTCTGCTTTCTCATTCCTGCTTTTCTTGCAAGTCTCTTGTTGAGTGAAGTAGTGCTCTGCATCAAAACTGACATCACTAGAAATACTAGGGCAAAGTGAAGTGCAGACTGTTTTCGTTGATGATGCCAGCTTTCGCAAAGCACCAGCAGTCACATGGAGGCTTACTCCTCTATCAAGTATGTCCGTTTCCAAAGGAATGCTGACTCCTTCACTGTATTTTATTTGGCAGTCTCCAGCTCTGGAGCTGGACTTGGCACAGCAACTCATAGTACAGTTTTGAGTTGTGTTGAATTGCGGAGCTGTGCTCTGACAGAAATATAGCACTGAGTGTCTGTGCCCAGTAAAGGACTATACTGTTCTTCCTCTTCCAATGTCTCTTCCATCACAGGGAAAGGAAGCCAGATAGCCCAGAGGGGCTTATTGTTAAGCTATTTAGGGACTACATGAGCTCATGACTTGAGCTTTTAAAAGCTTGCTTCAGGTTTCTTTTGCAGCCTGTTATGATTTGTCAGCCCAGAAGTTCTTTTACTCAGGGACTCTGACCTCAATCCCATCTTTGAAAAGCAATCTCTTTGCTATGCTGCTGATGGAGAGAAGCTTATCTAATGACAGCAGCTTTTGTGGATAGCAAAGACGTATTCGTGATAAATTCATGATTCATATTCATTCATGATAAATGAAAAATTTGGTACAACATGCCCTGACTGCTGTGTGACCAACCTCAAACTTAGTGGGGAAATGTCTCCATCTTCTTTTCTAGTGCAAGTCCCAAGTTAAAGTTTAGAAGCTAAAAAGTAACTCGAAAAGCAAGATCAGGATTTATGACCAGTATGATAATCAGACTTGGAAAATGAAAAGCAGGCAAACAAAGCACAGGCAGTATAACCAGCCTGAGCCTGCTGAGTCCCAGGCTTTACCCAAAAGGCTGAATGCTCCCAAATTGCTGCTGCCTCCCAAAGAGCACCGACAGTACTGACAGTGTCAGACCCTGTATGAGTCCAGCAATACTTGGTACAAATACTTTTGTTCTGGGCATAGAAGCTGTTAGAGCTGAGTGTCCCTGAGTCCACAGACCAGTGCTCTCCCCACACACCAAAGCAGCTGCAGCACATAGAAGCCATTCAGGCAGTGCCTTAAGTTTGTTGCAATGCTGTGGTTCCAGCAACTTCCTAGGCACTGGACCTGCCCATTGAATGCCAGCCCATGCTTATCTGTGGTGCAGAGACAAAGGACTGCACTGACAGATGATGGACCATGGTGGGTTTCTGCAGAGGTACTGTTGTGAAGTGTCATGGGGGCTGCTTGGTCAGTCTGAGTGCAAAGAGATGGGTAGCTTGGTTTTTCACAGCACTTAAAGGAAAACTCTGTAGAAGAATTGGTGCATGAGAACTGGTTATGTCACTCAAAGCAAGACTCAAGATGTAGAAATAAGAAATTATGCAACAAACTTAAACTGGACAAACCCACAGGATTTGTGAAGTTAGTGTAGTTTATCAGCAGGCTTTTTAATAAGACTAAGGTGAGGTGGTGCTGGTTACAGATTTAAGCTGATGGTGCTTTCTGGCGTTTCATGAAACAAGCCTTTTAATCCTGTTTCCTGTCTTTTTCTTGAATGTTGGCACCTTTCTGTGCATGTGTCTGTGAAGGGCTAAGTGTGCTTTACCTGTTCATACGTTTCCAACAAAATCTGAATATTTTCAGCAGAACAGGACTTCAAGTTACAGTTTTTACAGATTATGTGATTGTGATAGTTCCTTTATAAAGCATATTACTAACTTTGGTTAAGAACAAGAAACATAGTATGGTGTATTTAAAACTACCCCTAAATAAAATCACCAGATTAGCTCAGAAGATTTTGAAGCAAATGAAGCTATATATTTACAGCAAGCTAAAACCTAAAAACATATGATATAGTGCATATGTACAAAATACATTTACAATTATTTACAAATTAAAAATAACACAGAGTCCAGAAGGGGCCAACTACCACCACCTTCTCCCCTCAGTGAAAAAAACAGAAAGGCCTTCACTGTTACCTACTCAGCCAAGGTTAGTGCAGAAGTCAGTCAGGGCAGAGGAGCGATGGAGCAGGAGAAACAGGAGGCAGAGAGGCAAAGGGAAGGAAATTGTTTATACAGCAGACTTAATCCTAAACAGCAAGAGAATGGAATGATACAGACTTGTCTTATGGTTCTTCTGTATTCAATACAATTCTTTATAATTTCAAATAAAGCTCAAGTGTTAAGTCTAAAACTACCACATACAGAAAATGAACCAAAAAACCCAACCCTTTGATAGAAGTCCAGGCCAGTAGATTGAGGGCTGGAGGAGAGAACGTACTCATATGGGTACAGGGTAGTATGGCCATAAAGTCAATGGCAGAGCATGAAGGAGCCATTCATTTGCGATTTTGCACAGCAATTCCTGCAGTCAGCAAGTGCTCTCAGTGGAGCAAAAGAAGGGTCCAGGCTTCCAGGAGCAGTTGCCGCCATATCACGTGTCAAAGCTAGAGTAAATCTTCTTTGTGTCCTTCTGTCTTTCTGCCAGGGCTCCCAGTGTTGCTCCTTTCCAGGTTGTGGGGCCTGCTGCTTTTCTAATTGGTCTGCAGGCTGCTGCGCTTGCTTTTGTTACTGCTAAATGTAGGAGTAACATTTTCTGCCTGACTGATAAAACGTTGTTGTTTCGAAGTACCAGAGGTAAACGTCTGTTTATTTCAGGAAGGATCTGCTGCAACATTTTCACTCTTCTCTTTTTTTCCTAATGTTAGCTCCGAAAGCACTTTTAAAATCTGTGTCGGATCTGAGTGAAAGCAGCATTTGCTTCCACACAGAACAAACTCAAGGCTTATTGTCAAACGTGTTAGGGGGGCGGGTAGAAGATACTATCAGCGCAATTTTGCCAGCTCTCAGATGAAACTGTCTGAGGAAATCCCACACTGAGAGGTCTCTTCATCTAAGGACTGGACATTTTTGGATAGTGCTTAACAGGAGTTTGTCCTTCCTGCCTGTGACTGTTGTGAAAGCTCTGTTTTCTGCTCATACTTATGGTTACTTTAATGTTCTTAATATTCATAATCATTGCAGTGTTCTTCTCTATGTCTTCCCCTCTAGGCTTGGTGATAGTGGTGCTCTAGGTTGGCTCCTATGGCTGACACAGAGGCCATGGAAAGAATCAGGAGAGGAAACAGGAAATTTTGTTCCTTAAGTTTTCCTCCATCATATTGTTACAGAAACAGAGACTCTGTTCAGTAGTTTAAAGCCCTCATGACAGTTGATGAACTGTTGAGGCACTTTTGAGGGCATTAGAAAGGGTACTTTTACTCTTCAGCAGTTCATTTCTCATTATGGTTAAAATGGTCTATTACTGCATTTAAAATTCTTTTCTAAAAGAGTTGGCATTAGAAAATTTTACAAGGTGCCTGAGATGAAAAACAAAGGGCAAACAACAGAACCAGACAACAAAAATCCCTCAACCGTTTAACGTGTGGTACAACTTTGAGGAGACTAAAAGCGTACCAAGTTCATGATAGAAAAAGAAATGGGTATATGCAGATTTAAAGGGCTAAGCTGTTCAGGATTTCTACTTTCTTTTTTCATGCTTGCTGCGTACCTGAAGAATGGTAAGACATGGTTCATCTTGGTAGATGAGTTTGTTCTTTTCTGTGTAACTGAATTAAGGAGGCTGCTGCAGAGTGTGCGTTGGTTTGTGAGCGGTGAAGTCAGCGCTACAGTGTGACTGTTGCTGCTGGCCCTGCGTTTTATGAGAGATTTTGTTGTAAAAGGCTGCCTCAATAAATGATTCATGAGAGTATTAAAAGATGAAGGAAATTGCTTATTGTATCACAGAGCATCCAACTCTGAAGTTTATGGGAATCAGAGGGCCCCAGGCCCTGGACGTTTCACAAACTTTTTGTTACAGCTAATTATGTTGCATTCAATTTAAAAAGTGACAATGTTACAGCCATAGGAGCATGGCAAAGTGATAAACTTGGCCTCTGGGGGAAAAGCTGCTTCTGTAGTTGTTTCTATTTACTCTTGGGCATAGTTCTTAAATTAAACACAAGGAAAGGCTGAGGTAGTTTGGCAGATCTGTTTCATAATTGAAAAACTAGAAAAGTAATAGTCTGAATAATAAAGCATTCATCTATGTGGAGTTTTTAAGTCTCTGGTTGCTCAGATGGGCAACCAGTGGGCACGGTGGCAAGGAGACAAAGACATTTTAACTTCGCATTTGCAGACTGATGCTAGTCTCTGTCTGCAATGATTCTCACAAACCAGTATGACCACAACAGCTAACATGATGTCTGCCAGCTCACAGCTTCCCAGGATGTTTCTTCTGCCCTGGAGCAGAGAAGGCAATAGGGGGTGTCCCTCTCTGGCCATACCAGAATGTCTGAACTGAAAAAGGCAAGCAGGTTCCTGTGTTTCTGCCTTCACAGGATGCTTCCTAGAGTATCTGGTGTTATAAGTATGTGTGAAAGCAGGCACCCAGAAACATAGGTGTAGCTCTAGCTGCAAAACAGGTTATATTCTCCTCTTGTGTGGCTTCTGCAGCAGTGACAAGAAAGAGTGCACTCATATGGCAATTTGACTGTGTTTTGTTCTTCTAGGCCTTGTAATAACAGGTCCTGTCCTTGCATTTGAACAGCTTTTATTGAATTGAGGATAATTAGTTTCTGTAAGCAGTTGATGATGGTAATCTTGGTAAACTCTGCTTGTTGGGACCCCTTCTATCACATACAATACTAGTTTGAAGCTGAACTTCCCTGTGAATTTCCTAGGTCTTCTTAATCTCTTTGTCCATAATTTGCATAGCCACGTGGTCCTTTGCTCATGTCTTGGTTGCACTCTGTCATAGTAATCAGGGTTGTGTTCATCTTCTGCATTTATCAAACAGTGTTGTGCTAGGCCAAGCAGTATATGTAGCCTTTTGGGAACATCAACTTGGCCTTTAAGATGATTGGTTTGGTGAATCAATGTGATTAAATTTCTGTATCTTTTGAGATGTTTTTCTTCAGTTAAGAAAGAAACTTTAGACCCTAACACGTCTAAAGACATTGTCCCCCTATGATGATCTGGGCCTGAGCACGGAAGGGAAGGAGTGAAGCCAAGGGGAATGGAGGCACCTTTTTTATTTTCACTTTTAATTTTATTTTCTTTTTCCACAGGGTAGGTCTGTTTCTTTAACAACCTTCTACCGAACAGCAAGAAATATCATGAACATGTGCTTCACAAAGGAGCCGACAGTAGCAGAAGTAGAGGTGAGGCAAACACAAAGGGTGGTAACAGTTTTCATTTCAGGGGATTGAGTATGGGGATTAGTATAGATGATGTTCAGGCATTACCAGAAGCAGTTTAAGACTTGTCTAGCGTGGGAGAGAAATAAATGTTTGCACAGACATGGTACTGATGCTCCTTTTAAATTTTTTTGACATTTTTAATAAAGGTGTCAGTGAACTGAGGGAGAGAGAGAAGCCTTAATCTGTCATGTGCTGAAGCACAGGAGCCAAGAGGATCTAAATTCTGTTCATTGTTACTTTCAAGTATTTATATCTTTATTTTTAAGCAGTGTTTTATGTCAAATTGCATTGAGGTTATGAAAGCTCTGTACATTTTTGGGCTTGGTATTTTAATGAGAGATACCTTGTTCAGTGAACTAAAAATGCCCTACTGCTTTCTCTTACCACAGCAAGAATATTGGCGGATAGTGGAACAGAAAGATTGCCATGTAGCAGTGCATTGTGGAAAAGTAGATACCAACACCCACGGGAGTGGCTTTCCCGTGGGAAAATCTGAACCATTTTCAAGGTAAGTTCACCAAATCCACCTGCTCTGTCAACTTGTAACAGCTGCCTTGGTGCACTGAGCAGGAGTTGAGCGCTGGAGATGCTGGCGCTGGCAATGTGCACTAATATGTGTCTCTGTGTCATCCCTTGAACAGGCATGGGTGGAACCTCACAGTCCTTCCTAATAATACGGGATCCATCCTGCGACATCTTGGTGCTGTGCCTGGTAAGTCTCTTTTCTGTGTTTCCAGCAAGTACAAGTGTCCTCTAAATGTAGTGGTGTAGTCACCAAAGTCTCTATCTAGTCCCTGTTTGCCAGCTGACCCAGTAGACACACAGATGTGTGTAGCAGGTGGTGTTTAAACGAACTGATGCAGATGTGTGGATAAAGAATTAATGAATATTTGGGATTGTATATTTGGGAGGACCCAGTGTACCTGTAGTACACCTTTCTGTTGTTGCCACTACATCAGTGTGTGGCAACAGCATTGTGTCAGGGTGATGAAGGACAGAGCTGTGCGACTTCCCTTACTTGCAAACATAGCCCACAGTGCTGGGCAATGCAGCACACAAGTTTTCTAACTGAATTTTCATGAGTGCTTCAGCTGCATGTGTCATTGCAATTTACTGGTAAAAACATCAGCTGAAAGCAGGGGTTGACCCTAAACAAACCAGTTGGGAAACAGGTACACTTAACAGTATGAAGCAGCTTCCTCTGATAAACGACAACGAGCCTGAATTATGAGTATTTGTTAAATACTCTAAAGAATAAACATTTTTTTACAGCTATTAGAAAACAAATATGTTCAAGGTCACTGTAAGTGGGTGGCAGATATTTTGTTACTGGAAAATGCTGAATTTGCTAAATTATTCTCTGTCAATTCACTCTGGTAGGAGGACTTTAAACTTAAGGGTCAGCTCGTGGGTGGGAAAAGATTTTAAACTAAAATGCCCCCTCAGACTGTCTTTCAGAAAGCACAGTTACTCAAAACTCATTTACAATCTCTTTGTTTTAGGAGTGACAATTCCTTGGCTAAATATTGGCATGGTCTTTTCTACCTCATGCTGGTCTCGAGACCAAAATCACCTTCCATACATAGACTACTTACACACTGGTGCTGATTGCATTTGGTAGGTATTCCTATTTAATTCTCTTCAAATGCACTGCAGTGGCTGGCTGGGGCCTGCTGTTACCTTTTGCATGAATGAATCTTACCTAAAAGATTCAGTGCGTGTGGCTACAGTTTTAATGGGAAAATGTAGTATGAACTTAAGTGATTAAACACTTTCTAGGAAGAAAAGTTGCACTGTATCTTCCATGCTCTGTTCTACTTAGCAGCGAACTGTTTCTGCTTGACATAGGGTTTAATCTATGGAAAGCTTCCACGCCATGAAAGCCAAATGGCAACTAGTCAAGGTAGACTTTCCTGAGGCTGACAGAGACACTTGTCAAGCTAGCTCTGTATTGCCACTTGTAAAGTGATTGAATCCATGCTCTGCTTTCTTATTTCATGCAAAGTATCTTGAACTCTGTATTTATCCTGTCCCTGGTACTTTCTCACATACATTTTGTTCATTATCATGTGATGATAATTTTTAACATGATTGCACACATTATTCCAGTGTCTCATAAGTAGAAGTACAAGAGTTGCTGGAAGGATTAGAGGAAGCAGGTGCTGCTGGTATGACAGGTTCCTGTGATGTTGGTGTTACTACCCAAGAGGATTATCATCGAATCCTGGAATGCTTTGGTTTGGAAGGGGCCTTAAACATCATCTCGTTCTAAGCCCCTGCCATGGGTAGAAACACCTCCTGCTAGATCAGGTTGCTTAAGGTCCCATCCAGTCTAGCATTAAACTCTTCCAGAGTTAGAACCTCCACACCTTCTGTGGGCAACCTGTTCCATGAGAGCAGTGAATGATAAGCAGAGTAACTGTGTTTCTTGATCAGAGAAAATGCAATAAATGCAGAAGGAAAGTTATTTAAATGATGCTCTCCTGCAAAGGTGAGAAGCTGGATCTCTTTTACAGTTCCAGTAGCTCCTCTTGAGCCTTTGGCTCTTTGGTGTGATAGGAGGCCTGCATCCAGGAGTTCCAGGTTGTAATGGCAGTGTCAACTGCTCTTCATTCATATGTAAAGTGTGTACTTAAAATCATAGAATCAGCCAGGTTGGAAGAGACCTCCAAGATCATCCAGTCCAACCTATCATCCAGCTCTAAGTGTCTCATCCAGACTTGAACACCTCCAGGGACGGTGACTCCACTTTGGCCATTACCTTTAACTCCCAGGTTTGTCAGCTAAGTGCTGGTGTCTGGGGTGGTGACCCAGCTGTCACTAGGAAAGTGCATGGCCCAGAAAAAAGGATTTGATATCTCAGAAGAAACCCATTAAAGCAGAAGCACCTCTCTAAATAGTTTAAGTTGGAAAATTGTTCTGTATGTGATCATACCAAGGGGTAAAGGTAAATGCTGTGTTACACTGCAGACCTGGGAGTTTATCACTTTTTGTCATGGGCATTTCATGGCTCTTCTTCTTCATTTATGAATCAGGAATCTATGATATTCTATAATAACACATCAGGAAAAGCCATGTTGTTACCATTTGTAATGTGTTATGACAGCCACTAGAGATACATACTGCACACGTGGAGCTGTTCTGAAGCTGTCAGTGTTACCAGCGCAGGTACTGCAAAATATTTGATACATGGTGTGCATTTAACGTTGCTTCTGGGACTTGCTCCACACCAAGATGAAGTTATTCCACCTCACCTCTCTACAATCCCAGGATTTCTTAGCAAGGTGCTGATCATTGCCAACATACCTATAAGGAGTCTGTGTCAGGGGTTATCAAACACTGGCCCAGGCTCCCAGGGGAGGTGGTTGAGTTCTCATCCCTAGAGGTATTTAAAAGACAGACAGATGTGGTGCTAAGGAACATGGCTTAGCACCGGACTTGCTAGAGTTAGATGATGATTGGACTCGATGATCTTACAGTCTTTTCCAACCAAAACGATTCTGTGATTCTATGCATACCTAGATGGATAGTTAATTAAAACCCTTATTGTGGCTACAGTTAGCTGAGTCGGTGCTGTCACGTCTTCTGGTTCTTCACTTGAAGGTTAACAGACACAAATACAAGTCATCATCAGTGCAGTGAACAGTAAGGAGATGTTCAAGTCACAGGGAAGTGCAGCCTTCTACAGACTCACCAAGCAGGGTAACTCCCATGCGATGCATATGGAGTTAACAGTAGTGCATGCTGCAAGCAAATACCCTGACAAGATCGTTAAGGCAACCAGAAGGCTTTGTAAAAAAAAGGCAGCAAGATCTGATAAATGGCAAGAAAGCTGCACCCTTTCCCCTAAGTCATGCTAGATTTACTCTCGTTGCCAAGTGTGGAAAAATGGCTTTGTGTGTTTGTGTGTGTGTCGTGTTGGAGGCAAATAGGCTCCAGGTTGAGGTCTCATTGCTTAAAGTGAACTGCTAAGTCATAATTAATCTGGAGATGTTTTTTTACTTGCATGAGCATAACAAATCCAAATAAAGCAGTGTCACAGACAAAGCATAGCATGGCAGCAGCTCAGGGCAGTTTGGGGAATCTCAGGACTTGCACTGTGTTTCACGTCAAGCTGCACTGCTTAGATTGCAGTCCTAGGGTACCAGCTACCAGATCTTGGGAACATGTACCTTCTGGGTAGACTTAAACCCCTTCTGGCAGGGTACAACCAAGAATCTAATTGTCACCATATTGCCTCCCTGCATTCAGCAAAATAGCAGTTCCCTGGGTGTGTGAAGGTAAGACCTAAGACACCTATGTTACCTCTTTTCACTTCTCTGTAGGGAGTACTGCTCGCAGCACAGAGGACAGCTGCTTCCTTGGCTTCTGAAGGAGGGGAGGATGTGCAGCATGGCAGTATACCCAGCAGAGTTTTAAATCGTTTCTGCTATTATGGATCTTTCTTTTGTTACAAGGGAGAGGAAGAATGCAGGATTTGTTTAGTAGGCAAGGCAAGAAGGCGATAGGCTACCTTGGGTGTTAACAGTAAAGATTTGTGGTTTCTTGATTGTTCTGAACAGAGAACATTATTAAATGAAAAGGTCCTTTGGTAGATGCACAGGTAATTAATACAACCATTTATGATAAAGATAACATATATTGGTGCTCAAAAGATGCAAGCTGTTCTGTTGCCATTAAAATGAACAGCATTTCGTTGCTGATTTATATCCTCTGATACTACAGTGCATTGAGTTTTCACATGTCTGTTTTGTGGATTTTGTGTCCTGTGGCATCTAGTGAACACCTTCAGACTGAGTCTGAGTAATTTGACAGCTTTCCAAGAATGCTGTATGGGAAAACCTGTGTTTAATTTTTTTTCCCCAAATGAATGTCCTGGGCTGTGGACCATTATTTACTCCACAGTAAATTTTTCTCTTTTCCTCTGACAAAACAACAGGTATTGCATTCCTGCTGCGGAGGAGAACAAACTTGATGATGTGGTACATACCCTGCTGCAAGCCAATGGCACTCCAGGGCTGGAAATGCTTGAAAGTAATGTAATGGTAGGTTAGCACTGGGAGAAGTAGTCCCATTTGAGAACCTAAGGCTAATCAGAAGGCTGGTTTGAGGGGGAATTTATTTTGGTTTTGTCTTACACTACAGTGATGCAGAGGCTGCTGTTAAAATCTGGCTACTTTTGCAGTGTTTACCCACACGGCATTTTTCTAACAGAGTTTGCATGTTATAAGTAACAGTGCAATAGATTTCCAATTTCAGTATTGTCCATAATGTATTTAAACTCACGGAGGGAGTGTTCTGTAATCAGTTAATCTGATGTGATCGATATTTTATGATGCCAGCATGGAGATAAAAAGCCTAATTACGTCAAAGGATTTGAAAGTATTTTGGGCTCCCTTGTTTATTTTGTGGATAACAATTTCCATTTAGTGTATTTAAGTACAAACTTGGGAGCCTACAACAAAAAAACCTCCCTCAGCTCTATGGCCATGTTAACGTTCATAACAGACGTTAGCAAGATGGATTCAACTCCAAGTCTGGAAAGATTTGGGTGCAAAACTGAATGGTCCATGCTGGCTTCTTGGTAGTATTGTTTTGAGGCTTTGTGTTTGAGATTGCTTGGCAAATAAGAGTTTAGGCTGTTGGTTTCAAAGAAGCCACTTCTGTAATTCTCACTTCAAACACTAAGCTTCAAGTTCGTGGGAGGAAAGAGAGAACCAAACAGAGCTGGGCTGTTAGCAGAGCACAGCTTTTTTTCCTCAAGTAGCATGTAGCAGTACCCAGCAAGAAACGGGCTCTAACTGTAAAAGATAAAGTTCTGATGTATTTTTTTTCCCCTGCCCCCTTTTTGTTTTGCTTTTATGTCTTTCTAGATCTCCCCAGAAATCTTGTGTAAGGAGGGGATCAGGGTGCACCGTACTGTACAGCAGAGCGGGCAGTTTGTTGTCTGTTTTCCTGGATCCTTTGTGTCTAAAGTGTGTTGTGGCTATAGTGTTTCTGAATCGGTGCACTTTGCTACCACCCAGTGGACAAGTATGGGGTTTAAAACAGCCAAGGTAAGTTGAGAAAGGCGTGAAAATGGATTCACGGCCCTGCCAGCTAAAACAACAGCAAACCCGACATTCCAGGATTGGTAGCATTGCAGACTAGTACAACTGCATCTGGTTTTGTGGACTGTAAGTGACAAAAAGGAACAAGTTCTGCAGGGCATAAGACGATCCAGTGTTTTCAGAAAAGCAGCTGGGTTAATAACTGACGGCTTAAAACTTCTCTCTGGAAAACTCAGAAGATTGTTATGCCTGCAAACCAGTTTGCCAGGATACTTTTCAAAAACCCTTTCAGAGCTAATGATAAGATACTGTAGTCTGCTCAGTAATTTATTTTTTTTAAAGTGATGTTTTCTAGAACCAGTAGCATCTCAGGTGCAAATATCTGAATAACTATGCTTGCAGCTCCTGCGGTAGGCAGAGTCAGTTAATACTCACAGCTGTATCGCTTGTCTTTCTCTGCCCCTTCCTTCAGGAAAAACTGTTGATCAGGGCAATATGGATTTTAACCAACTTGAAAATCCTTAGGCTCACTGACAGCCCATCTGATACTAACTTGTAAATAAAACCCCTTCCTGTTTCTTCCTCATACAACTAAACTGAGGCAGGTTGCCTGCAGAAAAAAACAGGTGAATTGTCCACCCATCAAGATTTTGGGTACATTTCTGAGTGGACAAAGAATACATATCACTAGTTATGTTCTTGACCTCCTCAAATACACTATGGGTTACAGATGCTATTTTGGCAGTGGTTTATAGCTAAACCACTAGTAAACTTACATTTACAGCTTCAGACCAAGTGGGTAGTAATTAATTAAATGTATTACATCCACAGTTAGAATTTGATTCTTTAGGCTTAATAGAATTCTTCCCAGCCTGGGTATACTAACTGTATATTAACTTAGTTTGAAATAAAAGATTATTTTACTACAGATTTATTATGGGGGAAGGTGGGAATTGTATATCTGTGTAGGTAAGGAATGGAAATCCTGAGTTAACCTCTTCTGTCTGAAGGTACACACTATATCAACTCCGTATGCTGTATTTATTGCTCTACTGAACACTTGTTTGATATTGTGAAAATGCCACTCTTGTAAGAGACAGAAGTCACTATGCAGCAATTAAAAAGCTCTTATTGGTGCCTCAAATTCTGAAGAACAGTTTCTTTTGATGAGTGTGTAAGAGCTTTGTACTGGGTAAATACAAGTTGACCAAAAATCCAATAGATTCCAATCTGTTGGTACCCTACCTTGGAAATTGGAAGTCACAGCTCCCACACACTTTGCAAGAACCACAGATACGTGTTTATATCAAAAGAACCCTGGAAACACCTACTGCATTGCTCTTTGCCGCCGCCTTTTTCTTTTCTTTCCCTTCTTCTTTCCTCAAACTAGCCAATGTTCTGAACTCCCTTAAATTTCAGAAATCCTTCCTTGGTTCCCCCACTTATGTCAAGGCACTTTGCCATTTTTAAAGGCTGGCTGGGATTGTGCTCTGCAGAGGTTGCGAGAAGTTCTGTGTAAGGAGCAAGATTCCCCTTTTGGTGGACTGTTAATGAACTCTGACAAATGACTAACTGTACCTTCCTGTCTGTCCATTCTTGGCAGCAAGTGACAGTTTTCAGCTGTTTGATACATTAACCTTGTTTTCATTCTGTGATACTGTGACCTTATTTTTTTATAGTGACTCTCTTTATATTACAAAATGATGTTGTTTTATTTCTGTATTGAATGAATGCTTAATCTCCTTTAATATATGGAAAAATGAAATTCTGCATGAAAAATTGCATTGATTTCAGTTTATAAGGAGTTGGGATAATTGCTGGAATAAAAGAATCTGTATAAAGCCCCTGTAAAGGGACAGAGAGGTTTCACCTGAACCGCATGTGGAACCAGGTTGCTGCTGGCTTTTAAAAAACACCCTAAGAACTCTTGACATTTTAAGCTAAGGATGAGGAGAAAGTTTACAGGTGTGGTGGGAGAGTTCGTGTTTGGAATAGCAAAGGGCTACCTCCATACACCTGAATAAGACATTGGGCAAAGTCAGTAAAATTAATTTAGGAAACAGGAAAGCAGAATATTGGGTTAAAGGAAATGACTCTGGTCAAGAGGTTTGGAAATAAGAAGGAATGTCTGGTTTTAAAGGAATGCTTAGGTGGTATATGGCCTACCAGAAACTTGGTGGAAGGAAGACATTTAGCCAAAACCATAATAGCAGAGCAAAAAGTACATAGGAAAGGTGGAGTTAGTCATCCAGTTGGAGCAGGACTGCTGCACACAGAAAAGAGCTCGTGGTCAAACGATCCAGGTTTAACTGTCACCAGGGACAGAATCCCTGCACATTGATCTTTCCATCTTATATGGGAAAAGTACAGTATTAGCAGTGTCCAGCCCAGGTGCTAGCAGGATCTTTGTATGTATTATCCCCAAGTTTCAGGTTGGGGGAGGAATGCATCTTTAAAACACCACCCAATTGCCACTCCGTCATTCCCATCATAGAGCTGTCTTAGCCTGAGCAGACTGTGTTGTTTTCAAATGAAACCAAATGGGAAGAGGCACCACAGAAGTGCACCTGCTGTCCTCCAAACACTGGTGGTAGTATGGCCACAGGCAGGCTGGACTGCTCTGAGGTAAAGCCACTGGCTTTTTTTTTACACACCTCTGCCCTGTGGATGTTTGGGTCCTCATAGCTTGTGTCATACTAAAGAAGGACAGGACATAAAATGATGATGGGACATGCTGGCATCCTCCTCCGAATTAGGATATGGTGGTTGTCTTGGTGTGCATTATTGGAACCCAAACGGCTTCAGGGAGCAGCTAGTCAGGAAATCCATGCAAGGAAAAGAAACTGTAATCTCACTTCTTAGCAGTGCTGCAGTCCAGGTCCGGACATCATCACGAAGGAGCTGTGCTCTGATGGTGAGCAGAGATTAAGAACCTTGAAAGAGCAGTAAGAGGCAAAATCTCCATGACTGGTGTTTCATTTCAAAAGACAGCCTTGCATAAAACCAAGGAAGCTTGTTAAATTGCAGATGCAGAAAGAAGGATTCGGCGTTTGCGTGCAGCATAGAAATTGTTTAAAGATGCAATGTTAGGAGCTCGCAACACTTGCACAAAAGAATTTCAGAAGGTCAAACCTCCACTAAACTTGGCATGGCTAAACACCAGAAGAGAGGAGTCTGTTTGAAGCAAGACCAAAAAAATCCCTTTTGTGTCCAGAAGATGAAAATGCAAGTAAAACAACCCGTCTGGCAAGATGCCTGTAAATGCACACATGCAGACCCCAAGGAGATTTTTCTAATAACTTCCTAAAGGCCAAGAGAAAATAAGTGTAGAAAAGAATGCAACATGTTTCTTGCAGCGAGGTCGTGGTCCCCAGGCTTGGAAACTTGGAAGGATGGATGGACGGACAAAGGAAATCCGGGTGACAGTTTGTGAGCATTACTTTATGGAAGGCTTTTGGCAAGGTTCCTCAGAAAAGGCTCTTAAAGAAATTAACCTGCCATGGGTTAAAGGGGAATCTTGTACAGTGAAAAGTTACTGATTGTAAAGAGAAGTAGAGAATGAGTGGGAACATGGGGCAGTTTTTATTATTGAAGGGGGTCTCTTGCTGTGCTCCTCAGGAATTTGTACTAAGACCAAGAGAGTTCAACATTCATGTGAATACCATAGAAAGGGAGGCAAATAGCAAAACTGATCCTTTATACTGTGAATATTAATGGTAATGACAGCAAATATTCAAGCTACGAGGCGTTACAGAAAGACTTCATGATACGGAGTGATCTGAGTGAAAAAATGTGTGGATATATTGTAAATGGCTCATAAGTAAAAAGTTAATGCCAATATGGCGGACACAGTGATGGTCTCTGAAGGAGCAATGAGCAAAGAGATCTTTGGATTCCTATGGGGTGGCAGCAAGTGCTTCAGAAAGGTTTAAAAAATATATATTGAATGTTAGGAATTGCAAGGAGAGAATAGAGAACAGAGCAGAGACATTGCTCTGGCACTGTGTAGGCTCTTGCTTTAGCCATGGCTTGAACATTTGAACATTTCTGAATCCCTAATTGCAAAAGGAATATAGAGGAACTAGAAAAAGCATAGGAGGTTGATGATTAAAGGCATGGCTTTGCCTCTGTATTGAATATAAGAGGACTACTTGGCTTGGAAAATGAATGACTGAGAGACACATAGAATAGTAAAACCAGATCACAAGTGGCAGGATGGTGATAATTATGATATGAATGTTAGCTGTCTCCCATAACACTGAAATACGTGTCATTAGAAGACAGGATTAGCAGCAGGTCAACGGCAAACAAAAGTCTGTTACAAAAAGACTTCTCTGGGTATTTTGGTACTGTATGGAACAGAAAGCTGTACACAGATTCAGCAATTGAGACAATGAGTTGTGCTTAACACAGCAGAGGCCCATCTTGAGCTCAGAAGGTCCCTGAGCTGCCAGCCAGCAGCAGCAGCATATCTTGCTTTTCTTCTCCAGCACTGTGGCCTTTTAGCCTGGCTGCATGTGTTCCCTATACAAGCTCTTGGTCTGGCTTGAGGCAGCTGTTCTTAGGCAGCCTCAGACAATATGCTAAGCAAATCTAACATGTAACAGAACTTCTTGTAGCATATCTAAACCTGAGCTGCTCCAACCCCAGACAAGCTCTAGCAGAACTTTCTGAAGAATC
Source organism: Tricholaema leucomelas (assembly GCA_013400475.1). Classification (NCBI taxonomy): domain Eukaryota; kingdom Metazoa; phylum Chordata; class Aves; order Piciformes; family Lybiidae; genus Tricholaema lacrymosa; species Tricholaema leucomelas. The sequence goes on from WAAF01013955.1 coordinate 1,268,085, forward strand.
CTTTTATTACATAGTACCCTTTAGGAACACTTTTTAGTTAGCAAAGGTTGCTAATCCATTTTATCATACATATTAGTTATCACTTGAATGTATGCAATCTGTGCTGTTAACAGTTAAGATTGGTTTTGATAAAAGAAGTTTGAAGAGAATGTAATGAGGGTTGCAAAAGAGGATGAAAAAAAAAATTAAGGATAAAGATAAAGCTTCATTTTTGATTGAGGGGAGTAGGTATTTAGTGGATTCCTAACCAAAATGGCATTGTGCTTCAGCACTGATATCAGCTGAAACTTGCCAGACATTATATCAAACAAAACATACCTCTTCAAACACTGGGAAAACTCTTGGCTTTCTCTTACCAACGAGCAAATAAAGGAATTTACCTTGATGAGACTTATCAAAAAGCACTAAAACTGGCAAAATCCCTCCGTTTGTATTGACAGGACGATAACAGCTTCAGAAGCTTACAGAGAGGAAATTCTTTTTGGCCCATTGTCTCTTCTCCCCAATATCTGTTGCTTTTGCTAGTTGTTCTGCTTAGTTCTTAAGCACCAAATATATCTTCAGTGCTGTGAAAGACGCAGAATCTTTCCAGTCCTGGACTTCAAGCAGGTCAGAAGGCTAGATCTTACTGGTTGGCTGAGCCTGTAAATAGCATATTGCTGAGCTTAAATGTTTGAGTTACTCCTCTTGGCCTTCACCAGAAAAGAGTTTTGGGGGAGGGAATTGTGAGGTGATCATTGGTTCCTCTGGTTAAGTGAATGGCATTGTGACCTCTGCCTGGGCATCTTCCTCCTTTTCATTTTCTTCACATTCCTCCTATTCTTGTTTTCTCCACTGAAAGGACTGATTTATAATGTAGCTCAGTGTGAAGTTAGGGGCTGGATAGAAGTCAGGAATGTAAAAACTGTAAAGAAGTTCGTTCTTCAGCTTGTTTTAAATGGCTTCTTTTTGCTACATTGAATTTGTTCTCAATAACTTTATTTTCAAATGAGATTGCAGACTAATCAGGTAATTTCTGTCCCAGGAAATGAAGAGACGACGTATAGCCAAACCATTTTCAATGGAAAAGTTGCTTTATCAGATTGCAACAGCAGAAGCGAAAAAGGAGAATGGGTCGACTCTGAGTACAATATCATCACTTCTTGGAGAGCTCAGGTAACAAATTGGGGGCCTGGCATACTTACTTTGTTTTCATTGACAGACACCAGAGGTGGGTGACGTGAGTAACCTTTTCAGATGCATGTCTTTAAACTGCTTAACCAAGCAAAAAACCCAACAATCATACTTGAAGAAGCAGTTTCCTTGGCTGTATCAAATTTGAGAGTGCCCATGGTTAGGATGTCTTACTCTTTAAGAACTCCATCCTTTGGGCACCATCAAAGAACTGGAACTACGATTTGCCTTGGGATTGTCAATTCTTGTTGCTGAACATCAAGATTTCCTGATGTGTTAGGTGAGCTACATGGTGCCAGTTTTGCAGCTCTTGGCATTAGCAGCCACTGCCAATCCATGTCTGTAATGGGTTTTGCACCAGGAACCCTTGTCTTCAGCATCAGTGTCCAAAGGTACTTTGTGTACAGAGAGGTGTTTTGATTTAAACCACTGAATAAGCGAGCAGTTTATGCATGGGTGCTAACACATCTTGCATTAGTACTTGAGTGTTTTGAGGAAAAAGAACCTGCACACTCCTTTTTCTCTACAGTACTAAGGACGAATACTTAGGGTATAATGTTGCCTGGCTTCCTGTGTAATGATCTTCTCTTTTGTTCCCTACCATGTAGTTGCTACCTATCTTTCAAGTTTGTGACAACTGGTACTCGAGATGTCAAGAAAGTTTTGATGAATGGAATCTACAAACTGTATTTAAATAACTAGAATGTTCATTTGGAAAATTTCCAGTGACATACTGAAGGGGAAAACAGCCCTTGTGTTGTTTTAGTGTTCAGAAAGAAATACAGAGAGGTGTGCTGACTGCTTTACCTGCAGCTGGTTGCCTTGTGGGAATGATCACTTCCAAGTGCTTTTTTGCCTTTTTTCTTTTTTTTTTTCTTGAAGAGGAAAAGTCTGCAAGTGGGAAAGGTGAAACAGATGTTGGTGCTTGCTGTTAGACCATCACATCGACCTCTATCAGAGTGGTTCTCAAACTTCTTCTTATGCTTAGGTTGGGATTCTCTGAGGATATCGGTCCTTCCTGTGGCTGCTTATGTAAAACAAAATCCCAAACAACACAACTTGAAAAAAAAAAGCCCCAAAGTGGAATACTGTACCATAGCCTTTTCCTGTTGCTTTATTTTGCTTGTTTGGTCTTGGTCTGTGTCTTTTGATGCCTCCTCTCCTGATCTGCCTTGGTTGCTCAGTTTGCCCATGCCATGTGCTTAGCTTGGCTCTCCACCCATCTTCAGCTGTGTCTGGGGGTGAGCTTTTTTACTCTTCCCTTCTGTCTGCTCAGCTCACTCTGCACTTGCTGTCTTCCACTCAGCTCCAACCACCCTGCTCTCCTGGTGCTGTGTAGTATGGGAAGTATTGTCCACTGTGCAGACACTGTGGGCGAAGGGCGGATGGAGGGTTTAGTTTTCACTTTTAATTGACATCTCCTCCTTTATCCCCTGGGTGTACAGCAAGATCTTCAGGTTTTGGCATACTCGCTTACCCTGCTTCCCCTTTCCTGCCTGAAGCACCTTACGGCAGCAGGTCCTTGGTTCATCTCTGCCTCCTGATGTGAAGGGTGGCTATGTTACTCCTGACAGCAGCGGCTCCTCCTCCTCCTCAAGGTGGCTTTTGGCAACTGCAGGAATAGAGAGTTATGTTAGCCACATCTCCTGACTCTCCACATGGCCCTGAGCAACCATCGACCTCCAAGAAGTACTCTGCAGTCGCCAGTTCTCTGCGGAGCAGTTTGAGAACCACTGGCTTGATAACAGTGGTCGCTGTTAAAATCCAGAGACAGCTTTTGCAGTTTAGCAGCCTTTCTGTGGTACCGGCTGTCTCTCACCAATGCGTAGGGAACGGCACCAACCTCCAGCACTCAGGGCTTTGCTTCAGTGATCAGCGTGGTAATAGGGTGATTATATGTGGCTTTGTGGTGGCAGGAGGTGATGCCAATGTGTAATTGCATAAAACATTCACAGGGACACGGAGCTGAGGCAGCGGCGGCAGCTTTATGAGGCAGGTCTCCATTCTTCAGCGCGCTACGGCAGCCACGACAGCAGCAGCACAGGGGTGGATGGAAAGAAAAAGCCTCGAAAGTGGTTGCAATTAGAAACATCAGAGAGGAGATGTCAGATTTGTCAGCACCTCTGCTACCTTTCCATGGTGAGTAAAATCAATCCTTTGCCACCACTAGGTACTGTCCCCATTTTAATATACTGTAATGGACTACAAGTATTTGAGAGACAGCACGTGACTAGAGAGTCATCGCTTGCACTCCACACAAGACATAAAGGTGTTGATGTGGTGTGTGTTAGAACATTTATCACTTTAGGCAGGGGTGACAGGAGACAATGGTTGGTGACAGCTAGCTTCCATCCCTTTGTTAAGGAGGGCTGCTGAAGTCACTTGGCTGCCCCTGAACACTGGTGAGCATGCCTGCATTGCACTAGGAGGGGCGAGAAAGGTACCTGCAGGTTGCCGGTAGTAGTAAGTCATGGCAGAACAGTTCTTGGGGTGAGCTACCAGCTCAAATACATGCCCCGAGTTTTAGGCATGCAGCTATAACCTGTACTGCGGCAATTTCCCTGCAAGCCAAATTGCAGGGTAGGTGTTTCCTCTGAAGAGAGGATGGTTTGCCAGCCTGTCTATTCAAAAATAGAGAAGTCATGCCCTTAAACTTCCTCTTTTCAGAAATAGTTGCCTGCTGGCTTGTAGTGTGGTGACATTTTCAGGTTTCTGGCTGTATGCAGAACACCTAGAAATCCAGCAATTTCATCAACAATACTCAAAGCCCCTTCCACAGTCTTCAGGGCAACTGAATTCCATGATCATACATTAAATATAATACAATGCACGTATCCATATTCAGCCCTTTTTTCTGTCATCTTTTGGGCTGCTTTGGTTACAAATGTTAAGATTTTTGATGGAGATGCAGTGTAACTGTTAAATGAGCAGCTGTAGCTGCTAGGAGAGAACCAAGTGTTATGCAGCTCTTAGACCACTGTTTAAGCAGCACTAGTTTGAAGAAACTTTAAACTGAGTTTATTTTAAAATCACCCAACCAAACTCTCTTAATTCTGGTTCATCCACTCTGGAGTAATTATAATGGAAGGACTTGTCCTTATCACTCTTAATAGCAGCAAGGGACAAAAAGTCATTTCAGTTGTCAGATTCCACGCAGAATGTGTAGGATTGGCAGGTGGCCAGCTGAACAAAAATCTCTGTTGAAAGAGATAGTAGCTGCAGTAGGAATCCTGTGGCCAAGCTTAGTCAAGACAGTGCTTAGAAGTAATGGTAAACAGCTGCTTTCAGGAAATCTTTAGGCTGTAGATGCCAATAAGCACACCTTATGCAGGTGTCACTATTTGGATTTGCTTTTCATTACTAGTGCTGAGGATTTTTTTTAAGTTTGGAAGTATTTGCCAAGATTAGCACCCAGAATGGGTATGCACTTCTTTTTTAAGCCTCCTTCCACTAGCTTGTAGTAAAAATAGAGAATTAGTGATTCAGACACGAATTCAGCACTCTGTGCACAATGTGCTACAGTTTAGAGCTGATGGTACTTTTCTTCCCCTATTTTTGTAGGTGGTGCAGGAGAATGAAAATGTTGTCTTTTGCTTGGAGTGTGCCCTGCGGCATGTGGAAAAACAGAAGTCTTGTCGGGGACTGAAAATGATGTACCGTTACGATGAGGTCTGTACCATGCAACTTTCTGATGTCGCTGAGCTTTGGTACTGACAGCTTGGAGGAGCCTTAACTCTGACTCTGTCCTACCAAGGTCTCAGGAGACAGTGCTTGGGTTTTTCTGCTGTGGGAAGAAGGTGCTTTAGTATGCTCTAAGTAAAAGAAATGGAAACAGGATTATAGCAATTAAATCTAAAGCATGACCTGTGTGGCTCTGTTACCAGTTACTGCTTTGAGATGCTGCAGAACATGAGGCTGTGTTTTTTACTGGTTAAATTTATGGTAACTTCTGTGCTTTAGGATAACTTCTCTGGCAAAAGCTGAAAGGTTATGCTGACTTAGACCCGTCCAGACTGAACTTTAAGGCAAACTTGTGGATGAAAGGTCCAGTAATGGCATCACAGAAATGTGACTGAAAAATCACAAAATGCAAATTGATGATTTGGGACTATGCCTGGCACCTGGCCTAATTCTGCACTGCTGTACAGTCAGATACTGCCTTTCACTGGCACAGACAGTTCTGTTCATCCATCATGTGTGAGGGGCTGGACGAGAAATAGAGAGAAGGGGAGCAATAGTTCAAACTGTGGATAGTGAATTATGAAATGGGCTCTTGGAGAGCAGTGCTGGTAGAAGTAGCTTTGCAAAATGGGCTTCTCTGCAGTTTCTGATGTATATGCATAGGGGTATGGAGAGGGGGAAAACCCTCAAAAGGCCAGACTATAACCTTGTGGTTTCATTTATTTCTGTGGCCTCTGTTCTGGTGTTAGAAATGTTTTCACTGAAAGAGTTCTCAAACGCTGGCATGAACTCTCTGGAGATACTTCACAAAGAGATGTAGTGCTAAGGGGCATGGTTTAGTGCCAGACTTGGTAAGAGTTGGAAAAGGGATCTGCAAGGCCTTTTCCAACCAAAATGATCCTAGGATTCTATGATCAGGTACTGTAGATACAAATAAGTACAGGCAGGCAACAGTGAAAGTGCCTTTGGAATGTGAAAAATGCAAAAGTGTTTGAGGAAGTTACTGCGCAATCTTAATGTATTGCTCTTACTCTTGAGTTTGCTCAGCCCCTTACATCCTGTGTTTTCACAGAGCTGTTAATTCTGTTGCAGTTTTCAAAGCTGCTCTTACCAGCAGAATGAGACAATAGTTACAAAACCTTGCAAAACGAAGTGCAAAGTAGGTATTTTAGGTAGTACTGGGAAAGGCAAGAACACCTGTCCTTTGGTGCTGGAGGACAGGTCACAAGTGCACACCTGGCTGTTACTCCAGAGGTATTTTTGAGGGCTGTGAACAGGAGGAGAGATAATGTGCAACTCAACTGCCACTTGCTAAATCTATTTAATTGTTAGATAATTAAGATGCTGTTTCAGCTTTGTGGAGCAAGGCTTCTCACCACTTGTACCAGGATGGGATAGCCAGCCCAGAAAAATCTCTCCCCAACACCCCAGATTTCAGCAAATCCCTGAATGCAATGGAATGAGAGTGGTTTTGGAGCTGAGACACTTTGAAGGTGCAGGTCAAGGACTCCTGTCTCTGGCTGATCAGAGAGCCACAAACCTCTAGCCCTTTTCCTGTGTGGCCTCAGAGCACCCAGAGATCCTAAAAGGCATTAACATTTTCATCCTCAACAGTGTCGCAAAAAAGGAAGTGGATTTTTTTTCCCTTCAATATAAAAGAAATATAGAGTAAATAGTAAATTCTAAGCAGTGTTACTGTAAGTTTACATCTATGGCATTTATTACCCTGTTTGGCAGTGGATTTTCACTTGCAGCCGAAGCATGTTTCTGATGTAGCCTTGCAGTCCAGCTTCTCTGTTCATGCTTAGTGGCCGCAGCTCAGACATTTCCAGTTCTGCTGGTTACTGTCTCGTAAGTTTGGAGGGGGAGCACTTGGCCAACGGCAATATTTGAAGCACTACACAGGGCTTTTTACAAAACTCCTGGCTCCTGTGAGCGAAGCTTCTGTTTGGTTTGCAAATACGTAGCATTTCTCACCCCACCCACCCCAGTTAGGTTGTTTCAGTGAAAAAAGACGGCAGTGTATCTCTGTCCATGAAAAGGGTCTGGAAAAAAGAGCAGATGCTAATTAATTTGTTTTGTTTTTCTCACTTCCTGAACAGGAACAAATAATCAGTTTAGTCAATCAAATCTGTGGAAAAGTATCTGGTAAAAATGGCAGCATTGAGAACTGTATCAGCAAGCCCACACCAAAAAGAGGACCTCGTAAGAGAGCAACAGTTGACGTGCCATCATCTAGGCTTTCATCCTCCAGTTCATCCAAAAGTGCTTCAAGTTAATCCTGAAGATGCCAACACTCTCATTTTGTCAATTTCTATATATTTTTTTGTAATTATTATCCCATAGTTTGGAGTACTTGCTGTAGAATACAAGCTGTCTTTGCACTAGCTCTAAAGAAGATTTTCTTCTGGTTTTAGAGAACTAATTTTGTTTTAGCATTAAAACCTGTTGAGTTTTTTTTTTGTACTTAGACTAGGTAGATACAGCAGTCTGATTTTTTAAAACTGCCGCCTGGTCACTGTTTGCAAGCGGCAAGGGGCTGATGAAATCCTAATTTGTATTGTCCTTATGGCTGGGGGAAGAACAAACAAACAGACAAACAAAAAGCCTTTTTGGTAACTGTGGGAAAAAAAAAGAAATAAAAAAGGCTTTTAACCTGTTTTTTGGATAGTTACAAGTTTGATGTGTTTTCTAATTTGTTCTCCAGTCATGTGAGCAGATTTTTCTAGAGAGAAAAGGGATAGGAGACAGAAAAAAAAACAATAACTTGAAAGAAATTGCTTTACTTTTGGCTGTCTTTTCTTCTGTCACGGCAAGATGAGTTTTGTAATTTTTTAAATTGGAGAATACTCGCTTTCTTTGGGAGGTTATGGCAGCTGAAGATGGACTTTGTTTCCTAACTGTAGGCAAAAGGAGGAGATTTGGAGTATGTTCTCTTTTACCAGCACATCACTATGCATCTGTTTTGAGGGGGAAAAAAAAAAATAATTTAAAACTTAAAAAAAAAAAAAAAAAGAAAAAAAAAGAGGGAGGTAAAAAGACTGCCTGCCTGGAGGAGTCACGAGAGGGAAAACTGTGCCTGATTTCATTAGGAAATCCATTCTGTTATTTTTTGGTGCTGTTGGCGACTTTATCAAAAAACCCTTCAATAGCATCCTTAAAAAAAATAAAAAAAAAGAAAAAAAAAGGAAAAAAAAAAGAAAAAAAGAAAAAGAAAAGAAGTGATTGAAGCCATAAGTGCTTCTTTTGTCATAGACGTGCAATCTTTCTAACATTCCATTTCCATTCCACTGCTGTTTTTCACACCTTTACACAGTCAAGCATTAATTTGTTCTGATTTTGTTTCATTCTATGATCACATTTAGAGCCACTAGCAGGTCTGCGTTGTTTCTTTTGAATGTGAAAATGCATTTGCTTTATTCTCGTCTGTTTTTTTTCTCTTCATGTTGTAACAAAAAAAAAGAAACAAAACAAACAAAAAAAAATCACACCTTTTGTACATATGCCTGTAAATTTTTTTAAATACTTGAGCCTTTTCTTGGGGTGGGGGGAGGGATGGCAAAGAGACAAGATGAAGAAAAGCCTTACGTTTCACTTTCTTCATCGGTTGGATTGGATGCTTACAGGGTTTTTCTTGTAACATTTATAAGTGCTGCTTACATCACTGAACAACAACAAAAAATAATAATGGAGTAGCTGTTGCCCTTTTCTGGTTGCGTGTACAGTATGTGTGGAATAAAAAAGGGAAAATGTTTTCACAAACTGTTTTGTTTCGTAATTGAATTCAACAATACCGTAGCTACCCATATTGCACTGAGCTTGCCAGTGGTGACTGTCAGGAAAGTCCTATAATACAATTTGTTGGTTGTTGTTGCAGAAGACTGAACTGTTTTGGAATATTTAACAATAACATAAACAGAGTCAAGTGTTTTCAAATGTGGTTGTCTGGTTTTTATGGCCTTGCTGTGTACTTTTCCCTCTTGACAGTAAACTTCTGACTATGGCTTACAGTTTGACATTTAATTTATTAGCGCTGCTCTGCTCTCTTTCCTTGCAAGGAAAGACTTCATGTTGTTTATTGCCAGTTTTTTGTTTACTTTCCAGATTTGTACTACGAGGTTTAATAAAAAAAAACAAAACTTTTTTGGACATTTTGTCTGTCTTCTGGAAAGTGAGAGAAAAAGCTCCTTCGGAAAAACTACTTTTGACAGATAGATACCCTTGTAAATAGCAAATATCTAATAGTAGGTTGTGAATTTCTAGCTTTCATTACCCAAAGAGGGGAGAGAGAGTGAATCCTTAAGGAAACAGGACACTTCCCAGCTGGCAGCAGCGGGAGATAAGTCATTCCCAACCACTGGATTTGCTAGGGCAGGTCTTTGGAAGGGATCTGCATCACAACTTATCCTTTTACTTACGCTGTTTCTGATTACATTCCTTCCCTCGTGCATGAGGAGCAGGAGCCAGGAGCCTTCTCAAAGGAGAGCAGATCCCTGCAAATAGAGTGTAAGACCTGACAAGAAACAGCTGTTAGACAAGTTCAGACTGCAATTTGAGATAGAAAAAAATGACTGCAGTAAAAAATGGCTATAAGAGGATGACAAGGCTAGGTCTTAAGGTTTATAGAATGTATGCCCTTAATTTATAATTCATCCAGGTTTAGTACTCTTACAATGCTGGCTTGCATCAGTGTACTCTACAGATGTTATCATGGAACAGTAAATTACACTGCTGCTTGGTATAAATAACCATGCTTTTTGTGATTGCTGAATTAATCTCTCTTCACTGTCACAGATAAAGTATTTGAGTAATCAAGTAAAAGACATGGTTGAGATAGAAATACTTTATTTTATCTTGAAAGAGGAGTAGGTTTATACAATGCTAAGATATCTTCTCTGTGAGAAGTGTAACATTTTGATATGCATCTCTCCTCCCTTTCAGTTTCTTGGGTTGTTTTTGTTTGGTTTTTTTGTTTTTTTTTTAAACCTTAACACCTATGATAACTAAGTTGGTCCTGGATAAGAAGTGTGAGAATAGACACTGCTGCTTTAGTAGACAAAGGCAGTAGGCAGACAGTAGGTAGTAAAAAGTAGAAAATAATTTCATTTTGGTTTGGATCCTAAATCTTCTGTTGTGGCAGCTTAAACATGCAAGAAACAATTTGGGTTCAGTATTACACATCCAGTCTAAGTATTTCAGCCATTTAAAAGTTAGTGGTCAAAGTAACTTGTAACTTTCCCCTTTAATTCTCTTATACATAGTATATACAACAGTTTTACTGCTCCTCTGAGCCCCACGACTACTGGTAAAGTGTGTGTGCTTTAGGCATTTTTTGTTTTAAAAAACCAACCTCCACATGACTGGCAATTTGGTAAAAAGGCAGTATGACTAAGTAGAAAGATCTGGCTGTTCTGCTTGGTTAGGAAATTGTTACACAGGCAAGCTCTTCATTCACTTGTTCATTCATTCAGAAATCATTCTTAAAGGATATGGGTTTAAGATTCACAGAGTTTGAGAGTCACTTTCATCACTAACATCTGAAGCACCCTTTCTTTCAGTTACAGCAGCAAGAGCAGTGTCCACTTGAACTTCCTCTTCATCAGACTGAATAACTGGAGACTCTCCTTCACTTGCATCTTGGCTGGCAGAATCAGTACAGGTTGATGACAGCGAAGACAGTTTCTGTCGTAATTCAGACTGACTTGGAACCTGAAGACTTATCTCGTTCACACAGGTGTTGGAGTCGGGCCCTTGTAGTTGGAAAAAGAACGACAGAAATCAGTGTATTAGCTGAGCTCAACACAAGTTAATGAGTTGCATTCAGTCTCTGTCTTCTGCAAAACACAATTAAAAAACACTCCCCAAACACAAAAGCTGCTTTTTGGAAGCCACAGCCTGGTTTAATCTGATTCCAACAGTCTGTATGTCTCTAACATACCATCTCAGCTGATGCTGGAGACCAAATAAGGTAAGATTGCAGGAGTGTTAAGTCCTGAATAGTCAGAGGCATAGCTGATGTCCAGCTCGCCTGTTAGCCGAGCCTGTTACACTTAATCCTCCTAACTCTGACTTTGATACCAAGTCCTTTCAGATTTCAGTATGTGCTGAGAATTGTTGCCAACCAGGGGTCACCCTCCAGATGAAGTGTCTAACAGAATGACACAAACCTGGGTGAAGCAAAAAAAAAAAAATCTAGTAAAATAATTAGGAGATAGATAATGATGGTGAGCTCCAGTTACAAAAATCTAGATGGGGAAGTATAACAAATTCTTGCTCACAGCATGAAAAACTTTGACTCATAAAGCTGTATCAAGAGCTCAAGTGCACAGCAATGGGATTTTAAGACTAGACTTCCTCCTTACCCTATGCCAAAAGACTTGTTTTAAGCAGGTTTGGTGCAATGGTGTTTTTTGCTTGTGGTCTGAAAAGTTCACATTTCAAAATTATCTCATGTTCTATTTTCTGGACACTTTCTGGCAGTAGGTAAGTTAAAACAGGCAAGTACCTAAGCACTCTGATCTGCCAAATAAACCCTTTTTTTTTATTTCCTTATGACACCAGAAAAGGGTTTCTCCATAGGGCACTCAGCTTCAGCACTGAGTAACCTTAGTAACCAAATACTCTTTAAAATCCTGTGAGATTTTACATAAGGTTTCAAAAGGGCTGGATGGAAACAAGCTGATTGCTACACCACACCTTATGCTTCCTGATGCTCTTTGCAGAGCAATTCCCACTACATTGCTCTGACTGCTCTCTCCCTTGTCTTATCCACATTCGAGTTAATATGTAACTAGAAAACGGAGGCAACAGAATCTTCCTGTGCTAGACACCACAAAGTACACTAGCTGTTGCTCAGGCACATTTCTTGCCCTAATTTGCTGCAACCTTGAATTCTGGACCTAACAATTACTGGAAACAATTATGGACTTAAAGAGCAATTAAGCCACGTATGTGACATGGTTTTAGCCTCTCTGGGACCCAGGAACTCCAGGGGTAAGTCATGTCTTCAGCAAGTCTCCAGAGTCAACACAAACACATGTTGATAAACATGGATGTTGTAGCTGACAACTCTGACAGTCAACCTGCCTGCCTGGACTGAAACCAGCCAACCACTCGAACCAGCTGTGTTAGTTCAAGCTGTCTAGCAGGGTCTGCTGAGTTGCTTCCCTTGAGCAGTACATGAATTTATGCTGAGCAGAAGTTACACAAGTAAGATGTCTCTAAAGACACCTGCCTTTATGTTGTGCACATCGCCATGCGTTTACACCACACACGCTGAAGAGTTTTCTGGAATGGCAGAAGTGAGTACGTGTTCAACTGCTCAGGTATCATGAAATATGGTAAAATGAATGCCCACAAGCTGGCAGCATTTATAGCAAGACAAATTTGAAAACATTTGAATGTTTTGAGCTGATTTTCCTTCTTGCCAGTTACTAACATAATTTGGCTGCATTTCATCATGTTCAGGACAATTGTGAAACCAATCTTGCCCTGACTAACCCAGCTCTCCACTGATGGCAAAATGAAGAGTTAGCATTCAAGCCACCTCATTTTTCAGACAATGAAGGCTAATGTCTATTTGGCTTGATACAAGGGTGCCAGGGCCTTAAACCAAACACAAAAATGCCTTCTGATCCAGGGGAAATAAATCATCTGGAATCACAACAGTCAGATTCACAAGACTGTAGGTGCAGAAACTGCAGAGGAATTCTCACTGCTAGCCTCTCCAACCTCTGCATTAAGGTTGCAGCGCTAGACTATTAGAGCACTGGTGCATTGTATTACAGTGGATGTGCATATGGATAAGAAATACATCTGCATTATGCACACACACATGCTGCTAATACTTTGATTACAACACAAAAGCAACATTTTTTCAGACAGCAACAGGTTTACACCTATTTAGGAATAAACAACCACACTTAGTAGTTTCTAGACTTCCTCAGATAATCCAGTTATACACTTTAAGATATGAAACTTGTTGGCCCAACAACTGCCAGCGAGGGGAACACAGCCCTAGAGTCTGTAATTACTTGCACGCTCAGGCAATGATCAGATTTAATAACGCATGAATTGGACACCTGTTCAAAACCAGTCATGTGAATTTAGTTTTTGCAATAAACCATGAAAACCTTTAGCAGCCAAGTGCATACTGCTACTTGCCATATTCACAGCAGGTAATAATCACCTTCACATAGGAAGGAAGAAAATTACCCTAGGATATTAACCTTTTTCTTTACATATCCCAAAATATGTGGTAGGATCTAAAGGGCACTTGTTTCTTCACTCTAAGTACTTTCAGAAACGTATTTCAACCTGTATTTCCACAAGAAATCTGAGAACATTTAAACAAGTTTCATCATCTCGTCCAACAAAAGTTATTCTGGCTTTTGTGAGAAAAGGCATTTTAGTACTAACCTAAAGTTTTTAATTAAAAAGCACATGTGCTTGGTGGGTAAAGGATCCAGTATAACCAATTTCCCGTTCTGATCAGATCCCTCATCATGCTGCTACTTGCCAAAACTTAAATCTGTACTTTCTCATCAGAACACAAACAAAATTCTGGGTTAAGATTAATTTAATCCCATTTAACTAACATTACTAGCAGTAAGAAGGCTACATGGAAGAGCTGCGGTAACAGAATAGCTATTTAGAAGCTTCTAGAAGGTTTCCTCTTTATGGACTGATGTGTTGAACTGAGTATCTCTCACTGAAGATCTTGTGCTATAGAGCTGGTCTGAATTTAGTTCAAAATGCAAAAATTCTGGACAAACTATAGGAAAGCAGCCTTTAAAATACAAGCCTAACCCCACAAACGTTCTCTTGTTTGTTCAAATGCCCTCTATGAACTTGATCCAGAAAAAAATGCACCTTCAAAGCAGTATGTAACACATCACCCACCCGTCCTGTGACAAATAGAACATGAAGCTGTGGTAACTAGATGGAAAAACAGACAACCCAAAAATACCAGGCAGTTTTACAGCAAGCTCTCCTGTACTGCAACTAAATGCTAATGTTTTGAAAACCACTAATGAAACCATTCAACCTTTGAGTAATGCTTTATGAGATAATGTCAGGCATCGCAATTAGAACAATTCCAGTGATTTATCACTTGTCTCTAAGCAGACTGTAATTACTAATACCGTACCCAGCATGGGAGAAAGCACATTATTGTCTTCGCCTCCTGAGTTTAAAAACACATCAAGTGCTTCTTGGTCAGACATGTCCATCAGGTCCATCTGCTCCAGCATGTCCACATTCACCTCCATGGAAGACATACTTCCAATTGGTTCTGCAGAAAAAAATAGTGTGATGAGCAATCTGATAGTCAAGGACATGGTGTTGCTGTCTATAAAGGCTTCAATTGCTGCTGTAGTTCTGTGTATTTGTACCAAACTTAGATCTGGAAGGAGCACACCCACAGGAGCTGCTCAGCAGCAATCTCAGCCCTCATCCAAGAGTACTCTGTGCAATCTTTGTTATGAAACTGATGTCCATTACTGGTTCTGTAAGGCAAAACATTTTTAGCAACAGCACTGTCAGAAACATGCTAGGATGGGCTTCAGGGGCAAAGACTGAAACTTCCCATTTTGTAACGCACTGTTCCAGTTCTCTCAACTAGAAATATTTCTAAAGAAAACAAACACATTGAAAGATGCAGCCACTAAATGTCAATACACAAAGGGACATGAAATCTCAGAAATAAGGATTAATGTTACCAGAAGGCAACCATTCTTCCTCATTCCATCAGTCTAATAAATAACAGTCATATGTGAAGCCTAGCCTGACGTTCTGCATCTTCTCTCAGCATGGGGCTTTTACAAGTTACTTATTGTCCAATATAATACTGACAATTGGCAAGGGAATTAAGAAGTCAGATAAATATTTGGATGAGCATCTTCTTCTCTGAACGATAAAACATGCAAACACAGCACAACTAAATTCAGATTTAAACCCAATTGCTGCATGCAGAAGATCAAATATTACCAAGAACAGTTTAATGAAAAGTGCTGTTCCAGATGTACTTCAGACAATGAGCAAGGAGTCTGATTTTCTAAGGTGTCTAGTCCCCTAGAAGCCAAAGTCTGCTCAAAGAGCTTATATGAAGATTAAATTCTACTGAGAAAAAAAATATAAACTGCTATGGTCCCTCTGTAAGCATTAAACCCACTGCTGACTCAGATCTCTCAATAATGTTCTCCAAGTTACAAGTTTGTGGATTACATAGAAAGGATTTTAAAACTTGCCTCGCCTCTCTGCTATCTGCAAGTATCCTGTAGAAAGGTATTGCTCCATGTCCTGCTGGAAGGCTTCTTCAAAGAACTTCTGACGTTCCTTTAGCTTCATCTGCTGGGCATGCTCCATATCCAAAACCTTCTGGGCATGTTCAGCATCTAGCTCAGCTGAGCATAAAACAAACAAACAAATAAAATGTTGTATGTACATTCCCACTGACTCTCAGATTTTAAAGGCTACTGAAGCAGCTCAATTCTGCAACTGTTGCTGCAGGCTGTTAGCAAAGGCTGTTGTCAAAGAAGACTTCTGTGCTTTGCAGCTATATTTTAAACCTGAGAGGGTAGCAATACAATAGCAGCATAACCTTCATGTTAAAGTGATGTCATAACTATTTATCTTGAAGCAAGATGCAGATTTCTTCACCTGTATCAACAGCAACAACCGAAAGCACTGTCCATCAATAACCAGGATTTCAGAATTTTGTGCCAAAACATCTGTCAGACCTAAATACACACAAAAGTAGCATTTTGGGTTGGAATGCTGCAGCACATTTCCAGCATAATACAAGTGTAAAGATACACTACATGCTTATGCAGATAAATACAAACACTTATGTGCATGTGTGCATATCCATGGGAGATGCTCATTGTGTCAGCCTTCAGACAGACTGAAAAAAATCCTTTGAAGGGCATCCCACATTTTTACCAGGTACATATCCAGCATCATGAGAGTCAAGACCATTCTCCATATAGCATCAAAGAATGTGCCAAAAGATGATGATGATACTGACACTAAAGAAGTAGAGCCAACTGCCAAGAATTACTAATGCCACCAAGCAACAAGGCCCAGCTTGCATACCTTGTACAGACACAAACTGACAACCAAATTTGCTTATACACACCTCTGCTGTGTCTCCACAGTTCCCCTTTCCTCCTGCAGGAGTAGCATTAGACTTGTCATGGTAAGCCTGAATAGGCCAAAATAGGCTTATACATGTCCTGTACAGTACAGTACCTCTATGTCCTTGTAGTAGCCCTTGAAGAACTATTGGATTTGCCAACTGGCCAGAGGGCACACTAAGAAAAGCATTGTTCTGTTTAGAGAAGAGTAACATCTTCTAGATTAAAGAGTAACATCTTCATAGATGATCTGATCTGGATGAGGGCACTGAGTCAGTCATCAGCAAGTTTGCAGATGACACCAAGCTGGGGGCTGATGTGGCTGGGTTGGAGGGCAGAAGGGCTCTGCAGCGGGACCTTGACTCCCTGAACAGATGGGCAGAGTCTAATGGGATGGTGTTCAATGGCTCCAAGTGCAGGGTGCTGCACTTTGGCCACAACAACCCCATGCAGAGATACAGGCTGGGGTCGGAGTGGCTGGAGAGCAGCCAGACAGAGAGGGATCTGGGGGTGCTGATTGATACCCGCCTGAACATGAGCCAGCAGTGTGCCCAGGTGGCCAAGAGAGCCAATGGCATCCTGGCCTGCATCAGGAATGGTGTGGCCAGCAGGAGCAGGGAGGTCATTCTGCCCCTGTACTCTGCACTGGTTAGACCACACCTTGAGTACTGTGTTCAGTTCTGGGCCCCCCAGTTTAGAAGGGACATTGAGATGCTTGAGCGTGTCCAGAGAAGGGCAACGAGGCTGGGGAGAGGCCTCGAGCACAGCCCTACGAGGAGAGGCTGAGGGAGCTGGGATTGTTTAGCCTGGAGAAGAGGAGGCTCAGGGGTGACCTTATTGCTGTCTACAACTACCTGAGGGGTGGTTGTGGCCAGGGGGAGGTTGCTCTCTTCTCTCAGGTGGCCAGCGCCAGAACAAGAGGACACAGCCTCAGGCTGCGCCAGGGGAAATTTAGGCTCGAGGTGAGGAGAAAGTTCTTCACTGAGAGAGTCATTGGACACTGGAATGGGCTGCCCAGGGAGGTGGTGGAGTCGCCGTCCCTGGAGCTGTTCAAGGCAAGATTGGACGTGGCACTTGGTGCCATGGTCTAGCCTTGAGCTCTGCGGTAAAAGGTTGGACTTGATGATCTGTGAGGTCTCTTCCAACCCTGATGATACTGTAAAAAGCTGTATTAGCTACTGAAGTACTATCTCACGCCAGACAACTAATAGAATATGCTTTTAAAAACATGCTTTTCAGATAGAATATATAAACTGGAACCATTTAGAGTTCTCTGACCATTTCTCTAAGACATGAGCTCTCTGCTTACATTTAAAAAAGGAATTTGCTAGCTGAGCTGCTGATGGAAAAGACTGGGACAGTGAGAGCTGCTGGTCTGGGTTGTTCTGCGCACTGAGGAATGCTCCAGCAAATATTGCTGGTTAAAAATAAAGTCCAGGCTTTCAGATGGCAGACAGTTAGAATATGACATGCATACAGATAAATGCTGAAAGAGCACAAGTCTTTCTAGAACAAGCGTCATGTCAGTCCTCCACAGAAAATGTTATATTAATGACACTTTAGAATACAGAAATTCATTAAAAGCATTTACCATTAGGGGCATTATTATCATCATGCAGAACACGTTTTATTACACCAGGCAAAACCATGAGAGAGCAGTAATTCACTCTGCTGCCTGCATCAAGGTCATAGATCATCTACAGAAGCAATTGAGCTGTGGTAGTCACCAAAAGGAGCCATAAAACTGCACTGGCAACCAAATACCCATGAAAACATCAGCAAATAAGCTGAAATATTTTTCTTAGTGCACATTTCAGAGTAAAACAGTAGTGTATAATAAGGAAAGTGTTTTTAAGTCAATGTATCTTCATTATCAGTTACACTTTGGTGTATGATGACTCTGTACATTCCTTGGAGCAGCTCCTCTACTACAGTCCTAAATGATGGGCAACTACTAATAACATTGTATGCGAGTCAGAAATGCTATTCAGTTGTAATAATGAAAGCCAGAGGCTCGCACTGACAACAGAAATTTCCTGTTTTCTCATAATAGATTCTGACACTTTTGCACTCCACGTTGGTTCTTCAGGGTATTTTTAACCCTCCAAAGAAGCAGTATCCACATAACATGAGACTGATAACCTTTTCTTAGTATTGCAGTCTCTTTTTGCCTAAAATGTCCCATTAACTATTCAGACTCTCACTGGCCAAGGCTAAATGGTAACAGCTACTTGTTGTATTGGCATATTCTAAAACACTCTGGTTGAAGGGTTGTCATAGGCTTGCCCTCCAAAGTCAGTTACAGAGAGTTAACATCAAGAACCTTGCTGCACAATTTCATGCTCTGCCACGTATAATAAAAGTTGCTTGGCTAAGCAAAACCAAACTGCTACATGTGGGGTTTCTGTTTGTTGTCAGAAATGCTAAGGACCCTCCCCATGGCAGGGGGGTTGGAACTAGATGATCCTTGAGGTTCCTTCCAATCCTGACAATTCTGTGATCCTGTGATTAGAACCAGCATCAAATCAGTCCTAACACAGACAAAAATATCATCCATATACCACTCATAGGCTGTTCACATTCATATATAAATTCTTACAGATCACTGAGACCTGACATACTTAAAATATGAATGCATTTTTCCTTTCACCATAAAATTGTACCCTAGAATTAGTAACCACACCTATTTCTTAATCACACTGCTGCACACAGAAAAAAAACAGACTGCAAAGAAAGTGATAATTCACCATTAGATGCAGGCTTACTGGACAAACCTAAACCTTACATGCAAACTTAAATATGAGATGACTTCAATTCCACTCCAGCCATGGCTTTCAAGAGAACAGAACTAAACAGAGGCAGGATATTTCTTAAAAACTGGCAACTCAAGTGCTGACATACAGCTTTCTGCACCATCCCCAGGAGCAACCCCACGGCCAACCCACGACTCACCTCCCTTGCAGCCACAGTAAAACTTGCAGCTGCCTCCTTGGAAGCCCAAGCACAGAGGCAGCACTCATCCACATAATGTCTACTTGCTACAAAAATCTCATTTTCTTCAGGACTGCTCTTCTTGACCTTTCACTCCTCTTTACAAGCCACCTACATTTTGACCTAAGCTGCTCATTGCAGCACAGAAGTTGGTTCTACTCTGGAATCAGTCACCCCAACATGATGTGGTCTCTGAGTACATGAACCTCTGCTGAGATGCCTCACTGCCCTCACCTCCTCCAGGCAGGTGACTGCTTATCAGGAGATTTCAGGGGACAAATCCACTTCTCCAAACACCTCAGCACAAGAAAAAGCTATAGTCATCATTTTCTTCTATCTCTGTGGATCCTATCTGTTATCAGCCAACAGGACCTAGAAAGCTGTATCAGCCAATCCCAGTCATTAAAGACTGCCCTGTCCTCTTATAATTCAATAAAAACTAAGCATTTTCAAAAACCAGTGCCCAGAGGTTAGTCCTTAATACAATGATTCTTCTTACAGGTATTTTCCCTCTCAGCCCTATTGCTGGGAAAAAAAATATCACCATGTAGTTATGCAATTTGCCGAAAAATCAAGGCAAGACATCCATGTTTTCACATCTTAATTCACATTTCTGATACCTTTCTGCAGCCAGCAGCTGTGCTCATCAGACCCTGTATTCCTGTCACAAGATTAGTTTATTAAAACTGAGTCTTCAAGATAACTTTTTAATGACTTTATGAAATATTTTTATTTGCAAATTAACTATTTCTGGGAAACTCCTCCCATATCTTCAGCATTTGAACTAGGTACTAGAAGAAACCAAACTGCAAAACCCCAAATCACGGCTGCAAAAACCCAAACCACAATAGCTTGTAATCATATACCTCAAATATAAAGGACACTGTTTTTCTGATATAATTCATATTCTTGACTGACACTTCCTGCAAATTAAAATTTTGCCACAGTAGCTAAAATTTCTATGCAACCAACAAGCTAGATGAGCATTTTATGCTTCAGTATAAAACATTTTCCACTTAGGCACAACAGATTTCCTGAATAAATTAAGCTATAAATAAAATACATTAGAAGAATGACTAAAAAATGCAATAACCAGCAGCTGAAACCACTGGTTGTTTAGATTGCTAATACATCTCTTAGACTTAACGTGGAAGATGTCAAGTTGTCTAAATGGATGGCCTTTTGGTGCTTTCATATTGTTATGCAAGCAGTTTGCTTCCCTTCAATTAATTTATTGTGTTATTTCATAGTTCTCATGTGAACTAGAATCCATAAATGTATCTATTCTGAAGAGTGGATGGCAGAGAATAACACAAGAAGTGGAGCTTTGACTAAATGCCCTTTTGCCCCTTTCCATAGTTATCTGGTTTTAGTAGATTCATTCAAACAGACCATAAAATGTATGCAAGTATTCTTCTCAGGAATTTCTGCTTTCACTGGAAGTATCAAAGCCTCAAGCAGCCATTCACTGAACTCACTCCAGGTTTTTGATGTTCCTCCTATCCTGGGAGGCCCATAACTGAACACACAGCATGCAGACATGCTCAGTAGAGGAGGATAATCCTTCCCTTGATCTCTTGGCCACGTTCCCATTCATACAGCCCTGGATGCTGTGGCCTCCTTTGCTGCCAAGTGTGCTGCTGGCTCATGCCCAGATCCCTGCCCACCCACACCCCTAGGGCCTTTCCATAGAGCTGCTCCCTGGCCAGTCAGTTCCCAGCTGGTCTCCTTGCTGAGGCTCTTTCTGCCTGAGTGCAGAGTACCTGTTGAATTTCACCATTTTCTGGTCAGCCCAAGCCTCTCCAGCACCCTCGGGACAGCAACTCTGCCTTTGCTATATCAACTGTTTCCCCCTGGTTAGGTGTCATCTACCCAAGCTGTAACATCATAATTTGGCAATGAGAATATTGTGCAAGACTGTCAAAAGCTATTAGCAAGCTGGCTATTCACTGAACAACTGGAAGCTTTCAAAAATCAGAGTGATAAACACAAAGACAGCCAGCGGAAGCCAGCCAGCCAAGGAACTTTTCCAGTGCATTATAACTTGGTAACTTATGCTTGCAATTGCCTTGTTATATATGCTTTTAAGGAAGAATATCAAAGCAAGATAAGATGTGAGGAAGCATTTCAAAGGATGCAGGGTTTTTTTTTTTAACTCAGAAATGTTTAAATTGTTCTTGACAGAATTTAGAACACACTTTGATAATCTGAGGGATGAAGTTCAGAGCACTTTTGCACTGTGCTTTGTTAAGCAGTGTGTATGTGAGAGACTCTGGGCAAATTTGGAAAAATAAAAGACTGTAACATATGGGAATTAGGTACATGAGGTACATGAAGTGCTTCTTCCAAATAGGAGTAAAAAGCAAATGAGGGAAAACACCAAGATGAAATTGTTTTTAAACTCTGATTGAACAGTCTCTTTAAAAAAAAATCTCCAAACTATATTCAAGTAATTACAATCAAAAAAATTAAGTCCTGACTTCAGAGGATTTCATTAGTCTTTGGTGACAGAAAGATCCTCTCTGCTGTAAAAAAAACCCCCACATTATTCCAAATGAGATTTATTGTTTGATGACTCTTCTAAGGCCTGCATTTTCATTAACAGGCATTTTTACCAAAATTAGATTATCAAAATTATTTTATTACAGTATTTCTCCATTTTGGAAGTCACTAAAAGTGACTCTGTATGTATTCCTCCACAATTTCTAACTAGCGCTTTTATGGATTGCATTCAGAATATGAAAACTCCAATTAGCCCAGCAATAACCTAGAGCCAAGAAGAAAGGCAGAGGTTTCACCAGTGCAGAGAAATTCTTTAAGTTGCTCAATAGGTAGTTTCAACAAGTGGGTTTACCCTGGAAATTCCCTCTAAACTTACTTGAGATCCTTGAAAAATACAGAACAAGCTTAAACAAATATCAGAACAAACTACTGAAAATAACCTGCAGTGTATGCCAAGATTCCAGTTACTAAAGCAGCACCTGGAGGAAGAAGCAGCTTCCGACCAATGCGACAGGAAACAAAGCTTGGGAAAAGGTTTCCATCTAACTCCAAACTTTATCCGGCTACCAGGAAACCATCAGAATTACGAGATGCTAAAAATATGCTCCAACAGACAGCAAATGCAGGAATTTGGTTCTACAAATGAAAATACAGCATGGATTTTAAAATTAAAAATTAAAAAATTCTTGTACTCATATGCCTCACAACGCATGGAAATAATAGTAGTGCTTTGCAGAATTAGGGTGCTTTAGGTGAGCTAACATTTATGTTACTTTTAGTTTTCTTTAGCTCTCTCCTACTTTTCAAAGCCTTGTCAAGTATTTATATAGAAGTATATCGGTTGGACTTGGCGATCCTGAGGGTCTTTTCCAACTAGAACGTTTCTGTGATTTATGAGATCTTTCTAAGGCAGACCAGTGGCTTGCTTCTGCAAATGAGAATACTCCCAAACCTATGGATAGACTGCAACCAGTTTGAGTTTTTAAACAACTAGTATGGCTCATATTACAAACAATTTAGGATTTCAGATAAGCCTAAAACATTCAAAGTTAAATACAAAAGTTTAAGCCCCACCTTGTCCACCTGTACTTTTCATGACATCACATATAGCAGCTATATGTAACATTATATTAGAATAGAATAGATTCAACCAGGTTGGAAGAGACCTCCAAGATCATCCAGTCCAACCTAGCACCCAGCCCTAGCCAGTCAACTAGACCATGGCATTAAGTGCCTCATCCAGTCTTTTCTTGAACACCTCCAGGGACGGTGACTCCACTGCCTCCCTGGGCAGCCCATTCCAATGGCAAATCGCTCTCTCTGTGAAGAACTTCCTCCTAACATCCAGCCTGTATCTCCCCTGGCACAACTTGAGGCTGTGTCCCCTTATTCTGTTGCTGGTTGTCTGGGAGAACAGACCAACCCCCACCTGGCTACAGCCTCCCTTCAGGTAGTTGTAGGCAGCAATGAGGTCCCCCCTGAGCCTCCTCTTCTCCAGGCTAAACAACCCCAGCTCCCTCAGCCTCTCCTCATAGGGTTTGTGTTCCAGGCCCTTCACCAGCCTTGTTGCCCTTCTCTGGACACGTTCCAGCACCTCAACATCCCTCTTGAATTGAGTAGCCCAGAACTGGACACAGTATTCTTTTGATTGCTTTCAGCTTTCTCTATTCTCTGCAAGCTCGCAAGTACAACAGGGTAAGGACTCCTCTGCAAAGTGGTCCACAGCAGCATAACTGACTCTCATTTTAGAAGTAGGCCTACTGTGGTTCAGAAATAGTAAGAATGCTTCCTGAAATCCAAGTGTATTTGCCTACTTCTTGAATTTTTAATGAAGAGCAGACAAATTTTCATGCCTGCAACATGGTTAACAGGAACAATTTTAGAAGTGTTTTAATTAGTTTTGACTGTTATCAAAATCATCATGATGTAGTGTTCTACATTAGGATTTTTTTTCCCCACAACTGCTTCAGTATTTTCCTACCCTCACATGTGCAAATCTGGCAAAGCATGGTGGTGTTACAGCAAAGGCTTTAAGGGCAAACTCCCTCCTCCAGGCCCATACATTACAACTACTTTAGCAAATGTACAATCCACCATTTTCCTGATTCCAATTCATTTATGATCCCAAGAACACTAACCAACAATATCTGTCTTTTTAGAAAATGAGATTTAGAAGATTGATGTGGCTTCAGTGTGATACGAGTACCACAAACCACTCTTAACTTCCACCAGGACAGGCTCTGTTAGGAAAAAGGTCTTCTAAACCCCCCAATTCCTCCTCTAGGCACATTTCCATCCAACTGAAAGAGCAGAAAAAGGTATCAAGGGAAAGAAAACACTAAGTTGAACCCTACTAGCATAGAAAGTAAGTGGAAAATTAACAAAATAGCAAAAATCTGAGCTCTCATGCTTGCTTCCTGCCTCCCTCCCTAGAAATCTATCATTTATGGTGCTGTATGAACAATTAATTCTGTTAGCAAGCTGCAAAGTATTTATTTTCACTATAAATAAGCCTGACAATGCCCCACACATCTTCAGAACACATAAGTTGATTAGTGAACAGTCTGACTTTAAAAATCTGGACACACACTCTAGAAAAATCCCTCTGTTATAAAAATTGCACTTGAAAACATTTCAAATGACTCAGCACTACTCGACTGTCATGAGAAGCTCTATTTTAATACATACACTCTCCAATTACTTTTTTTTGTCTGTCATACCTCAAAAATACTTCTTTTGAAATGGAAGAACTAGTCAATAGCAAATCTAAAACCGAAGTACTTAACATAGAAACCACAGCATTGCAGCACTCTATTTGGGTTTGCAAAGTCCATGAAACCGTCCCAGATAAGATTAATAGCATCCCATTACCTGAGTACAAATTGATCTATCAAATGATTTCATTACTATTTTCCATTCTGAAAAGATAATCATCCTTGCTTTGGAATGTGAAGGCTCTCAAAGACAGGCAAATGTCTCCTGCTACTACAAGAGTAGTGCTATTCTTAACCTTTGCACAACCCCGAGATACTCGCCTTCTAGGCCAAATTATGCGCATGCATAGATACATGAATAAATTATGAGATACTGTTTTGCTGTCACAACACATTGTGCCCATGTGAAAAACATGGGTTCCACAACATGGCAAATCAGTTGGAAAGTATTAGCTTTTACTAGTCCTTAAGAATAACACCAAGCATGGAACTCTTGCTTTGGTGAAGCATCATCCAAACTATAACCATCCTCAACCACACAGGCTAGCAGAACAGTACTACCCAATGCTTAACTAAATCTTACCTTAAAAAAATGGAGATGAACAAATTATTGCCTCCTTTTCTATTAACTGAAACAAAATGAGGGATTTACTCTATGTAGTGTTTTCAAAATAATCAGTTTTCTGATCTGAACATGCAATTCATACGTCCCTCTCCAAAGGGAGAGGTAGAGCCTGCCAAAGAGTCCTACAGGCTTCAGAGCCAAAAGGAACAAGCTGCAGATTCACAGTCTCAATATGGTGCAGTCAAATCTGATTTTACATTGACAATGACTTATTTTAGACTTCAAGAGGGGTGTGTGTGTGTGTGGGATTTGGGTTTGATTTTCTGTGTTTTTTAAATACGTACTTTAATCAAGCCTTAGGTTAATGGTTAAACTTGATCTTAAAGGTCTTTTGCAGCCTAACTGATTCTATGACTCTGTAAGCAATGATTGCTCAAGTGGAAAGAAAATAAATATCCTACCTTTTACCAAAATAATCATGCAACCAGTTGAAAGAGAATTTGAATTTTTGACATCTCTTCCATGTTGTAGGGCAGTCATAATGCATTACGTAAGCTACATTTGATAACAGATGTGCGGCAAATAACACTACACAATGATGAAACTTCTATGCTAAAAATCCAGTCCAGTACAACACTGTTCAGTTAATGTCCCAAAATGGATCACACTACAGACTATCCTTAGAATTCCCAGTGGTGACTAAATACTTTTGTTTGATATGATTAAAAAAATGAGATCTGAACTACCACTGACTCTAACAAACCAGCACTCAGGAGCATCTAAACATTTACTACAAAATAATATGAGACGGGATTAATTTCCTAAGGGACAGTTATTAGGGATGAGCTCTCATCTGAGGAATGCTAAAATACATACAGTCCTGGTACAAGGATGATCAAGGCTGGAGCACCTCTCTTATGGAAGCAGACTGAGAAAGTTGGGGTTGTTCAGTCTGCAGGGGAGAATGCTCCAAGCAGACTTTACTGTGGCCTCCCAATATCTGAAGGGGGCCTACAAGAAAGCTAGCAAGGGACATCTTTAGGATGTCAGGTAGCAATAGGACTAGGGGGAATGGAGCAAAACTAGAAGTGGGTAGATTCAGATTGGATGTTAAGAAGAAGTTCTTCATCATGAGGTTGGTGAGACACTGGAACAGGTTGCCCATCGAGGTGGTGTAAGCCCCACCCTGGGAAGTTTTTAAGGCCAGGCTGGATGGGGCACTGAGCAATCTGATCTAGTGTGAGGTGTCCCTGCCCATGGCAGGGAGATTGGAGCCAGATGATCCTTAAGGTCCCTTCCATCCCTGACAACTCTATGATTCTATATTCATTGCATACAGAATATCAGTTATGACAGATCGGCTTCTTTTTAAAAATCTGCATGTATTCTCAAATGCAAATCAAGAATGTCATCATTCCTTTTAAAAACAGATCAGATGTAAGAGCTATTTACTAGCAAAGTTAATTTGCAACACTAGCAACGGCTTATCTTTTACAGTCTTTTTATAGTACTGTAATAAAAATCTCTTCAAACTACCTTATGATATTCTCTTACAAAAGTCTCATTCAATTAATAGGCTGCTTTTAAATTCAGCCAAATTAATAGTAACAACTCCACAGGCACAATAAAGGGAGACAGCCAAAACAAAAACTGTGCTACATTTCAAACAGAACAATGGAGTTGAACATAAAGCTACATGTTCAGAGTATATGGCCGTATTTTCACAGTTAGAATTATGCATTTGTTATTATGGAAAGGCATTATATAACAGGAAAGAGGGCATCTTATGATAACTGCAGAAATACACAACCGTGTGTTTTTCCACGGAACATTTCTATTTTGGAAAATGAAAAGGCTTATGTGAAAGAAAACAAACAAACAAAACCCCAACAAAACCCAGTTTTGTTAGGGCACAGATTGCAATTCAGAAATAAAGCCACTTTTAGTGTGCCAGGTCCACAGAAAAGATAGAAAGTTTTAAATTTTTAATTAACCATTTTAATCTTTCTTCCATGCTTCTAGTTTTTATTATTCTCAAAACCATTCAGTTTGATTAATTTTGCTTTTACTGAGTAATAAATTGTCTACAGCTCAGAAATAGCAGATGCGAAGAGAAAAAGCAGTCCAGGGAAAAATTCCAGCTTGCAGAACACTGTCTGTCTTTAAATAGCTCAATGGTAAGAATAAAATTCTTTTGATGATCTTGAAAAACATTTAAGATGCATCTTTTTTGAAAAAAAGAGTCCTGAAAGAAGATTTGTTCCCACTGACTTCCTGACTTGTGTGCCATCTTACAGTCAAGTTGTTCTCAATTGTTCAAACTTGCATCTTTGAATACTGAAGGTGGAACAAAGGTCATCTTATATATACTAGTGTCAAAGCACTTCTGGTCATTTTTAGAACAAGTTCTGCAACTTGGACTTTTTTTTTTTTTTTTAAAAAAGCATTTAAGGGCAAACCTGGAAGAGCCACAGGCAGATGGGAAGAAGACCAGAACCCTAGCTCTCTTACAGTCTGTAAGCTACAACAGAAGAACGTATTTGGGTTTACTACAACGTTTTGTTCAGCTCAGAGGAATGTCACATGCTTTAAGTTTCCCAGGATTTCAGTATTTTGTATGGTAGCCAATATTTGCTACTAACAGGAAGAGAAGCTGCTATCAGTATCAAGCAAAGTTTTACTCTGACATTCATGTTTTTACCATGTTTACTCTTTAAAGACAACCAGACTAAACTAGCACATCAATATGGGTACAGCCAAGGAAGATCAATTGCCCAAACAAGAAACCTTATTTTATGGTACTGGATCAAATTAGTACTGCCACAATGAAGGAAGGACTGCTAGCTGGGTACAAAAATAACTCTTCTAGACAATTCTGGTAATTTTTTTTTGGTTGAGTTTTTTTAAAGAGGATCAGCACTAACAGTCAGCGCCAAGTAAAGCTATAGTGGCAACTGTGTTCATTCAAAACTATTTTTGCAGTTTAGCTACTGATTTATCAATGTTACCATTGATGCAATCAGGTATGAAGTAACTCCAATTTTAACATGTACTCACATTCATGTAGTTTACAGTAACAGATAAACTGAATTCTAAAATGTGATACACAAATCAGAGAATATACTCAGAAGAGACCTTTGGGATCATTCAGTCCCACCTTCGACGCAGCACTGAAGGCTTACCACTAAACCATGTCCCTAAGCATCAGGTTCACATGCCACTTGAACAGCTCTGGGGGTGGTGACCCCACCACTGCTGTGGGTAGACCAATCCAGTGTTTGATAACCCTTTCAGTGAAGAAATTAAACTAATTTACAGGACTGCAATATTAGTTTTTCAAGAACTGCTAGGCTGATTTAAAGACATTGTGCAAAACCCAGCAGGTCTTCGTTCATGTGTGCAAGAACTAAGATTAACTTGTTGGAAAAAATACAGCTAGAAAAGTTTCACTGATTAACATAACTAAACCAGATCATCTGTATCCTCATTAAAAGAGCATAATTAACAGGTAGGCCTTTTTCCTTACTTGATGCTCATTATTTTACATCTGCTTCTTAATAGAAGAAATCATTATCACCACAGCAATATAAAACTTATTAAGCCTATCAGTTGCTTAGCCCAACACCTCAGCACATAGGTAACAAATCCAGAGACACCTACAGAGTAAAATATAGGGAGGGTGTAGCAGATGTGTGATGTCACTAACACATCAGTGAAGCACTAGAAACAGAAATATGAAAGGAGATAAAAAGTAATAAAGATGAGGTAGGGATAGAGAGAAAGGGCAAATGACAACTCAGATGGTCAAAGAGAGACGATAAATAAGATATGACACTTGATTCTGGGTTTCCCCAGTCTGGTAGAAACTAAACAAGTTGTAGTAAGGAAAACAACACAAACCAGGAGGAAAAAAAAAACAAAACCAAAACAAAAACAGAGGCACAGAAGGCTTTGCCACATTGAAACCAAACACCAAGAAGAATGAGCCACTGCAATAAAATCAGCCCTTACCAGAAGAAATACACACTACTTAAGCAGCTCTACCAGACAAAAAGCCAGGAGACTGTAGGAACAATTACTGGTGAGAAAGCACATACTGCATGACCATCAAAGACTGAACCCTATGCCTATAGCAAAAACGATCTGACAGATGACACCTAGGATACAGTATCTTATTCAAGCAAACAAAGAAAACCCAGCTAAAGGATGCACAGACAAAGTGACAGTGAGGAGTGAATAAAAAGCAGAAATTCAGGAAGCTGATAAAAGCACTTATGAAGGGGAAAAGAAAAATTAAGGGGGCTGGCTGGGGAGGGGAGTCAATGTAATTAGAACTTTGAAACCTGTAAAATAAGCTTCCTATGAGATCATTCCTCTCAACATACACAGCCATATGAAATCTCTCTCACACCCTCTCCCCACACCTTCTTTCATTCCTTTGGTGCCATGCAAGACTTCAACATCTCCTGCAAGATCTGGGGCAGGAAACACTTATGCCTGTGCTACAAACAGTATAGAAAGAGGAATTAATTCCCCTGACATCTGTATCAATCAACTTCTGCAATTTGTATGCACGTCAAAAACATTCATCTTTAGGAGAACTAAAAATACTGAATACTTAATGTATAATCTTTTCCTTATCTCCTGAATATGTATAAGTCTCTACTGGT
Organism: Tricholaema leucomelas; assembly: GCA_013400475.1. Classification (NCBI taxonomy): domain Eukaryota; kingdom Metazoa; phylum Chordata; class Aves; order Piciformes; family Lybiidae; genus Tricholaema lacrymosa; species Tricholaema leucomelas. Next base: position 1,297,516 of record WAAF01013955.1, read on the forward strand.
TTAATTTTTAATTTTACTCTTTAGAATATTTTACCAGTAAGTAGTTACATGTGCTTCAAGCTTCACAAAATGCATGTTTCCTTTGTACTGTAAATAAGCAGTTGACTTCTGAAAAAGTTGTATTTCTTAACCTTTATTTCTCTGAACAGCAGCTCTCTGCACAAGGTGTCATTTTCTATAGCTATGAAAATCACATGCTATACCTTTACAACAGGTAAGGCCACCTGTACCTGTACCAATTCAAACAGCCCCTACAGAGGTGCAGAGAGATTCCACAAAAGAAAGCATCATTGCTTATTTTAAAAACATTAAGGTAAACTGTAAGCAGAGGTGTTCTAGTCCCAGACAGTGGCCAAATCTTCCTTGCTTTAGTATCTAAGCTTGCACAATGTGCCTCTCAAAAGCTGAACATTCACTAATTTTAGAGAAGGATATCATTAGAACACAGCATGACCTTTATTAAATATGAATTCACAACACATTTGGCATGACAGTGGGAAAACTTTGCCTTCAGGCCATCATTATATCTGCCCTGTTTCCTTCTCCCTCTTTCCCTCGCCACACATCTGCTTTGTCAGCCCAACAGCATCCAATTTGCATCAGCAAAGAGATTTGCTGTCTTATCTTCAGAGCAACCAAAAGTATTTTTATACAATATTAGCACAGAAACAAAGTATGAAGTTTAAAATTTAAGCTTGCAACAGAGAATGAGGCAAATATTTCTTATCTCTTAGCTGATGCTGTAGACTCCAATAGATATCACCACATTTGATTTTACTGACTTCATACAGGGAAAATTTCATCTGTAGTCATGAAGACTATATATTTTTAAATAAAAGATAAAGTTTGATGGAAGTGGGTTGCAAACAATATTATGGGATCTAAAGATCTGATGCGCAGACTTTGAGATGTCTTTTAAAACAGAAATGAGACATGATGATGAGATAGTGAAGAGCAATTAGAGTATGAACTCCTCACAAGACTAAAGTGAAACAATCTGATCTGTCCTGGGGCTTGGGTAACAACAGACCTTTAAAATGAGAAGAACATCATGACTATGAGATCTTCCAAGACAAACATAGGAAGGACATCATCTGTCATGGGCATCATCCTTGATATCAGTTTCTGAATTCACAAGAAGTTATGAGCAAGGCTTGAGGTGGGAATCCAGCATTCCTGTTCTGTTGGTGCGAGTACTTTCTCTCCAGGACTGAAGGAATTATATACCAAGAGAAGCTCAGAAAAGGTTGAACTTCAACCTATTGTGATCTTCTTACAGACTATCAAATCTGTTTACATTGGTGATTATTCAAGGGTAATGAGAACAGAGCCATGCATGAGGAATCAAAGTAACATCATCATTATCATTTCATGCTCTATAAAACTGTAGACATTTGGTAAGAAGTCTCCTATTTTGAAACGCTCTCGCTGATATTCCTTTTAAACTACTTTTTTGTGCATGCCTTATTAAGGAAGTTCCCTTGACAATACATGTGTTTTTATATATATACACATTAAATACATCAACATCAAACAATGGCTACATCACACAAAGACCAATCTAACCATAAAGTGATGAAATTTGGTCCAGAAGGAAGAAAAAAGCACTAATCCTTAGCAATACATCAAAACTGTATTTTCAAAGCAAAACTGGGAAATTTGGTGCATTGTTCAAGAAAGCAATATATTCTTCACAACCAAGCATAATATTTACATGATTCTAAATTTTCAGGAAGCATTAACTTCTTCCTTTTACTCAAAAATCCAGGTTCCCTGTAAAATACTAGTTTGTCTAATTCTATTTAGAGCAAGGGATGCTTTCACATGCATCTGGTTTAAACAAAATATATATATTCATTAGGGTTTTTTAGAATCAATTAGTTTTATATACTAAAAACTCCATGCAAACATAAAACCTCTATGTCAACTTTAAAGATAGAGCTGCAAGTGCACACTTAAGTACAGGGAGGTGGTGGAAGTCTCATCCCTGGAAGTTTTTAAGGCCAGGCTGAATGGGTCTCTCAGCAACCTGATCCAGTGTGAGGTGTCCCTGCCTGTGGCAGGGGAGTTGGAACTGGATAATCTTTGAGGACTCTTCCAGCCCTGACAGTTCTGCAATTCTGTTAAATGCATTGTACTCAATGTATTACAAATAATTTCACATACAAACACCGTAAGTACTAGAAGACTACAATTAATTGTGTTTTGCTGAACAAATTGCAAGGTAGCAGATTCTATTTACCATCCAAAATAGGTCAGAAATTATATACTTGCACGCTGCTATTATAATCCATTTCTTAAAGTGAAAACTGTAATCATATCAGCAGCTATTAAAGACTGATGGCCTGCTTTTCTAACACTAATGCTTTCTAAATAGTAAATTGAATGATGATGTCTCAGCCTAGGGAGCAACAAAGTATCAGTAAAAAGCCTGAGAGACTGCATTTTATAAGCTTGCTGGGTAATAATGTATTTAGAAATTAGAACAAGAAAAGTCACTCTTAAGTCCATTGGTAAAATGAAGAACCTATATTTACAGTGAATCAATCTATAATAATACAGGTCACATATGAGGATTCTATATTTGGAAATTATCAGATTAGGAGTTGGGGAGCCCTGTTCACATTTAAAGTAAGACTTCAATGCAGGGCATTTCACATTTACTTTCAGTTTAAACATTCTGCAAAAGTCCTAGGTAGTTGAAAAGATTTCACCCTTCATCTTTATTCACCTAAAGGAAGACATTTGACAGACTCGAGAGGAAGTCAACTAGTCAGACTGGTGGTATGGAAGTATAATGTACTGAGTCACCAAGGTTATACAAATTGATACAGCAAATTAACACTGTTCCTTCCCTGCCTCCCAAAATACAAGCTACTCAACTATTCATATTCCAAATGATAGCTTTGTTTCAATGCTAGGAGAATGACTGTCAGACCTCTGAAACTGAGCTACCTTGTCATTCCCCAAGAGATATGCAGGTCAGAGCTGAGGCTTATCAAATAAGGCAGCACACAGACCTGCCATTTGCACTTTCACTGCTCCTGCTGCACTCATCCTGAAGATGAATACAAAACTCTGATCTTTCAGATCATTCCAAGATTTCTGTAGAGAGTTGAAATAGAAAGTCATATTATGCAGACTGGATTGCATCTAGCCAAAAGGCAGAAGTATAAGAGAACAGTATGAAGTAGCTGAACTATAAAATACAGAAGAGCTATGTTTAGAAGCTGGCATGAAAAATACTTCCCTAGGTATATGCACTTCTTGAATTGCAGAATTTAACAATGTTGGGATGAACTTGGAGACTCTTGAAGTGTTAAGACTGCTCAAACAAACAAAATACTTGTCCAACAGTCTTTAAAAAGTCACAGTGCAAGGAATTCTTAAAATAGAAGCTTGCAAAGAGCATTATATTGTCAGAGCAAATCTGTCTCCATCCCGTTAGAGATGCTAGCTCGGTGATGCACGTATAACTCCACCCATCTTTTAAGGCAAAAACTGTCCTAGTACCACTGCTTGTGGGCTTTAATGCAAAGTTCTGGCAATTGTCCAAGACTCTGAAAGGGAAGGCATGCAGCTTTTTAAAATTTCCTTTTAGGTCATAAGAGACCACACTGATGTCCACTAAGGCTCATTTACAAGAGGGAAGCCAGCAACTAAAAAGAAAAAAGGAATGTACTTCTAAAAATAATGCTACAACGTACAGATTTTTTGTGTTTACACAAGTTATCTAACACTTTCCACAGGGCTTGGTAAAACAGAAAACTGAGAAAATATCACGTACCACATGGAACTGAAAAGCAGCGTATTTTTGTCCATGGCAAATAGGCATTCCTAGCAAATAGGGATGGGTTTAAACAGAAGTTTTAAAGGGAAAAAACATTATTTTTATCCTGTCTCCTATGCTTAGACTATGAAAGGGCATCTTCATCACAAAAATATGACCAGACTAAATTAGAGGTCAGTGTATTTTAAAGCGAATGAGTGATATTTGGCACTTTTGTCATCTACAAAAGAATCAAGATTTGGCTCGAGACTTGAGATGCAGCTAATCTGTCTGGCAGTGATAAAACTAAAGACCTTTCCCACATTTTTCTCAGACTTGCCCTTTTGAACAAAGTTAACGGTTGCATACAATCTTGTGGCTTTATACAGAGCTCTTAACAGTAGCCCTTGTCAGCAGCCAGATGCCATATTGCCTTCTGTTTCAAAATAGCAACTAGGAATGACGGTAAGGACATCACTGGAATAGGGATCCAATTAACAGAATATGGCAACTTTGACATTTATATAACAACGTTTCGGTTTAGTCATCAGTGACTAAATTTATACCACAGAGATATTAATTCTCACCTTCTGTAGATAGAAGAGCAGCAGTTTCCAAGAAACTTGAAAAACCAATCACTTATGAACGAAACATTTCTACCCAACAGATTTCAGATGTTATTCAAACACTCTATGTTCATTCTCTCCAGTAATTTGATGACTAGTTAAGTCAGAAAACAACTAAAGCTAGACAAAGTAAATACTGAATAGCATCACAGCATCAGCAGACAATATTTTAAGTGCTTACAGGATTTAAGAAAGCCTCTTTGCTGAATTAATACTGGAACAGTTTAACACAATTAACCATTAGCTGGAGGCATACTAATTACTACAAAACAAAATCCAAAAAGCTACCCCACCCCAACACACACTGGCCTTTCAAGAATTCTACTACTCTTTTTCTTGAGGATTTCTCTTCTTAATTCCTTCATCATGTTTATATGCAGAAGTCTGTTCCCCCCCTCTCCATCAAGCAAGCAAAGCTCTCCTAGAATCATATGAAATAAGCTCTCTTCTCATAACTCAATGGTTTCTCTAACACTTCTTCATTTGCAGCTGACCACTGGAAATCTCATGATTGATTCCTCCCTGGACGTCACCTCGTTCACAGTCGAATTAATCTCAATAGCTCATTTCTCAAGTGCAACTTCATGACAGATTCTTTTCCTTCTAAATATTTTTTGCTCAATAACCTGTCACTTGCAGAACTTTTTGGCTTACTATAGGACAAAACCCTAGAAAATTGTTACTTTTTGCATGTGTTACTGCTGTTAAGAGCCACCTGCTCTTAACACTTAACCTTTTCATATGCATGCTGCTGCTTGAACAAAACACAGAATGCTCAAGTTAAAACTAAATTGGAAGAAGCAAGGCTACAGAAACATGTATATAATGTGACTCTTTTACTGAAGCATAAGAATACTCTGCTTACACAAGCATTCTGGACTATTTCTTTCATCCAAAAAAACAGCAGTGTACATGTTAAAATTGTCATAGTACTCAATGTCAAGTCAAAAAGCATCTATTTTTATAGTATCTTAAAAAAGAAAATGTCTTCTTATCTCCTTGAGCTTTGAAGTATTTCAAGTATTCCAAAAAAGCACTGTAGAGTAAGAATACTGGCTTCTTCAAAATTAATTAATGATGTTTTTAATAATGTATTAAAATATCTTTAGATATTCTTACAGCGTGTAATTTCCCTTCTAAAATAATTGGATTTCTTTCATCTCATGGAAATCCTCAAAGTTTTCAGATTTCTGTGAGATATGACTTAAGATATATCCTTTCTTTGGTCTGTGTTAGAGAAAACCTTTTCTGTTTTCTCCTTCATTGTAGTTAGCCCACAGTATTTCCATAAACTAGATTATTTTAACTTATAGATAATTATACTGCATAATCACTAATATGCAGGAAAAATCCTCAGTGGCACAAAAGCACCCTGAACTGTATGTAGTGACAGAACAAAGGGAGAGAGAAGTACCTCTGGCAGACTTTTTCCCATTCTCTCAGTAGCAGAATTTTTCATAAAATCATGAAGGTTGGAAAAGACCTCTAAGCATCAAGTCTAACCATCAGTGCAACAGCACCATGTCCACTAAAGCATGACCCTAAGTGCCATGCCTTCCATACAATTTCTGAACGCTTCCAAGGATGGTGATTCAACCACCTCCCTGTTCAAATGCCTTAACAGTTACACTTTTCCAAATGTGCTAAAAACAAAAAACCTTGAACTTCTACTCTGCCAGCCTTTACACAGCTTTGCATCCAAAACATGTTCAGGTGTTCAGATACTAAGTGAGTGGCAGCACAACCCTCTAAATATGCACCAACCTTCAAAAAGTGAAAATACATGTATCGCCCAAATCCCTACCATGGAAAGACTACCTTCAATCACAGAGGCCTGCAGAGACAGAAGCTGCAGCTGCAGGCCCTTCCCAAGGATTCTGGTCTCCGGCAAGTGCCAGAAGCTACTTTACATGTGACACTAATCACACAGCGAAAATGAAATAGTTCTTCAAATGAAGGCAAAAAGATACCCTCCTAATTTTATTGGCTAAACAGACTTCAAAAACTAAATTGCATTATACCCATGTTTATGATTTGGACAGCTGGAACTGCAGAACTGCAATTCCCATATTTCCAGTGAGCCACAAAACTGAAGCTTATCAAGTACCATCAGATCCATTTCCTACCCACGTGAATGCACAAGATACACTGAAAACCACTCAATCTATTTTCAGTCATCTTTTCTGTGAAGCGTGGTGTTTTCACTTTAATGTTCAATAACCAGAGAAGAGGATTTAAGATTATGATCCAAGTGAAAACCCTCATGAGCCAATGGAAGCGTTGGAAGTGTGAGGTCTGGAGTGATTACATAATCAGCTAATTAAGCCAGAAACTTACTCCTATAAATGATACCATTTCTGTTTGATTTAAAATGGGATGCTGCCAACTACATTTTGATCAAGTCTCATTTATGCAACGTTGACATAGCTGGCTTCTACATAAAAGGGAAGAAGGGCTGAATGACATCTCTACAAGATTTTTATTTTGCCTTAACTCACACACTTATTAATGTGTCCATTTTAGAAATGCTGCATAGTTACAAATGTTTTTTTAGTGATTTTTAAAAATAGTTCACCTTTTAAGAATATCATTGTGATTATTACTCAATGCCATTTCCCAAAATGAAATATTATTTCACCTCTTCAGTATAAACAAATCACAAAAAGGAGGCTGCTCCTGCTACAACGTTGAAGAATTATGTCTGTGCAGTTCCAGCTCTAATCCTTGATATAACTTACCATGCCATATACAACATTCATAAATAAATCAGGCAGAATGGTTTACCAGAATATTGATAGTTTTGTTCCATTTACTAACCAGGAGAAGTATTTGGAATTCTTACACGCCCACATACACACTTCAGCCATCCACCTTTTCCAACTGCATCATTAAAACTCGAGCAGAACAAGCAGTTTAATACCACACTACTGTGAGATGGGATAAGATTTATGTGAGGGTATGCCATAAAGAAGAAATAAATATTTTCTACCGTAGCTTTTAAAACAATCCTATTATTTCTCAACACTGTAAGGGGTGCAAGAGTATCATATTTACAGTACCACTATAGAAAGGAGTAGTGCCACATGGAGGAATATAAAGAGCATATAACCTATTATTGTACACTTATTAAGCTACAAATCAAACTGATGCCTGCACTTACATTTATATTTGTAACATATAATAAAACAGAAGTGTCACGCCAGAAGAAAAAATACTATCATTATATAACTGTTCAAAAATTCGTTCACATCAAGATGCAGTCACAGGCTGCAAGAGCCTACAACATTTGGTATTTCAGCACCCCAAAAAGTATTACACTTGACCTTATTAGAGAGAAGCAATCTTTCTAAAAGGAGGTAGAGGACTACTTCTTGTTTTCCTATTAACCTCAGCATACGCAGATGGTAAACAAACGATTACCATACAAATATAATACGTAATTTTTAGGTTTGCATCACCTTTCTGCTTGTTCTCAAGCTATAAAACAAAATGTGATATGAAAAAAAAAAAAAGAATAATCCTGGTTATCTTAGAGGTGCTATGCTTTAGTAGTGTTGACACTAAAGCTTATACTTACTGCTACCCCTTCCTGGCAGTAGCTGGAGGATTGACGTTACCTAAAGCTCACATTTCAGAAATAATTCTCCAATTACATGTTCTAATGCTTATAGAAGTATAATTTCAAGGTTGGCTTCTGCCTCATGCACAGAATAGCTCTTCTACTGTCCAGGAGATGATTGCAAATAAAGAAAAAGAGCAAGATTCACAGCTGTGCCCTCAATTTATCATACTTCCATTTCAATTTCAAGAAACAGCAGTAAGGAGAAAAAAAAAAAAAAAGACAAGGATTAGTTGTATGTATATATATATATATATATTTTGCTTGCAAAATTGACAATTTTGTGTGTAAAGTGGTAACATCACATTGAGCAGGACAGAGAGTAAATTTTGTCATCTTGAAGCAGTCAACTGTTCTGTCCAGATTTGTGGAAATCAATTATTTGGATAAAGGAAGTATTTCTAATGAACACAAATGCAAACAGATCTTTACATTTTTTTAAAAACCACACTCAACTTTACCTTGCTGTTTAACACAAATACCAAATTTAGTGGTCAGAACTACAATTCACAGGTAGAGCCATGGTAAAGGCATACTCCAACAGGTTGTGAAAATATTATCTTAGTTCTTATTATCTTAATTTACTCCTATCTTTAGGTCCTGGACATCAACTAAAAAAAAAATCCACATGAATGGTAGCAGAAACAAATCCTCCTCCACAGGGTATACATATAAAAAAAACCTCAAACATAGAAAGAATCAGAGGAGAAATCCACACCTAATTTCTATTCGAATCAATGCATAGTTCTAAACATCATTAGTTACAAATTAACAGCATTAAAATGTTATTAATTGCATTATTAGGAACATTGTTTTGTATGACAGAGTGGTCATATTGATGTAAATAACACTAACAGGTTCATTAAAAAAAAAAAAAAATCACTTACCATTTTATCTGAAGGAAACTAAGAAATAGCATAACTGCACCTATACTAATGAATTCAGTGTTCTAATTTGGTTTTATCTTCAGATAATAATTCTCTGCCTTGCCTTACCCTGGATTATTACCCCACCCTTAGACAAGTCTGCTTGAATTTTAGCTAAGAAAGTATGTGTGTATTTGTATTTTTCACTAGTTCTGATTAATCTCTCCTTGACAATAATGCAGAGCAACAGACAAAAAACAAAGCAAGAAACAAAAGCCCTGACAGCACAGACTTAAATTAAGACCCTAATTCTTTTAAATTTGTTTAATCAAGTTGATAATTCAAGTTATAATTTATAGCACGCTTTTTACAAATCAGGCAACGGTGGTAACCGAAGAAATTAATTAAGCCAAGTTCAATTTCATTTTTCACATTAGCTTAGCAAATTAAGCTGATAAATAATGGAAAAAAAATGAAGTTTCACCTACATGAATTCTTTTGAGTATTCTCAGTGGCTTCTGGAGATGACATGGCAGTAAGAAATAAGCAAGTAAAAATAAACACAGTACTGGTCAAGTGAAAGCTCCAGTTACCAAGCAGCTCCACTGATGTGCATCTTCATTGATGTAGAACAAAGACCGATGCTGGAAGGCTGCTTTTTCAAAGCAGTANACTACATTTTCATCAAAAATTGAGAAAATGGTTATGCAGTTAAAAAAAAAAAAAAAAAAAAAAATCACTTACCATTTTATCTGAAGGAAACTAAGAAATAGCATAACTGCACCTATACTAATGAATTCAGTGTTCTAATTTGGTTTTATCTTCAGATAATAATTCTCTGCCTTGCCTTACCCTGGATTATTACCCCACCCTTAGACAAGTCTGCTTGAATTTTAGCTAAGAAAGTATGTGTGTATTTGTATTTTTCACTAGTTCTGATTAATCTCTCCTTGACAATAATGCAGAGCAACAGACAAAAAACAAAGCAAGAAACAAAAGCCCTGACAGCACAGACTTAAATTAAGACCCTAATTCTTTTAAATTTGTTTAATCAAGTTGATAATTCAAGTTATAATTTATAGCACGCTTTTTACAAATCAGGCAACGGTGGTAACCGAAGAAATTAATTAAGCCAAGTTCAATTTCATTTTTCACATTAGCTTAGCAAATTAAGCTGATAAATAATGGAAAAAAAATGAAGTTTCACCTACATGAATTCTTTTGAGTATTCTCAGTGGCTTCTGGAGATGACATGGCAGTAAGAAATAAGCAAGTAAAAATAAACACAGTACTGGTCAAGTGAAAGCTCCAGTTACCAAGCAGCTCCACTGATGTGCATCTTCATTGATGTAGAACAAAGACCGATGCTGGAAGGCTGCTTTTTCAAAGCAGTAATACCGCAACTGCCAGTTTTCAACGGGTCACTCGCACACAGATGCATACACATGGATACTTCAACTCAGCGCCTTTCCAGAACCTGAACACAAGCTATCAGCAGCTGGGCTACACCAGAAATGCACGCATGTATTTGGGAAGGTACCACATGGTGCTAAATAAAGGGGTGCTAGAGAGAGAGAAATCTTCCCGGCAGGTTATAATCTGATGACATACAGTTAAAGCATGTGTTGATTTGGCAGAGAGATGGAAGCATATGAAAATTATTCCAATGCAAGGAAAAGGTAGGGAAGGGTTCTGAGTTATTTTTTTATTAGGCAATATTCATAAAGCTCTCCCCTCAAAGTATTTTTCCTTAACATGGCTCAGCTCAGAAACCCCACAAAGCAGAATACATACTATTCTTACTTCACATATAAAATATTAAATATCTTAGACGTGATTCTTAAATAAATTAGGGGCAGTCTTCTCTACTGAAAACTAGATTTTTTTTTTTTTTTAATATCACATATCCAAACTACATTTTCATCAAAAATTGAGAAAATGGTTATGCAGTTAAAAAAAAAAAAAAAAAAAAAATTAATTACAGAAACAGCATATGACCGAGAGTCTTAGATTATGGTGATGCTACAGTTACACAACAGTGTATTTATGTTTCAGAAACTGTAAAGCATTGCTCAGAACTGGGAACACGAGCACACATTGCCTCCTTAGTTTAGGAGCGTCTGCAGTGCTGCTGGAAAAACAGGATAGCCATAACAATTCCGTTATATTACTTAAGAAGGTCACATTATGAAAAGCTTCTTGAGGACAATCATCAAAATAGAGAGCAGAGACAAAAGGGAACTCTGTAACAAATACTTCTTCAATTGTCATCAGAGGAAAAAATACCAAGAGCGTATGGGTTAGTGATACTTGGGTTTAAATTTCACTGATGAAAATCCCAACAGAAATATCTATGGGAAAGATTTAAATAATAATAAGAATGATGAGATCATCTTGCTGCTAATTTAAAAGATGAATTCAAGTTAAAGCTGCAGACAAACTAAAATTCCATTTTTTTTCATGAGTCCTTTAAGGATTACAGACAATTTAAGTATTACACCTTTAAATGTTTTCTTTTCCACATAAACTGAGTATGACAGCACTTACATTCCCATGAATTTTTTTCCCACAATCTACACAGTTAGCTATTCACCCTGACAATAGCCAGAGAAAATACCATTGTTACACTGGCCTCCTCCACTCCTTAGAAAACCAAGATTCTGCAAGGCTGACTCCACTAAAGGGCCAAGTTCTAGCACAGGCAACAGGAGCTGTACCTGCACATCAAAGAGCAGTCTTATTTTTAGCTGCAGTGGTGTCAAAATTGTTGTGATACATCTGGCCTCTGAAAGGGCTTCTGACTTAGTGCAACACTCGAATGCAGAAAAGAGTAGGGCTCAAGGAAAAAGAGAAAAATGCACAAATGTGTCAATATTAAACAAAACATTAAAATACATTGGGAGAATAAACTGGATCCCTCAAAATACAAAGCAACACAAGGCAGGATGAAAGAGCGTAAGGGTGCCACATTAAAAAAATCTACAAGATTCTCTAAAAGAACATGTAGATGAAGCAGAATTTAAAAACACAACCCAAAAAAAAATCTGTTCCTACTCTCCACTTTCCTCATCAGAATTTATGTAAAACCTAATAAACACGATGTTCAGAAGTATCTGTAACATTATCATTCTGTGGGTTACGTTAATTCATCATCTGAATACTACTTTCAGGTGACAGCCATCATATAAAATCCTGACATCTAATTGGGAAAATAGAATGCAAACAACACTATCAAATTTGTAACATACATAATCATATTATGGCCAAAACACACAAGTTAAAAGTAAAGAACACATTTAAAAAGCATTAAACTAGAAGCGGTTTTGAATAAAAGTGACAAAACCAAAACCTATCTTTGATCAGATGACTTGCAAAGGCACACAATATTTATTCCAAGAAAATTCAATTATCTGGTTTGCCCATAAATAATCTAGTATCTCTACAGCATCCCTTTCTAAACTGCAGATTTCATTTAGAATCTTTACTCCTATGTACAGCTTTGAAAATTCAGACTCATTTCCAATATATATAATCCTTAGAAATGAAAGCCCATTTATGACTGACCATGATCCATCCACACCTGTGTTGCAACTATCAAAGAAACCCTGTTTTTCCCTCTTGATTGATAACTAATCAAAAATGGACAGAGGGGAAAATTTCCTATATCACATCACATTAATCCAGTTCAAAGGGCATCCCACCTCTTGGCAAAACGTAATTCGGGGGTTGGACTAGATGGCCTTTGAGGGTCCCTTCCAATGGCCTTCTATGATTCCATGACAACGACAAATAGTGTTCTGATGTGGTAATTCAAGATAAAAATATAGACAATTATTTCTATAGTTTACATATATAAAAACTTTTTTTTTCCCCATCTTCTATTGTGTCACAGGTTTTTGAAATGTAAATTCTATTTCTATTCCTTGCATAGAAAATACTGTCTGTCTTGTACAGAAAATGCCAAGTCTGAAGACTTGGCATTTGCAGACATTATCTTAGTAGGTAACAAATTTATTTCCAGATATTTGCAAAATAAATGTGTACACAAGATACTGCACATTGCAGCTTGCTTCACCCCAGACATAATGCTTGCTGTCTTGCCAAAGGCATCTAATAAAATTTCAACTGCATCTAATATTCAATAGAATATTATTGCCAATAGCAAACAAAAAAAAAAAGATCACATTTAGAGGCAATCAAGAGGCAAGTAGTCACTTTTGTGTGGAATCACATGTAGTCTCTGTCAAGATGGCAAGCTAAAACTTCCCTTGCTCTTGGAAGCATATTAATATATAGAAGAAGCTCTGAAAATACATCATTAAGTTTGATAGCTTAGCCACATAGAATCATGTATGGGCAACTTGGGACCATGCACCTACCGGCTACAGAAATACGGAATCATAGAATCAGTCAGGGTTGGAAGGGACCACAAGGATCATTTAGTTCCAACCCTCCTGCCATGGGCAGGGACACCCTACACTAGATCAGGCTGGCCAGAGCCTCATCCAGCCTGCCTTAAACACCTCCTGGGATGGGGACTCAACCACCTCCATGGGCAACCCATTCCAGGGTCTCAACACTCTCATGGTAAAGAACTTCCTCCTCACATCCAGCCTGATCCTACCCATCTCCAGCTTCGCTCAGTTCTCCCTAGTCCTGTCACTCCCTGATATCCTGAAAAGTCCTTTCCCAGCATTTTTGTAGGCCTCCTTCAGATACTGAAAGGCCACAATAAGGTCACCTTGGAGCCTTCTCTGAAAGCTTTTACATTGCTGTGCTGGTGACAGCTGCCCTGATGTATAAAGATTCAATGATTTACTGGGGAAGACTGAAATCAGTGAAAGACCAAGAGTCAATCTTCCTTTAATGTTTCTATTTAAATAAAATTTTTCAAATAAAATAATTATTTTATTAAAAGGTTTGATTTGAAGTCTCTATGTATTTCAGATGACACAAGTAGTTAGATTCAGATGCAGAAACTTTAAAAATGTGTTCTGAGAGTTAAACAGCTGTGAGGGTCGGCAAGCTTGAAAACACAAAAAGCAAAATTAAAAGCAAGGCAGCTGCAAGGACACTTCATCATTTGTTTTTCTTCTCCATCTGCCTTATCCTATTACACTATAATCAAAGACTTAAGCAGTTAAACTTATTTGCCTTTCACTCAAGGTTTGACTAGAAGTGGCCAAGTCTCAAACCTTTCTGGTTTTTCTAGAGAATGGTTATAATTTTGTGGAGTCTTGGTCAATTCCTGCCACACACAATAAAGGATGCTGGAAGTCACCAGGTTCTCTTCCCACAGCCTGGATGGGAAAGAAGTTGGTAATGCACATAGTTAACTGGAAATTGATACCAGAATATATTCAGGTTGTAGTAAACCAATGAGGAAAACCTCATAAATCCAAATAGCCTTGATTTTTTAACTCTATTTTAGCTTTGATGCAATAGAATTAAACAACTTCCCAGTTTCTCAACTGTTCTCTGGTATGCAAAAATAAAAATTGTATTTTATATCACAGCTAAGAGGTTCAAATATTGAATGTTTTGACCATGGTCACTTAAATTCCAAAACAATCAGTTATTGTGGCAGAAGCACTGCCTATCTCCCACAGCATGCTTTGAAGAGGTACTGAAATAACAAAGCACACTCTCCCTCTCCTACTCAACTGAGTCATTGAAATGCAAAACCACAATCCACAACACTAAATGAGAAGTGTCATTATTAACTAACTTGGTTATAGACACAACTTGTCAACAAAAAAAATTCATCACAGAAACATCTTGAATATTCCTAACGTGACAGATACTGGGTTAGTAATTTGGAAATGTTAAAGTAAATTAACTCCATGTGGCTGGTATGATTTTCAGCCACAATGTTACCTACTCATGATCAGAAGAAACACACAAGACTGCAGTGGTCAAAATTACAGCACAACTTCTTGAACAGGTACATTATTGAATGTGTGTTGTCAAATGTGAGCTGTAAAGATCTCCACTGCATATTACCCCTGCATCCAGAAAACAATATGGCAGCTAGGGAAATATTGCTTATTTTGAGAGTCATGAGCTCTCAAAAGCAGCACAATGAAGAGGATCCCCAGACCGGAAGAAAGAAAAAAATCAGCTTGACACACTATCTGTTGAGGAAAGCAGATTTAAACAAAAAAAGAAAGGAGAACAAAAGGATGGAGACAACTGACTGCTCCAAATATTGTGTGCTCTTAAGAGACCAAACAGTAAAAGCCGGGAAATTAAACTTCAGATACAAACATATTTAAGCTACTGATAAAAGGACTGGAAAACCGCAATTTCAACAGAAGCATCTTAGAGCCATGAAGAGGGATGACAAAAGATCTGCCTATCACATGAGACCCAATGACTTAACCAGAGGAGAAAAGCAAGAAAAAAGACCTCTTTGCTTCACCAGCCTTCTCCTCAGAAACAGTATTTTGGGAACCTCAAAAAAACTTATCAGGACTTGTTTGGGAGAAGAAGTGGAAACACATTTTGCTGTAGTGTAAATAAAAGTACTGAAAATGGTCATATGAGCACTTTCCCTCATCTTGAATGAAACTAATCCTGTTAAAGCTTAGAAATATGCATGACTCAGTAGCCAAAGCCATGCACAGATCTGACCTTGCAAAGTTTCTGCCACCTTTTATTGTCCATAAGCACTGTGTAGCTATTTCTAAATGGCCTCTATGGTTTTAGTTTTCTCTTCTGAAACCAAACCAAAACACTGCATCCTAGTTTTAGTTATTATTTAAATAAAAACTCAAAGAGACATTTAGAAATTATTTCAACATTTCTCATGTATACAAGTTCCCATTAGGACAAAGTCTAAAGAAAACTCAGCAACATGTTACAACCACTGTCATACTACTTTTAGAACACTTTTCCCCCTCCCCATTATGTACCTCACTGCTCTGCTTCATTCCATCTTGCAACGAGATTAAGAGTATCTACTGCACAGTCCCAGCTGTGCTGGAACAGAAGAAATATTAACTTAAATGTACATACACAAATGTATAAATATGTGTGTGTATATTTACAATATATAAGTATCTATATAATATGCATAGTATTAAAAAATAAAACATGTGTTTTATATATATACATACACACACACAAAATTGCAGTGTGCACTTAGAATAATGGTGGAATGATTGCCCATATTTTGTACCTAATTTCAAGTTTCACATCTGTGAAAGTGAAAATTACACACACCATTTCTAAACCACGGAGCAGCTGAATCCAAACACTAAAACCAAATACACACACAAATATTAACTAAACCAAATTCCACCACTGTGAGAAATTGCAGCTTCGCAAGATTCAGTCAGGACCTAACAGCACACAGCATAAGCCAGCTCCCAAAAGTGATTCTCTAAACACTGGAATTGATGCATGCTAGGAAAAAAAATGCAGGCTATTTCATATGGCATATAGAATCATAGAATGGTTTTAGGTTGGAAGGAACCTCAAGGATCATCCAGTTCCAAACCTCCACCGTAAGGCAAGGACACATCCCACTAGAACAGGTTGCACAAGGCTTCATCCAACTTCGACTTGAACACCTCCAGGTAGGCAGTATCCACAACCTCCCTGAGCAATCCATTCCAGTGTTCCACCACCCTCACTGTAAAGAATTTCTTCTAACATCTAGTTTAAATCTCCCCTCTTTAAGTTTAAACCCATTACCCCTTGTCCTGTCATTACAAGACCTTGTCAATAGTCCCTCCCCAGCCTTCCTGCAGGTCCCCTTCAGATACTGGAAGGCCTCTATAAGGTCTCCTCTAAGCTTTCTCTTCTCCAGGCTGAAAAGCCCCAACTCTTGTAACCTGTCCCCATAGCAGAGATGCTCCAGCCCTCTGATCACCTTCATGACTCTCCTCTGTACTCTAATGTCTTAGCAAGAGTTTTGCAGTGGCCTACCACATAATAAGTTACTGATCCTGCACCACTGAATGCAGTACAGGCACAGGCCGCCATGAGAAGAAAACCAGCCTGGTAACAAAGGTCTGTACCTCACACTTATGATGGATGGTTCCACTGTTGTTGTAGTTATGTATTTAAGAGCCCAACATACTTGGATTATTCTACTTTACTCTTTTTCTAAGGAAAAAGGGCAGTATAATAATCCTCTTGCTCAATTGGAGAGGAAAATACAGAAAAGTTGTATTTAAAGATGTGCAGGAAAAGATACAGCATACTTGAATCTTTAACACCTAATACAGATACAGGATACATGAGAATTCCCCCAAAACCTTCCCCCCCCCAAGCAAACTTTAACTCCAAAACCCCAGTGCTCATTTTCTCCCATCCCCCATTATCTCCCAGTTAGGCCCCAAACAGGCCAGATTCACTGCAGTGGCAGCCTTGAAGGCCATGGCCCACAGGGTACTCCTATCTAGTTACCAAGATAAGGATCCCTCAGGCGAGTTGAAAGGAAAATGGAAAACAGAGAACAAATTGACCTTGATGCTTACTTGTAAAGTGTTTGCAGAATTAGGAGATTGAGTATCAAACATTACAATATCTGGGAGTGACCAGTTTAGCTGCTGGGACAGATCTCGGTCGCTGTAGATCCTCTCAGGGAACCCTCAAACCACCACAACTGTCTAAGCCCACCACCCTGGAATGGAGAATGGAACTGCTCTCATAAGAGACTGATGTTTCTGGCATTGCTAAGGAAACCAAGAACTTGAGTGAACTTTGCTCATTATAATAAGAAAACACTCCTCAGCCTACCCACCTCCAGGGCAGACGACATTTTGGGCACACCTCCTTAGGCCCAGACCACATCTCGGTCAGTCCTCCTTGGGCATGCGTGGTAGCACTGCATGTGGGGGGCAGGAGGGATGGAAGCACTGCATGTTGGGAGCAGGAAGGGTGGACAAAGGCAGATTTGGTCATCAGCAGGTGTGAAGTTGAATTTAAGAGATGTCTCCCTTTCAAAAGGAAAAGTCTTTCAAAAAGGAGAGGTCTTACAACAAAAACAACAGACAGCTACAATAACAAAATGAAGAAAAGATCAGAAGGACTAGCAGGACCAGATCCTGGGACTAGAAAGACATCTTCAGGATCCTCATACTGTTGGTAGCTATAGACATCTTTCCCTTTTCCCTCCTCACTTCAGCTTTCCCCTTTTCTCCTCTCACTTTACCTCTAATGGCCAAACAATAAAGTTTTACTGCTAATTGAAGTGAACCCCCTCTAGTGTGGTCGCCTGTGTTTTGCACTTTGAGATCACAACAACGAACCACCACAAGCCCACTGTTTGGACCGTGAGAAGCCAGACCTGTATTGTCATGGTTAGTGCCAATACGAAATTAGTATTTTTTCTTATATTCATTGTTAAACTGATAGGATGCACCACTGAATTCAAATTTCTAGTGCTGTCCTATTTTGACCCTCAAACTACACTATTCAGTTTTTTAATTCCAGTTAACATTTACTGTCTATCTTGAGCAAGGCATGAGAACGCAGCACTGGTGAATGGGAGCACTTGGGCAACAAAATTGTGCATATGACCCTCTTTTTATTCCCTCTAGCAGGCATTTAAGGAATGTTTTTGTAGTATTTCAGTTTTGCAGGTTCAGACAGATGTATATTTTACATTATGAAATATATTTTTTGCAAGACATCTAAAATCCTTATTTTGGAAGCCAACTTCTTTTGCATATGGTATTGAAACTCACAAATTGCAAGTTACTATTATGAAAACTGGCATTTCTATTCTTCTCCATTAAAATGCAATTAATGTACAGTGGCTTCAGCCACACACACATTGAAAGATGCAACTATGCATAAAGGTACTTAGAATCATAGAATGGTCTGGGTTGGAAGGGATCTCGAAAGGTCATGTAGTCCAACCTCCTCTGCAGAAATCAGAGGCATTCTCAACCAGATTAGGTTGCCCAGGGCCCTGTTGAGCCTGACTTTAAGCAGTTCTTCTCTCCTGGACCCTGCACTAAGTATTTTATGAACTGAATATTTATGGATACATTTCAATCTGGACAACTGAGGATGTACCAGATACTTGCAGTACAAAAATCTGAAGAATCATCTACTCAATTACTTCAAATACTTCAGTTGGAACTGACCTCTCGAACACAGCAAACCAGTTATAAGCACAGTAAGATCTTACCATGAAAGTTCTACATAAATTTCCTCACCTGAACCTTAAAATATATTAGGTTATGTAACATTATAAGTATTTGCTTTTTAGATGACTCTGTTACAGTAAATTAGACAGCTTCCTGCTATTACTGCTGCTTTGTGCCAGGATTTCTATGACCATCTACTGAGATATTTCAGCCTGCTCTGTCAACTGAAACTAAACCAAATGCCTTATAATTTCCCACACAAATCTAGTGAGCCTTGGAAGTAGCTTGAAACAGAAAAAAAAAGGCAAGAAGGAGACGCAATTTAGATTGGGCAAAGCTACTGCAGAACTATCTGTCACTAAGTCATCATGAATTCTTCATGACCAGGAAGATCATACTCCCCATGTTTATAATGAGCTGCTGGAATACATGCTAGATACTCAGAAATCTGCTGAAGCTCCAAAAGGCTGGAAAAAGCCTGACTGAGGCCAACCTAATGAACACCTTCTTTTGATAATCCAGGTTAACAACAAAAATTCCAAGTAGCATTAGATCTGAGAAAGAACAACTTTGTAAGTAAGAAGTCATAAAAATAATTCCCCAAAGTACGTACTTCCGAATCAACCATGCAATTATTTTTTAGTACATTAGTCTCAATTTCCTGGTGATGTGTCAGGTAAACAAGTGAAAGTTGTCACCGAGGTCAAAATATGGTATTTTGTTTTTTATCTTAAAGCACATTGTTTTCATCTTAAAAAATCATTTACACTTGCTTGATATGACTATTCTTAGCAGTAGCTAACAAACTTCCCTCTTGTTAGGTACAACCTTATCCATGAGTTCATTGTAGGCAAAAGAGAAATTAGGCTGATGTTTTTAATATCTATTTTTAATGATCTGTCACTCTGCTTTTCCAGCCTTCATTAGCCACAGACTGCAGCTGAACTTTTCAGTAAAAAACACATGAAAAGACTTTTTTATTTGGCATCTGTTTGCAACTTTCTCTTTTTTAGTAAAATAAAAACCTCTTGATTTCCCAAGACAAGTCTTTCCCAATTTGCACTGGAAGTCTCTATGTCCCCATATCCATTACAGAATTATTTGCTTTGTGTGGTATAAATTTCACGGTCAACAAGCAGTTAACAACCTTCCTCCATAAAAATGTTTTTGTAAAACACTGTCAAATAACGTTGCAATGTCTATTGGAAAACCAAGAAGCTAACAGAGAAATAACTTTGGAAGCCATCCTCCTGGATTCCAGGAACTCACTTTGAATGCCTAATGTGATGGTTTGGGTGTTACCCATCCCCCCCACCCCCCCACTTTGGAAATTACCCAGACTAGACTCAGCCGGCTCTGGAAAGTCAATGAAGCTTACTATTTACAGCTTAGCACAATACACAAGCAGATATTTACAGTATATACAGAAATACACAAGGTAAAAAGGTAATACAGAAACACAACACCTCTCTAAGAAACCTGAGACCCCAGAAGGGGCTCCCAACTGCCCCTTAACCTTCCCCCTACCCCTCTCAACCTTACCCCAATCCCAAGGAAGAATGGAAGTTTGGCCAGGGGATTAGGAAGCAAAGTGGATTAGTCAGAGAAACTGAGGGTGAGGTTAGAGAGAGAGACACAGCTCAGAGCTCCCCAGCAGGAGTAGTGCCTTATCTGTGTTTTGATTCTTGTTCCTTAACATCTCAGCAAGTCTATGAGGGAAGTAGACATCACCACTGTTTTTCTTTCACAGCCTGTAATCTAGTCCTTCCCACCAAAACATTCTAGCTAGTTTCAAACTAGCACACTTAATCAATAGACAAATCCACCGGGATTCCGTATTCTCACAAGCATCAGGTACTGCAAACTAGCTGGAACCCAATGAGTTTAGTGTTCTTTGGTTTTGTATTGAGCTAGTCTGTGTTGAAAGCTGTCAAATCAATCAAGAATAAGGTTGTTATGATACGCTACAGATGAAGTGACATCTCACATAATTTGTGTTGCTTGTCTGTTGGTGTTAGCTTTATTGTTTTCCTTTATTTAGCATTATGTGAAGGTAGGATAGTAATGAACTGAAAAGGCAAAGGAATGCAGCTGACAGAAATTTCTACACCGTCTTTCATTGTAAGAGAGAATTAATTGACATAAGTCAATGCTCTTCACTGTCATAAAGACTAGTCACAAAGCCACAAACACACCTTATTCAAAGCAGAAGATAATAGCAATTGTCAAGCTGATAAAACATTAGTATCAGTAGAGTAAGCCTGAGTTCAAGATTTACTGAAAATGGTAATGTGTTTCATCTACACACCACAGACAAAGCACTAAGTACATGACAGAGTTTCTAGCCATTGTGTATTATTTAGGACAGACATTTGTATATATGACTGCGTATATCCAACGAGCTACAACAATCACACATCTTATGCAACATAGTACTGTATTTCCCAGATAAAGCTAGGCAAAAGCCTAACAAGTCACAGCCTGTGACACATGTCAAAAACATATCCATGCTAGAAAAGACATTGACTAGTTCAAGACAAAACTCAGCTTCCAGAACTGAACACCAAGAGAAAGGCTTGAATTAGATCCAGAATCTCTGAAACCCAGCTAAGACAACAGAACCATCTGTGTTCTTCCCACAATCATGACTCTGAGAAACCAGTAGCAAGACAAGGTAAACCAAAACATAAACAGCCTGCTGAGTCAATGTAACATTAACATTACTGAATACAGAACTGGAACAGTTGCTTACTAATTTCACTTAATAATTACTTTATCTCATGCAAACATGTAAGCAGAAAGTTAAAAACAGAATTTACCTTTGAAGCTCTCAAGTTCCTTCCTATTGGAGAAAGGAGAACAATAAAACAAAAATTAAAGATACTACATCTAGAACCATGGGAGGTAATTTACATGGTTTAACACTCATCAAGAGATAAAAAACCAAATAATTTTATTATCATTTTATATAAAGGTAAAATTATAATGTTTATCTAAAGCAGACACTATTAACCTGTTTATAAATTAGGCTACTGCCTTTTTTCAAGCACATACAATCATAGAAATATTTCACATTTATACCTAGCCACATAATTTCTGATATACTCTTGCAAAAATAACCAAGATCACTGAAGGCTTTAGGGACTAAACCATCCACTTCTTAGAAGCATTTTCATCAATTTATAACACAGTGAATAACAATTAGTATTCCACTTTTATCAACGTGATTCAAAATCCTTTTGGCAATATTGAAGGAGAAAAAAACTGACAACAGTACTCAGTCAGTTACAACACACTTTAAAGGTAACACATAAATTAATTAAGAAATTAAAAGAGCAATAATACCTTTTTTTCCCCCTCATACCAGGACATGTTATACTTTTAGTAGCTATGCAGTCGTAAATGCAGAGGCTATAAAACTAAAAAATATTTCCTCTATTTTCAACAAATTGCAAAATGCTCCTCCACTTTACATTGCTACAAAGTAGTGACTTATCACGAATTTAGACGCTAAAGAAGAATCACAGTAATATATTAGATAAGGCAGCATGCTGGTCTTTTCCTTACAAAATGCTCATTTATAGCAAGTATCTTTAATCTGTGCACTACAGACTGCCTAGGTTGAAGCCTAAATTTTGAAAGCAAAAATTAATATAAGAAAAAAGAAAAAGCCTGAACTGAAAGCTGCCCACATAAATGATTCTATTCACTATCCATAGACAAAAGCATGCTTCAGTCATTACTGAGTCACTTACTGTATATTCTATTTCACAATACATAGACTATACCATAATAAATCCTTCTGCTCCCTAGCAGATGATGTAACTTTGCATTTAATCTTGCATCAAGAACAGACAAAATTAATTATTTTCCAAGCAGGATGAAGTACTGTAGAAGAAGAGAGAGAATACATTTACCTCCACATTTTCATCAACATCCCAGCAAATGTCAGCTACAGTTTTTTGAAAGAGCGGATGCTTTCCCAGGAAACAAGCTATAGTGTGATTCACAGCAGAGAAATCTACCAGTTGTAACTTCCTGTGAGTATCTATTTGCCTTTCTGCTTCCCCTCCATCCCTTTCCCAAGCTAGTTTCTCTTCTTTATCAGAGGGAAAAAAAATATTTCACACCACCTATGAAATCAAACATGTTCATATTCCAACACATTTTTCCAACCCTGGGTACTCTAATTGCAAAACTCTTAATCACTGTCACAAGTTGCACTCCTTATTTTTAATAATGTCAAACTGGTTGAGTAAACAACAATCACAGGAAATGCATGTTTTCCACAGATTTAAACAAAAACATACAGAGGAAACATCTTGTGAAAGTAAGGGAAAAAACCCACACATGCTACTTGTGTCTAAAATCAGGAGGTCTTATGCCACTTATTTTGTCTTTCCTTTTGGAGACAATTACTGCCCTTGCGTTCAAACACATTAGCAAATAAGATGGCAATACAGTAACCAAATGACAGCAATACTCACTGCTTTTGACTAAAATTCCAGGATTTCCCTTTTCAAAACCCAACAATATTTTTAGGGTCGATGTATTAAGATGCTGTCCCTGTATCCATATATACAATTGCCATTACAAAAGTTGAGAATATTTAACCAAACTTTTATTAGAACACATACCTCTGAAAAAGTCAAAATATCTACAGATAGCATACAATATAGATTTGAAACCTAAGGATCTGCATTTCCTAGTATCCTCAGATCCAATGACTGGTGATTCTCTACATTTTAGACAACATGAATGAATTAATCTTATACTGCAGTTCCTCACACAACTTAATAAAATGTGTATTTAGATCTATACACTAAAATATGCTTAATGAAAACATGCCTTGCATCAAATCCAGACCTTCCTTTAACTTGGCCACCAAATTCCCCATAAGCATTAAATAAAAAATAATTACAGTATCCAAAACTGGCCAAACTTAATTCACTAAGTGACATATAATTCACCACAAGTCCACAAACTCAAAGAAGTAAAAAATAAGCCTGTAACCCCATGTGCACTCTACCTAAACTTCTGAATGTGGTTCCACATAGCATAAATGCATTTATGGAAGACAGAAGTTACAACCTGTACCACTTCATGAATCTTCAACATGTCACTTTGCTAGTCTCTCTCAGAGAGGTGCAGTCAATAAATTAATACATTTTGGAAACTACTTTTAAACAAACTGAGGTTTGTTGAAAGTAAAAAGGAATTTGTAAAGATGTGAGGAAAAGAATTTATGATGAAGAATTACACATTGCAGAATACCTTGCTCAAAAGCAGAGAATGGATTTTACTATAATGACAAAGACCTAAGCCCTGTTCTCCTGCCACTAGAAAAGTTAATTATTTGGATAAATAATGCAGTTTTTGAGGTGAAGGAGCATACAAAACAATAATTAATGCACTTCTAATCTATCTGTTTCTATTACTCATACAATAACAGATTGACAGGCTTTGTATATTATGCCCAGCAACCAGGACTACGCACAGGTAGAAAACAGTTATGAAGGACTGGCAATGTGTAACATTTACTAGAAAATATTAGTAACAGGTGCCCTGAGATGTGGAGGAGGCAACATAAACATTCACACTTTAATCACAGGTCACAAAAGTCAAAGAACTCTTTTATATTCCTATTCAAATAAAAATGAATCTATCAGAAGCAGCTATGCTACAAACCTCTCCATAACAATGTCATTGAGAAAAATTAAATCAACTTATAAGTGACAGAAATAATTACACTGCATATTCACACTTAGCAAATAATATTAAAACTGCCAAAACTGCTACATTCTTTTGATCTGCTATGTATTTAGTCCTGCCCAGTGTTTTTAAATACTCAGAGCACTGACAGGAGTAAAATTCAGTATAGCAAAGCAACAGACTCCTTTGGTATTTTGTATGCATCAAACCCATACTGCAAATGTCCTTGCAAACGAAAATTCACACCACTGAAATCACACAGAAGGAGCCACAAATATCAAGGGAACATTTCCAAAGCTCATTTAAGTCCAGTTTTTCAAGATCAGTAGGAATGCTCATTCCATGTGTCTGTATGAGGAAGTAACTGACTGATAAAGATACATGAACAATGGAAAGGAAAATATCTCTACAATGTGAACTCTGCCTTGAGCACAGAGTCACACAACTCATCATGAAATCATTTTGTTTAGAAGAGACCTTTCAGATCATCAAGTCCAACCATCAACCCAGCAACACTGCTTGTTACTTAGGAGAAGAGAATTTCCACCTTGCTACAACTTCCTTTCAGGTAGTTGTAAAAAGCAAGGCCTCTCTTCAGCCTCTTCTTCTCCAGACTAAACAATTCCAGTTCCTTCAGGTGTTCCTCATAGTACCTGCTCTTTAGACCCTTCACCGCTTCACTGCCCTCTCAATGTGCTCCAGCACCTCAATGTCCTTCCTGCAGTGAGGGACTCAAAACTGAGTGCAGTATTCAAATTATGGCCTCACCAGTGCTGAGCAGAGAGGACAATCACTCCTAGTCCCACTGGTCACACTATTTCTGTTGCAAGGCAGGATACTGCTGGCCTTCTCAGCCATCTGGGCACACTGCTGGCTTACGTTCAGCTGACTGTCAACCAACACTTCCAGATCCTTTCCCAACAGACAGCTTTCCAGCCACTCTTTCCTAAACTTGCAGCGTTGTCTAGGACTGTTGCGACCCAAGTGCAGGATGTGTCACTTAAATTCCCTTGTCCAGATCACTGATGAAGATATTAAAAGAGAATTGGCTGAGCCCTGGGGAACACCACTTGTGACTGGATGCCAACTGTATTTAATGCCATTCACTGCAAGTTTTTGGGCTCAGCCATCCAGTTAGTTTTTCATCCAGCAAAGCATACAGCCACCCAGCCATGAGCAGCCAAATGCTTAATGTCTAATAAAAAGTGCAAAGATAGTCATTCGCTGTACATCTACCATGAAAACTGTCCTGAAAATAAAGGTTCTGCATCCACCCCTGCAAAATATTTATGCACCCAGGTACACAGAAGTATAGAATCTATACCACTAGAAGACTAATCAAGAATCACAGAAACATCCAGGTTGGAAAAGACTCTCAGGATCACCAAATCAAATCTAAAATCCACTCTACAAGATTCACCTTAAACCATATTCCTAAGCACCACATCCAAACGACCCTTAAACACATCCAGGGTTGGTGACCACCTCCCTGGGCAGCTCATTCCAGTGCCTGACCATGAAATTTTTTTTCCCTAAAGTCCAATCTAAACCTACGCAGCCTCAGCTTGAGGCCATTCCTCCTCGTTCTGTCTCAAATTACCTGTGAGAAGAGACCAGCAGTAGCCTCTTCGCAACATCCCTTCAGGTAGTTGTAGACAGCAATGAGGTCCCCCCTCGGCCTCCTCTTCTTCAAACTAAACAGCCCCAGCTCCCTCAGTCACTTCTCATAAGATTTATTCTCTAGGCCCTTCACTAGCTTCAATGGCCTCCTCTGGACCCTCTCCAGCACCTCCACATCTCTCTTGTACTGCAGTGCCCAAAACTGAACACAACACTCTAAGTGTGGCCTCACCAAAGCCAAGTACGAGGGGACATTCATCTGCCTACTCCTGCTGGCCACAGCATTTTTAACACAAGCCAGGATGCCATTGGCTTTCTTAGCCACCTGGGCACACTGCTGGCTCATATTCAGCTGCCTGTCTATTACAATCCCCAGATTCCTTTCTGCCAGGCAGCTCTCCAGCCACACTGCCTTAAGCCTGTAGCATTGCTTGGGGTTGTTGTGATTTCAAGTGCAGAACCTGACATTTGGCCTTGTTGAAACTCATCCCATTAATGTTGGCCCATTGATCTAGCCTATCCAAGTCCCTCTGAAAAGCCTCTCTACCCTCATTCAAATCAACAATGCCACCTAACTTGGTGTCATCTGCAAACTTACTGATGAATGGCATGAAACAATCTGATGAAAATTTTGATGATGACTATGAAACGTGTATTTAGTCACAGAAGCAATGATCAATATTATTGGAAGGGAAAAAAATACTTCTTTGAAACAACGATGTGGTTTCTTTATGCATGAAAAGTTCATTTGATAAATGACATGTAAAGCTGAAAAAGATTATGAAGGTACAATTTAAATTTATCTCTGCCAGATGGAAAGGAGTCATCACTGAAGATGATGTACTGCACAAAGTGCCACTCTGGCTTATCACTCGGGGAACACTATGGAATCTAAATGAGATCTACAGACATTTCTTCATTTAGGCAACACGATTTCGTACGGCAACGTATTGCCTATTCTGTCTTCTCTCTTTAGACCTTGGAGGAAAAATAATAGCAAGTATTAAAAAATTCGGGACAAACAAGATCATTAGAAAATGGTAGCTTTTTACAGTCATACACAGGAGGTAAAGACAAAACTTGAAAGCAAAGCAAAAAAAAATAATTGTATATTAGCAAGTAAATAACAATTAATTGGTCCAAATTAGAAGAAACTACAAAAAGCTAAAACCAGACTAATCTGAGTTGCTTAAAGAAGCAACTTTTTCATATTTGTTTTTTGAATGCTTATGTTTGACATGCCTATCACCAGCCACTGTATCTAATGCAACAATCCTTACTGCCCCTTATGTTCCCAAAGCAATTAGAACAAGAGGTAAAACCAATAGAAGACCACACGGAACAAATAAACTTAACAGTGGCAGTCGATTAAGACATTTTCTCACATACACATCTCCAAGCTGCACAATGCAGTTGTCATAAATTTTATATTGAGAAATCAAGTATTCTCCTCTTCCACCGGGGCAATCAATTATAATCTCTCCAACTCCTCATCCACTGCACTAATAACCAAAGCACAAGCTTATGCACTTTTTGATAACAAATAGATCTTTAAAAATAAAAAAAAATTAAATAAATACATATTTTCTGATCAGGTAAAGCACTTCTTTAAATCTCACCAGAAAGGGAAAAAAATTACTAAATATTCCTTTGTTGAAGTATACTGTAGCATCAGGTTATACTTCAGAGTCAGGATTCTAGATTACTTCATTTTCCTTCTGTGTCTGCTCTCAAAGCACAGAAATAGTGAAAACCAGAAATGATGCTGGAGTAAGATATCCTAAAAAAACACTAGCATTCAGACAACTACTTTTAAAGTCAACTGACACATAGTAAAATGTATTCACTCATTTCCAGTGACAAGGACTCTTGGCTATCTCCTACATATTCCTACAAAACGTTGTAGCTGGATAGACCTTTCTGATTGAAAAAAAACACCAAGAAAACAGTGATGTGTCTAAAATGGATATGGATGGTACTAAGAGCTTCCTAGGAAGTATAGCTTCAGGATGGAAGCATTTTATCTTATGCCATAGCCTCCAACTTGGTAAGCACTAAAATTGGCATGAAAGTGGTCTTCTAAATGATCCAATGAGCTGCCTTGGGAGTGCAAGAGCTGCCCTAGAAGACTGGAGGGATACAAGGAGTTTTCTGCAAGCAGAAACAGCACATGTTCAGTAGGAGGGTGAAGAGAAAAGAAGAACTGTGCTTGACTTGAGAAAAGGACAAGAAACAAACCAGCAGGATTTAATGCTAATGTACATGCAAACAAGCAAGACTAGAGAAAACAAAGGTGGGATCTAGACTTCATATAACAATATCTGTACCTTGATCAATGGATTTAAAACAAAAATATTAAAAATTCAGAGATAAGCATACAGAAAAACAATTAATGATCCCTGCCTTCCTCCCACCCCTCAAATGCTAGGCTTTAGAAAATACTGTGGAAAACATCTTGGATTGGTGAATTTACTTTGAAACCAGTACTCACAATGATAAAAGGGGAAAAAATATCTGTTTGAACTGAAATAAAGTTGCTGTATTTAATAAGGAGACCCATTTCTGAAAATCAGTTCCCAAAGGTACCATAAACTGTTTCAAAGGTTTAATGTTGATTGAGAGTACTTCCAAATCTTTCATATAGGAAGATTTTTTCCAAAGGCTTGAAATATGTAGGATTCTATCCTAAGCTTTGTGGTGACTTCATTATAAAACTACTTTTTGTTAGATGCTTAAAATAACCACAGCTTCCAGAGTTTGTGTTCATCTCTGTTTTCATCCTTATACTGTCAAAACACAGAGATTTTTTTGTTTTGTTCTGTTTTTTCCTTCACAATAACACTTCTTGAAAATAATTCTGTTCTTAAAGGGAAAGCACAGACTCCTGAACCCCCACTTTATGTCAGAGTAAAAACCTCCAACTAAAGAGATGAAAACAGGATATGAATTCCAAACATAACACAACAACACACACACAAACTTAACCAGCTGCTCATTTTTCAAGTATCTACATCAGTAAGCATTCTTCTAGTAATGAGGTAGAGTTAATTTCTTACCTAAATATAGTGGTAATGATCAACCAGAAATTACCTGCATTTTTCCTGTTTTGTCTAGATCTGACCAGATGTAATCATCTTATAATTACATTAAGTAGTTTGCTTAGCATTCTATTTATAAAACTGATTAGATGATGCCAAGTGGAGTAGACAACAGCTGAACACTATTCTGATGTTGAAAACAGAGGTTAGTGTAAGGGTAGAGGGAGCTAGGACAGCAGACAAATTACTGTATTTTAGGGGTACAAATCTTTTTTTTGCTTATTTTACTTTGTATGCTACTTTGTTAAGCAGCACATATTTAGAGATTTTTATATTATTACTATTACATATTTAATTAAGACTCAACAAGTGAATATTTCATCATGTTGACTGCTGTTGACTCTTCCCTGGAAAGAGCGAAAAGGGAGTTGCCCTGTTTTGGGAAAGACAAAATCCAGACTGCAGGAAAATTACAAGATCACTGCTAAGGTACTGGCCTGAGGTTAAGCCACCTGACCATGATGTGAAAAACTGTAATATGAGACATTGCTAGATGTGACAGATGACATAGTAAGACACTGCCAAAAGCTACAGAAAGGACCATGAAGAATGGTTGGATTTGCCAACTAGTTAATGAGGCGTTAGAAAAGAAACATCCAAACTTCCCAGAAAACAGAAGAAGGACCTATAAGGTATTTGAGACTTACTGGGAGGCAAAATTTGCAATACCAACAATAATTTGTTAACAATATAGAAGGCTGAGATTCCCTGAATAATGGTATCAGAAATACCAAATTTGAGTAGCAAAATTAGGACCAACAGGGAAAAATAATTAGGGGTGGATTACCTATTTAGGGGGAGACTAGGATTAAAAATAAAATACATCAAAAAGAAGACCTACAAGGATGGCAAAAACAGAAACAAGAAAGAAAAATCGCTGTGCTATGCAACATGATCAGTGCTGTATGGCACAGTCCTGCCCTTGCTCATCTCATCCTAATCAAGACTACAAGCCAAATCAGTTGTTTCAATCGTATCATGAGTCAAACTTGCTTCCACAATCAAGAGAAGCGAGGAGGGTGCCAGGGTGCTTCCCCTGTTGAACAGAACAGATCAAGTAATTTGGCTATCCCCATGTCAGTGTTAGCACCAGGGCTGTCAGCATTCACATCTACCCACCACTCCCTAATAGAGTCTGTCAACGACTGTCTGACAAACTGCCTCAATTTAACTCTTCATGTCCTCGTTTATATAATGGACTTCATACCACTTTTCTCAACTCCTGTAGTCATTTATTTGGGGCACTTTAGTAACAAACCCAAGAAAGTCAACAGTTTAATTTACTTAAACTCATTATACTATCTCTCACTATTTTATCTTTCAGGTAAACATTAAGCTCAAGATTTGGAAGTTCTGACATTTCACACACACTGCTACAAGTTGAACTTCGATTCCAAGTATTAATGTCCTGTTTTTCAAGTAAGGGAATGTTAGGAGATGAACAGCTCATAGTATAGGAAAAGATATAACTGAAAGGAAGGCAGAGCAAAACACAGTTCCTAACCTTACAAAGGGAAAAAAAAAACCAAAACCAAAAAACACAGGGCTAGGGATTAAAAGAAAAAACAAAATTTAAGTACTTAGTAACAGCAGCCCTTGCTCCAATAAGCACAACTGCATCTTAACAACAACAGAGCAACCATTTTCCAATGCACGCTCTTTGGTTATCACCAAGATTTAGACTGACATTGAATAAATTATTAAAAATGTGCAACTTCCTATCAAAGACTATTGTTTCCTTAAAAGATTAAAGGGGTTATGTTATATACAGGGGGGAAATAATAGCAAAAGGCTTATATTTGTGCTGATCTTATAGCAATTATTTTATTTACCTTTTTGTTTTCTTGTAGTTTTCCAGCTGTAATGTCTGCATACATTTGTATCTTTCCAACTCACATTGTTCACATAGGTCCTCAAGACACAATAGATGATTCTCCATTTCCTCAAAGTCTGCCTCTAGCTGGGCTACAAGAAATACTTACATGAATATCAAATTGTATCAACAGATGGACAACTCACCTGAACAGAAAGAGGAATCCATAAAAGTACACAATTAACACAGTGATGGCTACATATACAGAAATGGTCTAGAAAGATATAAAATATCAGTCCACTTCTCAGAGTGACAGCAGAGCCACACTGGTCTACCTGAGGTTCCCTTTGTAGTAAGATGCCTGGCCAGCATTTTGGTCTCATACCCATTCCAACTTATGCTGGGGGAGGGGGGCATCTGGATGCATTGTCACATTGTGGTCTATACTTCAGGAACAGAAGTATCTAGAACTCAGAATTTAATCTTGCTTCTTGGGCACACTGTCAGTTTAGGCCTCCCTGCCTGGTATGAATCTAAGGTATAAAGCTGTGCTGGTCAAAACCAGTACTAACTTTAATTATTTATGGTAAGCAAGACTGAAGATTAACATGACTACTTTAACTTTTATATGACCTCATGACAATATAAAAGATGACAAACTTAGTTTACTCTGAAGACAGACTCTCTACAGATACACAGATTTAGCTATTTTATATATAGCCATGCACTTTAAAACATGCAAAAATTCTTAATCTCCTTTTCAATGGTAATTGCTTAAAGTCTCAACTGAAAAGAGATCATGCCTTAAGAAACCTGATCTTATCTCACAGCACACTCTGTTTTGAGTAGAAATTTGGAATAGAGAACTTCCGAACTCCAAGTTCCTCCACAGGATCCCAAAGTGGAAAACTGTTTTGCCAAACACTGAGCAAGGTGCACTGGAATGAAGGTATGTAAATAAAGGACAATTATTTACCCTTTTGCCAGCACTTCTCCTATACCATTAGGAAGGTAGATTGCAGGAAGAAGGATTTTTGCAAATAAAATGGCAAACAAAGAATAATTTTTTCAGTTCAGAGACAGATACACTAATCTGTGTATGAACTTGATTGTTGACACTAAAAACTATACAGATGATGGGCTGCAGTAGCAGAAAACCTAAAGCAACTGAGTTTTGGCAAATCACTGTGTTTCACCTTTGCCTGTAACAGACAGAAGTAATCTTCATAAAGCAAAACGACACCTAATAAATTCAAAGTAGAAAAGAATATTTAATCTGTTTTGGGTGCTCAAAAGAAGGAAAAGCAAGCTGAAGGTATCAGTCATAGCATCATAGGATGTGAGGGGTTGGAAGGGACCCAAAGAGATCATCGAGTCCAACTCCCATGCTGGAGCAGGACAATGCTATCTAACACAGATCACAGAGGAACACATTCAGACAGGCCTTGAAAGTCTCCAGAGAAGGAGACTCCACGACCTTCCTGGGGAGCCTGTTCCAGTGCTCTGTAATCCTTACAGTAAAGAAGTTCCCCTTTGTGTTGAGACGGAACCTCTTTTGCTGCAGCTTACACCCATTGCTCCTTGTCCCATCATAGGGAGCAAGTGAAAAGAGCCTGTCCCCCCCATCCTGGCCAGCCTTCAGATACTTATAAACATCAAACCTTTCATTTTGGTTTGGCCATTCTATTTGAATCCTATCTTGGAGTATACCACATGTCAATTTTCTTAGCTATTACTCCATTAGAAATAGCTACCCTAGTGGGTAGCAAAGGACTCTGGAAACAAATTTTCTAGCACAAATATTTATACATTCAGCTTTAGTTCATATGGTTTTGTTTTTTAGTCCCCAACAAGTTCTGGAGTTCTAGTTCACACAGTCACAAAAGGAAATGTGCATCAGAAAACCAGCAAATATTTCCTTAAATTCTTCATCTGTATACAGATCACCCAGGGAGGGTGGATGGTGATGGTCAAGAATAAAGAAAAAAAAAAAAAAAAAGGAAACTGACAATGTAGAAACAAATTTGAGGGGAAAAAGTGTTCCACATCACAATCTGTAGAACTGAAAACATGCAATTGTTTACTGCATACTTTTGTTTTCTCTCACATAACCCTGCTGTATTCAAAGGGCAACATCATGATTGCAGTCATGACTCACAGTTCCATTTTGCTTAAGAAACGGACTTTGCTGAGTACATTAAAACCCAAACATCTATATTATGTTAATTTGCTTTTCAGAATGATTGCTCACTTCTTAATTTACAAAATTCACAAACACAGCAGGACTCAAGACCATTTAGTAAGGCACCTATCAACCACTGTTTTTTCCACTTAAAAACATACCACCTGCTTTGCCACACTTGCTATTGAAATAATATTAAAGGACAACAACAAAGAACAGAAGAAAAGTGAATTCTGAAGGGCAACTGATTCCTACACTAGCATTTGAGCAGCCTCTAGTGGGCACTGAAGGAAACACTGTTCTGAAGAACATGAACACTTAACGAGTCTCGAAAAGACAATTCTACTTCACTGCCACACAGCTTTTAGAATTTTTCTTTCTGAAGTGAAAAAAACTTTGTTGCTTTTCACCAAAAAAAGAATCGAAAAGCAGCTCCATAGTAACAGCACCTGCTATGCCTGTAAATCAACACCTACCTTCCCTTCTCAAATGAGAATGCATGCACTGTGCAACAAGAAGTTCCAAACAAACCTACATATTTAGTCCACTTGAAACTGAAGCCACAATGCTTTGAATAGCTCTTAAGTATATTCAAAGATAAATAAGCTTATGCTTGAAAAAAAAGATTATCCTAAAAAAAATCATTTCCAGTTTCTAGTTCACAATGGTACCAAGGATGAATCTGCCCCAGAAAGTCAGCGAATGTTCTAAGGAACGCCGGCAAGACTAGTAGTACTTTTCCAGCTCTTCAAGAAACCTCACAATCGAGTGGTCAGGCAACAATCACCTTCTCACTCTGGACCAGCATTGCTGTAAAGAAGAAAAATACCTTTTCATTGTTTTTAAGAAGGCTGGAAAAAATCCATTCTATCTTATAGATTAAGAATTTTCCTGTGTAGTAGTATACCACACTTGATAGAAACAATAGGGTTTTTTTAGCTGAAAAAACAACTTGCTCTTCAGGTGATAGCTACACACATGTCCAAGTTTACAGCAACTAACTAGATGCCTTTCATACATATATGCTTCTATCTTACACAACAACTCCTCTCCATCGAAGCATTCTGCCCTGGATCTGATGAAAGAGAAAATTCCCTGTTGAATACAGGAGTGATTGGGGTTGTTCAGCCTAGAGCAGCCTCTGGGAGGACCTTATAGCTGCCTTCCAATACCTGAAGGGATCCTACAAGGAGGCTGGAGAGGGTCTTTTCATGAGGGCATCTAGCAATAGGACAATGGAGAATGTTTTTAAGCTGAGAGCAAGTAGGTTGAGACTGAATCTTATGAAGAAGTTCTTAAGTACGAGGGTGGTGAGACTCTGGAATACGTTGCTCAGGGAGGTTACAGATGTCTCCTCCCTGGAAGTGTTCTAGTTGTGAGGCAACCCTGCCCATGGCAGGGATTCCATAAAATCCTAGAATGGCTCAGGCTGGAACAGATGGCCATGAGCAGGGAGGTTGGAGCAGATGACCTCTAAGGTCCCTTCCAACCTGAGGCACTCTGCAATTACATTATATTATTCATATGTATGCAAAAATCCCCTTAATATTTCCCCCAATTTTCTCAGTAAAGAGATAAATGCTGTTTCATCTCAAACAATGAAACTCACAAAAGCAAGAAAAGCATCAGTAGTTTTTTTTAAAAGCTGTCATCCAGACAGAAAGGTTTCATAAATTAATAAAAAAAAAGGATTTTCTTTAAACATTTTCCCAACTCCAAATCATAACTCATTTACAGTTGAAGTTTTTATAGCTCTAACTGTAAAATAATTTTAGAATAAAAAAGAAACCACTAAAAACTAGAGTCTTTTAAAGGAATGTGTATTATACATTGCAAATGCACATTATAAAGCATTTAGTGAAATCACAGAATCACAGCATGGTGGAAGGGGTTGGAAGGAACCTCTGGAGTTTATCTAGTCCAACCCTACTGCTAAAGTAGGTCTACCTAGAGCAGGTTGCCCAGGATCTTGTCCACGTGAGCTTTGAATCTCTCCAGAGAAGACTCCATAACCCCCCAAAACAGGGGGAGAAGACTCCATAATCTGCCATAACAGGCAGCCTGTTCCAGTCAGTGCTCTGGCACCCTCAAAGTAAAGAAGTTTTTCTTTATATGTAGGTGATTAGGTTAACTTTTTTTTTTTCCTCCAAGAGCTATCAATTGCTAGATGCTAACAAAAAAAAAATGAAGCTGTTATTTAAGCAACCAAACACAATTCAGAAGTTCAAGTTCAAATGCCAGGTCTTGTGAAAAACATTAATTAAAACAGTCTAGTCTTAAATTTTCTTTCACTTGATCAATATCTACTAGTACCTAAATCTTGACATAAGCCACAATTAATGAATAGATAACAGTAAGCTAATGACTTCTCTTCCTCAAAGACACTCATGTATTGCCCCAAGAGACAAATCTATGGGCTGTTACTCACTAATTTTTTTCCTCCTGAAAGTACTATTTTAGAGGCTGTCTACAAACCAATTAAGCAACCTAAAAATTAAATTTTATAATCTCAGAATACTTTATGTTGTTGGAAGTATATTGCATTAGCTAAACTGGAAAAAAAAAATCACTGTCATTTTTAATCAAGAAACAGAATAATAACTATACTTAATTAAAATACACTTTTTTTGCTGCAAAATGAGTACCCAAAATCATAGAATCAAAGAAGTTGGAAGAGACCTCCAAGATATCCAGTCCAACCTAGTACTCAGCCCTATCCAATCAACTAGACCATGGCACTAAGTGCCTCATCCAGTCTTTTCTTGAACACCTCCAGAGACAGCAACTCCACCACCTCCCTGGGCTGCCCATTCCAATGGCAAATCACTCTCTCTGTGAAATATGGATTATTAATTTAAATTATTAAAATATGGATTATTACATTCTTGAAGTAGTTCAAATGTTACCAAACTCAAAAATCTCATAATGAAAAGGATAATCTTGTAAATCTTGTATTGAAAAATATATTATAATCACTGTGACCTTCTACTTTGCAATTTTCACATTTCCTTAATGTCTGAAGAGGCCATTAAGATGACTTTAATCCCACTTCCGAAACAAAGGGTACATGTCTTTTTTTACAATATATTTGTGCTTCTCTGAATAAATTGGAATGAGTTTCACAAAGCTAGAAAATGTCAGCTTCCATACTGAAACTAAGGCACATCCTGCTGCTCAAGATACAAACAAGGATACCACATAAGGTCAGGCTAGATTTGGGTCAAATCTCACCATCTTAGCAGTAAATTTAAAAATCCATTAGCTTACCCATGCAGACTGCTTAACACTTTCTTAAATCCTGCTTGTACAGTAACAAAAAAATACTCTAGAGACAGGGAGAGTTCTCCCAAGTAATTCTACAATCAGAGTGAGATTAATTCTAGTTCATAAAACTGTAATGTTAGCAATGGGAAGGTAAGCCCAGTTCATCAGCATTTATAGTATTCACAGTTATGAGCTACAAAACCCCATTCCAATAGGTTTTAATATTTTATCTGTGGGCTACAACTGTACTGCATAATTTTGTGCATGAAGATATTAAAATTAGTATTTAAAAAAAAAAAACACAACTTTATTTGAATTGATATTTCCTCCAAAAATAACAGAGCTTTTCAAAAAACCAACATTATATGTTTACCACACATGATAAAACTTCTACCAAATAAGGTGGTGTAAGAAAATTGTAATAAAAATATATAAATATATTCCTTGGTTCAGAAATAGCCAAGTTATTACCAGCCTACCTAGGAACAAAGGCCTATTTGTGCATATCCGCAGAGCATAAAAGAACGAGAAATTAGCCTTTGAACACAGAAAATAACCCTTGTCCTCCTATCAGATGACAGCACACAAATTCAGCCCACTCCACAAAAAAAGCTGCAATTAAATGAAGAATTTTCTGCTTACTTTATACTTGGAAAATGGTAGACAAAGTCCTTGGGGAAGTTGACTACTATGATCCATGCACATGCAGCATTCTTTCAAAACTGTAATTTGATGCACCTTGAACAGATTTTCACAGAGGCAGCAAGAGGCCTACTGCTGACACAAAAGGCTCCTACTTGTCAAAAGCTGTGTCCCAAATTTGAGGCTCAGTAACACTAACAGCGTTTAAAAGGCTGAGGTCTTTTAAACTCTCCCCAATGTAATTTTCAACAGCAAATCAGTTTTGCATGAGAAGTTTCCAGAAGTAGTGCACTAAAGGATTATCTTTTAATCTTTTAAATTAAATCAACGGGTTAAATTTGGTAAAGTTCCAAAAACCAGAACCCATGTAGCAAACATGAGGTGTTTGATAACCTTAACACATAGCATCGCTAGCTTCACCCAGTGTGGTATCACTTCAGATTAGCTTCACCTTGTACACTAACAAATTACAGAAGCTACTCTCATTGAAAAGTTTCTGCCTTGAAATTATCCCTAGCCAAATACATTTCTTGCTTCTCTTCTCCCAATCAAATGATAATTTCAAACAAATGATTAAGTAAGATGACACAGACTCAAAGTGAAGCAGCTACATGGAGGAGCGTTCACACTTTTCACAAATCTTTAAGGATTCACACGAACAATTTCCAACTGTTCACACCAAAATATGCAGCACCCCATAACATTATTCTTTTTCCCCAACAGTGACACACAATATTTTAATTGCTAGGAAAGCAATGGCTACCAATTCTGTTCTTTTACAAACCCAGTTTGTTTAAGAACTGTTAAAGAGGATGTGTTTAAGAAACAAAACAAAGTTTTAGGATTGCAATGTTCACAACAGCTGAGCTTCAGTCTAATCCCCTGTACTGACACGAATGCTTATCACATCTAAAAATCCTTACCTAGGTTTGCTGTGAGGCATTCCAGATCTGCTAAAAACCCAGGTATTTGCTGGAGCTGATCTTGCAGTTCCATCAGACTGTTCCTTTTCTTCTCCCAATGGGCAGAAAGCATCACGACTTCACTATCCACCAGCTGAAACAAACATTTTCTTTACTTTACTTACAAATTTATGAACCTATTTAGATTAATTTCTGTCATTCCCACATCTCCAAGTGTAAGGTCAATAGAGCAACCTCATAGAACTCTAGCTTCTGTATTTCTCAAGTAAACATGCAACATGGTCAAGAAAGCCCTTGTATTATGAAAAACTTAGAGTAAAATGCTTTGATCAATATAAAAAGTTATTCATCAATATATTACTCAATATAAGAAATATTTTATGGGTACACTTCAAAGTTTTGTTGATATAGTACAGTGTATATAAAAACCAGAAAGATCAGAAGATCACAGGTAACAATTTCTACTATGCATTCTTCCTCCTGCACATAACTGCAGTGCATAGCTGTATCAGCAGTCTGGATTCCTCAGGTTTTGCACAACTTAGGTGCAGAAACAGAAGTCTGAGCAATGGACAAAAGAAGTTCTCTGAGATTTAAAATTCTACCAATTTCAGACAGATTTTTTCAGAAAAATGACAATGTCATCCATTTCCAAATTCCTTCAGGTACCTATCCCTGTTGAAAAGCCACCCTTCCTGACCAAGCAAGGTCAGGAAACTTATTCCAAAGCTTAGCAGCCAGTGAAACACTTCAGAAGACCAAAAGCATGTTGATAACAAACCAATGTTTTGGATATTGCTGAGCAATACTCGTACATCTCCATTCCCCACCAAGTAGCCTGGGAGTGGAGAAGAGGTTTGTAAGGGGACACAGCCAGAACAGTAAGCACAACAGTTTCCAAATCCAGTGGTATCCAAAAGGATATTTCATACCATGTAACATCATGCTCACTGGTAAAAACTACAGGCTTGGTAGTTCAAAGTAACCACTGCTCATATTGGGTGGGCATTAAGTCTGCTTGTGGGATGTTGAAAGAATTATTTTCTATCAGTTGTTTTCCCGTTGCCCTTCAATTATTAAACTCTTTATCTTGAACCATGAGTTTTTTCACTGCTGTTCCTCCTATGGGGGAATGAACAAGGCTGTGTGGGTACTCAGCTGCTAGTCAGGGTCAACCCGGTATATAGGTACTACACATTTATGTTAAAATTAGTTACACATTTGAAAATATTTCAAGAGTGGCATTGTTATTTTTTCTTACCTCTCCAGCTTTTGCACAATCTTTGGCTCCTTTGTGAAGGGCAGCCCAAGCATCTTCATATCTGAGAAGATAAATAAATTACTATTCTTACTGTGTCTCCCTGAAAGGGAAGAGGATTTCACAGATGCCACTGTGCTTGTATTTACAGAGAATACCAGAAATGACAGTTAAAAGCTGTAGAGTTCTTTCTGATATTTACTGTTCTACCAAGATGAATATGTAATAAGAAATAATTTCTTCCTAAGAAGTAGCGATTCATGTTTTTTAAACCTACTAGCTCATATTAAGAACTAAATGGATCCAGCAATATTTATCAGACTACACACAAAAGCCTTAGGCACAACTGGGAACTCAAGTTTCCATTAAGAAATGAAAACAATTAACAAGATTGTAATCACACATCTCCACCCAAAATTAGAGAATAGGTTTTGTTTGTTTGTTAAGATACAAATACAAAGGAAATTTACCATGCAGATAGCTTCTGTTGCTCTGTAGTGGTTTGGGGGGCCCAGGTTCCCCTAAGAGCACTACAGAGACAATGTCCTCCAGAAAGAGATAGAGAGTCCCAGACAGACCTGGTCGTGCTAGGATATTGTAGCACTGTTATTCTATTCTGCTTTCCGGTATCATAGTTTACAAGGCAATGCCTGGCTGATATTGCTCTCTTCTCCTCCCTGCCTCTCTTCCCTTCACTTCTCTCTCCAGGAAGAGCACACATGCCATGGTCTGTGCTGGGGAGAATGCTTCCTAGATTGAAGAGAATTTTGAGATGCATCAAGTGGCCTACTGAGGCCTTATAGGCCTGAGGTGGGGAGGGCAGTTTTGGCCTACTCTCAGGCCTGCTGCAGGTGGAAAGGGTGAATGATTCTAGAAGGTTTCAGTCTGATAGACTTGGCCCAGCTTGTGATTCTACCTGATCACCTTCTGTACATATGTACCTGTAAATAGAATCTCCCTTTAAACTTCAAATTGGTAGGCAGTGTTTTCATTTTTACTCTCCAAAAGGAATAAATACCATTTCTGTCCTTCAGTCCCATGTGTCTCATGGCCCTAAACAGGGACAGAAATTAATAGACTCCCTCCAGAGAGCTGAAGAAATTGGGGCCCATGTTGGGCACCCATCAATTTCTGTCTCTGTATGGGCCACCAATTTCTGTCTTGGGTTTAGAGAGCAGAGAGAAATGATTATTTTAGTCTCAAAAGAAGTAAATAAAAACGCTCT
Organism: Tricholaema leucomelas; assembly: GCA_013400475.1. Classification (NCBI taxonomy): domain Eukaryota; kingdom Metazoa; phylum Chordata; class Aves; order Piciformes; family Lybiidae; genus Tricholaema lacrymosa; species Tricholaema leucomelas. Next base: position 1,338,239 of record WAAF01013955.1, read on the forward strand.
TGATGAATTGGAGAGGAATTCAGAAAAGTGTAAAGACGTACAGGAAAGCCTGGAATACATGGATCCTTAACACCTAATACAGATACAAGATAGCCCAAAACTTTCCTGCCAACCAAGCTAAATCACAAAACCCCAGTTGTTGTTTTCTCCCCACCATTGTCTCCCCTTAGGCTCAAACAGGCCTGACTGCACAGCAAGAATTAAACTGCAGCCTTGAAGGCTATAGATAGGTTACTCTCTCATTAGTTACCACATAAGACTCCCACTGGAGAGCCAAAGGGAGAGAGAGAAAGAGAGAGACTTGGCTCTGATGCCCATTTATAAAGTGATAGCAAGATTAAGGGATTGAGTAACAAAAATTACTATTTGGCCCAGATTCCCTTAAGAAAGCCATAGAGAACATCCAGAAAAAACTATTATTGATACCATAATTTTCTTCATTGTCTTCATGTAATAACATTACTTCTGAAATTATAAGCAGCAGACATTAATAAAGAAATTGCAAGTCATACCTGCTCAGTAATTCTGATCCAGCAGAAAACTCTGGCAAACCCTGAAAAGTCCTACAACACAAATTGTAGATATACAGAAGTTAAGGAATAGAATGCTGTTATAAAAAAGTGTGTGCACATACCTCCATGCCTGACAACATGCTGAGCCCAGAAATATTCCCTACTGTTCACTTCCACGATTATTTTGTTAATTCTGGCTTTAAAATGCCTTTCATAGTGTATCTTACAAGAACATTCCAAAGCCAGGATTGGGATTTCCTCCCACCTTTTATTTTATGGTAGCCTATTATTACCTCTTTTTAACAACATCCATTAAAACCAACTTTAAGATACAGCTAACACACACATAGGATGAACACTGCTTTAACTCAGAACAGTGGACAGAAACACTCTAAAAATAAGACTGCTACACAACTTCTTTACATATCTCAGTAAAGATATTGTGCTTAATATATTCTACATAAAAAATACTTAGCCAGTTTTATGCTCTGATGACTTACTAGAAGCATATATTTTCAGGTGGAAAATGCTTTTGTTTTTAGCTATTGGATCTTTGAACATCTCATTTCAGCTTATGTCTATCAGCTTTGAGTTCCCACCACATACCAATCTTCTTGATAATCCCTTCATAGGTAACGGCACATTACTGTTAAGTCTCTGCAAAGTCATCTATTCTTTAGGCTGAACAAACCTCAGTGTCCAGGTGAGCTCTAGCTTTCCTAAGTCAAGTCCTGCATGCCAAAAGTTACAAAGAGGGTATCAAGAAATTACTCCTATGTCCTGCTGTGCTATACTTTCAGTATAAGTAAGTTAAGTAGCCCCACAAGAATGGAGGTTAAATGATACAGAGAATTCCTTAAATTGTTTAAGAAGACATCCTTGATGAAATGGTTAGTTATCAACTTCCATCTGATCACCACCTCTGCTGACCTCTCCCCCTGACTCACAAGGCCCCAGTCAACTTCACAATCAAAGTAATCTATGTTTGTCCCAGAACTCTACCAGCAAACTAGAAGTCACTTGCATCTCCTTATTTGTGATGATCCAATTGGTTTGTCCAGTGCTTTTCTCAAAAAGTGGTAGATATTTATAGTGCACCAGACAAACCAAAACATTATGGGCTGGAAACACACAGAGAAATCAGCTGCCTAAAACAGTTTTATTCAAACTACCCATCACTGGTTTAGTTTCTGTGTCTTCTCGATACAACCAGTCTTCCATTAAAAACCTTTATATGCAAACCACTAAGCTTAATACAGCATATTTCAGATAACTTATTTTTGTTCAGAGCTTGTTTTAAAACTACTTTTGTCTACACACTGTGTTTTAGCAAGAACATACTTTACACTTAAGCGTATTTGAGCTTATTTGAAGAAGCAACATTCACAGACATCACTTACAAACCTTAATCAATCTTTCCCAGATTCAAAGAATGAACAATGTATTAAAATGTAGAGGATAAAGAAAACCCATGACAATTCTTATACCTTCTTGAAACAGATAATCAAAGTCCACCATTATACATACATTTTTTCCATAATAAAAAGGCACATATTGCTATTCTTACACTAATAAATTGAGTCACTATTTCTGTCTATGAGATTCACAGAGATCGTAAACACACCCATTTCAATGTACTGCAATGAAGTACTACCATGACACTGTATACTCACATAATCTAAATAGTGACTTATAAATTGATTCATCACCATCAGAAATTACGTAGGCCTATCAATGGCAATTCTGTTAAGCCTTTCAGAATGTACTGTAAAGTTATATGCATGTGTTCTTGTAACTGGCTCATATATATGGGCCACTTTCAAATTCTTCTTTAGAGAGCATCCTAGATCAATACTATACACTAAGACATTTAGAAGTACCTCTGTCTGTTTTTTTTTGCTTCTCTTGATCTGTCACCCAAAGTCTTCAACCTACAAATCAAAAGACAAAACCATCAGACATGTCTAATATAAAAAACAGGTAACTTGTATGAACATATAATTGTTAACTCCAGTCTATTACAATTAATTGTGTTTCATCTTATTTCACAAGTCAAATTTTACTTCATCTCATGCAGACTGTCATATGAAATTATATCCACCAACACTGTTTGTAAATTACTAGATTTTTCTACAATTAGGTAATGCAATTGGGTCTGAACAGTTTAACGGAAGCTATATATTAAAGTCACCCAGCTCTTGATACTCTTTCCTCAGATGACAGGTATTAAACACCTGCATAGAAATAACCAATCTAAGCCCTAAGAACACCCCTTATAAGAAGTGAAGGCATAGATGTCAAGAAAAAGTGTGACAGTTGCATAAAGACAAAACTTCTTTTATCAGTTATCAGGATCTCCAGCAGCAGCATCACTGCATGCTGCTGCTGACTGTATCTGAGGCTGTTTCACCTACAACCTACTTCAAACTGAATGGTTATCTTGCTCCTAAATAACACATGACAAAACAACTTAACATCAATGCAACACAAAACAACCACATAACTGTTTTCCACCCTTTACTCCTTTTCAGTCAAACCATCTATGCTGGTTGAGTTCACACAGCAAAGTGAGAACCAAAACCTCCTGTTATTCTCTGACCACTAAGATAATGGATGCCGCTCAGCCTCTATATCCTTTGGAGTTTCAGCTGTTCAGGAACAGAGTAAAAGAAACACAGGTATGAACAGGATGGAAATGAGCTATGACCTCCAAAGTTATCCTCCAGACATGACAGAGAGATGTATAATCCTGAGTGATCCAGGGACTGAGAAACACCCTTAATATAAAGCTGTTCAGGTTGCTTCTAGGCTGAGCCAAATCACTTCCAGTCTGGAGTATCACTAATTTTCAGGCACTTGAAGAAACCTCAGAGCTCTAGAGCAAATGTGAAAAGACATGCTACTCCCTGTTAGAGCTCTTCATAATAGTGAAGCCAAGTAGGAACCACCACAGCACACTGAGGATGAGCACTGTTGCAGAAAGCTCTACAATTTGCCCTGTGCCATGTCCCCCAGTCTGTGACAGCAGCTCTCCTCTACATACAGGTAGACACTGTGTCCCAGCTACCATTTTTTTTTTTAAACTAGAGTATCTACCAGGCAGCCAGAACAAACATTTAAAGAGTTTATGACTAGAATACACAATACTGGCTTCCTTTCAGCAGCGAGCTCTGTACAAAGTAGAGGCAGCATGAGCCACATCCCTCAAGCGCACAGAAGCACACAAATAACTGCCTGAGCACAGACAAACACAGCTCACTGCTTGTTTTCATTTGTTTTGGTTGGTTAGGGGAGATGTTTTTGTTTGGTTTTGTTGCTGTTTTGGTTTTGTTTGGTTTATTTTTTCCCCTCTTCTCAGAAAAGGTTGCTTGTAAACAAATGGGTCAAAATCTAGAAACATGCTTAGAAAGCAGGCAGCAGACAACTGAACAGGGGAAACGGAAGCTCATTTCTTTATACAAAGGAATGACCAAACTGCTCTTTCTCTAGATGACACAATCCCACATTTTATATTTTTCAGCTGTATACAAACATTTCTTTATTCTTTTAGAAGTAATATCATTTCCTTAGAAGCCCTGGGAAAAAAATTTCCCTCAGGATGTTTCATGAAATACAGCTTTTCTGCTTTACAAGCATTCACATAGCTAACAAGTTAACCACAACTGATCCAGCATTCTAGACAGCAAAAACACTTTCTCTGTATTTTGACCATTTTGAACTGAAGTAAAATTACACCTACCACCACTTTGGTGGGACAAGAAATGGAGTGATGTAGAACAATATGGCATTGACGTTCCAGAAGGAAAAGAGGACAGAAAAGGACAAGTCATGCTCTAGCCTGACTCTGTGGGGAAACTGCAGGAAAAGAAAAGTGATCTCCATAGCCTCTGCTACTACAGCTCTGAGATACAGGTTCTCAGTGACAACAAACATTGCAATACACATGAAAACAACACTTTGAAAGATGGGACACTCCAAGAAAGGCATATTTGTAGACCTGCTAAAACATGAAGATGGAAATGATGGAATCAGAGGCTGTTCTCAAAATCTAAGGAAACACTGCAATACAAGGAAGAAGAAAACTGGAGGCTACACAGAAGCATAAGGACTCCACTTCTCCAATACATGGAGATACAGACTTAAATTACTTTCCCAGTGTCATTTCATCATGTGAAAAAAATAATCTTTTTTCAAAGGAAGCTCACACTGTATTTGAGGCAGGAAACTCCGTAAGAAGTTCTAAAAATAACTGAATATTAAGTGAGATAGCAATACAGCAATGCTCTGGTATTCTTAAGACATTTTAATATCCAATTGCTTTTTGTTGAGATAACAGTATAAATTGCTTGTATGTTACCTAATTGCTAGCTTATTTTGCCAGTTTCTTTGGACCATCATATACTGCTGCAAATATGCCATTATAAACTATGAAGTTTCTGGAAAACACAGACATCCACCACTATATGCGACTTTACTGCAAGAGTATTATAAGGCTGCCTCGACATAGGTAAAGGCCACGCAGTTTAAAAAAGTAATTGATTACAACGCGATGCTCTCCTGTGACTCATTATGAACAGTTTTGCAACACAAGCATGACCTTGTTCTTCAGCTGTCCACCTACTTCCAGTAATGCTCATTTGGATCACCTGCTTGTCCTTAAAATAGCGCAGACACAGAGCCCCTCTAAAGCCTTGTAAGACAACGTCAGAGGACTATCTTTTGACTTTTTAAATGTAAGCAAGAGACAAATCCTCCTGTTTATCCTGTGCTTCTTTTCCCAAATGACAACAACTCATCTTCCAAGGAAAGAAAACCTTTTCATCTGCCGAACACCACACAACGATGCTCTTTAAGCAATTACGTTAATCTATAAAACCCTGAAGGTCACTTACTTCATAAAAAAATCATGCGCGTTAATTGAACCCGTTCACACCTCCCTCACTCTCTCCAAGCAGCGGCCTCAGTTCCTTCCCCCTGACCGCAGCAAACGCTAAAGCACCTCCCCCCCTCAACTCCTGACTGCAGCTGCAAGCTACCACACAGCTGCCAGGGCTCGCTAAGTCCGTCATCAGCCACCCAGTCATGGCGGGACGGGTGCCTACGACCCACGGATCTCCTCTCCTCACCGAGAAGGACATCAATACCAAGCTACCACCGCAAAAACCCCAACCACGGATCCCGCCTCCTCACCCTCCTCGTCTTCCTCCCGCCCGCCCGCAGCTCAGTCCCCGCCTCCCCTCCGCTTCCAGCACCCGGTCACCTGCTTCCCCCTCCCAGCTGCGGGGCACGGTCACTCTCCCATTCTCCCTCTCCCCACTCCTGGTGAGCCAGGATGGGCACGCTACCCACCCAGCAGTGAAATCTTGCTGGACGCTCAACAATCGCTCCCTCAGCGTCTCCAACATTGTCTCGCCCTTCTTCACAGGCAGAGTCCAGCGCCAGGGGGGAGGGAAATGGGAGGGGATGAGAGGGGCGGGGTGGGGCGGGGATCGGCTCTCTCCTCCCACCTCAGTCCCTCGGTGATGCCAATCACCGCTCTCGCGCCGAGCGGAAGGCCCGCCTTTTCTGTTCCGTTGGGAGACTGCTCAGGGTGCGCGTGGGTTACCTCACGCAGTTAGCTGAAGGGAACTGGGGTGGAAGGCGGCTTGTGCATTATTTCCAATGAGTGTAAACGCCGAGCAGAACTGAGTATAAAGCCTAGAGAGATTCAAGAATAGCTCTTGAGAAGGATGTGCATTCCCGAGGGTACAGCTAGAGACTTTTTAAAGGCGGCAATAAGTTTCTTGAGGGTAGCAGAGCAGGCTGCCCTGTGAGGTTGAGGAGTCCCCGTCTCTGGTGACATTCGAAACCCGCCTAGGCGCGTTTCTGTGTGATTTACACTAGGTGATCCTGCTCTAGCATGCAAGGCTGGACTAGATGACCTTCAGAAGCCGCTTCCAGCCCCTACCGTTATGTGTGAGTTTTTTGGTGGGTTGGGATCCCCACTGTAATGAATTTAACATCAGGGACAGTAGTGTAGCAGTGAACTCAGGGAATCGGGCTTCGCAGCAGAGTTCTCTAAGTGGGGAAAACAGCATCACTGGGTCTTCCTTGGATTGTTTGGCTGTTAGTCAAAGGGATAGATAACAATTGTTTCAAAGTCCCTTCAAAGCCAGTAAGTTTGGTCCAATGCTGTTCTCTTCGGAGGCTGCCAGACGTATACAGATATTGAGTATTCTTAATGACGAGTTAAAAAACCGGGAGGTGGAGCTGTTAGTTACTACAAATAGTAATAACGCAGTGAAACTTTTAAATTAAGTTTCTAGGTATTACCTGTTCCAGTAACTGTTGAGGATCGTTCAGCTAATCTTGATTCTTAAATAGAACCAAACGATTTCAGAAGAATTGGCTAGGCTTTCTGAATGACTATATTTGCAGCCACAATAGTAGGAAGATGATCTCTCACCCTGTGTGTTTTCACGTAATATTTGGAGAACATGGACCCAGGATTTAGATGATCCGAGAAATCTTAAATTTCTGTTAACTGAAGCTGCTTTATGTAAAGCAGCTGAGGTATAATAGTCAAAATATTTTATTTGTTAACCAATTGAGGTTTTTATTGAAAGGTCAAAAAAAAACCCCAACAGTGGAGATGCTGAAATAATTTGTTACAAGGTGTATGGACGTGTCATTCAGTGCTGCAGAATTACACACAGAGTAGTCCAAGGTACATTCGGTTTCAATTGGAAATTGACACCATGATCCCATTCACTTGCTGTCTGTGCTTTTAGAAGAATGTGGGACCTACATGTTGTTTCTGATTTGGCTTATTGAAAACCAGTACTGCTCCCTGCCCTTAAGGTTAAGGGAATACTGCTAAAAGAAGTACCTGCTAAAAGAAAAAATAGTAGATTGAACGTTCTAGGCATTGCAATTGATGTAGCTCACTTTGTCTGGAGGTCAGAAAGGCTGTTTTGGTGGCAGACTGCATGTGAAGTTCTGCAAAAAAGTGTATGATAGTTAGTATTTTTCTCTTGCTTGGCCTAACAACAATACCTACAAGTAGAGACTTTCCACTTCCCTGGATAGTTAACTCTGCAGACTGAGAAAGGGAAGACTTGAATCAACAAGTTTTTTTTTTCTAATGTATTCATAGACATGCATTACAAATGCTGACAAAAGCTGTGCAATCTGGCCTTGGGCAATATCCATGTTATGGGAATTAAGTTTTTCAGAAATCAAGGCAGAGGTTTTAACCTTTAATGTTCACCTTTTCTTTGAAAAGACACAGGAATTTCTTCTCTCTTAAGTATTTTCAATTTTCTTGCAAAAGGTTTTGTCAGAAATGGATCTAATAATTCACAGTAAGTAAATACTTTTAGACTCCGTTGCTTTTTTTGCAGTTAAAAATGACCTATTCAAATGTTGCTGCCTTGTACAATTTCATTGCCATCCCTGTGAAGAATTTGGGAAAAGCAATATGTCACAATACTGTTAACAGTCACAGTAATTCTAAAAAAACAGGAGTGGAAGAGACTTCTAAAAGCACATGCTGTGTTGAAGGGCCATGATGAATTCTAAATACATTGTGTAGAGTTGTGTTTAACTGATATTTAAAAGTCTAAAATGAAGGATATTCTGCCAGCTCCTGAATTTACCAGCTCATACATTTATCTTGATCTTCTTTTTTGTTTCTAGAGTCAGTTGTGGGTATTTGTTTGTTTGTTTTTTTTTAACTTGCAGTCACATTCCATAATTCTTGGTGCGACCCAGACAGTGCTGAGCTATGGCACTTCCATCACTCAAGGTGAATTATGTGGCTTCGTTCTGAGCCCTACACAAGTTACATATTTGTATTAATAAGTTAACATTCAAGTACAACAGCAATTAATTTAACAAACAGCATTTATGTGACACAACTGTTCATCTGCTTGACCAACATAGATTATTACTTTGCTCATATTTGTGTTAGGTTTGGCCGAGTTGGAATCAGTTCTCTCCATAGCATCTTCTATAGTGCTGTGTTTTACAGTGATGTAGCTGAGTGTTGATAACATACCAGTGTTTTGGGTGAGTCAAGCACCAAGGCTGTACTTTTCCAACATTTTACCACCCAACACTAGGCTGAGGAATAGGCAAGATCTTGAGAGGGCACATTGTCAGGCCAGCTGACCTAAACTGAGCAAAGGGCTATTCCATACCATATGGCGTCAGCTCAGATGTAAAAGCTAAGTGAAAGAAGTAAGTGTGGGGGATATTCTGTGTGTATTGAAGCCTTGCCTCCTGGGAAGCAGCTGAACATCGTCTGCTGATGGGTAGTAGAGGATGATGGTTTTGTTTACTCTTGCTTCTGCATGCAGCCTTTGCTTTTGCTTTTCATCCTATTAAATTGCTACTATTTTATCTCACAGGCCTTTTGCTATATTTTCCTGCTTCCTGTCCATCTAAGAAGGGGAGCAATAGAGCAGCTTTGGTGGGCGTTTGGCCCTCAGGCAGGGCCAAACCATCACAGTCTTTTTTGGTGCATTGGCCAGGAAACAAACACAAGAGCAGTTTTGCTTTGAGATTTTATATGGTTTCAAGCTCCTGTGCAGGTCACAGCTCCTGTTGGCAGTGTTGCTTTGTTTTGGAACATTTGCTTTGTTTAGTAACATGTTAAAACAGATAATGGCTATGTGACTTATTCTGGTGTTGGTAGCCCTTCTGTGCTGTGGCAGCTATCTTGTGGGAGCTATCATCTCCCTTTCAGAGATGGTTGTGGAGGGTTTTATTATGCAGGCTCCCAAGATTCTTGTCCACACTTACATTAGCTCTTTAGTACTGCTAATCAATACTACTAGTGTATTATGGGTTTTGTGGAACATGTTATCATGACGTAAATGGAGTCAGCTTCTAGGTGAGGAGATACTGAAATGTGCCCCAGGGTGACTGGTCCTTGGTCGGCAAGGTGTGTGGAAGGATTTGGGCAGATTCCTAAGACGGTTGTTACCTCTGTGTTGTAGGGTTTTTTTGTTTAGGAGTGCAACAGACTGAGATTACCCTACTTTACTCTTTTTAAGGAAAGAGGGCAGTGAAATAATAACACTTTCACGGAATTAGAGAAGAATACAGAAAGGTTGTATTTAAAAATATGCAGGAAAAGATACAGCATACATGAGTCCTTAACAACTAATACAGATACAGGATACATGAGAATTTCCCCCAAAATCCTTCCCCTAAACCAAAAGTCACCCAAGCCCCACTGCTCGTTTTTTTTTCCCATTATCTCCCAATTAGGCTCAAGCAGGCTGGATTTACTCCAGCCTGCAGCCTTGAAGGCCGCAACCTACAGCATACTCCTACATAATCACTTTGTTACCCAAATAAGGATCTCTCCAGAGAGCTGAAAGGAAAAAAACAAAAAAGAGCAGATTGACCTTGCTGCCTACTGCTTGCAGGGTTTATGGGATTGAATAACATAATTTTGATGTCCTGGGTGACTAGTTCATCCCTTGTGACGGATCTTGGTCTCTGTAGGTTTTCTTAGGGAGTCTGAGATAACCTGGAACCCTTCAAACCACAACACGTTCCATAGCCTGGGACTTTACCTTGGAATAGACAAGTAACCCTGCTAAACTGATGCACCACCTGATAGAAGGATGCCTTGCCTACCCCGGTCAAAGTCAACAACTTCTAGCACTGTATTTGGATGTGGTTTGTGCCTATTGAGCCACAGGTCAATACTCTCAAAGAACTGTGGTTGAGGCAGTTTGAAGCCTGTCAGGTGTGATGCTCCACAATAAGATCACGTGCTCTGTTTGTTTCTCCACCAATGAGCTTGCAAATGAAAGTTGTGACTGAAACTGTATTTTCTACTTACATTAACATTTTCTCTCATTTTTATGTGCTGTTGTTCAGAAATTAGCATTAGAATACATCAGTGGTGGCTCCAGAATATTTCAGCTCACTTTTTCTCTGCCTCTGACATTATGTGAAAGACCACAAAACTGGATTTTCTTCTATCAAAATAGCAACTAACAGGAAGGATATGTCACAAATTAAAAACTTTATTTAAAACCATATAATGTGGATTCTCAATATCTTGAAACTTCTGTAGCATTAAATTATTTGAATTTAATACAACATCTCTGTAAAAGAAAGTGAGCATCCCAACTCCAGCTACTGGATGTAGTTCAGATGATGAGTTGGTTTTGAGAAGACAAAATATATAGTGTACTAGGCAGTGCCACAAGAGGGCACAGCTGTGCATAGAAAAGCAAAATAGATGCTAGTATTAATTTCTCAGGAAGTGCATGTATCTTACATGAGCAAAATAATAATGATAATGTCTTAAGTGAAATTCATAGCTTACTTAATCTCAGACACCTTAAAAACTGTTTCTGATTTGAATGACATCATGCTTAGTATATTAGTGGCTACCCCGTATTTCACACAGTCACAGGGTTACTTTCATAAACTCCTCTCTCCTGGTTAAGCGGGGTGGTAAGATCTATTTTACACTGTTTCCCTTGTATTTCTATGGATGATGCAGATGATCTTGGGGAAAAAAAAACCAGAGACAAGAGTCTCATGTCTCTGTCTCCTAGCAGAATACTCAGTTATGGTGTTTCCATGACTCTTTCACTGTCCCTTGTGTTGAAATTATCTGAGACGTTGCACCTGGTAACAATTGATTCCAAAAGGTGCTATGCTGCTCTGTCTTTGTGACAACGATCCTGTAGTCTCACAGACAACAGCTGCCTCTATCAGACAGGTTTAGCCTGTTAATTCAAAGACATACTTGTATAGCCTGCATAGTTTGTATAACCGTTGACCCAGTTATCAAGGAAATTAAAACAATGTGTTAAGTATACGTATGAATGAATGCTGTGCAAGAATATTTGGAGTAGTATTAAGTACTTGTTGTATCTGCATCCTCTACTTTTTGGTTATTCCCCTGTTTAATTTTGCTAGCGCAGACATCGTGTTGTATGATTAGATGTTCCCCTGCGCTATAAAGCATAATTAGTTTGAGAGGAAAAGTCGTGTGTTTTCTGAGTCAGCGCAGTGCCAACAAATGCTGATGTGACTGTAGCTATTCTTACAGGAGATGTGGTGTGCTAGAGAGGCTTTAGCAAAGGCTGTGTCTTTTGGAGGTGTTCCCAGAGGAACTCCCGTTCTCTTGCTGTCTGCGATGTCAGCACTAGGAGGCTCTACTGGCCTCTGTGCTGATGTCAGTGAAGCAACAGAAACACAGTTTGCAGTGAAAGTGACTGCAAAAATGCTAGGAAACTGCTACGATTGGGTATGTCATAAAGCACAAGGGCTTTCAGTCGAATAAAATACACATTTCCCCTGTGCTTACTGCTCTATTTAAGTTCTTTTGTGTTACTTTCTATTAATCACGTCAATTTTCTATTAACATGACCAATTTCTGCTACCCTGGATGTCAGAAGCATTGTTTGAGGAAAGTGGAATGAGGCCCAGAGTGATATTTTTAAAGGACGAACATATTATGTGTCAGTTTTATTGATCAGAGGCAATTAGCTCAGCCAAACCCAATTAGGACATAGTTTTACTTTTATACACACAGACATTAATCGCTCATTTTCCAAGTGAAATCTAAGGGGAATTACAACAGACTAACAGAATAGAATGGCTGTACCTTTGCTGTTAATGTAGTTTTCTAGATTTATATTTGGTAGTAAACTGCTAATTTCACCAATGTTCTGAAATTAGGGATTGGGTTGATTGGTTTTCGGTTGTGTTTTGTTGTTTGTTTGTGGGTTTGGGTTTTTTTTTTCCCATTAACAAGACCTTAATCGTCTGTCATTCTAGCCTTTCTGGTGATAAATATCATCCCACAAGTGAATTTAATTATTGAAAAAAAAACCCAACCAAAAAAACCCAAAAACCCCCTCTTAACTCCTCCTTTTGTTTGCAGCTCTTGCTTAAGGCAATTTTTGTTGAGGCCTTCTGGCTGGCTGCCTAGCATTTAGCTAATAAATCTGTGCACTTGCCAACTTCATACTGTTTTAGTGTTTGAAATGGAATTCTCTTTCTTCTATTTATATGGGTCTGGTGTTTACTAGTCTATTATGCATAGAGTCTAATCCACTTAAGCTGTAAATAGGTTCAAGACAGGTTTGTTTTTTCTTATCATTGCGTTATGTTTTATTTATTGAGCATAATTCAATCTGAATGAAATAAAACAGTCATAATAGTTCTTGTGCTGTTGCAGAACTTTCTTGTCACAGTGTAACTTAGCAGTTTGATTTATTTTATCTATTGACAGTTGTTGTGACAACCTGAAGATACATCACAGCAAAAGTACCCCATCCTCCTGGAAAATACTCCCTATTTCAAATTACCTGGCTTCAAGGTGGACCTGAGAATTGCCTAGGTGAGTTTTGATTTAAAGTGTCATCTGCTCTCTCTGTATTTTATTTGGTTTGGGTTTGTTTGTTGTTGTTGCTGTTATGGAGGGGTAATTAATTAATGCAAGATGATATTTTCCCCAAAATAATACAGTTTATTAATTTTGATATGCAAAACTCTTGCCACCCTTGACCACTAATTTTAATAATAATCAGGTTCTTCACATGATCGTGAAAATGTTATACAGAGGAATAGCTAGATCTAGAAATAACTTGCAAGAATATATAAACATTAATTGAACTGGAAGGCAAGGTTCCTGTGGTCAGTATACCACCTGTGGTCTATATAGTGCTTGCCCACTAGATGGACTTGAAGAGCACTTTTCTGCTTATGGCAGAAGGTAATGATGAATTACAAGAAGCTTTAAGTATGTACTCACAACAATTATCTAACAGGGCTAGCTACAGTTCAAATAGTACTTTGCTTTCAGGGAATTCTGTTACTGTCTTGTTGGCTGCAGTTGTGCGAGGGGAGGTATATGCTGGATGTTAGGAGGAAGTTCTTCACAGAGAGAATGATTTGCCGTTGGAATGGGCTGCCAAGGGAGGTGGTGGAGTCGTCGTCTCTGGAGGTGTTCAAAAAAAGACTGAATGAGGCACTTAATGCCATGGTCTAGTTGATTGGACAGGTTGGAGCATCTGATTGGACAGGTTGGATTGGATGATCTTGGAGGTCTCTTCCAACCTGGTTGATTATATGATATTTAGGTGCCTGCAATTGCAGAACTGACTTCTGGGATCATTAAACATGGGATGTGCCCATTCTGCCACATATGCCATTAAGAGATTTCAGTGCCAGATTTAAGGCACTGTGTTTGCTCATCCTGGCCTCCTGGTCTCAGTACCATAAAACAGAAAAAGTGGACTGCACCTGTTTGTTGATGGTATACTGCCGTGGGATATAGTATTGGCTTCTGTAGGAAGTCCTTACAGCATGGACTCTCCAAGAATGAGAGAGTGAGGTTAATGTTTTTAAGAGCGAATCTTTGATATGGAATGCATGGGAAGCTTACAGAGCCTTCAGCAAAATGTCTATATTAATAGAAAATACATTGCCTTGAGAGATATATCTGAAGCAGAGATAAACAACACTTGTGGCAGAGTAAAGGAAGTAGGTATGTCTTGAAAGTACAGTTTCTGCTCTCAGAAGAGTTGTAAATGTTATTTGTAATCCAAAAACTTTCCTAGTACCTATACTTTTCTAAGATAGTCCCAAGGTTTCAGATGCTTTAAGACTATCATACATCTTTTTTTTGAGTGTATTTAAATAATATGTTGAACAGGAACAAAGTATATTTTGTGAATATTATTTCATATGATGGGTCCTCGTGAAGATCAAGCTGACCATGAGCCAGCATTGTGTCCCTGTGGCACAGGAGGAGGATGATGTCCTGAGTTGCACTAGGAGGACTGTTGCCAGCAATTCTACTCAGCACTGGTGAGGCCACACCTGGAGTGCTGTATCTAGTGCTGAGCTGTCCAGTACAGGAGAGTTATGAATGTACTGAAAAGAGTGCAGTGAAAGGCCACAAAGATGATGGAGAACTGGAGCATCTGTCTTATGAAGAAAGGCTAAGAGAGCTGGGGCTGTTCAGCCTGAAGAAGAGAGGGCTCAGGAAAGATACATACTGAATTATGTCGATGTGTGTAAATGCTTGAAAGGAGGATGTAAAGAAGACAGAAACAGGTTATTTTCAGTGTTGTCTAGTGTGATGGTTTGGGTGTTACCCTCCCACATTCTGATGAAATCACCCAGACTAGACTCAGCTGAGCTGGAAGTTAAGGAATGAAGCTATATTTACAGTTTAGCACAATATACAAGCAGATATTTACAATATATCATAAATATATACAGCTATATACAGAAATATACAAGTTAAAAGTAATACAGAAACACAACACCCCTCTCAGAATTCAGAGTCCCCAGGAGAGGCTCCCAACCACCCTTCCACCATCTTTTCACCCTTCTACCTTATCCTAGAGTATATCTTATGTGCAAGGTGAGTTTGGAGGATCAGCAAGGGGAGTTAGAAAGCAGAAGAACTAGTTACACAGAAAGAAGCTCAGGGAGAAAGCACAGGCTTGAACGGAGACCCACACACTAACTGTCTTATCTATGTCCATATAATCTTCTTTCCTTGAAATACTCTATTAAGTGTTCATCTTATGACCAACTATGATTGTATTTGTACTTCCTTATTACTGTTATGTACAGCTTGTGGAAGTAGCCTGTATGCTGAAGACAGAGATCTTTGAAAGTAGAGGTTGCCTTGCATTTTGTATGGAAGACTGGACTAAAATGGTGATTCTTTCATTCTCACTGCAATACCTTTTCTGTATTGCTTTAATAAGGCAGTGCTAGGATTTATTTTTTTCACTTCACTATCCCATCAATCTCTAGGAATAATTCAGTTGTTTCAAATTAGCTCATTTGAGGACTCAAAAAACGCTTTCTGAATATCAGTAATTGAAGACTCAAATAGATGCAAGCAGAAGATTTTAAATATTCAGCAATTACTGGTGGAATTGTATAACTAGAAATCAGGTCTTGTCAAAGTTCTCACCCTTAAGTATTCATGTTAGTCCACAGATTGATTTCAGCATGAGATTCCATGCATTTTTTTTCTATTAAGAACCTAAATATGTCTGAGGAAAAAAAAAAAGAATAGCATGTTATACATTGTATTTTGTCTGTGTAGGTGTGTGCATTTATAAATTAATGTAATATTTCTAATACTTTCATTTTTTGCAGTGGCAGAGGAAAATCTTTACTCCATATTGTATATTGGACTTTTTTTCCCCCAAAATATACTTGATTTTAAATAGACCATTCAGTGTATTCGAATTGTCAGGACATTGGAAGATGAAACCCACCACAGCTTTATTTACTAATATTTAGGGAATTCACTGAGTTCATAGAACTGAGTTTACATAGAGATATTGATGATGCCATTAGTCCATTCTGTCATTACCAGAGTAAGAATGCCTACTTCCATTCATCTTTCTGTTTAAAAAAATCTAACAGCTCTTGCTTTACATTGCCTTGGTGCTATAAAAGCAGAACAACTTGTTTTTCATTCTATCCCCAAATGAAGCATAGGCTTCTTTTCTCTCCAGTAAAATGTATCTTTTTATAAATAATTCATCAGTTAAAGAAACACAGACTAAAAGGCAGAATTACTTATGTTAAAGTACATATACATGTTCTGTGTAAGAGAAGATGCCTTTTTTTTGCCTTTATCCAAGGCAAAAATTACAGTTTTAAGATACTGAAGTAAGTTGTTCTGTAAACAGTGGAACTAGTGAAGTTTTGAAAAATATTTTTTTCCACGTTCCTCAGTCCTTTCCATCATCATTGATCAAGTATTTCTTCCAGCTCTTTCTCATGTCTTTTGCCAGTTTGGCTGAGAATGTGGCAACATATGCTGTTGCTGAAATAATCCTGTGCTGATTGCCTCTTCATTATATCCATGGTGACTGTCCAACTGGCTGAACTGCAACTGGCTTTTCCTTAGAAGTAGCACTAGTTTTGATCCATCTCTATAGATCAGTTTTCATAAAATGTGTAGGAATTTGCTGTATCTGAGACTGTGTATCTCTCTGAAATCTGGAAAGCTCCATGGAGTCAGGTTTTAGAAAGAGAGTGCTTGAAGTGCAGTTGTGTAAAGTCTCACTTCCTTGGGAGATCAGGTTTACATTTAGTGTCATACTGTTCTTGCCTCTCAGAAAAAAAAGAATCTGGAAGCCCACTGAAATTTAGAAAATTATCAGAAATATCAGTTCTAACTAAAATCTCTCAGGACAACAGAATTACATTTAATTCTGTAGTGTTATGGAAGGGAGAACCATTTGTGAAGTTTTAATGCCTGTTGAAATTAGTGAGGTTACCTTAAGTGTAACATTGTAGAATCATAGCTCTTCTCATTAAGGAAATCATTTAGACCTGCAATGTCAAGGCAGTACACACTTTTGTCTAGGTCCAGCTTGCATCTAGCATGTCTCTGTGTTCATAAGATCTTGTTATTATTATTTTTCCATTACAAAATTCATGTCAAGTGATTTCAGGGAGCTCCATGCCAGACATTACAGGAGGAATTCTTGCTGCCTCAGTGACCTGGAAATATAAAGCTTGAAGGTTTCAGACACTGAAGTCCTCCTAATCTTCCCTGGAGCAGAGGAGCCAATCAGCAGAAATCCATCATCCTGCAGAGTCTGACAGGTGAACAAGGTTTCCACTGAGCAATTTCAGTGGCTAGATGCATTCTTCCATCAATTATATTCCATCAAATCGGCATTTACCATTTGAAGCTTGGTTTTCAAGACATTTTCTTAGCAGCTTTTGTAAACAGAGTGAGCTGAATATTAATATTCTTTAATTTGCTTATTTCTTGTGGTGTCTTCTTTTAAAAAATGGATGTTTCATTTCATTCTTTTCAGACAGCTTGGATGAGTTAATTGCATTTATCAACTGTTCAAGTTATTTAATATAATAAATAGGACTACAGGAACACTTAAACAAAGTGACTTCACCATCTATTAAGGGTAGCAGTTACCTGTGATACACTGGAGCGAGACTCCTTGTTGATGGTGGGAGAATTATGCTTTGTCTTACCTGAAGACTGCTTTCATCAGAGCAATCTTGAGTTTAAGGTACAATAACTATTATGAAAACTTTTCAGAGACATACTGAAGTGATTGAAGTGGCAGATGCTTCCTGATTTCTGGAATTAGAAGGGCTTAATCTTGTCTTTCTGTGGTGGGTTAACTGTAGCAAGGACCAAACTTCTACTCAGCTGCTTGCTTACTCTCCCCTCCTCAGCAAGACAAGGGAGAGAAAATAGGAAGAACATGGGAATCAGACATCTGTTTTATGAGGAGAGACTGTAGGAGCTGGGGATTTTTAGTTTGGAGAAGAGGAGACTGAGAGGTGATCTCATTAATGTTTGTAAATATATAAAGGGTGAGTGCCGGGAGGATGGAGCCAGGCTCTTCTCGGTGTTGCCTGATGACAGGACAAGGGGCAATGGGTGGAAGCTGAGGCATAGGAATTTTCATGTAAATATGAGGAGGATTTTTTTTCTCTGCAAGAGTGACAGAACACTGGAACAGGTTGCCCAGGGTGGGTGTGGAGTCTCCCTCTCTGGAGATATTAAAAACCCACCTGGACGTGTTTCTGTGTGATCTGCTCTAGGTGATTCTGCTCTGGCAGGGGTGTTGGACTAGATGATCTTTTGAGGTCCCTTCCAGCCCTTGACATTCTGTGCTTCTGTGCTTCTGTGAACAGGCACAAGAAAGCTCGTGGGTCAAGGTAAAAGCAGGGGAATTGTTACCAGTTATTGTTGTGTGCAAAACAGACTCAACTTGGTAAAAATTAATTTATTGCCAACAGAAATAGGTTTGGGTAGTGAGAAACAGAGACAAATGTTACATCTTTTCTCTCCCTTTTCTGATCTATATTTTACATCTCACTCCTCTGCACTGTCCTAGAGAGGCACAAGGGAGAAAGGGGATGTGCTACAGTGATTTCTCTTTGCCATTCTTTCCTTCTTCTCCCTTTCCTTTGATTTGGCATGGATTCTCCACCAACTGCAGTTGCTGTTAGTAATACCTTGCCAGACACGAGCTTTTCAACAGGCTGCTGGGAATATCTGCTCCTTCACTGTGGAGTGCCTCTTCCTTCCCCACAGGGCTTTACTGGGACCAAACCATCCATTGTTTGCTCATCCACTCAACACCAGGACCCTCAACAGGAGGAGGAGAGCAAGGATTAAACCGATCTAGCAGGATTTATGCCCTACCAGAACAACCTGAGAGTCCTGGTGGATAACAAGTTGTCCATGGGACAGCAATGTGCCCTTGTGGCCAAGAAGGCCAATGGGACCCTGGGGTGCATTAAGAGTGGATCCAGTAGATTGAGGGAGGATCTCCTCCACCTCTAGTCTGCCCTGGTGAGAGTCTTGAAAACTGCATTCAGTTTTGGGCTTCCCAGTTTAAGAGGGACTGGAATCTGTTAGAGAGAGTCCAGCAGGGGTGGTTCTTCCCCTCTACACTGCTCTCATGAGATGCCAACTGGAGTTCTGTGTCCAGTTCTGGAAACCCTATTACGAGAAAAACATGCACATGCTGGAGCATGTTCAGAGAAGGGCCACAGGGATGATCAGAGGGCTGGAGCACCTCTCCTATTAAGACAGGCTGAGAGATTTGGGGTTGTTCAGTTTGGAGAAAATAGGGCTCTGAGGAGACCTTACTGTGGCTTTCCAGTATCTAAAGGGGGCATACAAGAAAGCTGGTTAGTGACTCTTTAGGATGTTGGGTAGTGATAGGACTAGGAGAAATGCATCTAAGCTAAAAGAGAGTAGATTTAGGTTAGACATTAGGAAGAAGTTCTTCACCATAAGGGTGGTGAGACACTGGAAAAAGTTGCCCAGGGAGGTGGTGGAAGCTCCGTCCCTGGAAGTTTTTAAAGCCAGGCTAGATGGGGCTCTGGTCAGCCTGATCTAGTGGAAATTGTACCTACCCATGGCAGAGATTTGAGCTAGACAATCCTTGAGGTTCTTTCCAATTCTGACAATTCTGTGATTCTATAACTGAAATGCACTAGCTTTAGCTTTCATTAGAAAAGACAATTATTTTAAGTCCATGAACTGCTAGATAATGAATACTGTGAGCTGCAGTGTGCTATTAGTAATTATTTTCAGAATGGAAAACTTTAAGGAAAAGGCTTAAATTTATCCAAAAGTTGCTGAGTACTAGATTGTGCCTGACATTCAAGCAGTGGGAACCTTTACAATTCAGCTGAGGTCAGTGTTGTCTAGGAAAGATTAAGGTCTCAGTTCATTATTTCTAGCTAGCTGGACTTTTTTTTCTTTGTTGGAAATTCTCACTGCACTAATGACAATCCCATTAAGTAGTCTGATATGAACAATAATGGAGGTGCTGGCTATTGGGATAATTGAAGAAATATTCTCACTGGCATCCAGTGAGATTCCTTCTTCTTTTGAAAACTGTGCAATTTGTAATGCCTATTTTTTTAAATCAAATTAATGTCTCTTAATAAGATCTGTAATTATGAAACAGGAAGGCATAACAAGATTGGCTGATCATAATGCAGGGAGCATAGATGAGCACTTCAAAGTCTCCAGAGGATGAAGCTCTCTGGTGATGGCGCTGGCATGCTTAAGACTGCTAAACTTCTGATTCTAAGCATCCCCATTTTGAAGGAATTGTCTTTACAGGAGCTTAAATTATTAGTCTGGTATGTTCAGCATATTTTCTTGTAACTGCTGTTTGCTTTCTTTTTGGTATTCATTTCTTCTTCTAGTGGAAGTAGCACATCATAGTAACAGAGACTGTATGGAATATTGGTGGAACGACTCTGCTTTTATGACTGCAGAGTCTAGTCCCAATCCTGCAACAATTTAGTAATGCAGCTATTCAACATGGTGGCTTATTTGGATCAGAAAGGCTTTGCTGCATGTCCTGATCTGGTGGGTGACCTGAGGCAAATTCATTTTTCTCCATCTTAATATCTGTCTGCATAAAAAACGAGCTTGTTCCTGATCTTAAGTCTCTCTTATTTAGAATTCCCAGTATGTATCCCAGATGCTTTGAGTTGAGGACTGAGATAAACAGTGACATCTTGGATTTTGTCCTCATTTTTGAACTGAAATCTAGCTGATTGCAAGCTGGAAACCTGTTCTGTCACCTTGCTCCTTAAGGTAGATACCCCTTCCAAGTTCTCTTCCTGTTCATCTCCTTAGCATCATGCTGACTTTCAAATGAAGACATAGTATCTATAGCTTACCTGAGGGTTGCTCTCTTTCCTGTTCTAAATATTGCCTAATTTATTCCCTCTTCCTCCTTATTGCTGTGTGGAAGTCTTTGCATTTTAATGTTAAAGAAGTTGTCTGTGGTGTTTTGCATGGCTGACTGGTATGATGACAAATTAAACCAGATGGTTTATTTGCTTAGTGAAAGATGCCAATTGCAGAGCATGTGAAACTACACAATCACTGGACTTCTTAATCAGCAGAAGTTCGAAAGAATGTCAGGCCCTTGTCAGGGAGAGGTTGGTGATACTGAACTCGACTAGCTATGTTTGTGTCTCAGGGTAATAATCAAAACACAGCAGGAACAATATTTTCTTCCATGTTTTGTCTGTCACTGACTGTTACAAAGGTGGCTGCTTAGGTAGGTTCAGGAAAGCATCCTCACAGCAAGCAAACTCAGGAATTGGTGGAAAAGAAAAAAGAATACCGGGTAATCTAGGTTTCATCTGGGAGGGAACACCAACCAAAACAGCCAGCTGAAACAGCTAGTGGGTATTCAACACCATGCTGATGTCTTACCTGCTGCAAAGGGCTGGCCAGGGCAAAGGATGATGGGGCTTGGAGTTCAGATTGTGATGTGAGATACTTCTTATTTCTGGGCTTCTATCTTGGTTTAAGAAGTGAGACAGGCTCTTTAACCCTTCTCAAAGGAGTTAAAAGAAAAACACTCCACTCTGAATTGGATAGAATTGGAAAGGCTAAATGGACATGCTATTCATCACTCCACAGTACAAAGTATATAAAATACACCAAATCCGTAGTACATCTCAGCCACAGTTATCCAAAAACCTCCTTAAGGCTAAAGTTTTGCATCATCTTCCTCCAAACCAGGCTAAAACCCCAGGCCTCAAATGCCCCCACCCCATACCATACATCTCTACCTGCTCCATGCCAAACCCAAGTGGTGCATCTAAAATTTGGCTAGCCAGCTTCAGGTTCCTGCCAAGGCCACTCCGGGCCTGACTCACTTTGTAAAGGTCAGGGAGCAGCATCAGGAAGGAGAGAGAGAGAGGGAAAGGACAGATTATGTCGTTCCCTTATGTAGGAGAGATGCAGACATTCTGGAAATGAAATAATAAAAACTTACATTTTCCAGTCTTCCCCTGGTCCTCCTCAAGGCTTCTCTATGCCTCTTGAAGGCACCCAGCCTCAAACCATAACAGCTTCACTATCTTTTTGTACCACTTGAATATTTTGCACCCTCTCTCACCTCTGTCACTTTGCCTTGCTTTTCCTTGCTTTTCTCTCTCAAAAAAAAAAATAATCCAGTATGTTTTGTACTATTCCATTAAACTCTCTTTATGTCAAGTTGCCAGGCTTTTGTTTGTTCTTTGCTCCTAATACTCCTTCCCATCCCACCAGGAGCCCAGAGTTTTGTGTGAGTGGCTCTGTCAGAGCTTGGCTTCCAGCTGAATCAAAACATCTGAATCAAAAACATAATACTTGTTAAGCACATGAAGGAATGCTGAAACTTTGGAACTTTGCAAAGGAGAGAATAACTTTGTAACTACTCACTTTCAGATACTTTAGTGTGCATCTATTTACTAAAATGAGAAAAGGAGATTTTTTTTTTCCTAAACCAAGATTTGTCTGCTATTTTTGCCTTTTCTTAATGCAACTTAGCGGTTAAATTAAACCATAGACATTGACTTTGTAAATATGTCAAAACAAAATGAGTCCGGATTGCACACTTTCTTATCTACTTCCCATGAGAAATTGTAATACAAAAAAACTACTCTCCTTAGGATTTGTGTACACACAACATAATATTATAGCAGAGAGAACCAATTCAGGATTGAAATTAGCTGTGGTACAGCCTCTGAGGGAATACAGAAAAGACTCAAAGCCAGGTCAGGTTCCTCTACCTCGTGCTGTGCCATGCACAACATGTTTTAAGTATTTTAAGATCTTGCTCAAAGCTCTTCTTTCTGATTATTACTGTCACAGCATCTTCATAATGGAATTCAGCAGGATGTCATATTTTTTACCTCAGTGTAATGCATTTCTGTAGGATGTTGTGTTTCTAGTGCTTTGCAAGGTGGAAAGATCCAAGAAATTATTTTCAGCTCAGCTGAGTTCTCTCATTGCCATGTAAAGTACAGAGCTCGGAATTCTGCAATGCAGCTCACATATACAGTGAAATGCCACAAGCATTTCCATGAACTTGACTCCCTTGCCTCAAAATAAATCTGTAAGCGATGATAAAATCTTGCAAGAAAAGGAGCTTTGAATCCTTCTGTGGCAGGTTAAAATATACCCAGCTGTAGTTGAAAAACTTTAAAGCTTACACTCAATTCAGCTATTTTACTTTTGGTTTGGTTTGCTAGGGCTTTTTGTTTGTGTTTTGGGGTTTTTTTTGTTGTTGTTGTTTGGGGTGTGGTTGTTTGTGGTTTTTTTTCCCTATTGATATTAAAAGTAGTGTCCAGTTTACAAGAGAGTTAGAAAACTTTCTTGCTTTATAGCTGCTGTAGGGTAGAAGAAAATATCGGTAGTCAAGATCAAACATATGAATGGTACCCAGGTTTCAACAAACACCTGAAATATCTCAGGGTAATGAGAAAATTCACTTTAAAAATAAGTTAGAATAAACTCTGTATTTAAAGGCTAGAAAATAAAAAAAAAAAGGGGGGGGGGAAGGGGGAAAGGCATCACTCTTTTGCCTGTTCTTGAAGAAATAGACTCTCTGAACTTTCTAAAAGAGAATTTTCATGTGGGTAAAGTTTGTCGTGCTTGAAAATGTTCAGCGCTTCTAGGACATTTTGTTTTATTAAATTTGAAGTGCTAAGGGTGAGGCCATGTTTTTGGTTTGCCCTTGATAGTCACTTTGCCCTCTTTCTGCAACTCAGAGTAAGGATAAAAAGGTATGTGATACGGAACATAGGAGTCTAAAGGTTCCCAAAGAGATTTGAAGAAAAACATAGTATCTAGACCTGCACATATTTTTTCAATGCCTATATTTCAAGTTGGCAAACTCTCTTTGAAGTTTACTTTCAAAATACATTGTCTAAGGTTTTGAAACACTGTTACACCTTTAAATCATGCTTATTCATGAGTTCAGGAAGGATGTCTCACACAAAGAAAAAGTAAGCATCTAACTGAATTCTCTTCCAGTCCCTATATGAAGTCCTTTTCAGAACTTCTCCTAGTTTAATGACATCTATTTTGTCTGTATTTAGTTTTTGCTGTACATCTGTGCATTTTCAAGTGTGTAATCAGAGATGCAATCACACTGCAGCCTGTACTCTGCATGGGACTAATAGAAAATGACTGTAACAACCTTGTTAACTCCTTATACCTCTGTTAATCTTATCTGAAAGAGGAAGTGCATTTTTAATTATTTTTCCTTCTTATTCCTCTTAATTGTTTATGGGACCAAACCTTTCCTGTTTTGTTTCATAAATGTATTTCTACTTCTAGATTATCATCATATTCTCTTCTCTGGTTTGATCCTTTCTCAAACATAGGTGTACAAGCTCCCAGTTACTTGGCTGGTCCAAATAGGAAACACCATAAGGAGATGTTGCAGTAGGAAATTCTGAAAGTCACATTCTTGGGTAGAGTTTCTGCTCTGGATATTGTTATTCTTGTATACCACTGAATGCTTTGAACAAAATCCTTTCTTTGTAACATCCTTCATTTACACACTTTATTCTTTCCCCCTTAACTCCTAATCCTGTTCTCTCTCAATTCTGTCATCTTTCATTTTATAATCCTTCTAAGATAATTTAACCTGAAAGACTGACTGGAAAATCTCCTCTAAACTGTAATATTGTCGTGTTGTCTGCTGCCACATCTTAGTTAGTAATAAGTTGTGCTACTTTTTTCTCATTCATTCTTTTTGTTTCCTGTTTAGAGCCTGAGATAATCAGCTAAAAAGTCATATTATATTACCACTGAACAGTGTCTGGCTCAGTGAGGCCATGCTCTAAACTGGCCATGCTATAAATCCCACACATTGATGCCTCAGTATCTACCTGCTAAGCCAAAGGAAATCAATAGTCCTATTAGTTAACACGTTGGAGAGAGGAAGGCACTTTGCCCTGTGCCTTTAGGATGGAGAGATGCTATGACTCCTGTGTATGTTTTTGACTCAGCCAGCAGCTGAGTTCCAGCAGAGCCAGTCACTCAAAACTCTGAAACACACCAGCCTCCTGGTGGGATAGGAGGGAGGATTAGGAGCAAAGAAAAAACAAAAGCCTGATGAGTTGACGTAAGGGATGTTTCATGAAATAGTCCAAAATAGACTTGATTTTTTTGGAGAGAAAAGCAAGGCAAAGGAAGGCAAAGAGGGAGAGGTGAGACTGTATGCAAAACGTGGAAGAGGTAGAAAAAGAGAGTGAAGCCCAAAAATAGGAATCATCTTACATCACAGTCTGAGCCCCAAGCACCATCATCCTTTGCCCCGGCCAGCCCTTTCTTTATACAGTGTGCATGACATTAGCATGGTATCAAATACCCATTAGCTGTTCCAGCTGTCTGTCTTGGTTGGTGTTCCTTCCCAAATGAAAAGTCTGGACTGCAGCCTTTTGAGTTAGGTCAAGTTTTTGCTTTTCTATGGATGGTCTGCCAAAGAAATGATCTTTGAGAGGCTTCACACCAGCAGACTGTTTGCCCCACAAAACAGAACTATGTCCATCCATGTATATATCAAAGGAAATGGGTATGATATTGCAAGTGTATTATCGATTAGTGCCATGGTCTAGTTGATTGGATAGGGCTGGATGATCCAGAGCGGAGCAGATACGAGGAAGTCTGGTAGAACCAATTTGGGAAGTGATGCTGGACTATTTTGACATTTCTAAGTATCCTGTTTCTGTTTCAACACCCATTGTATCATCTGCTGGAACTGTGGAAAATATGGGGAAAGTTCTTGAAACAAACACAGCATCAAAAAATGTTTCCAATCTCTTAAGAGGATTCTTTAGATGAGAGAATTTCTATTCGTGGTAGCTCATGAATGCACACAGACAAATTTTAAGGAATGTGCCACTGAATAGCAGCTACATTATTGAGCTAAATCATGTTTTGTTAATATCCGTGTTACTAGGCATGGAGTACTACATCCAAAGTCTGAAAGTTAGTATTACGGAGAACTGATTATTCTTCTTTTTACAAGGAAAATACATTTCTTTTATAGTAAGTTACAAATCCTAATCTCCATGGGTTTATTTTATCTTTTATTATATTTACACAATTTTCCAGATTTTCTCACTGATTAAAATTCCATATATTGTTTTCTACATAATCTGATTCTACTCAGCTACCTTCCTTATGTCACAAATTTATGACATAATATTACATGTTAAAGAGCTTTCAAAAATCAGGAGATGAAGACGTTTTGTAATTGCTTCATGTGTCAAGGATACATTTGATGAAACTAAACGGAGCTACTTTATGAAACCTGTAGTCCAAGTAAAAGTTTCGCCATGTGTTATGGTGAATATGTTATGGCTTCATAAAATTATTGTAAAATATCCTTGATGACAAATGACTTTGTATGCATAATGGACTTGTAATTTCTCTCTCTTTTTTTGCATCTCCTGAATGAATTATTAAGCTGGCTGCAAAGTAAAATGGTAGTGCGCTCTCTGTCCAAAACCCCTAGTTAGGTGTGCATTTTTGTAAGTGACACAGTCTTTAAAATGCAATGCAACTAGCACTACAATTTTTAAAATTACTTCCCCTATGTAGGGGCCTATTAACTAATTATATATTAATATTAGCAGGATGATCAAGTTTTATGTAGCCTTCTAGCTTCCTGATGATCTATTTGATTGACATAATTGGGCTTTTAGTTATGGAACAGCATCTCAATTATGTCAGTCTAAATGCAGAGAAATGTATATTTTTCAGTTTAGAGGCCTATGAAAATTGCCCATAATCTTGAAACCCTGCAGTGTTTTATTTTAGTCCAGAACACGTAAGAGCTTTCATTATTATTATTGTTACTATGTGAAAGGCACTTTTTATTATGTAGTAAAAGGCAAACAACAAGAGAAATAGAGAAAAAGTGCCATTGGCTTTTAGAAGTTTAAAATACTGCACAAGATATTATGCAGGATAGTATGGGAAGAAAGGTATGGAGAAAAACACAACAATCTATTTAGTTTCAAAGTTGTTTTATCAGTATATGTACAGTTTTACTGTAATTCTGCTTTCATTTCCCCTCAATTAAACCCATACATTTTAGAACGAGAGATTCATCTGTCAAGATTGCATATTTAACAGCACTAAAAAAATGGGGATAGAATAAAATGCAATACTATCATTAGCAAATTTAATCTATTCACTTACTTCCTAGAGCTCCAGAGCTTACTTCTCCCTAGAGAATACCTTTCCAATAATTATTCCTATGTCTGAATGCTGTTGCATTTTAATTCAGCTTAACATGCCAGTTCAAATCCAAGTGTTTTACCAACACTTTAGCATGTGCTGTATTTATAGTAGTTTGCTCTCTTTGAAGTTTTCCCTACATATACTAATTTGATCCACTGGCTCAAAGCATCATTTATTTCAGAAACTCAAAAATGGCTGCAGTTTTCAATTTGGTTTTGGAGAAGTACATGTTTGATGATTTCAGAAGAGGCATTTCTCCTGCCTTCTTGCCAGAGGCCAGCAAAGTTTATGCAAATGACAATTTGAATGCCAACTGTGAGTTAATAATAGGGGGATGGTCTCAAGTTGGAGCAAAATAACTGGAGGGCATTAGTAATATAATAAACTACAAAAAAAGAAAATGCCAGTTAATACTGTGTTCTTGCCCAAAGAACTTAAATGCCATTAATATTTTATAGAAAGAATTATTGTTGTTTCTGCTCATCATAGTGGAAAATGCAAACAAATCTCAGCAATCTAATAATTGCATATTTAAATCAATAAGCTTTTTTTTCCCTT
Source organism: Tricholaema leucomelas (assembly GCA_013400475.1). NCBI lineage: Eukaryota > Metazoa > Chordata > Aves > Piciformes > Lybiidae > Tricholaema lacrymosa > Tricholaema leucomelas. The sequence continues at coordinate 1,365,869 of WAAF01013955.1, forward strand.
TGGGTTCTAGAAAATGCTTCCCACCTAGTGTATAATCATAAAATAATAGAATGGTTTGGGTTGGAAGTGATATTCTAGTTCCAGCTCCATTGCCATGGGCAAGGACACCTCTTACAAGATGAGGTTGTTCAAGGCCTCATCCAGTCTGGCTTTGCATACTTGTAGGGCTGGAGCCCCCACAACTTCTATGGGTAACCTGTTCCAGTGCCACACCACCCAAATGGTGAAAAAATTCTTCCTAATTTAGATCTATCTTCTTCCAGTTTGAAGTGATAAACCCTCATCCTGTCACTACATGCCCTTGTAAAGTGTTCCTCTCTAGCTTTTCTGCAGGTCCCCTTCAACCTAAATCTCTCCTCTTTTAGTTTTAAACCATCACCTCTTGTCCTGTCACAGCAAACTTTGCTAAATAGACTGTCCCCATCTTTCTCACAGGCCCCCTTAAGGTACTGAAAGGCTGCAGTAGGGTGCCCCCACAGCCTTCATTTCTCCAGGATGAACAACCCGAACATTCTCAACCTGCCTTTGTAGGAGAGATGCTTCTCTGGTAATATTTGTGCCTCTCCTCTGGACTCACTCCAACAGGTCAGTGTCCTTATGCTGAGAGCTCCCAATTTGGGTACAGCACTGCAGGTGGGGTCTCACCAGAGTGGAGTAGAGGCAGAAACATCCCTCAACCTGCTGCCCACACCACTTTTCCTGTAGTCCAGGATGCAACAGGCCATCCGAGCTGCAAGTGCACATTGCTGACTGATGTCTAGCTTTTCATCCACCGGTACCTTCATGTCCTTACCTTCAGGGCTGCTTTCAATTTCATCATCCTCCAGCCTGTATTTATACCAGGGCTTGACCTGACCCAGGTGCAGTGCCTTCTACTTGACCCCATTGAACCTTATGAGGTTCATAGAGACGCACTTCTCACATCCCTCTGGATGACTTTCCATCCCTCTGCCAACTTAACTGCACTGCTCAGGCCGGTGTCATAATGACTTTATCAGATATTTAAAGTGTCTGTTTTTTTTCAGATGTGAAGAATTTGAGGAATTATTATAACTTAATTATTCCAGACTATGCTTCAACACTGGACAATGTTTATCAGGCATATAGTATATGTGGGGTTTTGGCCCCAGCTTCCTTGTGGAATAGCTCATATCAGCTTGTTTCTGCGTCTTGTTTTTCTGCTCTTTGTGGATAATTTCTCTAATGCTATGGTGTTTGACGTGTATAGCAATTTTCCCTCTCCTGTTAAATTGAGGTTATCAGTACTACCATTTAAGCTGTAAATTATAGTCCCTTCTGTAGCATTTTTGTGTATCCAGAACAGATGGGAGCTTGCTTTCAAAACTCTTACAAATTGTTTACATTATATTGCCATCCTCTTATATCAGTAATACTAGGACTTCCAGAATTACGTTATCCTTCTGCAGACTGTTTTCACCTCTCTGTTTCAATGAAATTGTCACGCTGAGATGGATAGTCCGTGCTAAAAATATGAGGAGATACTGTATTGTTTTGAAGGAGTAGTCAAGAATCTCCATGTGTTCTCCACACATGTCCTCCAGTGACTAGAAACTTGTAATTGTATAATGTGCATGGATAAATGCACTTGGTATGACCCCCATTGCTATAGGACTAGGATCATGTTATTTCTCTTTTACTGTTTACTTATTTTTTCCCTCAGTCCTGTTAGGAGTGTGATTTAATGCATCCATCACGAGGACAGGGGCATTTCCTGCCTGCTTTCTCTTGTTTATTCCCATGACGGAAGTGCAAATGGCTAGAAGTAGTCAAGTAGCAAATCTTGGCCAATAAAAGAACTGAGGAAATGCAATGACATTTCAAAACTAGCTTCTGGTCTAAATATTAGGAGGTTGTTTGCATTCTGAGATTGTTTACATTCCCTGTTTTTTACTTTCTGCTTGTATCAATGGGTGATTACTGGGAGGACCAAGGGCTGATATCCTCCTGCATCAGTTTTGTTTTCCTGTGTGGAAATCCCTACCATCTCTGTTCTTATGCTTGGTTTCCTATCCGCATGCTCTGTTCTAATCCCTGCCACAAAGAGATACAGAGAAATCTTATGCCTCACTTGCCATTCACAACATGGATAACGGAAAAATGTTCATTAGACCAGATGAAGAGAGTGCTTGCAAGAAATCCATAGCTACCACAACAATGTGCTTGCAAGAAGTCCACAGCTACCACAACAACTTTCCCTAATCTACAATATATTTTGAACCACTCTGAAGCGGGGAGAGAAATTTGAGAGAAAAGTGGTTTATCATTTTCCACCCTCCCTGGCCATTGGATATTTATAAGTCCCAGAACATTTTTATAGGTCCCAAAAGTTGGGAAAGTCAACAATACATAACTGGTTGCCTGCAGAAAATTAAACAGTCACTTAATGGGTTTGCATTCTGGAAACTAAGCTATAAAAAATGAGGTCCTTTCTAAAGAGTTCCAGCTCAATTTATCAATATGTATTTTGTCCAAGCTAACCTGAAAATGCTTGCTGACATGTGATGTGTTACAATGAAATTGCAAGCAGAGGGGAAAAAAACATATGGTGTTGTGAATGATGAAAAGACAGACTGCTCAATCTTCAGTAGAGATGATCCTGCATAGGATTATGTCTGTCCCTCTGTTGAGCTCTTGCAGCTTCTGAACTGTCCATGTTTGTCAGAATCCATAATGTCATGTTTATAGATACTCTCAGTGACGTGTATTCACACCTCTACCATCAGGGATGGTGGATCTTGCTTCTTGTGAGGGGTCAGGTGGGAGCCTAGAACTGAAATGACAAGCAAAAGTTATTATTTTGAACAAATGAATGAAAAAACATGTCATGGGAATTGTTAATTGATGCCATGGAATTAAAACAACTTTAGATTAGAACCGAACACAAGCATTAGAAATACAGTGTGAGCATTTTCAGTTGAAGAAAAACTTCTTAACTTTGAGGGTGACAGAGCAGCAGAACAGGCTGCCCAAAGAGGTTGTGAAGTCTCCCTCTCTGGAGACTTTCAAAATCCACCTGGATATGTTCTTGTGGAAACTGCGCTAAGTGTCTCTGCTTCAGCAGAAGAGTTGGATTAGATGATCTCCAGAGGTCACTTCCAACCTCTGTCCTTCTGTGATTCTGTGATTTTGCAAGTGCTACTGTAGAGTCCTAATGAGTGATGTGGTAAACAAAGAGTAAAAGATGAATTAATACACTTACTTATCTACCAGTACCCCCAGGTCCCTTTCTGCCTGGCTGTTCTCCAGCTGCTTTGTCCCCAGCCTGTAGTGCTGCTTGGGGTTGTTGTGACCACAATGTAGAACCCTGCACTTGGTCTTGTTAAATCTCGTCCCATTGGCCTCTGCCCACCCATCCAGCCTGTCAAGGTCCCTCTGCAGAGCTCTCCTACCTTCCAACAGATCAACACCTGCTCCTAGCTTGATGTCATCTGTGAACTAGAATAGTATTAGTTTATCAATTACTAAGCCACAGGCATAAATAAATAATAAATAAATCCAGTAAAATATAAATTTATATTTTTTTGTGATTTATAAGATTTCTATGAAAAAAATTCATTGGATTAATTAATGGAGAAAACTGCAAGTAAAATGTTATCCCCATGTCGATTCGAGTGTGGGCAAGAGTAGCACAAATCTCTTTGTCCCCCATCTCTGTGCACAGTACTCATTCTGGGATGATAATTTTACAGTCTGTGCATCTTACTGACATGATGACATTGACCATGAAGATTACCAGTGTGAGGCAAGGACCAGTGGCTCACTCATAGCTGGGAGCAGACACATCTCATGTCTTCCATCATTAGCTTTGGATTGTCATATGCTTTTTCTCTACTTGTGAAGTTCTCAGGTGATAAGTAGGAATTGTATTTGCACCTACAGTAAATTTAAAATGCTGGGGCAGTTGAATATGGTTTCCAACACATACCAGTAGTAGATGAAAAGCAGCAGAGAGCTTTGGTCATAGCTGAAACAAATTTTACTCATTTAATTTGGTCAAAAAGCCTTACTTTTACCTGAGGTTAAGTCTACCTTTCCAGTAATCCAGATATTATTTGACTTTTTTTAAAAAACAAGCTAGTTTGATATACTCTAAAGCAGTTGATTCATTAATTCTGTTGTACTGACACAATATATTGTCTTTCTTTTCACGACTTAATTTTGTTATGGATAGGACTGATTTATTGGCAGACCATAGGCATAAAGCTGTGCTCAGTTTCACAGAAAATGTCACAAATAATATCCTCTGAAATGCCTCTCACAGATACAGAAGACTATAAATTATAGGAAATAATTATGAAAAGATATCCTAGAGTGAGTTAATTAAGGCATTCAGGCATAAAGCCAGTAACACAAAGAAAAAAAAATTAAAAGACATAGGGCAGGGATAATATCTGTGCTTTTGACTGAGATTTGAAAAGAGGGTATGAGTTGATGAGGCAGAGAGAAAGAGGCAATCTGTTTCAGGTGGCAGGTTGAGAAATAAATGTAAAGAAATAAGCCTGGCTCTAGATTGCAACAGTAGAAACAGAAAACAAGATAAATGTGTTGAACTACATAAAATCAGTAGCTTTGGAAAGCAAGAACATCCAGGCTTCTAGCTGGATCGTGTACTGTCTGGAAATATTAGCTAAGCAAGACTTTGAAGTATCAAAGTAATTGTGAAGAACAGAATAGAAGATGGGGATAAGACTGTAAAAGGGCTACGGCAAAAGCGATGACATGAAGTGCTTGTGGAGTAATGATACAGATATCTTTGCACTGGAAATTGAATCCTAGCTCATGTTATGCTATTGCACATCAACATCAAAAGGCTGCACAGCCCGTCCTTTCAAAGGTATTCTCAACTGTGTAGAAAACAGAGTAGAATCTTTTCTTACTGCTCAGAAAACATCCTAGACTGAGAAAATTAACCAGCACAGAACTTACACATTGCAAACCAAAGCTGAAATTGTCTGTCAGTAATAACCAGGCTGTAGTTTGCTTGCAGCCAGTCTGTAGGCAGAGCCCTGTCTTCTTATTGTTCTGCTCTCTCCTCGCATTTCATGTTGTATCTGTAGTGTGCAGTGAAGCATTCCTCCTCCACTGGTGAAGTGACTGAATGAGCAGCTGGATGGATGAGGTGATGTGTTTTGTTTCGTTTGTTTGTTTGGTTTTTGTCTCTCTTAAAACATCACTCAGGGAAAAATTAGAGTTGAGAGGAGGGATACGTGGAAGAGAAAGGTGGTAACACTGCAAGATTTGGTCTTGTTCACCAAGGGAGTGAAAGCTCTCTCTAACAGGTTAGCTTGGTAGTTGCATGCCTCACCAAGGCATGCCACAATACTCAGCCTTTCAGCAAGGCAGAGAGTCACTGTATTTCTAGGTAATTAATATATTTATAAATGTTTATTCCCACAGCACAGTAGAGGAATTAATGTCATCCAGAAACATTCTGTTTGCACCTAGCTTTGTATTTATGAAACTTCAGCACAGAAGGCTGTGATTTCTTTGAGAAGAATGACTTGATTTGTGTTAAAAATAAAAAGGCAAACAGAAAGTTCCTGCTAGTGCAGACACATGGAGAGGAACAGATTTCCACAGAAGCACGTTATTTGTGGATGCTGGTACTGTGTCTTTGAGTATGATGTTGAAATGCAGTCTGGGCGTGCTAGTTATGCACATTTTTAGAATGATACAACTTGTGAAAACTAATGGAGCTGAAAGAGTAAGTAGTTAACATTTTAATGGAATAAAGAAGGTCAAGCAGAACCAGTCAGTTAATTACCAGTAAACAAAAGTAGACACATAAGATGAGATCATTTATGCCATGTTCTTTCTGGAAGTCAAAACCTCTTCATTCATTATGAAATGAGGCTCTGCAAGACTACAGCTCCTATTTTGATTCTAGTTTGGCTTTTTTCTAAAGATTTCATTTGTGGCACACTTTTTGGCTTCTTTTTTTTCTTCTTCTTTTTTTTTTTTCAACAATTATTTGAATTTTAAACTCAGGAAATGTATATTATTAAATTTCTGAGTATTTTTCCCCCAATTGTACTTAGAGTTCTACAGAAACCTGTTTCCTGTTCAGTGGCATCTCCTGGCACTCTCAGTAGCTACTTCTTTTCAGGCTTTTTCAGCCTTTTTATTTGAAATCAATGTCTTCCATTGGCACCACAGATTATTTTTGCTTCCATCTAGTTTTAAAAAGCTACAGTTAGTTGACTTCCTGTGTTTTTGTTTTAAAGGGTAGGCTGTCTCCTTTCCTCTTTACCGTTATTAGTTTTGGCCCTGGCATCCACTGCAGATTGTTCACATGTATGTGAGTAAAACCTTCAAGAATTAAAAATGTCTCCAGTGTTACAAAACTACACCCTGCAGTACTGTGTGTAAATGTTGGGACATGGAATATGTCCATATACTGCTGTCTACAACTACCTGAAGGGAGGTTATAGGCAGGTGGGAGTCAGTCTCTTCTCCCAGACAACCAACAACAGGACAAAGGGATGCAGTCTCGAGTTGTGCAGGGAGAGGTACAGACTTAATATTAGGAGGAAGTTCTTTCAGAGAGAGTGATTTGCCATTGGAATGGGCTGCCCAGCGAGGTGGTGGAGTCATCATCCCTGGAGGTGTTCAAGAGAAGACTGGATGAGGCACTTAGTGCCATGGTCTAGTTGATTGGATAGGGCTGGGTGCTAGGTTGGACTGGATGATCAACCTGGTTTATTCTATGAAATGAGAACATATACAAACAAGAAAGCTCATTGCCGCACAGATTAACATTTTTCAGTCTGTGGTGGTCTTGCTGATTCTGATAAAAGGTAAACAAATGGTAAAATCACTCAGTTATTCAGGTTCTCATAGTAAATATTCAGGCTTTTATTAGTTCCTGTATCTGCAGCACCTTATTAGGTATGCAGTCAGCCTTTTTTATTTGCTTCCTTTTCTTAGGAGAAATGCTTTGTAAGTTGCCAGATGAGTAGTGGCCTCTATCAGCCTTACACCTCGTTAAGTTAATGGCCAACAAACAAGTCTGTAAAGCTATCATCCTGCATTTGGAGCCTTTCAGTAAAATCAGCTAGTATGATGGTTCACTGCTTATGATACTCACAGGGAGATATTGCAACAATACTGACCATCTTGAAAAGGCTCTATTTTTGTTGTTTAAATGACATTGTCTTAAGAGGAAACAGCTTAATCTGATACTTCCAAGGAGCATTGCTGTACTTTGAAGATGTTTCCTGATGTAGGGCAAATATTCTTAAAAGAACATGTGTAATTTGTTTAGGAAAGTTTTTAAATGTCTAATATTTCATTTGATGTACTGAGAATTGGTTTAGGAAAAAAGAAATTAAAGAGAGATTTTTTTTTTAAGGTGAGTTTACTATGATGAAGTGGTTTTGATCATCAAAATTTTGACCCATGAGGTCAGTGCATTGAAGTTGTGCATGAGTTTTGAGTTAGGCAGGAGTCACTTGGCATTTGTATGTGTAGACCACTTGAAAAAGTTATGTGGAGGCCAAAATATGGAAAACAAAGGATAGTAGAGCTTGGATGAAGGCTTAAAGTGGAATGTTGCTTAGCAGTGAACACGCTGTGGAATTTCAACGTGGAAGAACTCTCACAGACACGGAATTTAACTGCTCTCTGGTTATATGCTGCCCTTGCAACAGTCATTAAAACAAACATTAGAGCAGAAGAAATCTGCTCTATAACCAGGCCATCATGACTGTCTGACCAAGGCTGCTTCAGTGCAGCAGCAGGAGAGCTTAGCTAGCCTTTTAACAGTTATTTGAAGATTTACTTTAAATGGATAAAGTGTCCTGCTAAGCTGCTCAGAATATTTTTCCCTTCATCCTTGTTTGCCTGACAGATTAATTTGGAGCCAAAAAACTCCTGAAGGTACTGGAAAGAAATCTGAACTATTGCAATTCTGGCTTGCAGGGTCAAAGTCTTGATTGGAAAACCTTTTTCCATGAAAAAAGGATCCAGACCTTATATGTACATGATAAGGAGCCCATGCAATAGATTGTATAGAGACACCAGGCATGCAAGTCTCTGCAACGATATGCAAGGACTTCCAGGAAATCTCTCTAACTTGTGCTCTTACCCAGAAGCAACACATATTCAGGCAAGGTACTGCATCAACAGTGCCAGTGGCATCAGCCCTCCTGTGGGAAACTGAGAGTGCCGCAGGAGATGGAACAGCCTGTGCCTCTGAAAGCACAGTCCAGTCCAGGCTGTTCATGCATACAGCTTTGCATCGTATGTGCCTCTGGGATGAGAAAAGACAGAGACATCGAAGCTATACTGTCCTTGGGAATCCTAGGAATTAAGTTGGATCAGCAAGAATTGAGTAGGAGGCAGTATCTGCTGCAGTACTTCTTCATCTAACCTATAAATGACCCTGTGTTTGTACAGTTTTGTGGTATTTCTTTACTGAAGCAGGTCTGTGTTTGATGACTCTCCTTTATAAACCTTTCATTCTTGGACAGGGTCAGTGCTTCCATAGCCCTAGCCTGGTGCAGTGACTAGGGTATCTTCAAATTGCAGTGACAATGTCCTAGGTCAGGGATTTGTGTGCATTTATGATTCAAATGCATGCAAGAGATTCTATTAGAGCTTTAATATAATTTTAAAGGCTTTGCCTCAGCAAATTTTCATGCCCATTTAAGACCCTGGTTTATCATTATGAAGTATATTAACTTTACCATGTTTAAAGCTTATTTGTGTCCTGAGAGAAATAAACAAATAATACTTTGCAAATAGATTTCTTGGGAAAGGAGGCTAAGTGGCAGCAGGGTATCATTTGCACTTATAGCTGATTGCTTTAAAAAGCTCTTCTCGAGTTCAAAAGGTGAAAAAACAGACTTGGTGAACATGTGCATGGTACTTATACTTCCCTTTTTTTTTGCTCAGAACGGATTTACAGCACAGTCTTTTGACAGGCATGAGGCAGTGCCAGTTATTCTAGTCTTGCATGAAAGAGGAGAAAGCAGTAAGTCGTATTTGCACAGTATTTCTGTGAGACTGCTAGCCTCAAGTGTAGGCTGTTTCCTGCTGCTGCTACTATATATACCTCATGAAAGACTGGTGTAAAATGTAATGAAACCATGGTGGGAAAAGATGTGCTCCTTTTTCAGAAGCAGTTAGGAACAAATAGGCATTTTTATGAAACAATAATGTCTCCTGTGCAAAAACACAGGCACTCACAAATCTATTCACCCAAATGGGATGCATCTGCAAGTGCTAAAGGATTATTAATAAGCCACTCTTCATCATTTTTGAAAGACCAGGGAGAATGGGGGAGATGTCTGAGGACAGGAGGAAAGCCAGTGTCCCACCTATCTTCAAAAAAAGCAAGAAAGACAATGTGGGAAGCTAGAGGCCAGTCAGCCTCACCTCCATCCCTGGAAAGGGAGGTCATCTCTAAGCACGTGGAGGAAAGTGAGATTATCAGGAGTAGTCAGCATGGATTCACAAAGGGGAAATCATGCTTGACCAAACTGATTGCCTTCTATGATGGTGTGACCAGCTGGGTCCATAACATCCTCATAGATAAATTTAGAAAGTGTGGGTTAGGTGACTGGACAGTGAGATGGATTGAGAAGTGGCTGAACGACAGAGCACACAGGGCTGTGATCAACACTGCAGGGTCCAGCTGGAGGCCTGTGGCTAATGTTCCCCAGCAGTCAGTACAGGGTCCCATCTTGTCCAACATATTTATCAACAGTTCAGCAAGACTTGGACAGGCTGGAGAGTTGGGCAGAGTTGAACCTCATGAAGTTCAACAAGGGCAAGTGTAGAGCCCTGCACCTGGGGGAGGAATAACCTTATGCATCAGTACAGGTTAGGGCATGACCTGCTGGAAAGCAGCTTTGTGGAGAAAGACCTGGGAGTCTTGGTAGACAGGTTCACTGCAAGACAGCAGTTTGCCTTCATGGCCAAAAAGGCCAATGGCATTCTGGGGTGCATTATTAAGAGTGTGGCCAGCAAGACAAGGGAGATTCTTCTCCCCCTCTGCTCTGCCTTGGTGAGGCCGCACTGGAGTACTGTGTCCAATTCTGGGCTCCTCAGTTCAAGAGGGATAAAAAACTGCTGGAGAAAGTCCAATGGAGGGCCACAAAGGTTATTAGTGGACTGGAGTATCTCTTATGAGGGGAGGCTGAGAGACCTGGGACTGGTTAGCATGGAAAAGAGAAGTCTGAGAGAGATCTAGTAAATGCATGTAACTATCTAAAGGGTGGAGGACATAAGGATAGGGCCATGCTCTTTTCCTTGGTGGCCAGTGATAGGACAAAGGGCAATAGGTAGAACCTAGAACATAGTAGATTTTACTTAAGGAAAAACTTCTTTGCTTTGAGAGTGACAAAGCACTGGAACATGCTGCCTAGAGAAGTGGTGGAGGCTTCTCTTCTGGAAACTTTCAAGATCCACCTGGATGTGTTCCTATGCAATCTGATCTAGGCATACTTGCATTAGCAGAGGAATTGGACTAGATGATCTGCAGAGGTCACTTCCAACCCCTACCATTTTGTGATTCTCTTAAAACATAGGCATGCAGCTGCCCACAGCAAAGGTTCATGTAGGGCCATTTAGGAATGTGTATTACAGGATTGAATGGCAGTCAAAGAGTATTGTTTGAATGGAAAGGAAAGAAGGTGAAAGTAATAGAAGCAGCAAGTGGAGTGGGTGAAAAAAAAGGCAAAAAGCAGTCCTTAGGATCATGGTCCTGTGTGTTTATCATGCTGTGGGATCATGGAGTAATGAGCAAAGATGATGTCTCTCCGTGTGTGCACTTGTGTATTTAGGAAACAGAACTTTCTAAGTAAGCAGGAAGCACCAGGGTTATTTTGGTTAATCTCTGATTTTTTTCCCCCTGAAGGAAATTAAAGTCTAATATGGAAATGCTTTTAATTTTCAAGAGTGAGGTTCAGAAAAGATTTCCTCTGTACATTTATAGCCAATGGGTACAGTCAATATTCAGACTTAATTTCTCCTAATCACCTGCTGCCAGTTGCAATTCTTTTCAGAAAAGCTGATATTGATTTTTGTAATGTGGGAAGTCAGTTGAGGGCTCAGATGACCATCACATTTTGTGTGATCTAATCTGCTTTTTAAGTTTTTAATTTGAAAGTGTTTTAATACTAAAATTAACTGAATATGCAAATGTTTGAGAATAAGTGCTCAGTCAAACCAGATCTTAATATCTTCATGCCTATTTCTTGGGATTTAAATAAAAGTAGCTTTTTTTTTTTTTTTTTCTGAGTAGTTCAATATTTGCATCATCCCTTGGTCTAATAAGCATATCTTCTGTGACACTATCACAGTACAACTCATTTATAAATCAGTCCTTGTGATTTCCATGGAATTTGCTTGCTACAGAAATGCTTTGTGGCAATGGGTGAAGGAAAGGTTATAAAAAAATTATTGTAGCTAGGGATCTGAATCACTTTAGGGCCTTACACGAAAATTGCCTCACAGGAAGTGTAGCAATTCTTCACAAAGACTGTGCAATTTATACATGGAAACTTTTCCTCTCCAGCACTTTCTCCATGCATGATTAGGCTTCTTAAAGGGGGGGGAGGGGAGGGGGAAAAGAGGTAGCAGCAATGTTGCAATGCTAACACGAACGATGTGTGATTGATGAGCCCCTAAAGGCAATGAAAGAGAAAATTACCTCCTTCCCTCATTTAAGTACATTATTAGAAAACTCAATGAGTTCAAAGCTCAGGAAATTATGTTAAGAGGTCTGAATCAGGCTTTTTAAAAAATCAGGATAAATTATTTTCTCAGCAGTTCAAGGGTAAGATTTAATGCGCTGTAAAATGAAAAATACTTTGACACACTGCTACATGGCACTCGTAAGAGTATCTGCCACACCATTTGTGCTTTACTTGCACAGGTCCTATTCTGTCCACATACTAAATGGACTGCAGTCTGCAAGCAATGTAAATTAGTACTGCATGTCGTAGAGTCTCAGTGAAAAAAACGATCCTTCTGTCAGCTGTGGAGACAGCATGATAGTGAAAGGAGGTTGAGCTAGCACACCATTCAAAACATCAATGTTTTCTCCCACTGGATTTGACAGTGAGACAGTGTGTCAACTGGCAATGTGCGCTTCTACCGCTAGGGAAAGGCAAAATGGGAACCGTACTAAACAGATGTAAGGAAACTTACTCGCCTTCCCCCCGCCCCTTCCCTCCCCCCATTCCCTGTAATTAACTGTTTGGTGGCACTGTTCTAACAGCAGTCAGGAACTGGTGGGAGCTAAGCAGCAGCTGATGAGGACACGGAACTGGCTCAGTTCTACTGAGGACGTGCATGGCAGCTCCTTTTTACTGGTTTCAGAAGGAAACAAGGGTTACACAGCATCCCCCTCCTTATCTGTCTGGCCTGTGTCTGATCATTTTAGCAGAAGTTGTCTGAATTATTCAGAATTTGGAAGAGCTAGGTGTCTCAAAGATATTCTATTCAACACAATTTCCAGGGGGCAAAGAAAAGGCAGCTTCAGCAGGCTTGTAAAAAGCAGTGCCAGCTATAGCATGAGTTTTATCCTTACGAGGCACAGAGGAGTCTATATATAATAAGCATTCAAAATAGGAAGAGGGTCAGCCTGAGCTGATACCATGTGAAGTGCCAGTGAATCCAGTCACAAGACACATCCTTAGGAAACCAGGTTTCATTACTCATGTTGCTTAGGAATTTTGTAAAATACAACTATCCTCACCTGATTTGACCAAAATATGTTTCTGATTCCAAAGTTGTCAAGTTTTAGCACAGACTTTAAAATAAGGGGAGATTGAAGTGCCTAAAGAATACATTTTGTTCCAGCTTTAAACCAAAATATCCCACAGACGTGGTCTCCAAGTACAACATTAAATATCCCTGTGTCAGCATCCATGGATGTTACGCTTAAAAAAACTTTTATGCTGAAAGTGTAAATATCTTTTAGTTAAAAAATGGATGTGTAATGTATCTCTGGTTTATCACAATGCCTTAATGTGAGGTTAGATATCTTTTGGGGAGGTATGGGGACAATTTCTGGATTTTTATGATCAAGTAGAAGAAAAAAATATTTCTTACCTACCTACCCAGAGACAGGAAGTTACACTGGTAATGTTCTTAGTGCAGAACAAGGAAATAAAAGCATATTATCATGTGCTATTTAATAAATAATGGGATCAAATAGTATATTAATGATACACTATGCAATTTTTTTTTGTCTGTGCCACCTTGAGGGGCTGGAAGCACCACTTGAGTGGCAGGGGAAGTAAGAGAACAACAATCTTTTTTTAGTGGCTTTTGAGCAATTTACACATTCCCTTAACTGGCTTAACATTTCTTGTCCAAAGATTTGAAATTACTTCAAGTTTAGAAGAAACTCAAAGAAATTATCTGCATTGTAATAGTTACTTAAGCTTTAAGAATAATATGTGAATCAATTTTCTGTAGGCTTGATCAAGACTAATGATTCCCCAAAAATTATATCTTTACGGCATTGTAAAATAGTATGAATTATTCACCACCCGGTGAATGTGGGGCAGGCT